>JAZGUH010000001.1:0-600000 GCA_037893225.1 Hippasteria phrygiana
GACACACCTGCGAAGTATCCTAAATCCTACGAATACTGGCATTGACTGTGTTAGTGTTACTACTCTTACTAGCGTTATTGTATACCTCCATGTTGTATTCAAGAGAAACCTCTGCTGTTTAGGCACATTGAGGTTTACCAGCTATAGTCTACATATAGAACTTGAAAGTTGAAGTTGCTTGCACTTGCAGAGGAAGGTGAGAAAAGTTATGTTCCTTTTGTGGGGTCATGCTAATTAGCGTCAACAAAGCGTCAACAACTTATAAAAGCACTAGCTCAAACATGTTATTCACAATATTTAGTGGGCTCCTATGATAATTTAAAAGTATCATTAGTATTTAAAAGTATCTTAAAATGTGTGATTTTTAAGCGAAAAAGTACGACATCAACGGTGCTTTTTCCCGGCAGCCATCTTGTTTTTCTGGGACATGGTGCATCGCGCATGCGCAAAAGAGATAACAAAGATGGCGGCGCCCATTCATCGTAATTTTGTCGTCATAAATTTCGTTTTTATGTCGGATTGTGATACGAGAATTCGCCCAATTTCTTACATAATACAAGATGCGAGAGTTTGTTGAATACAAGTATAGTCGGACTCCCTATTATCGCGGCAACTCTATTATCGCGGCATCGGAAATTCCTTTTTTTTCCGTTGCCAAAACTCCTTCGACTGGCAATTTTATATCCAATTCATCAAGCATTAAGGACTTTCTGCTGATTTGTGTAAAAAAAATGACGATTAAAAAATGTTGTGTCGGGACTTTTAACGATTTTTAATAAATATTCACGTTTTCCAAAACTTGTACATTTTGCCTCTGCTAAAAGGTACTGTCTATATTTTAACATGAATCGTTAATGGTGCTCTGTCCATGGAAGTTCCATTGTCTGGTTCCCATTCTACAGCTGCAAATGCAAAATGACGCCGAAGGACGATATTTCCACCGCGAAATCGTAGAAACAGTGCGGAAAAACAAATTATAACGACGCACCGTGTAAAGTGAATGGCGCCCCCAATCGTCAATCAGTAGACTTGTCTCAGTGAATTTTGTCGCCTTCGAGGGGGGACAGGGTGTTAAGAAATCATCTTTAATCAACTTGAACTTTACAGGGAAAATATCAGACTTATTCAGGGGATGTTTTGGTCAAACATTAACCATGAATAAAAAAAGTTGAAATCATTGTAAAAAACACTTCCCACATACGCGATAATACAGAGTCTGTACTCCGCCGAGCAATGACGAGCATGTCTATTTTCACAGGCAATCGCATGGAATAAACCAAACCACCGTCGGATTTTTATGTCAGTTTAAAAAGAGCAAGAGTTATACAACACAAAAGACAGGACAATTCGTAGAAGGTTAGTTGAGCAATCTCTATTCCGATCGGGAAACGTGATATCACCCTGATAGTACCGCGGTAATACAGCGTCCCACCCTACCTATACTAGCTTTTGTGAATGACAATAAATAGAGTGA
Source organism: Hippasteria phrygiana (assembly GCA_037893225.1). Classification (NCBI taxonomy): domain Eukaryota; kingdom Metazoa; phylum Echinodermata; class Asteroidea; order Valvatida; family Goniasteridae; genus Hippasteria; species Hippasteria phrygiana. The sequence goes on from JAZGUH010000001.1 coordinate 1,475, forward strand.
AGCTTAAATGTGCATTTTGAGCTTGTTGACGCTTTGTTGACGCTGATCGGATTTGTTGACGCTTGTTGACGCTATTAAAATACCCCTATACGATTGCAGCTAAAATTACTTCTGTTTTTAAAATGATTGTTTTGCACTCTATATTATTTGTTGCGGTGTGCATCCCAACATGGAGGAAGCCTCCATACTGGAAGAGTACTAAATGAAGTCATCATGTTCGTTGGACCATATGAGGGATAAAACGGACCATTCTCGCGGTCAGACATCCAAAAACTTCGCTTCACTGAACTTTGTACAGAGATCAGTGGGTTGCCATAATAGCCTTGAAAATTCCATCTCTAGTCTAAGCATGGTCTAAGCTCATGTGAGATTCGCCATCTAAATGGCGAAAAAGAATTTTCAAACTGCTAATGGCGAATCTCACATGAGCTAAAGCTGGAATTACAAGCTTAGGTTGATAATGCTATGCAGCTCGAAGGGGGAAAACATATACTTAATAGGATGAAGGGGAGGAAGATGTGTGACATCATGCTGACCGTGAGAATACTGCTTTCCGTGCAAAAAAAATTACGATTTGACACCATTCAGTATTTTTAATTATCATGATTTAATATGCAGTCTCTTTGTTGGCTGAGGGCCCATTTTTTTTTGTTGGGGTGAGGGGGGGGGGGGGGGGGGGGGGGGTGGGAGGAAGCCAATTTTGGGGGCCCTTGGAAAATCGGCATATCCTAGGATTGGAACCCCTCTCCATCTCGGGCTCTATCCAATACATGGACCTAGTTCAGCAAAGCAAGAAGTCTACTTAACATGTTTTTCTTTAAAAAAAAAAATCAACATTTTAGTTGAGTGCAATTAGTGTGTGTGGGTTTTGTTTTTGCATTCAATTGGGGACCTTTAACAATAGAGGACAATAAGATCCCCATTTGAAAATCATGTAAAAATATGAACAATAGTATACCCAGCAAGAATATGGGGCAGAGGGGTACACCCCCCCCCCGCCTTTTGTCCCTATACCCTATCACTCTCCAGACTATTGTTACCTAACACAGGAACACAATGACCAACACAAAAGAGGGGGGTTCCCTCTGCCCCATATCCTGCATCATATGAACAATAGGACAATGGGAGGTCCCAGATTGAAAGTGTTTACACACTTGTACAAGTTATCCATTACAACTGTGGACTTGGGACAATAGGGGATTAGTGATTACAATACAACTGAGGACCTGAGCCCAAGTCCTGGGTAGATTTCATATGTACAAACCTTATGGGGCATGTCAAGAAAAAGTTTGTCCAAACAAAGGGAACAATGGAAGAGAACAGCTCAAATCTTCAGTAGTATAGTAAAACACGACTATGTATTGAACGTATTGGGGTGTTCATACAAATAGTGCCTTGATGGCCCCACGCACAAGGGTATCAATAGGGACAATGGGACCCCACAAGGTAGACTTCAGGAAAATCCTATGGAGTTTGAGATTTCAATAAGGAGAACAAAATTAGGAAATTATGGTGAACAATAGTGGCTCCCTATGAGGCAAAACAAAATGTTGTGTTGCCCTCTGCGACCGACGCTAAAAGTAAAAAAAAATCGGGTTATTTATTTATATCTTTTTTGAAGGAATTTTCAAAATCTCACCTTTACATGCACAAAATACACATTGAAATCATTGTCTTTAAATACAGCTACGATGGCACAATGGTGCATTTCGCCATCTCACTTTTAAATAGCTTACTTTTCCGGTTTTGCCTCCCGACTTCTGAGTTAGATGACATGTAGTGTTGTTTTCATGGATGGTAAAAAAAATATCAACCGACCGACCCTCTCTCCCGATTTTTCCCATTTAAGGTGCAAGGGCAACACAAGTTTTTATTTGTTGACCTAAGGCAGGGTGCATATCAGTGCTGGAGGACTCGAGTTCGGACTCGAGTCCGGACTCGAGTCCCGATTTTCAAGGACTCGGACTCGGACTCGGACTCGGACAGTCAGGACTCGGACGCGGACAATAAGGACTCGACCAGCTCGAGGACTCGGCCCGAGTCCGGCCCAAAAAAGCCGATTTTTACCTTAAATTTTACCGCAATTTTGTAACGAAGTCGGAGTGTTTAGTTCGCAAATCCCGTCAGTAGCCTGCACACACATGTACTTAATTCGGTAGTACAGTACGCGTCAACCTCGTCCCCATAGTGTTCGAGCAATACGCTTCCAGAATGAGGATGAAAGTAGATCCTGGGGACGAGGTTGAGTACACGTATACGAGCTCGGTACGTGAGGTATGGACGGTTTGCCCGACGCGTCGTCGGTCCAACAGAGCGACGCGCGAAGACTGTACCAGATTAAACATGGCATAAATTCGTCGTTTGCTCGCTCTACGTACGTGCGTGTGCGATCGAATGCGCTGCATGCATGCGCAAAGGCGCGGTGTCCGTGTAGTTGCCAGTCGAGCCGCAATGTCATGTGGCTGGTGCTCGACGTCCATTACTTGCGAATACGGAAGACGGAATACCGGTTGTAATGTAGTGCACGGTACACGTTTTGATTGGCCGAAAGTGATTAATTCACAAACATTTATTTCGTGCTAGTAGGCTTGTACTAGCAATACTTCCCAACTGATATTCATGACATCATTAATCTTCTACATTTCAAAATTGTGAAGTACTTATTTAAATTTCTGCACCATAGAAACATTCTCATATTTTGTTTTGTCTGCTAAAATAGTTCGTGTATTACAATTTAAATAAAAAATCATTGCAACATTATGTTAAAGCTAAAGTTTGACCTACTGTTTGTCATCAGACTCACATCGGGACTCGACTACAGGACAGCCCTGCTAAAGAGGAATGTTACCCAAGACCAGTTTTTGAGTAATCAAACTAATCATTGGTTGAAGTAAAACAAATCTGGTTGAATACATATATATATTTTTCAGTATAATTAAATCTCCAGGGGCAATTTTGGTTTGGAAAAAAGACAGATAAAGTTGAAAAAATCGACGTTTTTATGGTGACGTTAGAGGCACATGCAATGCGTGATTTTTGTTCAAAGCTTTATTTTTTAAACATGTTCTCTGCACGGTTGCAGTAGGTGTTATTTCTTTGACGGCATATTTTCAAATTGGAATAAGGTACTGGGATAGTTCAGTATCATCACAAAGCCCATTAGTTTTTCTTTATAATCTCAAATAATAATGGCTGAAAGTAATTTCACAAGGTTGTGTCACGGCAAGGTTCCTTTGAAGTTTCTCCAATTTGTTTAAGGGATTTTTTGCTTGAGTAAAGTACTAGACAATATTTGCAGGTGTTTATGTGCCCCAAATCACATACATATGTATGTCATGTATGGACGTTATTTATAGGTTATATTTAAATGTCATTCAATAATGCGCCTATCAATTGCTTCCCCCACCCCTCCCCCGGGCTGCCCCAGGTCTTATGTGGGGGTTTGGTCACGTTTTTTAAGCCCCAGGGTTGGGATTTTGGTCACTCATTTTGCCATTGTTTCCCCATCATCAGAAGTTAAAACCATGATGTGGGGGTGCCCCACCCATATATGTCGGGAATTGTCACTAAAATTTTGCCCCAGGGGTGGGGATTTGGTCACTTCAAAAGTGACAATCCCCACATCTTGGGTGGGGCAGCCCGGGGGGGAGGGGCGGGGGAAGCAATTGATAGGCGCATAAGTGTTAAAAGCCTCTCTAAGCCTCTTATTACCGTAAATACCCTTTTTGACCATGCTGTGTAGTATTTGTGTACTGTCTCGGTGTCAACGAGAACACTGTACATGTACTTGAGATTCACAAAAGGACTCGGACTCGGACTCGGACACAAGGACTCGGACTCGGACTCGAACCCTAGGGACTTGGACTCGAACCCAAGGACTCGGACTCGGACTCGGATTGGGTGGACTCGACTACAGCACTGGTGCATATGTGATGATGTACATGTATACGGTGTAAATCGAGGACAGGGAACAAAGGAATGATGTAAGAGAACAATGGGGTCTTCCAACTTGGGACCGTCCTCGATTGGAAACGTGTACAAAACGAATGAGAGGAGTTGCTAAAAAGTTATAAACAAAAGAGGAACAATGGGAAGTCCTCGATATACACCATACACAAGAATGGGTTGGTTATCCTATACGACTGATGACTTCGGACAATGGGGGATTAGGGATAACAATGACACAGAGGACTTGGGCAGAGTCCTCGGGAGAATTTCGTGTACAAACCTTATGGGAGCTGTTCGGAAAAAGTTAAAGTACAAACAAAGGTAACAAAAGAAGGGTTTCATTCATGGTCCTCATAAGTATAGGAAAACGCACATGGGGTGTGTGTGTGTGTATGTGTGTTTCTTTTGCATTCAATAGGGGACCTTTAACAGAGGCGGACAATAGGGTCCACGGTTGGGTGTTTCCTTCCATTGTTCCCTTTGTTTGTACTTATACTTTTTCTCAACATGCCCCAATACTTTTTCTCAACATGCCCCATAAGGTTTATACATGACTTCTACCGAGGACTTGGGCTCAGGTCCTCAGTTGTATTGTTATCACTAATCCCACATTGTCCCAAGTCATCAGTTGTAATGGATAATCTGTACACGAACGCACACCTTCAATCAGGGACCTCCTATTATCCTATTGTTCATACGTTTTGGCAAGGACCCTCATTGGTTTTGTACATGGTTTTCAACTGGGGACCTTTCTCAAACAGGGACCATATATTGCCCTCTATTGATAAAGGTCCCCTATTGAATGCAAAAAACAAACCCACACACCCAGGACAAACAAATGCAGTATGCACATTCAGCTTCGCCAGGCGGGGTATATAAATCAGTGAATTAATTCCTCAGTCAACAGCCAGTTCACAACATGGAATATTTAACAAAACAGCGCAGCTATATTTTACAACTTAAAGGTTTATGTACATGTACATGTACATGCAGTATACAACATTTGCAAACATCATGTGCTGTCCTTTTCAAGAAAGGTGGAAGTTTGTATCGTTTTCCCAATGATTGTCGGCCGACAATCATTGCAAATAGTCTATTCCCCAACCTGATAATTCCCTGACTCTATAAATTGCTCCGTTTTGTTTAAAGTAGGGTCAGGGAAGACTAGTAGAACATAATTTTTCTCTGTTCATCTATCTATGCACACAAAACTTTAAACAGGTCAGTGTTTGGCCCCAAATCCATTCATTTCTTAAAATTACAGCAAAAGCAAATGTTTTATACTACATTGAAATATAAACTTGGTTCAAAAGGAGTTAATTCTCTTTCTTTGTTATTCTATAATTTCCAACAGGTAAACTACTACAGAATGGCGGCTGGTGTAACCATGGTAACTGCAGAGTCCCTTTTAAATACCATTATCCAGGGTCACCTGGAATGCTCAATCTGCCACACCCGTTACCAAGAGCCCAAGATGCTGAACTGCTCACACAGTTTCTGTCTCAGATGCCTCCAGGAACTGAAGCACAGCCAAAACCCAGACGGTAACCAGATAACATGTCCACTGTGTCAGCGAGAAACCAACTTACCGCAAGGCGGAGTGACCGAGTTGAACAACAACTACGGCCTGATTTCCCTGGTGGAGGAGGTAACAAAGCAGGAACAGCTCTTGAAAGGTGAAGGGTCACAGGTCATCATATGTCAGGCATGTGATGAAGAGAATGAGGCAATCTCTCGATGTACGGACTGTGAGCATTATCTCTGTCGGGAATGCCAGAAAGCACACCAACGTATGACTGCACTAAGGACTCACAAAATTATTGCATTGCATGAACAATCAGTTGTCTCCAAAAGCGAATCAGAAAAGAATATCTCAAATTGTGACATCCATCCAAGCCAGGAACTTTGTTTCTACTGCAGTACATGTGACCAGCTCATCTGCAAACAGTGTACAGCATCGAGGCACAAAGAACCTATGCACATATTTGTTGATTTGAATGTGGCCTTTGATATCTATGTGCTTGAAGCCCAAGAATTTATAGTGAGTCAATGTGAAGCTGAGGGTTTACCAAATTGCTCGTTTTTGCGAAGCCGATTAAGCACAATGCTGGCTAAAACAAAGAGCGAAATTTCCAGTGCGGCAGCACTAAAAGTTGCCAGAATCAGACAAGAAGAAATTCAACTTTTGCAACAGGCACAAGGCGCCTACAGGGAAAAGGACAAGACGCTGGCAAAACTGATCTTTGGCCAGCAGACAGCAAAAAGAACTTGCATTGAGATTACTGATGCCGAACGCCTTGAGGTCTTGAAACTCAGGCAAGACCTCCTGCATGATTATAAAGATGTGAAAGACAAACCCGTGAAAGATGTTAACAGCAACCTGTCATTCCTTGGTTTCAAAAAGAATTGCAATGGCAATGAGGTTGGACTAGGAACACTCCAGCTTGAAGAAAAATGGGAATTAATGCACGAGTTAAAGTTCCCTGGATCGCGCATTGATACATTCTCTACCGGTGAAATTGCTGTCACAAAATCGGATGGCCTGACTCTGCTACGTCTTGATGAACAGGAAGGTTACAAAAAGTATAAGGGCGCTAACTTTTCTTATATAATTACAGCCATTGCAATAAACAAAGATAGTCATATGCACCTATTAGTTTCAACTCAAAAGCAACAGGAAGTCAAGATCTTCAACAAGGAATGTCGTCTCCTTCGTCAGTTCACACCAGGTAAAGAGGCAGACATCAACGGCACACCAACATGCCTTGCAGTGGATGACAGCAATCTCATAGCAGTGGGTTATGCAGACAAAAATCTGATATCTCTACACAACCCAGACGGATCCCTCATCAGAACATTACCTGCTCCGATGATTGGCAGTTACTTGGCTACCCGCAACAACCATCTCATTTACTCCAACTCAACTGCGCATCAAATCATGTCTGTTGATTACCAAGGCAACAAGATTTTCACTGTTGGCTCATTTGGGAATTCTACTCCACACGGGCTGTGTTGTGACAGAGCTGGTGATATCTATGTAGTTGCAAAGCGCCCCTGTCTAAATACAAATGTACACCAAATACATTGTTACAGTCCAGATGGTACTTACATTGACACCCCTGTCATCAATGAGCTTCCTGGCGTTTATGACATAACATACAATCCAAGGTGTCACATTGCAGTGACTTGCACCTGGAATAACTGTACACGAGTTTATAGGAAAGTGTAAGAGAAGGCAAACACATCATAATCCTCATGGGGGGGGGGGGGAGTTGCTTGTTGGCAAGCTTAAAGTTGCAAACCAGAAAAGCAAAACCCTGTATTAAAAAGTCTTGTTTTGCGTGTACAGGTAAGAACAGAACAAAGGGGTTAAATAATGCCACCAACATTGAGAAAGTAACCCCCCCCCCCCCCCCCCCCCCCCCGGCGAAACATTTTGGGTGTCATTTTTTTGGGCAAATGTAGAAAAAAATTCATTCTCCTACATACATGACATACGTGGAGAATATGCATGATTTGTCAGTTACATGTACATGTAATTCCCATTTGAGGAAATTTTCCTTTAGGTCTGAAGACCTATAATGATCATTGATGGCATTGTATATTGTATGAAAACAAATGTTAACAGGCCCAATTTGCAAGCTGGGTATAATTTCCTTTCAAGGTAAAAGGAAAGTGATAAATGTAAAGGTTTTTGGACTACTAATTGCTTGTACTATAGTACTGTAGACAATTCGATATGAAGATTGTATCATTTTCTTATGACAGTGTTCTGGACGTTATGCACAATTAAAGTTTATTTGCATAATATTCTATTCCTACTAGATAGTGAAAGTGTATTTTAAAGTTTCAGTGACAGTTGTAATATTATCGATTTTTAGTTTATAGGATAAGGCCAAGTAAAAAAACATGTTAATCGTCCCCGCCCGCTCCTTTTTGAAGCTTCTTTTTCATTGTTTCCCTCCAAAAAAAGCTAGATTTTCATGTATTTCGCTTTATCTTGGCACCATTCTTTCGATGATCGATTTCTTTTTCCAATATTTTCGACTTCTAGAAAGCCAGAGGGCCGCGTAGTTCACTGGCATTCGCGATATGCGAGCTAACGTCTATAGTAGTATTTGATATATATTTGATATATATTTATTTCCATGCTTCACTGATACAATACATTCATTTATAGTAGGGCCTATATATGTATATTACAACAATTATACTTATACCTTCGTAGAATTAACAAGAACTTACACATTTATTTATGTGTTATAACCGAAAAGCATGGCAGGTACTTGGTAGAAGCCAAAGGCTTGTGCGAGACCAAGGGCCTGTTCCACTTATAACAAATGACTAATTACATGATAGAAGATTAAATAAGAAAATATAGATATGAAAATGATAATACTGCAGATGTACTAATATAAATACGCTATAGTTGGTCCAGTAGATGTTGCTTTAGTAATTTTTTAAAGGTGAAATATGTTCCAGTGGTAAGAGTATGGGGTAAACTATTCCACAACAGGGGTGCTTGAAATTTAACAGATGACTTATATTTTGTGGTTCTAACAGAGCTAAGCCATAATTTGTTCGCATTTCTGGTTTTATAGCTGTGAACATCAGCACATTGTTTAAACAAATTAGATAAACTACTTGGGAGATTATTATGCACATATTTAAACATAAGTATGCCAAGGTGATATTTATACAATTCAAAAACAGGTAGTGTATTAAACCGCTGAAACAAAGGAGCTGCATGTGCCATTGAATGTGACTGGCTGATAACTCTAAGCGCCTTTTTTTTAACAATAACAAGTTTTTTTAGATTTAAGAGATATGAATTTCCCCAAATTAGTATACCATAATTTAAGTGGGGCATTATTAGGGTATTATATAGAGATAATAAAATGTTAGGGGGTAAAATACACTTGAGCTTTCGTAAAATGCCAAGAACACAAGAAATAGTCGTGTGGATTTTCTGGCAGTTCGCTTTCCAAGTTAATTTGTTATCTATGAGTAGTTCCATGATCCAGAGTTGTAGTCGAGTCCATGCAAGTCCTTTCCCAAGTCCTTTCGCAAGTCCTAAAGCCGGTCACAAGTAACTGGATGAACAATGAAAAAGTAATGCCTTTTTAAAACCCCTTGAGTACGGTATTTTACGTTAGAGGTCGGGGTGCCGCGGCGGCTCTGGCAGCCAAGCGAACCGCTACAATGACCGCGTTCCCACTTGATTTGGGAAAAGGTGGATCAAGATCCGGCATTTTGGTGGGATCGTTGTCTTACCGCAACGAAACCGCAAGTCGCGTTCCCACTTATGCTTGATCTACCTTTTCGAACGGAAGTGTAGAGTCCGAAAGGTCACTGAGTTCGGTAATACGCATGTGCTTGCTTGCTGAGCGCGCGCTTTGTGGCAGCGTTGCATGGTGGGACGGGTCAAATTGCATACGTACACATACATGTACATATACATGTACATGTTTTGGTGTTCGAAGTTTCACCATGAAGGAAGAAGTGTAGGCCTACTCTATGACAAGAATATCGACAACAATATTTCTCTGAGGCGTATCTCCCGACAGACTCGAGCGAATCGTACATGTCGCACATGCGACGTGCATAGCGCATATTTCTTCGTTCATCCATCAGAACGCACACTTTTCGCGCCACTCGTGCACCAGCTGGATATTGACATGTCAAATTGCCGGATCAGATCCACCTTTTGCGTTCCCACTTGATCGTGATCCACCAATTGCAGGATCTGATTCACCAATTGGGGGATCTGATCCGGCAATTTGGCAAAAGGTGGATCAGATCCCCCAATTGGTGGATCTAGTGGGAACGGGGCCAATGTGTTTGTGCAGTCAACCGTAACCTATACACAATAATCCAACAATGGATTGAAACTGCCCAAACGGCGGCCAATTGCGTCATCCGGCCTGGTGGCGCTGGTATTTTTTTGCGCATATTTGCGTCATCCGTACGCAAGGGGTTTTAAAGCTCATTTGAATAGCTTGTGATTGGGACTGGAGGGCTTGTGATGAACTTTCCCTGCCATGTTCACTGAGACATATGCGTGGAAATTGATAATTTACCATGCAGCCGCTTTATATTCTCGGAGTCCGGGCTTGCGACTATTTTATCTACCCATACAAACCTGGGGCCTATATAGTACAAAAACGGGGACCATAAAATTCCATCCCGTACATGTTTTTTTGTTTACTCGATCTTACGATTGGGTGAATTTGTTTTTATTCCAAGTGTACGAAGAGTTCCAGTCCGTCAAAACAATACTTGTAGTGGGCAATTGCGAAGGGCCCAAAATAGGCTAGGCACGCACAGTAATCTTTTGCCGATTTCAGTTGATGCGAAATGGACTAAATCCTGTGTAAATGTGACTTGAATGCTTGAAGCAAGAGATGAAAGATCATGTGTTGAATAAAATAGTAGTTTGTGTAATTCTTTGTCTGTTTTATGTCGATCTGATTGTTTTCCCCTAAAGTGTACATTCAGTTTAATAATTTTTCAAAACCGAGAAAAATTAACAATATGGATGGGGAAATAAGACTTCAGAAATAAGAGGGTGCACCACACCGAATAGGCCAAAATGGCTGTGCCAATAGCATAAATTGTAAACCCACAACTTTTTTTGAATAATAAATTTTGGGGGTCATGCAATTGATAGATTGTGTAATGCACCTACATGTATCAATTGCTCCCCCCCACCCTTTTTTAATATGTCCATTAGGCCTAATATGGCCATTTGGCTTACTTTGACATAATTAAACATACACAAATGAAAAAAAATACACTAGCAAAATATATGAAGCAATTAGGGGTAGGACATCGGCACTGACGCACCCCCAACGTTAAACCCAACGCTAAACATACTCTGAGATGGAGGTACTACCTCCATGCTCTGACAAATGGGTGGATCATATACAATGTCGTTTGTCAGGCGATACAAGTAAAAAACTGAGTTTGTATTAAACGTGTATTGTATGTTATCAGGACATTCAGCTCCTATGAGACGGGCTGATAACCTTCGAGTTGTCACGACTGCCATAATCAACAAAAAAAGATAAAAGCTGCTTTTCAGTTGCTATTAATAGAACTGGGAATTTACAGCTATGAGCAATATTACTAAAGATCGTAGAAGGGAAAGATCGGACACTCCGCTCAAAAAGTGAAACGGGAAGTAGTTGCTCATGGGGAAGGGCGCCCTCATACATTTGGTAGGTAAAACCGTGACAATGGAAAACAAAAACGAAGACTGGTGCTCCGCGTCGCACTGAATTAATTGCACTAAATTACACCTCGAACAAAATTTGGCAAGGATTGGTCTGAACATTACATACTTAATGTTTCTCCCTTCTTTTCCAAAAACAAATATAACTGTACATATGGCACAAAACTAAATTATTTCTCGGATAAATTGATGATTAAAAAGTATTTCAAAATAATATTTTTTTATTTACTATAATATTTATTTATTGCAATGTTATTCATCTTCAAAGATATAATAAAAACAGATTTTGTTTTCAAAATCATTTTATTGATTGACTCTTACTTTGTTACTGACTATCTGAAGTAGCACGGCAGTATGAGTATAAACCATTGACAGAAATTAACACTTCTAGAGTGGAGCAAAGTTTGATTTTATTTATTTTTCAGATGCTTCATTTAGTTTCATTAGTCGTTCAAGTACAACATGACTGTTAATTTATAATAAAAAAAAAACAACTCAACTAGTCCCCGTTACAACAAAGATGTTTGTTTTTTTCTTTTTATACATTCCACACATAAGGAATGAATACAATCTTATACCTGCCAACTTAAACATCTCAACATTTTAATCTGGTTTTCACATGTGAAGAAAATGTATGCCCGTCTCATCGCCTCAATTGTGACATTGTACAAATTATATGTATTCCCTGATTTATAAATATCACTAAATCATGTAACCACATGTATTATAATGGAGGTATCTCCGTGATTATTATTTATCCATTCACTTTTTCCTTTTTTTGTCTCTTAATTTTTTCATCATTGTGAAGTTTATTCTTCAGTCATCAATGAAAATCCCGCTTGCATAGTTTTACACCGATGCTGTACTTGTCGTAAGGATTCACTGCAGTAGACTGGTCCCCGCCCCACATTTGAAGTCCGAAGGACAATGGAGGGACCGGGAACCAGTCTATCACTGTAGCCGCGCCGAAGCACGCGTTTACCTATCAAACGCTAGGGGCGCCCTTCCCCATAGTTGAACATAGCGTTTCACCGATCGCTGTACAAAAAGCCGATCGTCCGATCGACTGATCGACTGATCGATCATATTATATCCCCTCTTACATACATTTGCCAAGCGAGGATCAACGTTGCCTTGCACGTACGTACATACATGTATCAAACAGCCCAAGGGTGGTGAATCAAGATTCTTTATTTCATCTTTGCAGACGAACTGGAGGGAGGTGAGTACAGTCATTTTGCTTTTCCATCCAGTGTTTTGAAGCTCAGTTTTCGCTTCATGTTTTTAATTTTAGCCAGTGCAGATACACTTGAAGATAAAATGTTTTCGAGATAATCGCAAGAGGCGTTTCTCCTGAGTCCTACATGTATTTTAAAACTGCCAAAAATACTACTTTGCAACAACTTTGTGCAGCAAGGAAACCTTCACATTATTCTATGAGAGGTGAATTTTTACGTGAACCCAGTTAACACGGTGGTTAATTAGCCTAAATTAATTAGTAAAGATGCTCGTCCCTTCGTGAAAACGAAAATTGAAGTTTTCCTACATTCACGCCCTTTCAGTTCAATGTGTTTTCCATATAGAAGGGACGCACCTGTTTACACGAGCACATCCCTTCGTGAAAACGAAAATCTCAGTTGACCAACTTTGATGCCTTTCCGTGCAATACATTTTGTACGCGTTCAAGCCATCAAGGGGCAGGCATGTTCGCGTCTCTTCGTGAAAATGCAAAATGCAATTATCGAGATGCCTGCCCCTGGCATCATTATTGTAATTTGGAAATTAATTATGTTTTGCTTACAGAAGCATGTCAAAATGGTTAAGACTAATAATAGTAATAAGTACAGTGTTTTAAAGCAAAATAGTTAGTGAAAACGGTGACGAATTATCCGATGCACCTACAATGTAGTTCTCGACACTAATGCATCACTGCACATGCATTTGTTAGGGTTGGATCCGAAAAACTGGGTACACCGGATAACTCGGACCGTGACACTGGGTGCCTGAATTTTATCACACTATATTTCATAGGGTGTAAAAAAAAGAGAATTTAATTCACAGAATCGGTGTTTAACTATTTTGCTGACATTATCTCCTCCTGCAATCAAGCCCATACATATGTACTTGTTCTAGCCTCAAGCGGTTAAAAGGAGAAAGTACCTGGGAAAGAGTTCCATATCCGGCCATTTTCAAAGAAAAAGTTGAATTTTTTTCCCTCCTAAATTTGTGTTTCTTCATCAGATTTACACTTTCTTGTTGTTTTTATGTCATTTTAAGGGAAAATAAGTGATGGCCGGATATGGAACTCTTTCCGAGAAAATAACTAATCCTACGGGCTAGTAAGATTTAATATGTCAAACAAACTGAGGGAAACTGATCGACTATGTAAATTTGAATAAACCCTTCAAAGTGAACAAGCGGGATTTGAACCTGCGACCTCCGGAATACTGTACCGGAGCTCTACCAACTGAGCTATCTTGCCCTATGTTGGCGGTCTCCCAAATTGTCAGTATCTTTGGGTTTTTTTTTGGGGGGGGGGGGGAGGGGGGCGCTAGTCAGAAGTCATAACCCGTAATGCTGTAAAAATTTCATATGGACAGTGAACTAGCCCATAGGGGTTAAATAAACTCTTTTAGCCAAGGTCTGATGACGATCTCTTTTTACTATCTGTGACTGCAGGTATATCAGAACTTCAAGATGGCGGCTGGAGTAACTGCAGAGTCAGTTTTGGATACAATTATCCAAGGTCATCTGGAATGTTCAATTTGCCACTCACGTTACCAAGAACCCAAGATGCTGCACTGCTCACACAGTTTCTGCCTCAGATGCCTCCAAGAATTGAAGCACAGCCAAGATCTAATCGGCAATAAGCTGACGTGTCCCTTGTGTCAGAGGGACACGGTTTTTCCCAAAGCCGGCCTGGCGAAGCTGACCAACAACTATGCTCTGATTGCCCTGATGGGCGAGGTCACCAAACAGAAACAGCTCTTGCAGAAGGAAGGGGCAAAGGTCATGTGTCAGTCGTGCGAGGAGGAAAATGAGGCAGTTTCCCGATGCATGGACTGCGAGCATTACCTCTGCCAAGAATGCAAGAAAGCGCACCAGCGCTGGGCTGCACTGCGGACCCACAAGATGATATCTCTGGTAGAGATGCAAGGAGAATCGTCACCTCATTTGGTGTCAACAAAAGGTTACATCTCAAAGTGTGAGGTCCATCCAAGCCAGGAGCTGTGCTTCTACTGCAATACATGCGAGCAGCTGATCTGTAAGATGTGCGCAGCGTCAAGTCACAGAGAGCCCGTACATAGCTTTGTTAACCTCAAAACGGCCATAGACATTTGCCTGTATAGCGCCAGGGAAATAGTCTCCCACGTTGTCAAATACAACTCGACCAATACTGCCATCCAGATCCCAACAAACTGGGTGTCCTCTCGCAATCGACTGAGCATGATGCTGGCCGAAACGAAAAAGAAGATTTCCCAGAAAGCTGAAATGGAGGTAGCCAAAATCAGACATAAGGAGACCCAACTCCTGCAGCAGGCTCACGTGGCGTACAGGAGAAAGGACAAAAAACTGGCAGAGGTGATATTTGCCGAGCACACCATGGCAAGGGTGCACAGCGAGATGACTGAAGCCAATAGCCTTGACATCTTGAAGCTCAGACAAGAGCTGCTGCATGACTACAGGGATGTAGTCAAGGAACAGACTGATGACGTAACCCCAAAACTCTCCTTTATCAGCTTCAATGAAAATCAGACAGAGGTTGAGCTTGGAAATCTGCTGCTGAAAGAAAAGTGGGTGGCGCTGAGTAATTCAAACGTCACAGGAGAATTCATTGGGTCTCTGTCCACGTGTGACATGGTGGTTGTAAATAAAGGCCAACAAAAGCTTACCAAGCTAAGTCCTGATGGTAAGGTCCTACACGTCTGCTCTATCAGTCAACTGGAGGGCGAGGATCCTTCCGAAGTAAAACAGCCCACCGATTTTGAAGTCAACAAGGATGATCAACTCATTTTCCTGTTGGAGTCTGCCGTCAAGATTTTCAACAAAGAACACCAGCTCCTTCGTCAGTTCATGCCAGGTAAAGAGGCAGACATCGACGGCACACCAACATGTCTCGCAGTGGATGAAAGCAATCTGATAGCAGTGGGTTATAAAGACAAGGAACAGATATCTCTACACAACCCAGACGGGTCCCTCGTCAGAACACTGACTGCTCCCATGATCGACAACTACTTGACCATAAGTAACCGGCGCATCATTTACACCAATATCACTCAAAGGACACTCCTGTGTGTCGATTATGAGGACAACAAGATATTCACAGTCCAGATATATGGAGGACAAGTCCCGATATTGGGAAGAAAAGGCGCGATATATGTAGGACAACAAGTCCCACATGGAGTGTGCTGTGACAAAGCTGGGGATATCTATGTCATCAGTTCATCCAATCAAATCCACCATTACAGTGCAGAGGGCAAGTACATTGAAGTCCTGGTCAGTGATTTGAATAACCACTGTGACATCAAGATTACTCCTGGTGGTCATTTAGCAGTGACCGGTCCTACACTAACACGGATATACCACCGAGTGTAAGACTATATAGAAGTAACAGAAATGCACAATTGGCAGAGAAGAAAGTACTATCATCCCGCAACATCATACATGTATATCTATAAATTTGAATATGTTTTTTATACGATTCTGATATCTTCAATGATTCCTAAATAAGTGAATAAGCATTGATTAGTCGCACATGAAGTCGGGAATTTGTAAGAAATTAATACTGGATTTGGATATTGTGATTTTCTTTTCTAAACAAATAGACAATTAGGATTCTGATCAGAAGTACTAAAGAGTTTTTTCATGTGGTTTTCTCTTACTTTAAAAGGCAGCCAGTAATGGTGTGAGTCTAAATGAACCAGCCAGAGTGCCAGACGCATGCGCTGCCTGGAAGTTTTTTGCACTGTAAATAGCGCCACCATTAGTTTCATTTTTCTTGTTATTGTATGTACATCAATCGCATTATGGCGCGTGGCATCAGGCCAGGCTGCGTTCAAAACGTATTCTGTAAAAACAACATTCATATTTAATTAAACATGTTAAAGGGTGACAGTTCAGGATTTAAAATTGAAATGATTCAATACCTAGGCTTTACAAAGTGATTCATGCTAAGAAATTCAATTCCTTAATAACTGCTCAAATTTAAAACATATAATTACCTTTGTTACTTTATTGTAAATATTATTATGGGAGTATTTGTAAATTTTGATCAATCAACAATTAGTACACTTACAACCAAGTTGGAGGAGCTTTTGAAATTGTGTAACTTGTATGCTCACAAATCTATGAATATATATTTAAATTTCTATTTAGATGTGGCGGGTGTTAGCCCTCCTATACTTATAACTATCACAGCCTATCAAAAACTCTAAACACCAACTCTCACAGCTTGTGTGTGTTTCAATCTGTCATTTGATAGGTTTTGATCTGTACAGCAGCTGGGTCGATTTTGGCCCTGAGAGAGGAAGGGTTTGTGTAGCGTAAATATCAAATAATTGTTTTTTTTAATAAATTTAACCTGGTCTGTTACGAAAGACAGGGGTATATGTGTGCACCCTTTTAAAATTCTATAGCCCATCTACAAGTATTTTGGTCTTCCTATAATATTGTTGTGCTACACACGAAGGTACTACATGTTGAAAAAAATTCTGACTTTTTTTTTTTTTTAATAACATTAAAATCAGGGTTGTTTTATTTAAATCACTCGATTTAAATCATTGATTTAAATCATTGTTATTCAAACCTGACTGTCATTAACTTTAAATCGCTTATACTCACTCTAAAGGGATGTATAAGGCCAGTTTCCTGAAACAGTGTACTACATTTATCTTGTGTACAATGCATGATTCTGAAGTACAATATGTGTGTGTAATGTACTACCTGCATGTATGATACAGTATTCCTCTCTTAGTCTGACCTGACCTGACCCCCCCCCCCGCCTCGACCCTCCCCCTTTCCCTCCCCCTTCCCCTCCCCACTCCTCCTCCCCACTTCTCCCCCCCCCCCCCCCCCCCCCGAGTGGCGATTTGTATCCAGTTCATCAGGCATTGCGGACTTTCTGCTGAGTTGTATAAAAATGACAATTAAAAAATGTTGTGTTGGGACTTTTAATGATTTTTAATAAATATTTACGTTTTCCAAAATTGTAAATTTTGCCCCATCGTCTCGGCTAAACCGTCTTTATTTTAACATAGGCCTAAATCTTAAATGGTGCTCTGTCCATTGAAAGTTCCATTGTCTGGTTCCCATTCTACAGGTGCAAATGCAAAATGACGCCAGAGGACAATATTTCCACCGCAAAAATCGTAAAAACTTGTACAGGATCAAAATAAGGACAGTGCGTAAAAAAAATATAGTGGCTGCATTATATAGTTTTATTACACCATGGTTGTGTGTAGAGAGGAGGGGGTTTTTCCTGTTATCAACTTGGGTGAGAAATGTGCAGTATGATGGTGATGTTGTAACAGATTTTAAGACGAACTTTGTATTCTAGAAAAGAATATGATCAATGAAAAGGATTTCAGTACTGATTTCATGAACAATTGTGTGTGGTTATACTTGACTTTCAATGATGGTCATTTAAATTGACTTATTTGAAACAAATGTTTCATGCCAATGGTACGATGGTAAAAAAAATCTTTAAATTCCATTTAAATAAAAAAAAAGATTTTGATTTAAAAAAAATCATGATTTTTATCAACCCTGATTAAAATTACTGTATGTAAAAGAGACCTGTAAAATTTGTTGGTGTTAGAACAACACTTTCTCGATGCCGGGAAAAAAGAGACCACAATAGAGTACCGAAGTGATGACGCAATCAATGCAATGTTTGGAGCTAGAATACATTCTAAACTGCATGTGTTTGGAACCAGTTGCCGCGGCAACTGACGTCAGACTTCGGTACTCTATAAAGATGTTTTGCTGTGTGTTAAATATGACTGCAATCACTGACCGCAAACAATTAAGGCAAAATCTGAATACTGGTCGAATCCCTTCCCCATAGAGTACCGAAGTCTGACGTCAGTTGCCGCGGCAATGGTTCCAAACACATGCAGTTTAGAATGTATTTCTGCTTCTAAACATTGCATTGATTGACGTCATCACTTCGGTACTCTATAGACCTTTATCATGGTATAGCCATTTTGTTTTTCTCCTATTAAAATCAATGTAACCAAACCGAGGCTGGAAGGAAAACTAGTCTGGCACCTTCATTCAATATTTGGAATCACTATTCATAATTGCTAATGCATACAGGGAACAAGACAAAGATGTGACGGCATGATAAAGGTGTATAGTGACCCTAAATCAACCGAACTCGAAAGATTATGTAACTCAAAAACAATCCTGAAAGGAACCCTGCCCACGGAATGTCCCTTTCGCTAGACTAAAGTCCCCTTTGGAAAAATAGGCAATTTCGTAATAACTGTGGTTCACACGGTGTAGAACTTATGAAACAAAAAAATTTAATTCACATTATCGGCGTCAATTAAACATCTTGCAGACAGAATGTATTAATTCATTTGTTTGCGAAGGTTTGTTTACTTACCTACTAGGGCCAATTGAGGGCGCTCTTGCTGAGGACCGTTGTTTAATTTTTCCGAAGTTGGGAGTGGTCATTTTGAGGTAATTGCAACAAAATATGATATCCTTTTGCGTATTTAAAGTGTTTGAGGATACAAAAACAAGCAGATAAGGCCTCTAAACATTGTGGATTCAGCAGATACTTGGATTAGTTGTGTAAGAGGAGCCATTCTGGTTTGTACGTCACTTGCATATTTATGTTTGATCGGTCCGCATACCTTGTGTGTGGGAACATGCCAGAGGCATAGCAGGCTAGCGACGGATGTCGGACAACTCGACCGTTGGCCGACTCGACCGTTCAGACAACTCGACCGTTCAGACAACTCGACCGTTTACCAAGTCGTCCGTTTACCAAGTCGTCCGTTGAGACAAGTCGACTTTGACATGGAGACAACTCGACCGTGCGATGCGTTGTACATAATGTAGCTTGCGGAGCGCGTGGTATTTTCAACACAGGTTGCCCGTCAATGTTTGGGTATTTGCGTGTGTGCGCGTGGCCCAGAATGGTTCAGAATGTGTGGTATTACCGTACGCGGGGACCCGGTCAGGTGTACGGTGACACGGCATGCACGGCGAGCGCGACGCCGGGACCCAGCGTGTGCAAGGCCCGCGAGAGCGCGCGACGCGGCATGCACGGTGCACGGCCGCGGGCGGCCGGGCAGCCGCACTGGTATTTATCGCCGCACCGATGCGGTGATAGGCCGGTATTATTAAACATCTCAGTTGATGATGGCCAGTGTAGAGGCTAGATGTAAAATTTGTGAATTACAAATTCAAAGTGATATTCTAAATAATCCCTCATATCGTTGGTTGACAATATGTTTGTTGCCCCGGTTTGTTGCATACTCGGAAAATATGTTGCCCCGGTTTGTTGCATACTCGGAAAATATATCCAAGGCCTATCCCAGCCCCGTGCCACAAAATATAGACCGGCACGACAATTCACGTTACCCGGCCCCCTGTCATGCCTGTGTCCACTCCATCCCGGCCCCGTCCTAAACGACAGCGCTGTCCGGCCCATCAACCCAGTCATTACCCCGTGCCGTTCCTTCCACAACCTTAACCAATTCCCCTATCTACGAGTCGACTTGTCTCAACGGACGACTTGTGGGGAAACCAGCAGTCCAGCACAGATTTCACATTATGACGCTCACGAAAGTTGACAATAAAAGGGAATTTACCATTCGTTTTTATAGTCTGTGTATAGATAAAAGCCTTGACGAGACATAATAGCATGCCTCATTATACAATAAATACAACTGTATAAAGCTTCCGTAAACCGACTTTTGTGATATGCCGGCGCATGCATGTGCCCGCACAATCACATGAGTTTTTTTAACTTTTGTCTGAAATCAGACTTTTTGAATCTTAGAGAAAGACATTGGGCTGAATAAATAAAAACTAGAGATTGCTTAAGAATTAAATGTACCAAAAATAATTGGAAATTTTAAAAGTTTTACACGTTAATTTTCCTATTCAAGGTCTCTGGATGCGCGCCACCAGGGGTGAACTTTCAGACTCTACTGCTTGAGCTTTTGCTAGATAAGCAATTGCTAACTTTTATTCGGCCCATTATTACAACTTACGGGATTGGAAGTTTTGGTTTGGGTTTCTTTAACGGGTACCCATGCCAGGTACCCGTATTTTTTTCAATCGGGTACCTGATTCTTTTACTACCCGTAAATGCACCCCCCTACTTCCTGACCAATTTTGGTGGGGGTATTAAAGTAAAATCTTTCCCATGTCAGCCGACAATCGTTGGAAAAACGATATAAATTTCCACTTTTCTTGAAAACGACAGCACACAAGGTGCCATGATTTCACAGTATTTCGTAATAATTCAGTAGTTTTTTATGTTTGCAAATGTAGACTAGGGTTGTGCATTCACGGTAATTTTGGACCCGGGTACCCGAACGCCACACTGGTTCGGTTCTCGGGTACCCGAAAGTGGACCGTTCAGAAAAAAAAACACTGTCTAATGTAATGTCCTTGTGTGCACCGTGCGGCCGCTAAGGCCCGCGCAAAAATAGTTCTGCTTCCGGTTACCCGATCTACCCTAATTTTACGGCCGCGACCCTAAACATTTTATCGGCAAGTAACAATTTTGTTCTTCAAAATCAATCAAACAAATAATCCTGTTGTATTTTCCGTCTTCACAAAAAGCCTCTCAACAACATATTTACGTCAAAAACGCATTTACGTCAAAAACGCTTGTAATTTGTTTGCCTACTTACATTCGATATTTTTTTGAAGAAACCTCCGTTGTTTTTACAAGTTCCCTTCGCGATTACAAGTTCCCTTCGGTGCGTGATTTCCTATCACCGTGATGAAAACACGTGTGTAATGCTCAATGCAGCAATGCTGTACTGGTTCCTGCCGCGCTGCCCACTAAAAATAGAAGAGCCAAAGAAGGCATGATGGAAATGCGGCAACCAGTCTATGCATTATGGCCGACGAACAGCATAACACTGCAGAGTGCACTGCAGTCCATTGTAGACAGTGAACCCTTGCAGTGTACAACTTTGGAGGCCTGTTTTTTGTGGGCATAATCTTGTACCACTAATTAAGTACAGAGTCGGAAACGTATACTTGTATGTGAACAGTTCACTACCACCAGTAAGTACCTGAGTCAGATATATGTGAACGGTTAGACTGGTATTGCCACTGCTGTGGTGAATGTAGGTTACTCACAAATAAAGTGATGAACCAGAATTTGCGTGTAAGTATATACGTGTACATGTAGCTTGTGTAGATTTCAGTGACAAACGGTGGATAGTTATAATTCTACATAGCCCTATAACTTGAGCAGTGATGTAGTCGAGACCATCACAAGACCACACAAGACCCTGCAACACCAGACCAGCACAAGACCTTCAGTCTTAATTCAAGTCTTAAGCTATTCAAATAAACTTTAATAATAGCATTTATTTATTGATTGATTGATTTATTTATTTATTTATTTAATTATTACATTTCTTTACCCAGGGTGTGCCCAATCAGTTTAAAACTGGTTTCCATTGGGGCCCTGCATATTATTAGTTAAAACTGAATATTTACACATTCATACAAAAAATTTAAACAAATACAATAATGTTTACACAAATAAATATATTTTCGGTTAACTTTTTAATTCTCCAGAAGCCTATTGCTGATTTACGTGATGGGCGAAAAACCCTCGAAAAAAACCTTTTAGGGTGAAAAACAAGGGGAAATTCCCATCCGGCTCCAAAGTATTTTGGCAACCAAGTTTATAACTCCGCAGATCAGCGTAAATGACAGAAAAATCACTGATAGATGGCTTTACGTAGCTCCGATTTAAATGTACTTAAGGAGTTTATGGTTCTCATTTGTTCAGGCAGATTATTTCATATGGCACCACTCACAGCGAAACTTGTCAGTAGCATTCCTTTTTGGCGAAAGGAACTTTCAGTGCCATTTGGGTCGATTGTCGTGTTTCACGAATCACTGTAAGTGGTGTGAACAGATTTGTCATGTACAAAGGAGTCATTTTGTTAAGGCTTTTGAAAACAAAGATAGCCTTTTTGGACTGAACTCTTTCTTTAAAAGGAATCCAATTTAGTCTGGCAAACATATCAGCTGAGGGGGTGAGGGAGGTACATTTAAGGATTATCCGTGCGGCTCTTTTTAGACATTTGTTGAGGGTATTGTCGTGAGATATGTACCTTCCTCCCCACACCGTACAGCAATACTCTAAAGATGGCATGTGTACCCCAACTTAATGTTTCATCAACAACTACACCCAAGCATTTACAAGATTTCACTTTTTCGATAACCTTATCAGCAATGCACACGTTCAGGTCGACGTTGGATATTTTCTGCCTTGAACCAATAAGCATACATTTGGTTTTGTTGGCATTTATTGCTAGTTTGTTTCTTTGGCACCAGTTGTGAATACTAGCAAGAGCTACATTCAAGTTCCTTTCTATTTCGTTAATACAAGAGGAGCTACAAGTTAACGTGGAGTCATCTGCATACAGGGTTCATGCCTGTTATTTGTGCCTGTTACAAGATGGTCTTGTGCCTCGTCTTGTGATGGTCTCGACTTCATCACTGAACTTAAGTACATGCAAGGATGGCCTCCTAGTGCACAAAACTGCATGGGAGAATTATGCTTGAAATTGAGGTTTAAAAGTCACAGTTAACCTGCATAAATATTCTTCTGTGCCATCTCTACTAACAGTTTAATAGTCCATCTTTCCGCCGGGTAGAAATATTCCTCCAGAGAAGAACAATACCTTGTCGCCTGCTGTGTATTCGAGTGCATGCACGAAATGCAAGGCCTGTTTAACGGATTGTGTGTCGGGTGTGCATGCTTATGAAGTTGAGACACAATGTGTGACATATTGGTAAAGATTTTAAATTGGTGTGAAATAAATTTGTTACACCACATGTGATTCTATACAATTATTTCATCATAGGTTAGATTCATTGTGACATAATATTTAGTTTAGGGTCCTCTCTCTTGAGTTTCACATGAACTCCCATAGACTTACTTTGGATAAATCAACGATGTAACAAGGGACACGGTGTCCCGGTTACATCTTAGTTTATGTTGCTCATAATTCATAAATAATCATGTTAAAGCATCCAAATCTGTATGTGGTAGTTAGAAAATGTTATCCTTTTACATACCCATCAAATACAGTTGGCTAAAACATTTGATGTAATAATTGATTTGGCAAGCCTGCAAGGATGTAACATGGGACACCGCTCCATCAAGGGTGGCAAACTAACACATGACACCAATTTAGGGGGTCTTTTTTATGTTTTTAAAAAGAGGTACTCCAAGTCTTTGTTATCATGTTGCATGGACATTTCACATACTGCTTACAGATAAATTATGGAAGAAAGTTCCCAAAATTGCTAGGATGTAACGTGGGACACCACCGTTACATCCTAGTCCATTTTGCCCCAATTTTGAAAAGGCAGTCCAATATATTGACTTTACAAGTTAATTTTATTAAAACGATAATCACACAAAAGAAAAGAAATTTAATTCAGACTTCATTTGATGAAAAGTAAGAAAGCTAGACATGCAAGCAGGATGTAACAAAATTTAACAGAGTGGGACACCATCCGTTACCTCTCTAACCACAGATTTGTTAGCCATATAACAGAAAAGATGTAAGAGATACTGAAAATATGATTTGTTGTTAAGTTACATGCAGTTTTTGCTAACTGCTCATGTAAAAGAAAAGAAAATAGTTAATTGTTTAAACCTCTGAACCCTATTTGTATTTTGTAAGTTTTTATGTCACAAAATTACCCCATAATTTAGCCCGGGACACCATCACACTTGGTGACAAAACATAGATATATCTCAAATAATGCCCTCATGTTTTGTATCATTCGAAAGCCTTCCTTTTACTCTTCAAGTTCATATCATAATCACCATTAAAGTCAGTTTAGTTTAAACAAGAAAAACAATTACATAATCAAAGAATGCCAAAATGTGTGTGTGTCTCAATTTCATGGAATAACCCGCTTATATGTAGTTGAAAATATCGCGCTGTCGTGGTGCGATGCTGTATTGCTCCTCTGGTTTGCGAAGTCAGCGTCACGTCGTGATAATTTAAAGCTGGAAA
This sequence comes from Hippasteria phrygiana, assembly GCA_037893225.1. Lineage (NCBI taxonomy): Eukaryota > Metazoa > Echinodermata > Asteroidea > Valvatida > Goniasteridae > Hippasteria > Hippasteria phrygiana. Next base: position 25,907 of record JAZGUH010000001.1, read on the forward strand.
TATCTTCTTTTCTTTAAATTTTTCTGGAGGAATATTTCTACCCGTCGGGGAAAAAAAAAAGGACTGTTAAACTATTGGCAGAGATAGTGCAAAGAATACTTATGTAGGTACATGTAAACTGTGACTTTTAAACCTCAATTTCTAGCATAGTCCTCCCGTGCAGTTTCGTACGCCAAGAAGCCATATCATACAATGTATATCATATCATATCACCTCTTGTAATCAAGCCCATACTTGTTCTAGTCTCAAGTGGAGAAAAGGAGAAAGTACTGATCTGTGTTGCACTTACAGACAATTTTGCCTGTATGCATATATGTTTTTATGTCAGCAGCTACTGCCATTACAAATTCAGTGTATTCAGAGGTATTTCATAGAGGTACATGTTGTTTCTGCGCCACGTGGTCTGAAAAGTACAACCGGGCTTGGCTGAGTCTGGGCTTTTTAAGAAATTACAAACCCGAATGAACTAATCAAGAGAGAATGGCCCATGAACATAACTTGACGACACACCCATGAAGAAATTCAAAAGGACTCTTTGCAAAGAAAAACAAAGCTCTAACGGTTACTTTATCTCTTCTGTTATCTCAGAGATTCTGTTGGAAACTGTAGAAAACTTCACGATGGCAAGTGGCGTCAATGCAGAATCATTTCTGGAATCCATCAGAGGTCACCTGGAATGTTCAATCTGCCACACCCGTTACCAAGAACCTAAGATGCTGGCCTGCTCACACAGCTTCTGTCTCGGATGCATCCAAGAAATCCAGCAGAGGCAAAATCCAGATAATGACAATGCTGTGATAATATGCCTGATGTGTCAGAGAGAAACGATTCTACCGGACGGTGGCCGGACAGAGTTACCTAACAACCACATTCTGACTGCCTTGGTGGAGGAAGTCAACCAGCAGGAACAGCTTTTGCACTGTGCAGGGTCAAAGGTCACCTGTCAAGCATGTGATGAGGAAAACGAAGCAATTTCTCGGTGTATGGATTGTGAGCAACATCTCTGTAAGGAATGCCAGAAGGCACACCAACGCTGGGCAGCTCTAAGGACTCATAAATTGACAGCTTTGATTGATTATGAATGCGAATCTGCTGCCGAGAATAAATCAAAGAGAAACATCCCCAAGTGCGGAACCCATCCTCTGCAGGAACTGTGCTCCTACTGTATTACGTGTGAGATACTATTTTGCAATCAGTGTGTCTCCCATCACCAAGAACCCATGCACACATCAGTCAGTTTTGACAAAGGTATTGACATGTGTCTCCGAGAGGCCCATGAACGAATTTCACAAGGGTTCGACGACGATGCAAACCCCAAACTTTCTTCAAGTTGGACATCTTTGCGGAACAGACTGAGAATCATGCTCGCAGAAACAAACCGGCGTATTACCCAATATGCTGACGAAAAAATCAGCCTAATCAGACAGGAGGAACTACAGCTCAAGCACACTGCCCAGACAACGTACAGACAAAAAGATAAGAAACTCGCCGAGATGGCGTTTGCAGACCTGACCCTGAAGATGGTTCACAGCGAGATGACCGAGGCCAGTCGCTGCAGAGTTTTGAAGCACAGGCAAGAGTTTCTCCATGACTACAAAGACGTACCTGAATTACAGACCAGGGACGCCACCCATGACCTCTCCTTCATTGGTTTCAGGGACACTCGCCATGAGGTTGAACTCGGGACAATCCTGCTGGAGGAAAAATGGGAGCTGGGGAGTCAATCGGACGCCAAGGGGAGAGCCATTGCGTCTTTTTCCACTGGGGACATGGTGGTGGTCAACACAACCCTTGGGAAATTTACCAAACTGCGTCCTGATGGTAAGATTCTGAATGTGAGTACTGTTAGTCAACTGGAAGGTTGTGACGAGGACCCCAATAGTATGAGGCGTCCCACCGATCTCGCGATTAACAGATATGACCACTTGCTCATCAGTATCGACTCTGAAGTCAAGATATTCAATAAGGAATATCAGCTTCTCCAACAGTTCACAGTAGGTGGTGGTGAAGATGAGGCTGACAACAGTATTGCAACATGCCTTGCAGTGGATGACAGCGATCTGATAGCAGTGGGTCAAGAAGACAAGGAACTGATATCTCTACACAACCCAGACGGATCCCTCATCAGAACATTACCAGCTCCAATGATTGCAAAAGCCTTAGCCATTCACAACCATAGACTCATCTACACCAGCTACAAGGAGGAAAAGATCATGTGCATTGACTTCATGGGCAACAACATTTTTACGCTGAATACTGCCCAAAATTCAGGTCCCCTTGGGGTGTGCTGTGACAAAGCCGGGGATATCTACGTTCTCATTTTATATTATGATGAAGACGAAACCCAACTCCACCATTACAATGCTCAGGGAAATTTCATCGAATCACTTGTGATTAACATGGATGGTCACGTAGACGTAACATTCACACATGATGGCAAATTAGCAATGTGTGGCAGTAAGTCGACACAAATTTATCACTAAACGATAAAAAATTTGACTGGCTCTTTCAAATAGATGCACCTGTTCACTAGCACGTAGTTGTCCTAAGGAATATTAACATTTGAGGCAATTAAAGTGCCTGTGTGGAGAGAGGCAATGGGGGATGAAGTGGCTTGCCCAAGGACACAACATATGGCCAATAGTTGGATTCGAACCCCTGACCCTCTGATCACGAGTCACAAATCCTAACCACTAGACCATACTCCCCTTACACGCTGGGCCTCCTGAGCATGCACGGTATAACCAACAAGTCGGATTTTCCATGAGTCTGATATTCAACCGACCTAGCACATGGGCGTGGTCATACTTAAAGCTTTACCAAAGCGTACGAGCGCTGGCGACGCCGTGCAGGGTGCAGTCACATTACATCCAGCAGCATTTTGTGCCACGGGATGACTGATAAACTGACACTGGTCTGACGAAAAAAATTATAATTTTTTGGGCAACACAAAAAGACAACTGAACATGGAGAAACAAATACTACATGGTTTATTTCGGTATTGAAAGTTGACAAACTAGTAAGTACCCTCAGCTTTGCCTCGGGAACTAGTTTGTCAACTTCTAATACCTCGGGGAGCTAATATAAATTATTCACCCTCATCAAATCATGTTATATTTGTATACTGTACTTCAAATGCATGCTGCAACAGTCTACTAATCGCGTTGGTAAATCACGTTCAGTGCCCCAAGTGCATTAGGTAATCTGAATACACGATTTTCTGCTTGAGGCACTAAATTCTATTTCACAGAGACTATATATGTTTATGTGATTTAAGCACAGGAAAGAACTCGTTATCTTCAGAGGAAGAGTTTGCTAAAAATAGTGACGCAATAATAGAAATGCCCTTGCATGCGAGGGCGTTAGATCGAATGGACCCCAAGTTCATAGGTTTGCTTAACGGAAAGCAGAAAAGCTGCATAGCAGAAACATAAGCTAGCTTGAGCACTATTTCACGGTCAAGCCGTCACAATTTTAAAAAGAAAGGTAGCAGAAGTGTTTTGAAAAATGGGACTAACCAATTTTTGTGAAGACATTTGTTTACTTTTTTGAAAGTTATTTATCGTTTTTCTCAAGAACAGTTTTGGGAAAATGCACTTCATGGAATTGTACAGGCGATTATTACGATCAACTTGTTATTGCAGTGTAACCAATCAGAAAAAGTCGATGTATTTTCCCAGCTAGGGTCTACTACATTCCTTCCTCCATGACTACATGTACCGAGAACGAGGTTATGAGTCTTTTTGATTGGCCATAGTGTGCACAAGCGCTCTTGTCATGAGTGCCGTTTTCACTCAAGTGTCTGAATCATGGAAAATAATGTTCTTGAATGCACGTTTGTTTGTTGTAGCCGATGCATGAAATAAATCAATAGACAAAACCAACCAGAAGGAATTAGTGTATTCCTCCATGGTGTATGCTAATTTATATCAGGCCCGATGGCCCCCCCCCCCCCCCCAAAAAAAATACTTGACAAAGGTTCACTTCTTTATTTATTCACTTTTTATTTCAAGAATCAGTGAAGGTAATAATTGTCCGGCCGGTAATCGTTTAGAAACTGCCCTCTGTAACAATGTAGCCTTCAAGGCGCGCGTGGCTACCCGGAAGAGGATACCCTGCACGATATGGGGGAAAAGGGTACCCCCCCCCCCCTTTTATCCCTCCATTCTCCATCCATCGGTACAGGTGGTTTGACTAGTATGCCGTTCCGTGTTTTTTTGGACCACCCTGTATAATAAAGAACTGCATGGGAATAAAAATCAATCTTATTACCTGCTAAAAAAGTGTATCGACAATTATTTGAAATGTTTCTGAAAGAAAACTATACGAGGTGCGATCAAAAAGTTCCGAGACTGTTCCTTTTACGAACGAATAGAGCCCAGCACAGTAAATGTGCATATAGCGGGTGTAAAGCAATAACTTTTGTGAGTAAGTATTTCAAGTTAATTAATTAACTTACATTGCTTAGGTTAAGTTACATCGGACCTGAAACTTGAGCAGCGGCAGCACTGTGTCGAAGATCTCCGTCAACAGGCCCAGGATGACCCAAACTTCATGTCGAGGATCATCAGCGGTGACGAGAGTTAGGTATACAGCTACCGGACGACCCAGAGACCAAACAGCAGTCTTCGCAGTGGAAGAGCCCGCAGTCTCAAAGACCGAAGAAGGCGCGTCAGGTCAGAAGCGCAACCAAGATCATGCTCATTGTTTTCTTTGACATTCGCGGGGTTGTGCACCGTGAATTCCTCCCCCAGGATCAGACTGTCAATGCTGAGACGTCTGAGGGAGAACACTTAGTAGTGATGTGGCTTAGTGGTTTGGAGCATTGAATTTGTGGTCTGCGGGTAATTCTGCACGTTGTGGGTTCGAGCCCAGTCCTGATGGGCTATAGCACTTCTACGCTTAATGGGAAAAGGCAATATTAATGCCTTGCAGTGGACTAGTTATCCATCCCGACCCTATTCATAATGTAAAGAGATCAGATTATCTTGTCTTGTTTCAGTGTGAGGGGCTGGTTCTTCCACACCCCCCCCCCCCCCCCCCCCCCCGCTGCGACTTCTTTCTGTTCCCCAAAATTAAGTTCAAGCTGAAGGGAGGAGCTTTATACGGAACGGGATTTCCAGGGAGCGTTCCAAGCGTGGCAGGAGCGCTGCATGGGGAGCGGTGCATCGCGCTGCAAGGGGTTTGAAGAGGATGGCTGTCAGATTTATGATAACGTACCGGTACGGTTTTTGCTCCCTATAGGCGCAGTCTCGGAACTTTTTGATTGCACCTTATACAAACCCACACGACATCCTGCCAACGTACTAACTTTGGACATTTTGGCGTGATTTCTGGGGGATTTTTCAAAGGCAAAAATCTAAACACTAGACTTGGCAATGCTGGTTTCTTGCTACGAGAGTTTCGTACGAATTAATAATTCACGAATAGTTCCCAGAGAAATGTAAATTTTAGCCAAAGTAAAACTAATGCCGCATGCAGAATCGGTTATTAAAATGCCTCATCTGTTTGTGTAAAAATCCAAAATAAACAAAAAACGAACACAAAAAAACCCCAAACAAACAAACAAACAAACAAACAAACAAACAAACACCCCAAGTAAGACTTGAAGTAAGTTGCTATGTGCGTGCTCTTTTGTTTTTTCTAACAAATTCCAAAATTGTAAGTTCTATTTTAACAAAAAACCTCTTTTCTATACATGTTGGGCCTCTGCAGCCCTCCGAAAAAGGCTTTTATTCTCGGTTGCTTCCGCGTCTCTAACGCACGAGAAAATCCGTCCTGCGGGAGCTAAATTATTGGCGTACCACCAATAATTCGAAATTTGTAAAGTTCGGTATTTCATGTCAAAATGAGCAGGCTTTTGTATTTCTAAAAAATTAGAATTAAAAAAATACTTTGGGTGCACAAAGGCAAGGACATGACAACTTTAAGCTAACTTCTACAATGTTGATACTTAACGATGAGATAGATAGAGATGGTCTGAGAAGTTAATTTTCATTTCTCAGGAAAAATTAGTGTTTGATGAAATCTCTATTTCATGAAAATGGTTTTAAAAATTTGTCAGTCGTCAAAGTCTGCGAATTCTGGTTCATTCTTGGTAAAAGTGCACTAAATGAATAATCAAGAGAACAAAATGGAACATCGAGGGAGAAACCCCTGGCCAAGTCCATTATCTGCATGGAAAAGAGCAGTACATGTAGTCATAATTATAAAATTACCCAATACCCGTCCCGGCCCTCCGTTTGAATGAAGAAATTACTGGAGGCACTGATGTGAAACGGTCTATGTATGGAAGACAGGAGTGCTCCATGTAAATCCAGGGGACTGTAATAAATAACATAATACAGAACAATCACGCATCATTTATTATTATTAATCAGATTGTAACCTTTGTGCTTGCTACGTAAGCCTCATATGGAGTTCTGGAAGTGCCATCCCACTTGTCGAGATCCTGACATATTTTATCTCAGGATTACAGGCAAGATGACGACATCCTGAGATAATTTATCACGGGATGACGACATGCTGCAGCAGTACGGAGGGTTGGGTTGGGTGACGAGAGTCGACTAGATTTAACCATAGTCAATCTAGATGTTATATATACTCGATCGCTGCGTAGTTTGACTATAGTAGTCCAACTGGATCAACTTAGCCCCGGAGCACTGTTTTTCTTGTCAAATTCGCGAGTTAATTACGTCACGGTTTCAAGATGGAGGAAAGGTAAACTGGGGCAAGTTTTTCAAACGATAAATTGTAGGTTTTGTCCAATGATAATAACTCTGCAATAAGTTAATTATTTATTGTACTTGTAGCGTTTCATTCATTGTGTTTGTGGACTGATGAAAACTGTTTAATCTTCAGTTATTAAAGACTCCTCAATTATTCATGTATGTCCTACAAATGATCACTGTAAATATCCATTAAGTTAATTTAATATGAATCATAATCTTCTTACAAAACAACCTCACTGCATTTTTTTAGTCTACTGTTAGTTCCCATTCGAGCAGCATCACTTTTCCAAAGCTTTGATTGTCCACTTGTATTTTTAACAAACTGCATATTCCGGCACATAAGCACCGCAATTTAACCCGAGTGAATTAGTGTGATCATTACCATAACACTAAACACTCAAGTTAAGTAGAGCAAATACTAGAAATAAATTATAGAAAATGAAAATGACATTCTTTACAGTTTGTTGTTGCTGCACACTAACGTACGGTAGTCCATCGACTGGACGCGTTCGAGTGAAAAACAGACCACGCATGCGTGATTTAAATCGCAAATTCACAAAAGGGACTAGGTCAGCAGCACCCGAACTTGCTCCTGACTGTTTTCAAGATGGCATCAATCATTCAAAACATCCCTTCTGAACGTTGACGGCGCCATTTAACCTCTTTGTTTTGCAAAATAAGACCTGTAGGGTTTCTGCTTTTCTGGTTTGCAACCTAAGGCGTAGGTCCCTGCAAGAAATAGAAAACGAAACAAAAAAAAACAAAAAAAAATTGGCAACGAGCAGGGGGGGGGGGGGGGGGGGGGGTTGACCCCCAAGCCCCAACCCCCCTATGTCCGCCCCTGCATATTTTAGGATGTCGTCATCCCGTGATTAATTATCTGCAGGTGTCGTTATCTTGTCTTAAATATGTCGTCATCCTGAGATAAAATATCAGGATCTCAGCAAGTCGGATGGCACTTCTAGAGCTCCGTAGCCACACCTCACAAACGCCAGCTGCTGCAAAAATCACTCCAATGCATGCAATGAGCGGACATGAGAAATTTCTTTCGCAGGAAACAATTTTAGACACACAGTATGCGCACATTTTTGAAGTATTCACCGTAGATTGTATCCAATAGAAATCTCTGCTGTTAGAGGCACAATTATATTTACCAGCTATTGAAAGTTATACCGAATTTCAAGTTCATTTCTTGCAGAGGAAGGTGAGTACATCAACAGTTATGTTCCTTTTATCAAATTTGTGTATCCCTAAGCTATACGATCTCAGCTAGTAAATTACGTCAAGTAAAGATTTGTGTTTACAAAATTATTGTTTTGCAATCTGTATTGTCACAGTGGCATCACACATTGTATGCGAAAACTCTTGAATTGTTGAACGTGGCACAGTACTGTCGATGTCGGTGACCATGCTGAAGTATCGTAGTACATGTCATTCATAAAAAGAGGGTAGGCTACTACGCATGCGCGTACAAGTCCCGAAACAGTTTGCTGTCGACTCGACGCGCGCGTGACGCGTGACGACGAAACGCAACCGCTCTAAACTTTTCTAAGAACTGTTGCCGCGCGCGCGCGATACATACATTTACCCGGTAGGCTGCCCTCTATTGACAGAGATCTCAGAAAGTATCCCATTGGCTGCAGTTCTTATAGCGCAAGTCCGATCCTACGCAATGGCGTAAGTTGCTCACACGGAGAATGGAAAGCCTCTCATTTCTGAAATAATCTAGTGAATTTAATCAATGATTTGAACAACTAACGGCTCTACTATGCTCACGCTTAGCTAGCTAAGTCACCATTTTGTTGTTTGTGCCAACAACTTAAGCCACCTAGTAAAGCGAGTGCGTAAGTTACGCCATAATTTGTGGTGCAAGTAAGCGACTTATACGCACTGCGTAACTTTCGTGAAATCGATTTTTAAAATGTCACAGATGTTGCGCAACTTACGCAATAAATTGTAGTGTAAGTAGAGTTACGCAAATGCGCAAGGTATCGTGAAATCGGCTGCAGGGGGTAGCTTAAAAGTTGGAACATTGCAAAATTCATAGCGACAAAATTTACAGGAATATTCTGAACATTTCCTGTAATTTTCCCGATCTTTTGCCGATCCACATGTCTGAACATTAAAACTATAAAGATAATGTCATTCAAACCACGCCCATTGCCAACATGTGAACATGCATATGCAATAGCCCTGTTCACAACTTCGCTGTGTGTGTGTAGACATCCGTATAAAATATCACGTGAAGGAGTCGAGTCGTGGGAAGTGGAAAATGAGACCAATTACTTGCCAATCAAATAATGACGGTACGATCTTTCATTCAGCACGTGCTCAACCACAAGGGAACTCCCCAAGATGAGAAATAGCTTGCTCAAGTTTCCACAAGTGAACGCAAGATTTCCCCACGCTGCTCACGCCCGTCTGCGTTGTTTACAACTGTTTTTGTAAAAGGTATTAAGTGCTTTTATAGCAATTATTTTTCATCTAGTATATATTTAGAACTTTGCAGTTAATATTTCCGATATTCAATCCTGGATTTGTTTTCGAAAATCGCCGGCGGTTCATCGCTACTTGTTAGCAGATTTAAAGATCGCCAAGTGCAGTCTAGCCTACACTGGTTTTTAATTGATACGATGGAAAGCGCTATATAATCATAAACCCTATTTTGAAGGGCCATGTAACTGGAATCTCAAAAGAAAACACCGCCCATACCGACCCTATTTTGAAGGGCCATGTAACCGGAATCTAAAAACAACAATTGAAAAAAGAAATGCCCCTATATACCGATTCTTGAAGGCCTTGTAATCTGAAACATAAGTATTTGTTTTGGCCTTACCACACTGTGGAGTGTGGTCACAAGGTTTAAAAGACAACACAAACAAGAAAAATATATATGCTAGCCTAGTTTTCTGACTCTAAATGCACAAAGTTCTCATGCATCAATCGTCAGCAAACAGCCAGTTCACAACATTGAATATTCAACAAAACATTTCAAGCCGTATTTTACAAAGGAATATAAAGTACTTAATTCTCCTTCTTTGTTATTCTGCAATTTCCAACAGCTAAACTACTACAAGATGGCGACTGGTGTAACCATTGTAACTGCAGAGTCCCTTTTAAATACCATTATCCAGGGTCACCTGGAATGCTCAATCTGCCACACCCGTTACCAAGAGCCTGAGATGCTGAACTGCTCACACAGTTTCTGTCTCAGATGCCTCCAGGAACTGAAGACAAGCCAAAGCCCAGACAGTAACAAGATAACATGCCCACTGTGTCAGAAAGAAACCATCTTACCAAAGGGCGGATGGACCAAGTTGAACAACAACTACGCTCTGATTTCCCTGGTGGAGGAGGTAACAAAGCAGGAACAGCTCTTGAAAGGTGAAGGGTCACAGGTCATCATATGTCAGGCATGTGATGAAGAGAATGATGCAATTTCTCGATGTATGGATTGTGAGCATTATCTCTGTCAAGAATGCCAAAACGCACATCAGCGTTTCACTCTGATGAAAACTCACAACATTACTGCTTTGCAGGAACAAGGAGAAGTTGCCCCAAAAAATGAATTGAAGAAGAACATCTCAAATTGTGACGTCCATCCAAGGCAGGAACATTGTTTCTACTGCTGTACATGTGAGCAGCTAATTTGCAAACAATGTACAACACTGAAGCACACAGAACTTGTACACGTATTTGTTGATTTGAATGTGGCTTTTGACATTTATTTGAACGAAGCCCACGAGATAAATTCCCAAGTGAGCCGATGTGGAGCTAAGGGTTTATCAAATTGTTCGTATTTGCGTAAACGATTAAGCACAATGCTGGCTAAAACAAAGAGAGAAATTTCTACTGCAGCAGCACTAAACGTTGTCAGAATCAGACAAGAGGAAATGCAACTTTTGCAACAAGCACAAGGCGCCTACAGGGAAAAGGACAAGATGCTGGCAAAACTGATCTTTGGCCAGCAGACAGCGAAAAGAACTTGCAGTTATGATGCCGATCGCCTTAAAGTCTTGAAACTCAGGCAAGACCTCCTGCATGACTATAAAGATGTGAAAGACAAACCCGTGAAAGATGTGAACAGCAACCTGTCATTCCTTGGTTTCCTAAAGAATTGTAATGGCAATAAGGTTGAACTATGAACACTCCAGCTTGAAGATTATTGATTACCAAGGCAACAAGATTTTCACTGTTGGCTCATTTGGGAATTCTACTCCACACGGGCTGTGTTGTGACAAAGCTGGTTATATCTATGTAGCTACATGCCGCCCCTGTCTAAATAATACAAGTGTATACCAAATCCATCGTTATAGTCCAGATGGTACTTACTTCGACACCCCTGTCAAAAATCCTCCAAACGTTAATGACATAACATACACTCCAAATGGTCACATTGCAGTGACTGATGACACACTTGACTTGTATACACGAGTTTATAGCAAAGTGTAGGCTACGGAGAAGGCAAATATCCTAATTCCATGCATGCTGTGAAGAACATGCTTTTTAGACAAACAAGAATATGCCTTTCTACAAAAATGCACGAGCAATTGATTCCAGAATGACGCATCAATGTGTAACGTTTTACGCATTGAGGTTATAGGGTTAATCAGATGAGGGACAGAATATTACTGCATGACTCGCCAGATATGCCAGAACATTGCGATGATCTCCATCAGCAAACAGCATCCAATCTACACAAACTAGATATCTCTAAATGATTTAGAGATATCTCTAAATCATTTAGAGATATATTGAAATCTTCAAAGTTAACGCTTTAACTTGAATAAATGTCACTTATGCTCGCCGTAATATACAGTCAATGTGAACACGGCTGACAATTTCATTATCTGGGGTTTGTTGTGACAAAGCCGGTGATAGTTTAATGTTACCAGAATGAGGTGTTGCAGAGGCTATAGAAAATTCTAGTTCATGCCGTATTCAGAAAAAAGAAGGTTCTGGAACTTCCACCACGCAGAAAAAGCGCCAAGCCAATTCGAGCATTGTTTGCGCAGTCTAAAAGCACAAACGTAGCAGCTTCAAAGATTTGTTTTAATGTATTGAACGATGATTTACTATCGATTGATATGGCTGAATCATGATTTTTTTTCTTAGTATTTGTGCGTTTTAGTAAAAGATTCTTTACAAAAGTCAGCCTGTACCAATCTTGGTTGAGGCCAAACGAAAACCGTTGCTGTCATTACATACGAATCCTCTAAAGAATGCACGGTTGGCATCAATAATTCAACAATCATCACATACATGTATAACAAATAACATGTATCGTATTTTACTGTAATGTAATGTTTAATTCACTGTACAACTTCTCAACCACATATTTACTATAACTGACCAACAGTATTATTTATGTTTACAAAGACTGTTACATCAAGAAACCAAAACACATTTTTCTAGCGGAGGGGGTCCAACTTGAAGGATTTTGTTTTAAAATTGTCGTGCTGCGCTGGGCAGTTTTTGTCATCAGCAATTGTAAAGTCAAAGTGTAAGAATGTTCCGAGTTATGTATAGATCATCTGTTAGGCAAGATAGGTGGAGAGAACTAACATAATTGAGGGCCTTGAAGTTGGTATGATTGTGTGAACTTGTGTTTATTCTACGTGTACGAAGAGTGCATTAATTGGAGAATTGGAAACTTGAGTGTTTCCGTCAAATAAATACGTAAAATGGTGGGCAATAGCCCTATGTATCGATGACGTCATGTGAGTGTTTACTGCGTGACATTGTGGTTTTCGTTCGAAGTACAGAGGTGAAGACCAGAAGGAATGTCTACACCAGGGCCCGGTTGCACCAAACATGTCCTACATGCTTGTCGTAAGATAAGGAATTTAGGACCGCCCTAAGACATGTCGTAACTGCGCCAAAAAGCTCTTATAGTCCTAAAAAGTGTATCTTACGACACGTCGTAGGACATGTACTAGTATATAACTGTATGGGGACAGACGCAAGTCACATTTCCGAAATCAGATAGCAACTGATACCCAGCCTTTTTACATTCAATTATGTTTTATTCGGATAATTACTGATTCTTTACAAATGCATGCATGTCACTTCATTGTCATCATCATCATCATCATCATTATCAACAAAGCTGTGGTGACCGACATTTCTCAATTTATTGATCTTTATATTCATGTAACGTAACTTTTTCCTTCAGACTGAGTAATTCAATGGTTGCGTCGTGTTCTTTCTTAAACATTTCCAAATGTGAAGATGCTTTGATTCAAAACCTTAACTTTGTTTGACCCTACTTTTGTGTTCTTTCAGCTCGTATTCATTGCTATAATTGTTGTCATATTTTAGGAGAAACAAGTAAAGCTTTTGGACGAAATCAAAATAAGTGAATCCTAGTCTCCATAACGGTTTGTAAAACTGCTGTCTGGTTGTTCTTTTCCCTCAGCTACCGATTATTTTAAGGATTTCTTGATAACTTATTTGCTAATCGTTTTCAACACGAATTTCGTGTTTTCGAATTGCGAAAACGTGTCTATTTATGCTAGATCATTCATGCTCCTTCTCAAATGTTCAGTTTGAAATCAATCATGCTTATTTATCCAAAAACTTTTATGTCGATTTGGCCCTCATAATAGCAGAAAAATCCAAAATGGTTCTATTTCTTTGCGTTTATCCCCCCCCCCCCCCACGGGGGGGGGGGGGGGGGTTGCATGCCCCGGACTAACACTGCAAATGTTGTTAAAACATGCAGATGTATTGTTTTCAATATTTGCATAATGAAAAAAAAAATGACACTGTATTTTAACCCGACATACTGGCGCGTATGACTATCCTAACTATTTAAGTCACCTCCCCACTAGACGTAATTTCTTATCGTAAATCCATGTCCTACCAATGCGTAAGTTGTGATGGTGCAACGGTTTTGTCGTCATTTCTTTCGGTTGCACGAAACTTGTCTTACACCACAGGTAGGCAGTTAGTACATGTCGTAATACATCGATGGTGCAACCCATTTTCGTTTGTAACTTTAGTACAGCACTTAAGACCTTTGGTGCAACCGGGCCCTGGCCGATCAGACTGAGCACCGCTTCGGTTCTATTTGTTATATCTTTCAAGGACTGAGCAGTTGAGGCATGATGATTTTTCCGAGTTCAAACCAAAGTTGCAGTTTATGAATGGAGATTTTGTTTTGCATATTTGCAATTTCAAATGAGGTGTGAGCTAAGCACCCCTCTACCTTTGTGAATGGAAGAAAATTGTGAATGGAATCCTTAAATTAGTTGGATTCATGTTTGCGATTCAGAGAAAAGGACAAGATATTGACTGCAGCAAAAACCTGTGTTGGGTAACATTCACTGATTTAAGAGTAGCTGGAGTGGAAGGCGAAACTCTGTTTCAGTGATATTTGCAGTCTATTTGTAATACAAAGATAAATCAATATATTAAGTGTTATTTGTGCCAGCTTACACACAAGTAAAAATGTTGGTATGATCACAAGCCATGAATAGATAACAGAGCAACTACATTCATTGATTTGAATATAGGTTTGAAACTGAATGTCAGTGAGTGTGTTTGTATTTCGATTTAGCAGATTATTACAAAATTGGACTGACCTTACAGTTTACAGCATGTGAAGGTTAAATTTAAGAGTGTTCAGTTGACCAGTCTAAATGTAATTTAGTAGCTCAGTTTTATCTACCGCAAGTGTTTTGTTGCAACATGTCATTGAATCTTTAGCTGAATATGTGGACGGTTAATCTACATACATGTATACTATACAGGATCTTGTTACTAATGTGTACATGTACCACGTGAAAGTTGTTATAAATTATGTAAATAAGGCGATAGTTCTTGTGGCGTGTAAATCAAACATTCTGTATGTATGTTTTGCTACATGTATACATGACATACATGTTGAATATGCATGATTTGTCCAGTTACGTGTAATTCCCACTTGAGCAAATTTTCCTCTGATTGATGGCATTTTTGTGCATTGTATGAAAACAAATGTTAACAGGCCCAATTTGCAAGATGGGTATAATTCATGTAAAGTTAAAAGGAAAGTGATAAATATTAATGTCAAGGTTTTTTGGACCAATTGCTTGTAATGTAGTGAAGTATAGACAATTCGATAAGTGACCGGATGATTGTATCATTTTCTCATGACAGTGTTCAGTTATAATAAGTATAGTAGAAGTGGACGTTATGCACAAGTAAAGTTTGTTTACATAAGATTCTATTCCTAGACAGTGAAAGTGTATTTTAAAGTCTCAGTGACAGTTGAAATATCAGCTTTGAGTTTATTGGATAAGGCCAAGTAAAAAAGACACGTTGATCGTCCCCGCCCGCATCCTTTTTGAAGTCGCATCCTTTTTTCTTTATTTTTTATATTTTTTTCCCTCTCCAAAAAGCTAGATTTTATGTATTTCGCTTTGTCTTGGAACCATTCTTTCGATGATTCATTTCATTTTCCGATATTTTAGACTTCTACAAAGCCAGCGAGGGCACTGAGTAGTTCACAGGCATTCGCGATATGCGAGCTGTGTATAACATCAAGTCCCATGATCACTGAGCCATATGCGTGAAAATGGAGAATTTACCAGCCGCTTTATATTCTCGGAGTCCACGCTTGCGACTATAAAATACAAAATGCGACCGAACTGAAAATTTGGCAAGCATTTTAAATTTAAATGCTTGGCGGCCATATTGGAAATAAAATAGAAAGGCCGTCATCCTCTAGTTTTTGAAAAAACCCGGACGATCAACTGGCGTTTTATTTTACTTGGCCTAAAGTGTATTCAATTTCGATCCCATGCAGTTTAATGGAAGTGCAGTGAAAGGATTCCTTTTTGTGACAGCCAGTCATTAAAGTCATTAAATTTATGTTTTGTTATCCTGTGACATGTAGGTGATGTCAAAATTAATTGTTTTCTCAGAATTATGTTCAGTGGTTACTAGTGTAATGCATCTCCTAAGTTTCGAAATTTGTAGAAAATGTCAGTCAAAGTCGGATTTTAAAGGGACACATTGCCTTCAAATTTCATGAAATTTAGCTGTTTGGAAATGTTCCTTATCTTTTATAAGAGCTGTTCATGCAAAAAGACACGTATAATGTGTTGTAATTAGTGAGTAGTGATTACAAAACAAAACAATTGCCTCTGACATCTGACATCTAACCCGCGAAACATAGACTTATTTCCAGTAGTAAATACCACCATGGATGAAGGAATCTATATTCCTTCCTTATATCTGTGAAGTAATGTAATTTCGTTCGGTTGAGTGGCGAATTAGAACGAAATTAAGTTCTTAATGGTCAATTATCACTCCGCGCTTCGCGGAGCGATACGGAAGTGCCGGGGCACTTGGTGTATATAAAGGAAAGGCGTGGCACAATATAGCCATCTGCGTACCGACAGGCAACACGTATATTTGAAGGCACACGTAACAAAGCATTTCGATACTTGCCTACCCATGGATGCCACCGAATCCACAGAGCGCATACTACATGCATTCCAGACCACCACTAATGAGATTCAACAGACATTCAGAGATTCATGTGCCTCGCTGCGAGCTGAAATGCTCAGCACCCAAAGAGAGTCGATGCAAGCCATGAACGATAAAATAAAGACTTCAACATCGACGAAGTGGAAAAGAGACGGAAATCAAAATCAATTTGAATTCAACCGTGATGTCCTCGATTTCATGGTTAAAGCGTCCGAGGCGTGCAAGTCGGGAGACTTGCCAGCAGCCAGCACGAATATCGACGCGGCGATCCACAAGATGTCAACCAGGCAAAAGCTCATTCGCCTGGCTGACTCCAGCGAAGGGGGTTGGCAGACTGTTAGAGAGTACGAGACGAACGACCTAGCTTCCGACTCTGAGGACGAAAAACGAATCAACAGGGCCGATGCCAGAGCCGTCAGAAAGATGAAAAGAACGAAGACGGCCCGGGGAAGCAGTCGTTTTCGTCCCTACACCACTTCCTTTACCGCTCCTCAACGCATCACACCCAACGTCGCTGCCAGCACCAGATTCCAGTCATTCTCAAGACCAGGTGCGTGCTTTTCATGCGGCGCCAGTGGACACTGGAGGAAGGAATGTCCCTTCTCACAGCCAGGCCGACACAACGCACCGGCCACATCGACCGTCATCACATCCGCCAGAGACAGCCGACGCACATAAAGCGGAAACGTTCCAAGATAAGTACAGAGAATGTAACTTAGTGGAAGATGGGTTTGAATGGGAACAGCGTGACAGTGCGAAGGTTTTGAAAGGGAGGTTAAAGAAACATACCAAATTCTGGCAAGACAACTGTAGTAATCGGTTCATCTTCGACACTGTAACTTCTGGCTATTCAATTCCATTCCATACCCTCCCACAACCTATGTTTTCAAAGAATAATCGATCGTCCTGTAAGCATTCCGCATTTGTAGCAGAAGCTATTTCCCAACTACTCAGAGTAGGCAGTATTGTGCAATGCAATGAAAAACCGCATGTACTGAGCCCTTTATCGGTTGCAGTGCAATCAAGTGGCAAGAAAAGGCTCATTTTGGATTTGCATACGGTCAATTATCACATATGGAAGCAATCTGTCAAATATGAAGACCTTAAAACGGCCAGTAATTATCTCAGACAGGGGAAGTATATGTTCTCTTTTGACCTGCATAGTGGGTACCATCACATTGACATGCTGCCTGATCACACCCAATACCTCGGCTTTGCCTGGAACAACGTATACTACAAATTCCTAGTATTACCTTTTGGCCTAACATCGGCACCTTACATTTTTACTAAGATAATGAGAGTTCTAGTAAAGAAATGGAGAAACGAAGGCAAAGAAATAATAGTGTATCTGGATGACGGTTTGGGTATAGCGTCATCCCTTGCAGAAGCACAGAATCATTCACACGCAATTTGCAATGATTTGAACGAGGCAGGGTTCATTATCAATAGAGAGAAATCACAATGGGAACCAAAACTCTCTTGTCAATGGCTAGGGTTTCAGTTGGACACAGCAAACGGCCTCGTTTGCCCACTAAAGCACAAAATCCAACGTATCGTTACAACTTCCGTTCAGTACGCTCAATACAAGATAATACAGGTCAAACTCATTGCTAGCCTGGTCGGCCAAATAATAGCCATGACACCCGCACTAGGTAATATCACACGGTTGATGACTAGATCTATGCTTTGCGTCATACAATCTGCACCATCGTGGGATACCGATGTACCGTTATCGGAAGAATCCAAACACGAACTCAAATTTTGGGGCTCAAACCTATCCAATTTGAAACCCGTACCAATGAAAAATGATGTCATGTATCACAAAGTTGTATATTCAGATGCTAGTAACGTTTGCGGAGCCGGATACGTAGTTTTGGTGTAAGCAAAGCAGTTGCACACGGAGCTTGGGATTGCTATGAAAAGCTAAAGAGCAGTACCTGGAAAGAATTGGAAGCTGTTCGCATAGTCTTAGAAAGTTTTGTACCTATATTGACCGGAAACAATATAAAATGGTTCACAGACAGTCAGAACGTTGCAAAAATTATTGAAAGTGGACGCGGAAAACCTGACCTTCAAAGAATTGCACGATCAATTTACTCTACATGCGTCACACATGGCATTGGCCTGAAAATTGAATGGATTCCACGTTCTCAAAACGAAAAGGCCGATGTGTTAAGTCGTATTGTGGATTACGACGATTGGGCAATTTCAGCCAAAATCTTTAGCCACCTGGACACCCTATGGGGGCCTCACTCCATAGACAGATTTGCTAGTTACCAAAACAACAAAACCCTTCGTTTCAATTCCAGATTCTGGAACCCAAATTCCGAAAACATCGACGCATTCACAGAAAATTGGTCAGGTGAAAACAATTGGCTGGTCCCACCGATTTCCATTATTGCCAAGACAATTCTACATTTAAAGTTTAGCAAAGCCGTGGGTACTTTGATAATGCCATACTGGCCCTCGGCGCCATATTGGCCACTGTTAATACAGTCACATGACGGGTCCTTCATACCTCAAGTAATGGACAGTAGAGAATTTCCAGCGTCCTATGTTTCATTTGTGTGTGGTGCGAGCGGGCGGCCACTCTTTAAAGAGAAATTCCCAAAGTTCAGTATGCTAGCATTACGTCTATCATACATTTAGACGTGAATGGAAAGCAAGCGATATGCTAATAGCAGGCGGCAGAGCAAGCTTTTATAATTCTTGAATGGTCAAAGCGGGCTGTGGAGCCTTTAGAATACTTCAATGGTTAACAGGCAGGCTGTAGAACCTTTATAATACTAGAAATGTTAACAGGCAGGCTGTAGAGCCTTTATAATACTAGAATTGTTAACGGGCAGGCTGTAGAGCCTTTATAATACTAGAATTGTTAACGGCAGGCTGCAGAGCCTTTATAATACTAGAATTGTTAACGGGCAGCCTGCGGAGCCTTTATAATACTAGATTGGTTAACAGGCAGGCTGTAGAGCCTTTATAATACTAGATTGGTTAACGGGCAAGCCGTAGAGCTTAACGAATATTTAATGATTAACAGTGAGGCTGTTGAGCCGCGACAATTCTTTCATGTAGTTATCAAGCAGGCTGTATAGCCCCTGCAGAATAAGCGGCTGATTCTAATTTTATAGAGCTGACTTCTTGTGATACTTGCTGTACATATTTTTTCCCAGGGACCGTGGCAAAATGCGGGTAACATAGAGGACCCGGTGATGAAGGAGCTATTTGACAAGCTACCGGGGGTCGTCATTCAAGACAGAGCAGGAACTACAACCACGACATACATAAACGGCTTCCGGAGATGGAGAAGGTGGGCACAAGCAAGGACTCAGCCGATTGCCGTGCTACCAGCTTCGCCACTGCACGTCGCAATACCTAATGAGCATCATGCAATCTTCGAACACAGTATCTCCGGTGACAACAGCGTTTTACAGCATAGCCTGGGCTCATCGGATTGCTTCATTACCGTCTCCTACAGACAGCCCACTGCCAAGGTCAATTCTAGAAGCAGCCAAAAGAACAACCGGCAAAGCACACAAGAAAAAGGAGCCTATTACCCCAGACATGATAAAGGATCTTTGCGAGAAACACCCCCCAGAAACGGCAAATCTCTATGACGTTAGAACTCTGGCTTTTATAACCATAGGGTATGCAGGGTTCCTGAGATTCAGCGAACTGAAAAACATCAGATTCTCTGACATTTTCATTTTTGATACTCACGCCACAATCTTCATAGAGAAGAGCAAAACTGACAGGTACAGAGACGGGGCGTGGGCTGTTATAAGCCGAACAGGTGGAACCACATGCCCTATCAAGATATTGGAAAGATACTTAAAACTGTGTGGTTTTTCCCCAAACTCAGAGGAATTCATTTTTCGCGCCTTTAATAAACATAAGTCTGGCTTCCAGCTCAGAGCAGAGAACACACCGATCTCTTACTCCAGAATGAGAGAAGTGCTTAGAGATGTATTAAAGGACATTGTGTCCGATGTGGATATATATATGGCCTTCACAGCCTGCGTTCAGGAGGCGCTACCCAAGCTGCCAAAGGAGGCATTCCCGATAGGTTAATCAAAAAGCATGGTCGCTGGGTATCAGATACGGCCAAGGATATGTACGTTAGGGAAGCTTTGCACGAAAAATTGCAAGTTTCACAGTCCCTCGGTCTATAACTGAGTACCAATAAATGAACAAATTTTAAATACATTTTTCATTGTTTTTATTTATTATCGCCCATCAGTGTATTCATACACCCATTTCTCACTTAAACAAGTTTCGATATCATTACCAAGGAGAATCTTAAGACGATAATATAATTATTACGACCAATTGTTATCCCGTTCTTTACATTCTGTATGCTTGTCGGTCAACCTCCCAAAGTTGTAATTACTGGAGTGATGTGCAGTAATTAAGAAATGTAATTTCGTTCGGTTGAGTGGCGAATTAGAACGAAATTAAGTTCTTAATGGTCAATTATCACTCCGCGCTTCGCGGAGCGATACGGAAGTGCCGGGGCACTTGGTGTATATAAAGGAAAGGCGTGGCACAATATAGCCATCTGCGTACCGACAGGCAACACGTATATTTATATATATAAAAAGCCTAGTACATGGGGTTTTTGCTTATCAGTATCATTTTGCGGGTTTTTTTCCAGAAATGGTTTTTTTGACCCTGTAAATATATCGATGAAGCTCTGACTCGCATGTAGGCTTGAATATGTGTTAATATTGAATTAATCAGACTACCGTAAACCCAAGTGTATTATCGATACAATAAGGATTAACTATAGAATCCAGTTTAGACTCGTAGTCTACATTGGTATTATACCAGATAGCATGTAAACATTTCAACTTGAGTTTAATGTGCTTTACTATTTAACACACCACTTCATTATACAAATGTATGTAAAATTGTACAGAAAAGCAAAACAAGAAAACATAAAAGATAAACGAGAAGAGAAAAGAAAAGAAGACAAGAATGGTATACAATAAAAGGGCTGGTTTGCTTGTCGGTCAACCTCCCAAAGTTGTAATTACTGGAGTGATGTGCAGTAATTAAGAATCCTAAATCCTACGTATTACTGTCATTGACTGTTACTACACTAGCGTTATTGTATTCACGAGAAACCTCTGCTGTTTAAGGCACATTAAGGTTTCATGGTTTACCAGCTATAAATTAGTCTACATAGAAGTTGAGGTGTGTTGCAATGTGAAGTTCATTTCTTGCAGAGGAAGGTGAGTACTACTGGTACTGGTACTGGTACTGGTACTGGTACTACTAGTAGTACAAGTACTAGAGTAGTCTAACCATGGAGCTATAGCTCCATGATCTAACGTTAGTACTAGCCCTAGAGGGCTAGGTAAGTACATGAAAAGTTATGTTTCTTTTGTGTACCCCTATACGATTGCAGCTAAATTACTTCAAGCAAAGATAGTGTTTTTAAAATGATTGTTTTGCACTCTATATTGTATGTTACGGTGTGCATAGAAGACAATGTGAAAGAGTACTAAATGAAGTCATCATGTTTGTTAGACCATATGGAGGGATAAAACGGACCATTCTCGCGGTCAGACATCCAAGAACTTCGCTTCACAGAACTTTGTACAGAGATCAGTGGGTTGCCTAGTAATAGCCTTGAAAATTCCATCTCTTAGTCTAAGCTCATGTGAGATTCGCCATCTGAATGGCGAAACAGAATTTTCAAACTGCTAAATGGCGAATCTCACATGAGCTTAGAGCTGGAATTTACAAGCTAGGTTGCTAATGCTATGCAGCTCGAAGGGGGAAAACGTAATGAAGGGGAAGATGTGTGACATCATGCTGACCGTAAGAATACTGCTTTCTGTGCAAAAAAATAACGATTTGACACCATTCAGTATTTTAAATTATCATGATTATGCAGTCTCTTTGTTGGCTGAGGGGCATTTTTTTGTGGGGGGGGGGGGGGGGGGGAGGGGGGGTGGGAGGAAGCCAATTTTGGGGGCCCTTGGGAAAATCGGCATATCCCTAGGATTGGAACCCCTCTCCACCTCGGGCTCTATCCAATACACGGACCTAGTTCAGCAAAGCAAAAAGTCTACTTAACATGTTTTTCTTTTTTTTTAAATCAACATTTTAGTTGAGTGCAATTAGTGTGTGTGTGTTTGTTTGTTTTTGCATTCAATTACAATTGGGGACCTTAATAGAGGACAATAAGATCCCCTTTTGAAAATCATGTAAAAATATAGACAATAGTATACCCAGCAAGATATGGGGCAGAGGGGTACCCCCCCCCCCTCCCTTTTATCCCTATACCCTATACACTCTCCAGACTATTGTTACCTAACACATCTTCCCTGGACATCTGAAAAGAATTCCTGAGATTCCAGGAACACAATGACCAACACAAAAGAGGGGGGGGGGGGGTTCCCTTTGCCTCATATCCTGCATCATGTGAACAATAGGACAATGGGAGGTCCCTGGTTGAAAGTGTTTACACACTTGTACAAGTTATCCATTACAACTGTGGACTTGGGACAATAGGGGATTAGTGATTAAAATACAACTGAGGACCTGAGCCCAAGTCCTGGGTAGATTTCATATGTACAAACCTTATGGGGCATGTCAAGAAAAAGTTTGTCCAAACAAAGGGAACAATGGAAGAGAACAGCTCAAATCTTCAGTAGTATTATAGTAAAACACGACTATGTATGGAACGTATGGGGGTGTTCATACAAATAGTGCCTTGATGGGTCCCACGCACAAGGGTAACAATAGGGACAATGGGACCCCACAAGGTAGACTTCAGGAAAATCCTATGGAGTTTGAGATTTCAATAAGGAGAACAAAAGTAGGAAATTATGGTGAACAATAGTGGCTCCCCATGAGGCAAAACAAAATGGTTGTTGCCCTCTGCGACCGACGCTAAAAGTAAAAAAAAAAAAGTTGGGTTACTTTTTTTACATTCTATTTTTGAAGGAATTTTCAAAATCTCACCTTTACATGCACAAAATACACATTGAAATCGTTGTCTTTAAATACAGCTACGATGGCACAATGGTGCATTTCGGCATCTCACTTTAAAATAAGCTTACTTTTCCGGTTTTGCCTCCCGACTTCTGAGTTAGATGACATGTAGTGTTGTTTTCATGGATGGTAAAAAAATATATCGACCGACCGACCGTCTCTCCCGATTTTTCCCATTTAAGGTGCAAGGGCAACACAAGTTTTTATTTGTTGACCTAAGGGTGCATATGTGATGATGTACATGTATACGGTGTAAATCAAGGACAGGGAACAAAGGAATGATGTAAGAGAACAATGGGGTCTTCCAACTTAGGACCGTCCTCGATTGGAAACGTGTACAAAATGAATGAGAGGAGTTGCTAAAAAGTTATAAACAAATGAGGAACAATGGGAAGTCCTCGATATACACCATACACAAGAATGGGTTGGTTATGCTATACGACTGAGGACTTGGGACAATGGGGGATTAGGGATAACAATGACACCGAGGACTTTGGCAGAGTCCTCGGGAGAATTTCGTGTACAAACCTTATGGGAGCTGTTCGGAAACAAAGTGAACAAAAGAAGGGTTCCATTCATGGTCCTCAGTAGTATAGGAAAATGCACGTGTGTGTGTGGGCGCGTTGGTGTATTCAAACCGCGGACGAAAAATGCCAGAGAGCAAAAGAGAACAATATCGTCCGCGATTCCCAGCATACGTCCGCGATTCCCAGCATACGTCCGCGATTGGAAGTGTGTACAAAACCTGTGGAGGCCTTCCGAAAAAGTTAGAGTATAAACAAAAGAGGAACAATGGGACGTCCGCGTTTGGAGGTCGATACACGACTGAGTCTGTGTGTGTGTGTACGTGCACTGTATATATCTCCGAGGACAAGAGAAGAAAGGAAACACAAAGAAACCTTTCAGTCCTCGAACGTAGAGTCTTTTGTTGAAATCGGTCCTCGAACGTATGGATACGTGCTTAGTCTATGGGGGTTGGTTATATTAAAGAACAATAGGAAACACAAAGCATTGTCCTCGGACGTATTGGGGAAGTACGACTGTATGTGTGTACGTGCACTGTATATATCTCCGAGGACAAGAGAAGAAAGGAAACACAAAGAAACCTTTTCAGTCCTCGAACGTAGAGTCTTTTGTTGAAATTGGTCCTCGAACGTAAGGATACGTGCTTAGTCTATGGGGGTTGGTTATATTAAGGGAACAATAGGAAACACAAAGCATTGTCCTCGGACGTACCGGGGAAGTACGACTGTGTGTGTGTGTGTGTATGTGTGTTTGTTTTGCATTCAATAGGGGACCTTTAACAGAGGCGGACAATAGGGTCCGCGGTTGAGAAAGGTCCCCGTTTGAAAATCGTTGCCAAAAAGTTAAAGTATGAACAATAGGAAAATAGGAGGTCCCAGATTGCAGGCGTTTACACACTTGTACCAACCATTTTATTGTTTGTAGCATGACCTTGAACTTTGACCTATATGGTTTCAAATCAATAGTGTTCTAGAGGACCCCAAGGCTAGCCCAACCCACATACCAAATAAAATAAGAAGTTGATATGTCAAGTCCTCAAGTTATCGTTTCCCAACCTGCGCACACATCCTCACATACATGTATGTAGCCTACCCACACTGTGTACCTCTATTGTAGACTTTACTTTCCTTCTTTTATTCTTCTTTGTCCCCATTGAAATCTCAAAAGCCATAGCATTAACTTTGTGGGGTACCTCGATTTCTAAAGACCCCCCTCGTGGGGTACCATTGTCCCCACTGTTACCCTTTCTTCCCGGTACCCCTTAAGGAGACTAATGTAAGAACACATACACAAACACACAGTCGTGTTTTACTATACTTGAAAACACGGTGTAATGGTACACGGGGAAAATGGTAGTTGAGGTTCACAATGGACTGTATTTAATTATAACTGGATGTTATTGGTATGGCGTGGTTGCCGTGATTAGCTGGTTGCCGTAATTACGGTGTTAGCCGTGATAGCCGTGATAGCCGTGATAGCCGTGGTTCTGGAATAAAGGATAAATATAAACACTAATGACTTTCCTAATCAAACTAAATAGGATAAACATAATAGACATATTGAGTACATGTATGTATCGGAAAGCTAACCAAGGATAAACTAGGAAAGTGGCATACTAATGCGTATGCATCCTTATAAAGGCTAATAAGAATAATAAGGCGATGATTAACTTATACTAACAGTTAGGTGCATGGAGTACTAAAACATTAAAGAATAAGCACGAATTATAAAGCAAATAAGTAACTTGTTTCATCTAAATAACTGTTCCTCTATAAGGACACTTTAAAGTGAAAGGTACAGAATATGGTTAACAGAATGTCTAAAGTGTACTTACATTCACAAAGGACGCACGGCTTGGGGTAATCGAAGGATAAGATTGGAGAAATACAGGAATAATTCTGGAGACAATAATATGGACTGATCGGCAAAGGAGAGAGTGTGAGAATGACACAAAGGGGCATGGCTTAAATGGTCCCTAAGTCTAGCACTAAATGCATAATACACATAAACAAGAGGGCACCAGTTACACTGGCAGTGCAAAGTAGGAATAAAGAAACACTGTTCCCTAAAACCAGACATTACTTCATCCACATTCTTATCCTGGGCCAAACCTAACTATAATATTGAGACTTCAGCCCAGAGACTGGTTTATACTTGGAAACAGTAGCCCATTCATAAGCACAGAGTCTTGGGATTGAGCGGGGACTTGTAGTAGGAGCAACAAAGGTCGAAGGGTCAATCTCCTATATTACACGGGGTGCTGTTTAATAACAAGCGAGCTAAATGGCAAAGACTTTTTGACAGCCGCCCCCAAATTTAGGCTCTAAATTTGAAGAACTTGGAAAAGTCTTTGGGTAAAGTTCAGATCTATAGGATTTCTACTGTTCTGGGTTCTGGTCCTTGTCGTCACTGTCACACTCAGGGAGACGTACTAGGCGAGCAACAGGTCTGGTGTAGTCTCGGTCCTTCACCCGCACCTTAGCAGCACGAATGCGACTGTCAGCTCCTGGATAAGTCTCGACGACTCTGCCTACGGGCCACTGGGCCCTCGGCTGCTGTGGATCTGCAATCATGACTACATCACCGCAGACTAAGTTGCGACACTCTTTCTGCCACTTCTGACGGAGTTGGAGGCCGGGCAGGTAGTATTTGAGAAAGTGCCCCCAGAAGTGATCAGCCAAGATTTGACTGTGACGCCATCTTCGCCGTCCCAGCAGCTCATCTGCAGGGTAGACTACTTGAGGCAGTGATGGATCATGGCGTCCCATCAGCAGAACATTGGGGGTCACCGGGTCAACGTCAGCGATATCTGATGAGACGTATCCCAGTGGCTTGGAGTTGAGGATACCCTCTATTTCCACAAGAAGGGTTCGGAGGACAGCTTCTGTCACGGATTGATCTCCAAGTGCGACCTTGAGTCCTGCCTTGACACTCTTGATCTCTCGTTCCCAGGTGCCACCGAAATGAGGTGCATTTGGCGGGTTGAACTTGAACCTCACCTTCTGGTCCGCTAACTGTTGAGTAAGGGTAGGCGTCATGGCAGTGAATGCTTCCTGTAGCTCTGCTTCGGCTCCCTTAAAGTTGGTGCCACAGTCGGAGAGGAGCTCAAAGGGTTTCCCTCTGCGGGATGTAAAGCGTCGGAAGGCCATGAGGAAGGCATCAGTATCCATTCCTTCCAGCAGGTCGAGGTGAACTGCACGTGTGGTCATGCATTTGAAGATTACGCCCCACCTTTTCTCAGTACGGCGACCGATCTTAACTGTCATCGGGCCGAAGCAGTCCACTCCTGTTGAGTAGAAGGCTGGCTTGAGCAGTCGGAGACGAGCAGGAGGCAAGTCACTCATCTTTGGTATCTCTGGCTTGGCACGCCACTTACGGCACTCAAGGCATAGACGCTGATGACGACGTATTGCCTCTCGGCCACGGAGAATCCAAAATGTTCGTCTCATCTCTGCCAGGATGCGTTCTGCACCATAGTGGAGGAGCCTTTCATCATAGTCACGAATCAGCAGCTTGGTAATATGGTGCTTGGGGTCAAGCACTATTGGATGCTTGACGTCATCTGAGAGGGAATCTGCTTGACGCAATCGTCCTCCAACTCTGATGAGACCGGTGGTTTCGTCAAAAGTAGGATCCAACTGGAGCAGTCTACTCCCAGACGGTAGTTTCTGTTTGGCATGCAGGGCTGCCAGCTCTTCTGCGAAGCAGTCCTGTTGGACTTGTCGGAACAGCAGATTCTCAGTGTTTTCCCGCTGCTGGGCTGTCATCACTGACGAATCACTATTTGCGGCCGCCCCATCAACAGACTGTTTTGATGCAGTGAGGAGAGCGGCCAAGCTGTCATACTCTTGGAACGAGGGTAGTTTGGTTGCTTGATCGGTTATGGTGTTCCCACAGAAGGTCGATTTCTTCAGCTCTGATAGGTCATCCATTAGATCAGTGGTAGGATCTTCAGGCCACTGGGTAGGTGGTTGAAGGAGAAATTTAGGGCCTGTCCTCCACCGGGATTCTACACGAAGCTCCTTCAAGGATTTACCTCGCGTGATATCATCAGCGGGATTGTGCTTGGTATTAACGTATTTCCAGCTCTGCACTTCTGTGAGGGTCTGGATTTCAGATACTCGTGTACCAACAAAAACTTTGTATCGACACGATTCTGACCGCAACCACTGAAGGATAGTAGTTGAGTCACTCCAAAGAATGATAGTCTGGATGGGTAGAGTAAGCTCTTTGCTTAGTAGGTCCGCGAGCTGAGCACCGGTAAGGGCTGCTGATAACTCAAGGCGAGGCATTGACAGTTGTCGTTTTGGTGCCACTCGGGATCGGGACATGAGAAAGCTGACATGGATATTTCCCTTGTCATCCTCTGAACGGAGATAGGCTACCGATCCATATACTCGTTCTGATGCATCACAGAAGATGTGTACTTGGCGATTGGCTGTCACTGTGTTGACATCAGGTGGGGTGTAGCACCTTGGCAGCTTGACAAGAGGGAGGTCACAGAGCTCATGTTCCCAAGTGAGCCACTGGTCACGGATGTCTCCTTCTTCTAGAGGGGCATCCCAATCTCTCTTGGTTTTCCACAGATCTTGTACCAGTACTTTGGCACGTGCTGTGAAAGGGGCAAGGTAGCCAATGGGGTCATACTGACTAGCAAGTATCTTGTAGATGGTTCGCAGGTTCAGATGCTCATATTCAATGGGCCTGTTTCGGTAGCTGAGTTCATCTGTGGAACACTGCCATTGTAGTCCCAATGTGGCTTCAGGTGAGTTATTCTCGCCGAAGGTCAGCCAGAGCTCGAAGCCTTCAGATCGAGCATCAGGGGGGAGATCCCCAACAACAGATTGGATGTTACTAGCCCACTGTCTGATGTTGAACCCACCGGTTGAAAGTAAGTGCCGCATCTTTGACACAAGTTCCTTGGCTTCTGAGGCAGTGGGAATGCTGTCTAGGCAATTATCCACATAGAAAGCTTGGTCAACTGAACGAGCGACATCTTCATTTCCCTCCTTGTGATCAAATACATGTTTGCGCAGTGCAAATGTTGCACAACAGGGGCTGCAAGTAGTGCCAAATGGTAGGACTTGCCACTCATAGATTTTTGGCTCGGTGTCTCGTTTCATCTGGCGCCACACGAAGCGAAGGAGAGGTTTGTCCTCAGGCAGCAACCTCACTTGGTGAAACATGGCTTTGATGTCACCGGATATGGCCACTGCATGCTGGCGGAATCGAAGAAAGACTCCAAGGAGAGTTGCGGCCTGGATAGGCCCTGGTAGTAGGTGGTTGTTGAGTACTTTGCCTTCATACTCGTACGAACAGTTGAAGACCAGACGGTGCTTCCCGTTGTGTTCAACAACATGGTGGGGGAAGTACCAGGACTCGTCTGTCTTCTGGGCCTCTTCATCACTGATGATCTTTACACAGCCAGTGTCAACCAACTTCTTGATGAGCTCGTTATGGATTTCAGCTAAATCATGATGCTTTTGGAGTCGTCTTTCAGTGCGCTTCAGGTTTGGCACGACGGCCCTTTTGTTTGCTTGGAAGTGGGTTCCATCTTGTGCCCGCAGTAATGGAGTAGCGTAGTGCTGGACTCCATTAACATCAACTCGGACGGTCTTAGCTTCAAGGATCTCGATGGCTTGGTTGTCTTGGTTGGATCGAGTCACTTGCTTCCCTGAGTAGGGTAGGATGTCTGCCTGCCAAAGCCTCTCGACGTTCTGCAGCAGGTCTTGGGTTGGAGGTAGGAGTGTTGTAAACAGACACTGTTGTTTATCTGCTTGATGCCTGAGCATGTTTGCCGGGCCCTGTAGTGCCCAGCCAAGTTTGGTGCAAACCGCTACTGGGGCTCCCCTGGACCAAATCGAATGGGTTGTTTTGGGAGAAGGAGATCAGCATGGTCAGAACCGATCAGGATCAATGGGCGGGCCTTGTCGATTGGAGGTACAGGAACTCCACGTAGGTGTGGCCAGCGTTTCTTCAGAGCTTCAATAGGGAAGGAGTACTCGGAGAGGCATAGGTTGCTCGCTGTAAACGCTCCATTGATTGGGTATCTGACACCAGGGCTGTCCTTTGGTGACACGTGTAGGTCGACGGACCGACCGCTACACCGGAATGGCTTGGTGAGATGCAGGTGGACGTTGACTAAGTTGTCCAGTGCCATCTTAAGTAGGGCGAAATCCTTCTCCCTTCCACTGCTGAAGGTGGGGAGAGTAGGCCTTGGTATGCCATACAACGAGGCGATTAGCAGCTCTGTGGCATTTGGCATTGGTGGGGCTGCTGGTGCAGGTCCACCTGGATACGGTACATTTCCATACATGGGCCATGCACCATGCATAGGAGTGTAGGAGTACGGCTGCGCAGCTGGATATGGAAACGGCGGTGCCAGTGCGGACAGCTGCGAAGGCATTGTCATGGGAACTGGCTGGGCTGAGGCAGGCTGCACAGTCGTGGGTGCGAAGGGCACAGCTGGTCCTTCTGCGGGAGGAACTGTAGAGGTTCCAGTCACCATGGGTTTAGGTTGGTCACCCACAGTAGGAAATGGTGGTGCTGATGCCGACAGCTGTGGAGGCGTCCCCATGGGGACAGGCTGGGCTGAGGCAGGTTGCACGGTAATCGGTGAGGATATGGCTGGTCCTCCGGATGGAGTAACAGTGGAAACTATGGTCACCATGTGGTTCGGCTGGTTGCCTGGAACTGGGAATGGTGGTGCTGAAGTGGACAGTTGGGTAGGAGGTACTGTGAAAGCAGGTTGGACAGTAGCCGGAGGTAGGACAACTTGAGATCCCCCAGATGGAGTGCCTGTGGAGATGGTTACTCCGGTGGTAGGCTGGTGTTCTGGGGAAAAACTCTGGGCATCGGCCTGTGCTACGGGGTCCCCTGAGACACCATGGTGCTGGGATGGGGAGTCCTGGGTTTCACTGCTGACCATTGACGAGATCAGTCTCGCCTCTTCCAACTGTTGTTCCACTTCCCGCAATCTCCGCTGTCGGGAAAGTTGGGTGTTGAGGAGTTCACGTTGGCGTAGAGCTTCTCGCTCAATTTGTTCCGCTTGTCTGCGGGCTGCGATCGCCGCCTCCTCTGCGGCCACTCGGGCATTATATGCCTGGTCATCCAGGCGACACATCTCCTCATCTGCCCTTTGATCCTCCTCCATTTGGCGTTTCAGTTCCCGGAGTTCGGCTTGTTTCCTCCTCTGAGTGAGTTCTGCTGATTGAGAGTCACTCAGCTTGGATCGTACCGATGCATTGCTGTGATGGGAATTTCCACCAGACGATGCTCGGCTCTGGTGGGATACTGTTCCTACGGACTTATGGCTTTGTCCGTCATCTGATTTACTGGTGGGCGGGTGGCCACTAAGGTCATAATCCTGTAGGTGTGTAGGTACATGCCTATCTCGGGTTGGCCGTTGGGTCTCTTCCATTTTATCCATAGGTCGCTGGTTCGAATCCGGCTCGAAGGACCATGAAAACACGGTGTAATGGTACACGGGGAAAATGGTAGTTGAGGTTCACAATGGACTGTATTTAATTATAACTGGATGTTATTGGTATGGCGTGGTTGCCGTGATTAGCTGGTTGCCGTAATTACGGTGTTAGCCGTGATAGCCGTGATAGCCGTGATAGCCGTGGTTCTGGAATAAAGGATAAACATAAACACTAATGACTTTCCTAATCAAACTAAATAGGATAAACATAATAGACATATTGAGTACATGTATGTATCGGAAAGCTAACCAAGGATAAACTAGGAAAGTGGCATACTAATGCGTATGCATCCTTATAAAGGCTAATAAGAATAATAAGGCGATGATTAACTTATACTAACAGTTAGGTGCATGGAGTACTAAAACATTAAAGAATAAGCACGAATTATAAAGCAAATAAGTAACTTGTTTCATCTAAATAACTGTTCCTCTATAAGGACACTTTAAAGTGAAAGGTACAGAATATGGTTAACAGAATGTCTAAAGTGTACTTACATTCACAAAGGACGCACGGCTTGGGGTAATCGAAGGATAAGATTGGAGAAATACAGGAATAATTCTGGAGACAATAATATGGACTGATCGGCAAAGGAGAGAGTGTGAGAATGACACAAAGGGGCATGGCTTAAATGGTCCCTAAGTCTAGCACTAAATGCATAATACACATAAACAAGAGGGCACCAGTTACACTGGCAGTGCAAAGTAGGAATAAAGAAACACTGTTCCCTAAAACCAGACATTACTTCATCCACATTCTTATCCTGGGCCAAACCTAACTATAATATTGAGACTTCAGCCCAGAGACTGGTTTATACTTGGAAACAGTAGCCCATTCATAAGCACAGAGTCTTGGGATTGAGCGGGGACTTGTAGTAGGAGCAACAAAGGTCGAAGGGTCAATCTCCTATATTACACGGGGTGCTGTTTAATAACAAGCGAGCTAAATGGCAAAGACTTTTTGACAATACTACTGAGGCCTTGTGGCGTTTCCTTCCATTGTTCCCTTTGTTTGTACTTATACTTTTTCTCAACATGCCCCATAAGGTTTGTACATGACTTCTACCGAGGACTTGGGCTCAGGTCCTCAGTTGTATTGTTATCACTAATCCCACATTGTCCCAAGTCCTCAGTTGTAATAAATAATCTGTACACGAACACACACAAGTTTGTAAACACCTTCAATCTGGGACCTCCTATTATCCTATTGTTCGTACATTTTGGCAAGGACCCTCATTGGTTTTGTACGTGGTTTTCAACTGGGGACCTTTCTCATCCAGGGACCATATATTGCCCGCTATTTATAAAGGTCCCCTATTGAATGCAAAACACAAACCCACATTAATTCCTCACTACATCAGTCAACAGCCAGTTCACAACATGGAATATTCAACAAAACAGCGCAAGCTGTATTTTACAACTTAAAGGTATATGTATATGTATATGTACAAAAAACGTAGAATGCTGCGTAGCACTATGTATAAGTAGTAAGTTACAACATTTGCAAACATCATGTGCTGTCCTTTTCAAGAAAAGTGGAAGTTTATATCGTTTTCCCAATGATTGTCGGCCGACAATCATTGGAAATAGTCTATTCCCCGACCTGATAATTCCCTGACTCTATGAATTGCTGTTTTAGTCTAAAGTAGGGTCAGGGAACAAGACTAGTAGAACATAATTTGTCTCTGTGCATCTATCTATGCACACAAAACTTTAAACAGGTCAGTGTTACAGTATTTTCTAGCACGCTATAAAAAACTAACCCCCAATTTGGCCCCAAATCCATTCATTTCTTAAAATTACAGCAAAAGCAAATGTTGTATACTACATTTAAATATAAACTTGGTTGCCAAGGAGTTAATTCTCTTGCTTTGTTATTCTATAATTTCCAACAGGTAAACTACTGCAGAATGGCGGCTGGTGTAACCATGGTAACTGCAGAGTCCCTTTTAAATACCATTATCCAGAGTCACCTGGAATGCTCAATCTGCCACACCCGTTACCAAGAGCCCAAGATGCTGAACTGCTCACACAGTTTCTGTCTCAGATGCCTCCAGGAACTGAAGCACAGCCAAAACCCAGACGTAACCAGATAACATGCCCACTGTGTCAGCGAGAAATCTACTTATATAAACTAAGGCGGAGTGACCAAGTTGAACAACAACTACGGCCTGATTTCCCTGGTGGAGGAGGTCACAAAGCAGGAACAGCTCTTGAAAGGTGAAGGGTCACAGGTCATCATATGTCAGGCATGTGATGAAGAGAATAAGGCAATTTCTCAATGTATGGATTGTGGACATTATCTCTGTCCGGAATGCCAGAAAGCACATCAGCGCTGGGCTGCACTAAGGTCTCACACAATTGTTGCGTTGCATGAACAATCAGTTGTCTCCAAAAGCGAATCAGAGAAGAACATCTCAAATTGTGACATCCATCCAAGCCAGGAACTTTGTTTCTACTGCAGTACATGTGACCAGCTCATCTGCAAACGGTGTACAGCATCGATGCACAAAGAACCTATGCACATATTTGTTGATTTGAATGTGGCCTTTGATATTTATGTGCATGAAGCCCAAGAATTTATAGTGAGTCAATGTGAAGCCGAGGGTTTACCAAATTGCTCGTTTTTGCGAAACCGATTAAGCACAATGCTGGCTAAAACAAAGAGTGAAATTTCCAGTGCGGCAGCACTAAAGGTTGCCAGAATCAGACAAGAAGAAATGCAACTTTTGCAACAAGCACAAGGCGCCTACAGGGAAAAGGACAAGACGCTGGCAAAACTGATTTTTGGCCAGCAGACAGCGAAAAGAACTTGCAGTGAGGTAACTGAGGTTACTGATGCCAATCGCCTTGAGGTCTTGAAACTCAGGCAAGACCTCCTGCATGACTATAAAGATGTGAAAGACAAGCCGGCGAAAGATGTAAACAGCAACCTGTCATTCCTTGGTTTCAAAAAGAATTGCAATGGCAATGAGGTTGGACTAGGAACACTCCAGCTTGAAGAAAAATGGGAAGTAACGCATGAGTTAAATTTCCCTGGATCGCGCATTGCTACATTCTCTACCGGTGATATTGCTGTCACAAATTCGGATGGCCTGACTCTGCTACGTCTTGATGAACAGGAAGGTTACAAAACGTATATGGGCGCTAACATTTTGTATATTACAGCCATTGCAATAAACAAAGATGGTCATATGCACCTATTAGTTCAACAGGAAGTCAAGATCTTTAACAAGGAATGTCGTCTTCTTCGTCAGTTCAAACCAGGTAAAGAGGCAGACATCGACGGTACACCAACATGCCTTGCAGTGGATGACAGCAATCTCATAGCAGTGGGTTATGAAGACAAAGAACTGATATCTCTACACAACCCAGACGGATCCCTCATCAGAACAATACCTGCTCCAATGATTCGCAGTTTCTTGGCTACCAGCAACAACCACCTTGTTTACTCCAACTCAAGTGCGCATCAACTCGTGTCTATTGATTACCAAGGCAACAAGATTTTCACTGTTGGCTCATTTGGGAATTCTACTCCACACGGGCTGTGTTGTGACAAAGCTGGTAATATCTATGTAGTTGCATACCGCCCCTGTCTAAATACAAGTGTATACCAAATCCATTGTTACAGTCCAGATGGTACTTACATTGACACCCATGTCAAAGAACTTGCTGACGTTTATGACATAAGATACAATCCAAGTGGTCACATTGCAGTGACTGGCTGCTATACTACACGAGTTTATAGGAAAGTGTAAAAGAAGGCAAATACATCATAATCCTCATGCATGCTCTACAGAACATGATGACAAACAAGAATAAGCCCATCTACAAAATATGCACAAGCAAAAGACATACTAATTATATACCGAGTAAATTTGACTCTAGAATGACACAACGCGTAAAGTATGCATTGCTGGGTTACAGTTATTCAGACAGACAGTTGCTTGTTGGCAAGCTTAAAGTTGCAAACCAGAAAAGCAAAACCCTGTAAAGGTCTTATTTTGCGTGTACAGGTAAGAACAGAACAAAGGGGTTAAATAATGCCACCAACATTGAGAAAGTGCCCCCCCCCCCGCGAAACATTTCGGGTGTAATTTTTTTGGGCAAATGTAGAAGACAAATTCAGGAAACCCCACCCCCCCCCCCCCCCCCCCCCCAAACAATTTTGAATCTGCCCCTGTTATAGTTGGCCAACGATATTATTAATGTTTACAAAGATTTTTCAAGATACAAAATTGTAATCAAAGAAAAGCTGTCATTAACTGCGTTCATTTGCGAGTGTACACATACATGTATTTAGCCGTGATAGCTCCGCAGGCCTGAAAGCGTAGCTGACCATCTCACCATGGAGGTATGGTCTAGAGGTTTTTAACCATGGTCCGTTGGCATGTCCCTCCTTTTTGTGTAATTACGGTGTATATTGTGTATCCTTCAAAATTTGTCTAACTTGGTTTCGTTGTTAACTCTGTTGTACATGTATGAGCAATTTTATTTGGATATTATACATGTAATATGACGCTTTATAAAATGTTATTATCTCAGTGACCCACAGTTCTTTCCCAGCTGATGGGCCCAATTTTATGGAATGCCTTACTTCGAATTATGTGCTAACGGCCTGCAATAATTCTGTGCTAATGATCTAGCACTCTGTACTAACGCTCTTAGTTACGAAACGTACATGCATGCAAGCCAAAGTTTTGCTGTAGTTATTGGTGATTTCTTGCTTGCCGTTTGTGGACGTACGCCCTATACGATCCCCGAATACATTTTTTAAAATGAACCAGTACCGTTGCGAGAATTTTTTTAAGGGAGAGGGGGTACAAAGATTTGTTTAAATTGTAGAGATGTGGTATGCAGTTTTTGCATATTTTATCAGCAGTTCTTATCGTGTACCCTCGAACACTGTGAACAAGATGTTCATTGTTAGTGTGCCGTTTTTCTTTTCTTAGATGTTTATAGTGAAAGTTGGATTCATGTTTGTGATTCAGAGGAAAGGACAAGATATTGACTGTAGCAAAAACCTGTCTTGGGTAACATTCACTGGCTTCAGAATAGCTGGAGTGGAATGCGAAACTCTGTTTCAGTGATATTTGCAGTCTATTTGTAATACAAAGATAAATCAATTGTACATATAAGTGTTTTTGTGCCAGCTTACACACAAGTAGAAATGTTGGTATGATCACAAGCCATGAATAGATAGAGCAAATACATTCATTGATTTGAAATATAAAGGTTTGAAACTGATTGTCAGTGAATGTGTTTGTATTTCGATTCAGCAGATTATTTAAAAATTGGACTGACCTTACATTTTACAGCATGTGTGAGGTTAAATTTAATTAATCAAGAGTGTTCAGTTGACCAGTCTAAATGCTGTTTTACTTATCGCAAATGTTTTGTTGCAACATGTCATTGAATCATGAGCCCGAGTATGTGGACAGTTAATCAACATACATGTATACTTCTCACAGTAATTATACAGTGGAATCTTGTTACTAGTCTGTACACACGTACCAACGTAAAAGTTGTTATAAATTATGTAAATAAGGTGATAGTTCATGTGACGTGTAAATCGAACATTCTGTATTGTTCTGCTACATACATGACATACGTGGGGAATATGCATGATTTGTCAGTTACATGTAATTCCCATTTGAGCAAATTTTCCTTTAGGTCTGAAGACCTATAATGATCATTGATGGCATTGTATATTGTATGAAAACAAATGTTAACAGGCCCAATTTGCAGGATGGGTATAATTTCTGTCAAGTTAAAAGGAAAGTGATAAATGTAAAGGTTTTTTGGACTACTAATTGCTTGTACTATAGTACTGTAGACAATTCGATATGAAGATTGTATCATTTTCTTATGACAGTGTTCTGGACGTTTGCACAATTAAAGTTTATTTGCATAATATTCTATTCCTACTAGACAGTGAAAGTGTATTTAAAAGTTTTAGTGACAGTTGTAATATTATCGATTTTTAGTTTATAGGAGAAGGCCAAGTAAAAAACATGTTGATCGTCCCCGCCCGTTCCTTTTTGAAGCTCCTTTTTCATTGTTTCCCTTAAAAAAGCTAGATTTTTATGTATTTCGCTTTATCTTGGCACCATTCTTTCGATGATCGATTCTTTTTCCAATATTTTCGACTTCTAGAAAGCCAGAGGGCAGTATAGTTCACTGGCATTCGCGATATGCGAGCTAACGTCTATAGTAGTAGTCCCATGATCCAGAGTTGTAGTCGAGTCCCTGCAAGTCCTTTCCCAAGTCCTTTCGCAAGTCCTAAAGCCGGTCACAAGTAACAAGATGGACAATGAAAAAGTAATGCCTTTGTTAAAACCCCTTGAGTACGGTATTTTACGTTAGACGTCGGGGTGCCAAGCGAACCGCTACAATGTGTTTGTGCAGTCAAGCGTAACCTATACACAATAATCCAACAATGGATTGAAACTGCACACTGGTGGCACTGGGTTTTTTTTGCGCATATTTGCGTCATCCGTACGCAAGGGGGTTTTAAAGCTCATTTTAATAGCTTGTGATGGACTTGCAGGGACTTGTGATGAACTTTCCCTGCCATGTTCACTGAGACATGTGCGTGAAAATGGATAATTTACCATGCAGCCGCTTTATATTCTCGGAGTCCGGGCTTGCGACTATATCTACCCAAACAAACCTGGGGCCTACAGTACAAAAACGGGGACCATAAAATTCCATCCTGTACATGTTTTTTGTTTACTTGACCTTACGATTGGGTGAATTTGTGTTTATTCTAAGTGTACGAAGAGTGAATTGGGACTAGCGTTGGAAACTTTAATACAATTCCAGTCCGTCAAAACAATACTTGTATAGTGGGCAATATGCCTTTTGCGCGTTGATTTGCATAGATCCTTGTACCCCGTCTTCGCTCAATCTGCCAGACTGATCATTATTATGCATGTCAGTACCATTGTTGCTATACCACGTGATTCGGGGCAAGCCGCAACGTGGCGACGCACGGCCAGTGGCGGTTTCCCTGTCTGGTATCTGGAACT
Organism: Hippasteria phrygiana; assembly: GCA_037893225.1. Taxonomy (NCBI): domain Eukaryota; kingdom Metazoa; phylum Echinodermata; class Asteroidea; order Valvatida; family Goniasteridae; genus Hippasteria; species Hippasteria phrygiana. The sequence goes on from JAZGUH010000001.1 coordinate 64,156, forward strand.
ACCGCTGGGTGAAACGGCGCACGATAGAGATTGTCACCATTCTAAAACACAACAACCGCTCGAATCGTTACAGTACATGTTGTATGTTCTTTTCCAAACGCGGCCTATTTTTAGCAATTATAGTTTCTTTAATGGATAACAACTTCGAAGGTTGGAACGTGAAGAAACTGCAGAAATTTCTTCAAGAGAGAGGGGTTTCAATAACGGGTTACCTGAAGAAAGAACTGGTTGAACTGTGCAAGTGCGTGGCCAATCTGAAATTGACAACCGACCCGAATCTTTCAAGCCCCAAACTTAAGGAGACTCTTGACAAAAGATTGAAAGACGCTGGCTGCACATTTTCCGACCCATCTAATCTTCCTAGATTCACGAAGGATTTTTCGAATATACCAGATTTCGAACTATACGATGTCTTCAATTATTTGATTTGTTTTCGAGCGGATTACGACCGGCGAAAACTTATTCGTAAATATAAAAAACAATTTCTGCAAGTGAGTCACTTACGTAAAAACCGATAATGAGACCTTGCTCAACAGAATCTTTCTTCTTCCAACCTTTCCCACAAATAAAAAAGGAATGGAAAGAGAGATTTTGTTGATGCCCTTTACAAATCCCCCCCCCCCCCCCCCCTCCCCCAGATAAGTTTGGACTCGCTGCGGCTACTTAAAACCGACTCCCGCGAAGCGTATTCCACTTAAAAAAAAAAGAAGAAAGATATTACGCTTTGGGTGGGTCAGTCACACACCCACACGGCTGGCATATATACCCACCAACATATTCGTAAATATATACAAAAACAATTTCTGCAAGACCAGTTATTTACGTAAAAACCGATAATGAGACCTTGCTCAACAGAATCTTTCTTCCTTCAACCTTTCCCACAAATAGAAAAAGAATGGAAAGAGAGATTTTGTTGATGCCTTTAACAACCCCCACCCTCCCTACCCCCTAAACGAACTTTGACTCACTGCGGCTATTTCCTGAGATGATCAAACAAATAAGATAAACTGATCATTCCTTGAATTTTGCCTGCACACACCGGTTCTTTCTTTCTTGCTATTTCCAAAATTTAAAAAGCACTTCATCTTGCAAAGAACAAGAAGTTCAACCAAAATGAACAATCGGTTAACCAAGGCCCTGAAACAAAAAGTTCCATCACATTGACTCAAAATCGTAACACATAGTCTGCATGCATGATTACGCCCCCTCCCAATAAAAACAAAAACAAAATTGTTCATCTCCACCGCGCTAGAGGTCGAAGCTGGTATTGGGTCGGTGTAGTCATCTGTTGGCCCATTGCCACCGACGAAATGTTTGGAGCAAATGTAAGTATTGTAAGTTACATTCTCCGCCGAAAAGTCTTTTCTGGAGCAGTTTTTTATCCAACGGAGACACTTCTCGCGGTTCGACTTCGGCTTCGGAAAGGGTAGCCACCAAACGCCATTCCTGTGGGGATGATCCGAAAAGCGCGAGTCGCTGTTGCATATTCCGTAAGAACAGTGCTTCTTCGCAGGCATTCTAAAGCACTAAATCCCACAAACTTCGTATTTTATGTTAATGTCTAGATTCTAACAATAACCAGTACTAGAGTCTGACAAAATCTGCGTGGAAATTAATCGTTTTAAAGTAACAAGAAACGTATGAATCGCGTACATGTACTTCGATCACGGCAAGTGGACACGTACGTACGTATGCGATTAGTCTTGGTTCCAAGACGTCCTTAGCGCGGTGCGACGTACAGCGCGAACGGAAGCGCCCTCTACCTACACACACACATACGCCAAGGCTACCCCTCTTACGTTTTGCAGTCTGTGGTTCTTATCCGCATACACTTTTTAGCTCAGTCTGTGGTTTATGCATGTGCTGTATTAGACTGGATTCGAATTTAGTGCTGTATTCCGATTTAGGACAGTGTACCAGTCTAGAGCCGATCGAGTTGCACAAACATACATGGACGAACGTGTACATATACATGTACATACGTGCACGTAACCCAGGTTTTTCGTGCTGGGCTTCGGGCTGATCGGACGTGCCTATTGGCTGCTCTCAGATCGCGTGGTTAATTTGAAAAATTCTGGTGCGTCACTAACTGACAGTGATCAACCTTTTCATCGAGCCTTCCTGCCTTCTATTCCCTGGAGAAAATAGCTGTTGGTAAGCAATATTAAGCAAACAAGAGGCCGTGTCTTATTAATATTAGATAACGTAGTCCTTGTCAGTCCCATCTAGGCCCTAAGACCTAGTATCGGTCAGTAATGGCCGATAATGGGACTGATGACTCTGATAATATAACATGGGATCAGCTATCTCAAAATACCCCTATGGATTTTCAAGGTCTGGCTGCTCATAGATATGAACAACCCCGCTCAACCCTAGACGTCTTAATGAGTCAAGCACAGACTGATGATTCCCAATCCCAATCGCAAACCAGATCATCCAGAAAACGACCTAGTTCTGCTAACATAACATATAACGAAGTGTATTCAGAATCAGACAATGACCAAGCAAATAATCCTAAACGACGTAACACCCAAACCCCCCCAAACCAACCAACTATGGTTCTAATAAACTCACCTGATGTAAAACTGGCTAAAATTAACCCCATCAAGATCGCTAAAGCCCTGAACAAAATAGGCGGAAACATGATAAAAGATGTATCAAAAAACAACCAAGGTGGTCTAACAGTTAAATGCTACAACCCAGGCCAAGCCAAAAAGCTCAAACAGATAACACAATTAGACCAGTGGGCCGTGACAACAGAATACGCCAAGTCTGAGACCCAGAGCAAGGGGGTCATCACCGGCATTCCTATTGACGTCACAGACGATGACCTTCGACTGGCCCTGGATAAATCCAATATCATCGACATCAGACGGCTGATGAGAAGAAAAGATGGCCAGCTGGAAAAAAGCCTCTCTATATGCCTGACATTCAACTCAACAACCCTCCCTACTAAAGTACAACTAGGCTATGAATACTTCACTGTAAAACCCTACATCCCCCCTGTAATCCGATGTTTCAACTGCCAGAGATTGGGACACACTGCGTCAAACTGCCGCAGTACAACTCGCTGCGTACGCTGTGGTGGAGCTCACTCTTTTGATCAGTGTCAACAAAGAGACCAAGTCAAATGCTGTCGTTGTGGCGAAAACCATTCCTCGGCATATGGAGGTTGTAACACCATCAAGCAGGAGAAGAAAATCCAGAATGTGCGGATCTCCTATAACATCTCCTATGCAGACGCTGCTAAAGTTGTGAAAGCCGACATCTACATCCAACCTTACGACCATACCCAACCCACACCAAAGCCACCAGAAATTACCAACCGACCGCTAATCACACCATACCCAATTCCAACCACCATAATCAACAATACAGCAAACAATAACAGAGCCTCGACAGTAAACGACACCAGACCACGACACACCTCTCGAGATGTCACTACCCGAGATGTCAAGGTCTCTACCCAAGACGCTTCCACGCAGACCGATCAAACAGCTGCTACCCAGACAGAATCGCACCAGTGTATGTTCAATGAACAATACCTCATGGAACTCCTCACAGGTGCGATGCAAATATGGGACACCATCAAAAAGAAGGACGACAGGGTTGCTGCAATACACACACTCATGGATCACCTTGGTCATTCAGAAGAAATCAAAACCAAAGAAAAACCAACCAGACACAGAACGACATCCCAGTCACCAGTCACTACTAGGAGAAACAAATCATCCAGTCAGAAACCGTCTCAGACAAAAATGGATCCGCCTACCACTGCTAAACAAAGTACCAGTCAAACCCCTAAAGCAAAACCAAATAAAACATAATGATCAATTTTGTTTTCATGGCCAGTCTACTGATCTTACAATGGAATGCACAGTCTCTAGTTGCCCATAACTCTGAACTTAAAAATGCCATTAATGAGTGGACGCCAAAACCTGACATCATATGTGTCCAAGAAACATGGCTAAAAAAGGATAAAAACTTCAGGTTATCAGGTTATGATATATACCGGAATGACAGAAACACCACTTCCAAGAAAAACGGTGGGGGATGTGCATTCCTCGTAAAACATGGTATTGGCTTTAAGTATATCTTAGGTTCAGAAGACAACATAGAATACCAAATAGGTGAAATATATGACTTTAATAAGAATAAAATTGCTATTGTTAATATCTACAACCCCTGCACCTCGTTAGAACCTAATCAACTCAACCAAATTTTTGAGAAAGTAAATTGTAAATCTTGTGTGTTCTGTGGTGACTTTAATGGTCACAACCCCCTTTGGGGTAGCTCGAAAATAGACCATAATGGGCAAATCATTGAGGATATTTTCTCGCAAAATAACATGATATGCATAAATTCTGGCGAAGGTACTCGAATCAATAAATCTCAGAACTCATTGTCTTGTATCGATGTCACTTTTGTTTCTCCTGGCATAGCCGCTAAATGTAATTGGTCAGTTCTAAACGATACGTGGGGAAGTGACCACTGTCCAATTACAGTTGAAGTTAATCATCCTATCCTGACCATCGTAATTCCACCAACACTGCACCTAGATGGTCACTCAAAAAAGCTGATTGGGCTAAGTTCGCAGAGGCATGTAACATCTATATTACTGAACCTAATACCTCTGATGACATCCAAAATATATATAATTGCTTCTTGAACCAACTTAATTCTACTATGACCAACTCCATTCCTAAAACAAATCCCAATCACCCTAAGCCCCCTGCTTCTTGGTGGAATGACGACTGTCGAAAGGCCATTGATGATAAAAAGAACGCCTTAAAGAGGTTAAGAAAAACTCGTCTTCCGACTGACTTTATTATGTACAAAAAAACTTGTGCTATCGCCAGGAAAACTATCAGAAACTGTAAAAGGAAAGACTGGGAAAAATTTTGTAGTGACTTTAACCCCAAAACCAACACCAAATTAATTTGGAATAAAACCAAGCGCATTGGAAAAACACAATGCCGTAAATCCCTGTCATTCAATATAACGACATCGATGCAGTCAGTGATAGTGACAAGGCTGAGGCTTTTGCTGATAGCTTTACTAAAGTTAGCAGCACAGAAAATTATATGCCTTCCTTTATTAATATTAAGACCCATACCGAAAGTGACTTTACTATTGCCGACAATGACGAGGGTATTATTAATGAACCATTCAATATTGATGAGCTTAATCATGCCATTGACAGTTCAAAGTGCACTTCTCCTGGTAAAGATGGTGTTAACAACACTGTTTTTAAGCATCTCCCTCTTAAAATTAGGGAGTATCTCCTGATTATTTTTAACTTAATCTGGCAAACTTCTCAATGTCCAAAGCAATGGAAGGAAGCCATACTTATCCCCATCATTAAACCTGGGAAAGATGCTACTAAACCAACCTCTTACAGACCTATCGCCCTTACGTCGACTTTCAGTAAATTAATGGAACGAATGGTCAACTCCCGCCTTCTTTGGTTTCTCGAGAATAATACTCTTATCTCCATGTATCAAAGTGGGTTCCGCAAAGGGAGAAGCACAAAAGATCATATCATCAATCTTGAATCTAGCATTAATAAGGCCCGTGCTAACAAAGAGAGTACCCTTGCTGTGTTTTTAGACATAGAAAAGGCCTATGATATGCTGTGGAGAAAAGGCATAATTATTAAACTTCAAGCTCTAGGCATTCAAGGCCGCATTACTAAATGGATTGATAATTTTTTAAATGACAGAAAAATTCAAGTGAGAATTAATAATATTTTATCCAATCAAAGAACTCTTGATAATGGTGTTCCCCAGGGTAGTGTAATCAGCCCACTTCTTTTCAACATTGCTGTCAACGATCTCTCTCAAGATTTGCCTGACCTTCACATTTCACAATACGCGGATGATATAGCGATCTGGAAATCTAACAGAAATATTCACTTTCTCGAGAAAAAAATCCAAGAAGGTCTCGATAAAATCCATTCTTGGTGTATGCAATGGGGATTCAAAATTTCTACCCCAAAAACAGTTGCCGTTCTCTTCTCGAACAAAATCAAGCCCATTGTCAATCTCCACCGTCAAAATCGAGCTGTCAAAATTCTCAAGTCTGCCAAATTTTTGGGAATGATCTTCGACAGCAAGCTTACCTGGAAAGAACACATAGATAACATCATTGTTAAGTGTAAAAAGAAATTAAATCTCCTCCGTTGTATTAGTGGGAACTCGTGGGGAGCTGACTGTAAAACCCTCTTTCAGCTTTACTCGGCCCTCATCAAACCGCATTTTGAGTATGGGTGTGAAGCGTTTGACTCCGCTTCCAACACCATTAAACATAAACTTGACCACATACAGTACCAGGCCCTTAAGATTTGTACCGGTGCTATCCAAGGCTCTCCGTTATTCAAACTCCAACTGGAATGCGGAGACCCACCATTGGAACTACGCCGACAACTCCTTGTTAATCTTTATAGTATTAAGCTCAAAGCTCACCCCAACCACCCTAACCTACTTTTTGAGGAAGACAATTGGCAGAAACATTATTTTGCCGAAAAGTGGAGTAATACACACCACAAAACTCCCTTTGAGGCCCGTAATGCTAAATTACCTATCACCACTTTCCCTTTGCATAATCACTTCCCCTATTGGCATTATTATAAACCAGTTATCTCCACGGAAATTCTCAACCGGGTGGCCCATATGACAGATGACAATGACAAAGGTAATATTAGTACTGAAATAATCAATACTACTTGGGGTAACACTCTTCACATTTTCACTGATGGTTCACTTAACCCCAATTTAAATACTGTAGGTTGTGGCATATATATCCCTCAAGTTAAATATTCTAACGGCACCCGACTTAATAATGGTATTTCTATTTTTACTGCCGAACTATTTGCCATTTTGCTAGCACTTGAATGGATAGAACAAGTTAAATCTTTGAATTCCTGTATCTTTAGTGATTGTCAAAGTGCTCTTAAAGCTATTTCAAAACCGGCCCCTCAAAACAAACTCGCTTGCGACATCCTTTACACACTAATCAATATCCGTCACCAGGGTAACTCAGTCTGTTTTGAGTGGGTCCCTGGTCATTGTGGGATTCCTGGAAATGAAAAGGCTGATAATATTGCCAAATGGGCCGCCCATAAAAACAACATCGACCACTGTATCCCCTTTTCAGATACCGAAGTTAAAAGTCTTCTAAAAAAACAGCTCATTACCAACTGGTCTAAAAACATCCCCAAACTCGACCCTACAAAACACTACCAAATCAACCCATCCTTTTCGTTTGCCAGCTGGGGAAAAGGACGCTCCAAAGAAATTATACTTCACAGACTCCGCTTGGGCGTCTGCAACGGCCTCAAAAAGTTCCTCTTCTTTTTTGGTAAACACCCAAATGGTATCTGTGATACATGTGGGACTAGTGACGATGTAGGACATTTCCTCCTCAAATGTACGAAATTTAATAATCAACGATGTACCCTCCAACACGCCTTAAATTTCTCCCCAGCTCAAATGACACTGACTAATATCCTTGGCCAAAAACACAATTACCATCACATTCTCCAGTATGTAAAAAATTGTAATGTTAATATTTAATTTTGCTTTCATGGCCTTCTTGTTTGCTTGATATTGTGCATGGACAAAGGGATCATGGGAGAACAGCTGCGCTGGTGATCGGAAAGGCACAGTGTCGCCCCTCGTCACCCGGAGGTATGCGGACCTGAGAAAAGTACCAGGCTTTTGCTTGGGAAACGGTCCGGCCTTGCGGGACCCCTGCCACACTGTTGTCTGGAAGATTACCGGCGATCCTCCCCCCCTTTTCCTCCGTGCAGTACTGCTATTTTTGTGTGTGCATGTATTCCGCCCTCTCTTTTTACTTTTGTCCGTGTCAGCCTAGCAGCCTAGCCCGAGTCTCACCTTCCGATAACTATGACGTCACTGTTTTGTAACCACGCATGAGCGAGAGTCACGTCACGCAAAGCATTTTGTTTGTGGCACAAAGGGCATAGAAATGCCAAAAGTGCCATTACCTACTACAACAACAACAACACGTAACCCACTTTTAATAAAACTTTAAAGCGTTTTTAATTAAATTACAGCCTGGCTGAAGAAAAAGTGAGTTGTTGAAAGGTATTTGTTGTTGGTGGAGTCGTCTAACGTGCAGCTGACATGGCGCACTTTTACCATACACCACCAACCATGTCGACGTTTTTCCCAACTTTCGTCAGATGGTTTTGACAAACGTCTATTGTAAGTTGATGAACTTCAAATTCATTCAGTTGATTATTGGTACTCTTACCTTAATAATACTTGCTTTACGAATCATGTGAGGTTTTTTAGACTCTTGAAATTAGTCCGAAAGTCAAAAATGTGGTGTCCGGAAATTGGGCACAGTATTGGGCAGAGGGTAACTTGGCACACTTGAAAAAATTTCAATAAATTCTAAAATTTTAACACGACTGTTTTACAAGTTTAAAATTTATGATCAGTCATCATTATCTCCATTCACAAACCCAACTTCATGTTTGTCAGAAAATTATTTTCTGACGTTTTGGCACATTTCAGAAGGGTTCACTGCATGCTTAAAATTAAATCGGGAAATCGTGTTGAAATGACATTTTTCTCTTAACTTCGAAACTGGTCAGTATGCTAAAGATTTATAGACATAGATATTTTAAACTCGCCAGAATTTAACTTTCAGTGTAATTTGGGGCAAAACTATTACTCAGGCATGATGCAAAACATTCAAAGTGTGCCACTTAGACGATGCGCCATGTTACCTGCCATTTCTACCCCTACAAATAGGGCTGTAAATGGTTATTTTTTTAACTTCTGACTTTTTACTGTAAGCATTACAGCCCTACTCCAACGGCACCCCTACACGCCAAGTTTTTCAACCTGTCGACTTTGATTTCAAATATCTCCCTAAATTCTTATCGCTGAACACTTATAGGGCCTACATCATTGTAATCCTGAGATGTTGGCAATTTCTACAGTGCTGATTTTGTCTGGCTGTGAGGTCTTCAAAAATGACAAATGCTCAAAAACCTTCCAAAACGTCTTAACATGGGGGCGGCCATCTTGTTTGTACCATCGCTGTGATCGAGAGAAGTCAGGGCACCCGGTGATTGTGGAAAATGGTCTGCTCATGAATTATGCATGAGTAGCGTGTCAAAATCCACCCCAACGTTTTCTTGTATTTTGATGGATTCAGGACTGGACAGCATTGGCACCATTACTTTACATGGGGCTATATGATGTCTTAGTTTGGCTGTAGTACGAATGTGCCATTGGTTTACTGCATAGTGTTTGAATTTTATTTAGTGGATTCAGGAAGGTTAGAAAGGATCATTATAGCATGTGTGTTGTTATCGTAGCAAAAAGTACAAACCAAAGTAAAATATGGCAGAGCATTGGCCAGAGATGACACCAAGTCATTTTTTCTCGTCATTAAGTTACATGTCCAAAAAATTACGACTCGTCTGAGTTGAGTCCAGGTCACTGGCTTGAGTCAACAACACTGGCAATGGCATGCATGGATAATAATGATTTTCAGAACGTTCCAATCATTCGTGGCATGCTCTATACAGCAGACAAACAACTTCAAACTGAAATTTTTGGAGACTTTCATATCTCACCTCCACCTTAGACCTTCTGTACAAAGTAAATGGGCATGATAGAAAAGGTCAAACTGGCGTAGCCAAAGGGGGTAACTGCCCCCCCCCCCCTCCGATAGAGCTTTTTAAAAATATAAGGGACTGATGCCATGTCATCTGCAATGTGTGAACTTGATGTGTTCAGTTTGATCATATTTGTAAAGGCTCTTGAAAGCACCGCCAATTCAAAACTGGAAACCAACACCCCCCTCCCAAAAACCCCCAAAACAATTGGCACATTTCTTATGATTTTTTGAATAGTTGGTCCTAACAATTCTCACTTAACACCTTGAAGATGGCCATGCCCCACTTTTCCCCCTCCCAACACGTGTGAAAACATTTATCTCTTTTCATAAATTTGTCCACAGATTTACAATCGTGAAATGGATGAGGTGTCTGAACAATCATGATTGGATCAAGACATCAACACAGTCAACATGGTGCCAGACGAAAAGCTCCTTCCGTGTCGGTGATGTAAGGCTGTTGAGGTCTCGACTGCCACAATGGGTGAAAGTCTTCTTGCTACTGAAAACATCAGGATCTTTGTAGTTGGCAGTCATCGACACTATCAAGAAACAGTTTCAGCTGTCAAGGTATTGCACTAGGCAAATATTTATTTTAAATGTACTCTGTAGTCGCAACTAAGTGGACATGGTGCTAGCCACGTAAAATGGTAAAGATAACCGATAAATGTGTAACATTGTTCTTTCCAAATGGCATTGCTATACAAACGTGGTCAACACTATTAATCAATGCTGTCAAGAAAGAAAGTTAGGAATGTTCCAAGTCTGGTGGCTTGGAAGAGGGGTGTATCCCCCCCCCCCCCATATCCGCTTAACTGCAAAGATTGTTTTGTTTTTATCCTGATCAATATTAGTTCCTCCAGCGTACCATTTCAGAAAACTGACATAAATCCCCCCTCCCTCTCCTGAAAAAGCCTCCAGGGAGCCATGTTGCAGAATTGGCACACTTGACTTGATGGTGATTTTCAAACCTTCCCATTGTTGCCACCCAAATTGCCTATGAAAGTCTTCACGGCTGTTAATATGTATAATACGTATGTTACGAATCAGAATAAGGTAAACATAGTTTTACATTTTTGTATGTTTAAGGCCCTATTGAGGCAAATTGTTTGATTTGCAAGGTCTGCAGTCATGACCGACAGCTTGACAGGCAATGTGGGTTGGAAAGGAGTAGAAGTTTTTTTTTTCACTAGGGGTTAACAAAATAATCAAAATCTTAAAAGTACTGTATTCCTTTTTAGAGTTTTAATCCAGGGTTTAAAAACAGCGAAAATAGCGTTTCAAATTTGAAATACTTTTACATGTAAATGACAAATAAAACAGCCTGCCCGAATGATAAAAAGAAACTAAAAATAAAGTGCCCACCCTGTGGACCACCCTCCCACCCAGCTAAGGAAAAATGGTTGCTCAGTAACCAGATGTTATTCAAAAATCGTGTTTTGTCTTACAGGAATTCAGCCAGTGTCGTGTGTCAGGATGAAGAACTGGTAGACATGAATGACTCTATGCTACTACTGACAGGGGAATCTCCAAGCATTGGGCCACCTAGCTAGAACAAGTTCGATCAAGGTGTCGACCGTTGGTCTATTTTGCCAGGTGCCCAGGATATATTTTGTGCATAGGTTACCAATGAACACTGACTAGTGGTTGACAAATAGTTGCTGATCGAACTTGTCCTTTGACAGCTATGCATCTTTACCACCTACATGACGTTTTCAGTAGACACCGCATCCTCCACAAATGTCATGTGCACTTTATTTGGCCACGAGACATGCTTCCTTGAGGATGGACCCTGTTCACAGCATCCGCTTTTACATAAATTGGGCCACTTAGGGGGTAAGAGAGTTGCATCGTGGTTTCTGCGATATCGGAGTAAGTTGCGATATCGGATTAAGTTTTCTCTGGAGCACATGGCCCCCTCACTTGACTTGACTCATGAAACATTTTTGGATTTGATTTCAAGATGGTAGTTGATCGGGCCATGGAGGAACCATGGTCAGGCTGTGTATGTACGGGCAGATCGATGTATATGGGGGTTTGTTCATCGCCATTCGAGGTCCCCTGAACTGATTGTGCAGCGCAGTGGATGAGAATGCTTCCCCGTACCAGAACACACTGTCCTTGACTCCCAATTACTGATTTAAGTAATCTCTATTTATACACAACCTATGGACATTGTGATATTTCCTGTGATATTATTTTACTAATCATTTATAAATGACTCAGTAAGTTTCACTCTCCCAATTGGTCGAGAGCATGTCACGTTGGTGTGTTTAAAGTGAATATGCATCATTTGCATTTGCTGTAATTTAAACAAATGGATGGATTTGAGGGTGAGTATTTAACAGCGAATATTGTTACACTGACTTGTTTGACGTTTCGGCATATGAAGCACGATATGTGGCAGAGGAAACCCCCCCCCCCCCCTCTTTTGTGTTGGTCATTGTGTTCCGGGAATCTCAGGAATTCTTATCAGATGTCTAGGGGGATGTGTTAGGTTAAGGTAACAATAGTCTGGAGAGTGTATAGGGTATAGGGACAAAAAGGGGGGGGGGGGGGGGGGGTACCCCTCTGCCCCATATCATGCTGGAAAAACTAAGAAAAACAATCATGTTCTTGTAGTTTGTTCCCTGTCCCACTTAAGATCATAAACGAAGCAATTTATCGATGTTTGGTAATTTTGAGGTCAGGTAATCTGTCTAGCTGGCTTGTACCCATTTACTAGACCCAGCATGATATGGGGCAGAGGGTCCTTATACCCCATACACTCTCCAGACTATTGTTACCTAACACATCCCCCCCCCCCCCCCCCCCTAGAAATTTGAAAAGAATTCCTGAGATTCCGGGAACACAATGACCAACACAAAATAGGGGTGTTCCCTTTGCCCCATATCGTGCATCATATGCCGTTTACAGTTGTGTAATCGATGGCAACGAGAAAATGCGGACTAACTCAATATGATAAATTGGGAGTATTTCAAAAAGCCAGTTTTTTTCGAATGCTGGTCGGCCGACCACCGTTGGGAAATCAATGCAAAATACAACTTTTCTTGAAAATGTCAGCACACCAGGTGCCATGATTTATAGGATGCTTTAGACTGTTATTCACTAACAGTCCAGTACGGTATTTTGTTATAATTTGGTAATTTTGTTTTCATGTATTCAAGTTATAAAAACCTATTGCATGAGTAACACAATTTGTCTCCATTTTTAGAAGTCCTAAATATGTTGCTAACAAAAAGTTACAGAGTGATGTTCAAGTTTACAAACAATGAAAAGGTTTATCAAAGTATTTTTGTATACAAATGTACGTCTGTTTTGGACACAGGTGTTTTATAATAAAAAAGCACAAACTATGAAAACAAATCTTTTTACATGAATGTTGCTTATTGTGCGTTACTTTTTCTATATTGTAAGCATTATTGGAAAAATAAAAGCAATACACCAACAAATGAATGACGAGTACTTAGTCTGCTTACTTCTCAATCAAAGTCATTGCTCTTAAACCTTCGTGTAGCCATGGTCATTACCGTTTAGGGGATATGTTGGACACAACAGCAGGTCGCTATTTGACTTGGGTAAACCTTTTGCATTATTTAAAGGTTTTACCCAAATCAGCGGCCTCCTATATTGTGTACGCATTGTAATTGACAAAAATATATTGCCACACCACCAGACACCCTTTACTAAATTTATTTAGTCACTGCAAAATTGAATAGTAATGAGCTGGTCAGTTTGTGGTGACTTGGGCGGTTTTATGGAGTCCTCTAAAGTGGCGCACTTCGGCGTTTCCCCTAATTTCGTCAGATAGTTTTAACAAACTTCTTGTTTGGTCAAACTCATCCAGTTGAATATTGGTACTATTACCTTAATAAAACTTGCTTCGTGAATCATGTAACTTTTTTAGTTTCTTGATATTTTGTTCATAAGTCAATAATATGGTGCCGGCGGTTGTCTGACGTGGCGGCCTTGAATAAACTTCAATCAATTTCAAATTTTAGAGTTGACCAACTATGATTAATCATTACCTCCGTTCATATACCCAACTACGTGTCCTATTTGAAATGGTTCACCGCGCATTCAAAATTATAAATCGGATAATCGAGCCGATGTAACATTTTCCTCGTGATTTTGAAACACGTCAGTTTCTGTGCAATTTTGGGTAAACTATTACTCAGGCAAGGCGCAAGAGGAAAACTCAAAAGTCCACCACGTTTATAGACCATAGAGAGCAAACAACAAGGGCCAGGCCCGTGGCCAGACTTGGAAGTGAGGGGGGGGGGGGGGGGGGGGGGGGTCTTTTCAAGTGAAAGTGGATGTGTTTCAGATTTTTTTTCAAAATGTTTTGGGCCCCGCAAGATAATTTAGAAAAGCGGTGGTGGGGTGTGTGGCTAGAAATCTCTGTTGGCTCCCCTTACGCCTGTATTGTACTAATAGGCCACATTATATCGCCGCTGTCAATTTATGCGACGATAAAAAAGTGTCAAGCGGACCATACAGCAAAAAGAGAGGGGGTGGGGTGGTCGTCCGACCCCTCCGCCCCCCACCCCCCTTAGCATGGAAATTCATCCTTGATAAAAACATGATTACCAACCAAATTTGTATTACTTGTGACTGGTAGTCAGATGTTTGCTTATCATGAAAACCTGTTTTTAATAAGGCAGACGTTTTTGTGGAAAGCAAATTAACTTTTGTGCTTAGCAGCTCCATGAAATCTGCCCCTGTTCTTTGCTCTATGGTTAGACGACGCGCCACTAAATCATACGGGCCCACCATCATTACTATCCCCCATAGGCCTATTTTGGGGGCAGAGAGGGGATGAAAAATCCTGCCTCGAACTCAGTGATATAAGTGTTTATAGTATAAGAAAAATCTTCCCTCTCCTACTTTTAAACTATTTTGAATAATTATTTTTTCTCAGCTGTTTTTGGAGATGCTATATACACAGTGTACAAACCACAGACTGCACTGGGAGTAACTTCGTAACGTCTTGCTCAGTCTGTGGTTTGCATTGAAAAAATGCATTTTTCGTCATCAAATTTCGGTAGAAATGTCAAAGAGAGGGGAGAATGATATATTCCAATATATTCCAGTGTCAAAATTCATAATTTTCGTCAAAAACTGTTTTTAAAAGTGTGTCAAAAATTGAAGTGTAACCCCTTAGTACCACTACCTAATATGTTGAGCGTTGACGCGCGTGCATTTGCTCTACGCCTGTAGTAAAAACTGGAAGATTCAAAAAATTTAAATGACGGGCCCAGTCTACACAAAAATGACTCAAAACCGTGGAATACCTATTTGGGTATTAGAATTACTTTAAAAAACCCAAATTTACTGTGAAGTTATTAAAATAAATCGATTTTCTGTGAGGCATGCAAAATTTCATTTTATGGGTTATTCTGTGACAGGCCAGACATGTTTCTGAAGCTGGCAGAAAAGTTTTTAAAAATCTGACCTTACTTTTTGTTAAAGCATGATATTACGACACTGCTCTCAATATTCCAGCAAATTTTGAGACTATACAGGAATTTGTTATTTTTTTGTCAACCTAAAGAAATCAGTAAGGGTCATTCTGTGACATTCTACTATTTGTAATTTCTCGTTGAAATTGAGGTCTTCCGGCAACATTAACTTATGTGTGGTAGGTTGATCTAATTGAATTGTTCAAGTCCACTTTTACCATGTTGCAATATAAAGAAGGTACAAATATACACAAAGGGAGTAATTTCAAAAAACGGGTCTGGCCCTACGGAGCTGGACAGTCTTTGCAGAAAGAGGGCGCCACGTTTTCTCAGTCTGTGGTTTCTGAGCGACCAGAGAATACGATCCTCGTTCAGGAATTTCTAAAATCCGAAATTAATTAAATATAGCTAATTATACATGTTGAAAAGTTAATCATTATTAGAATTGTCTTAAATTTAATGAGGAAACTGAATTAATTTTATCAATTAAACAACATTTAGATCCTTATTTTACGTTTACAAGATTTGTCGTCAGCCGGAGCATTTTAACAAGTTTGCCACCTCGCAAACCGCATAAATACAGACCTAATGCGATCAATTCTAGCAAAATTGGCCGATGACCGAAATCGCCATGTATCACACATGGCAATTTTAAAGTTCCACCTCAATGCTCGCTTATGCACTTGGTATATTGTCAAGGCCAGGGCGTAAGGGGGAGGGGGATTTAGGGGGCCGTCCATAAAGTACGTACACACAAAGGGGGGGGGGGGTTGTTGACATTGCGCACACCATGCGTACAGGGGGGAGGGGGTCCAAGCAATGCGTACCGTACGCAACCGACAATTTGCTTTTAATGAACTGTCTTGAAATCAATGTACTATCTCATATAAATAACTACCAGGACCACCCCCCCCCCAATAATAATAAAAAACCTGTTGCCTCTTCATCTGTTGTTTTTTGGACATATACGCATAATGCTATTTCAAGCACCGCGCCCATGCATACAAAACTGGAATCTACCCCTCCCCACCTGCTTTGCATGCAGAGTCTTTTGTTAAACAAAAACAAGGCACCTTTAAACCATTTTTGGTGTCACTTAGTCCTAAAATATTGCTGAAATAAGGATTCACTTGTCACATTGAAGATAGCTATAACCCCCCCCCCCCCCCCCCCAACCCCACACAATCTGGCCACCCCACTGTAGTCTACTGTTGTATGTTGATCTGATCTTAGTATTTTGTATGTAAAGGCAATAGAGTACCGAACTGATGACGTCAATCAATGCAATGTTAAAAACCAAAATAGATTATAAACTGCATTTGTTTGGAACCAGTTGTCGCGCCAACTGACGTCAGACTTCGCTACTCTATAGAGCACCGAAGTGATGACGTCAATGCAATGTTTGGAACCAGAATACTTTTGTTATGTGTTTGCATGACTGGCTGTTAACAAAGGAACAGTCGAAATTTACATTTGTTTGGAACCAGTTGTCGTGCCAACTGACATCAGACTTCGGTACTCTATAGACCCCTGCAGCCTGAACTGATGACGTAACGCTTTGTTTACATGTGCACTTTGCTATGGAGCTTCGAATTTGTTGTTGCACCCCCCTCCCCCTCCTCGATCAATTGTCCCCACCATAAGAAAGCGCACATGTAAACAAAGTGTTACATCATCAGTAGAGGGGTCTATTAAATCGCCGCCACTAAAGTTATGCAACCCCCCCCCCCCTTTTTTTTTGCCAGGGGGACTTTTTTGATACGCAACCCACATTGTAGTTTGTAGGGGAGTTTTCTTTGTGTTCTGAGTTTTTTCAATGAGAGTGGAATCATAATTTACTGGTGTTGCAATGTATGTCGTAACTGGCGTATGGAGGGGGGGGGGGGGGCCGCCCGCTTTCTGATTTTTTTTTGGGGGGGGGGGGGGGGATTCTGCTTCTTGGAAAAAAATTGATCCAGCGTTGGCGTTTGAAAAATACAAACAAAACCGGAGTTAGTATGTCCGCGCCTTTGTCACCTGGAAAAATTTATTTTCCGAACCGAATTGCTACTTTGATCTAGGCCGCTATTATTATCCACAGACGATAAGTAACAGATGAACAATTTGCAAAAGGTGGATTACAAACGGGACGCTCCTAATCCATATAAACAGTGTTAATCAATCTTTGCGAATTTATTTTTATAAACATGAAAAAGACAAGATAGTTGTGTAACCCCCCCGGCGAAAATTAAACCCTTTTTAACTGAAAGTGTTATTTGAAAACTTCAAAGACCTCAGGACTTATTTTGCAAACATTTCAAACACACTTACATGTATTTACATACAAATAAGTCACTCGGCAGCCAGCTATAGGCCTACTCAATGTATTATCTTAGAAAAAATGAACATAATAAGAACGAAAAGGTTACTATATTTGCCTGTTGTGATTACAAAATTACTATACGTTCTGAGATCACTTTTAAAGAAGTACATACAAAATGGCATTCCGAATACAATGTCAGACCGATCTTGCAAAACCACAGACTGAGAAAAAAGCCGAAAATTTCATTTGAAGGTAAACAAATGCATAATGTATTTCAAAATAACCCTAAAAATATATCTATTCATAATAGCAGTTTTGAGAAAAATGTATCCAGTATATATAACACTACAAATAATATAAATATTTAAGTAAATTTATAGTTATTTCCGAGCCTACCACCATAATATACTGATCCACAGAATAACCCGTGTCACAAAATGACCCAAACCACAGACTGCGCTGCCCGACGCTACGCAATCCACAGAATAACCCAAAATTGGGTTATTCTGTGGTTCACCGACAACATTGCTGAACCACAAACTGCAGCGGCTTGTGCACATGTCTATGGGAGCTGTAAGGGCCAAATCGCTAGCGATTTGGCCTTGGCGTGTGTGTGTGTAGCGAGAGGGCGCTGTCGGCCGCTATACGTCGCAGCTAAGAACGTCTTGGAACCTAGACTAGTATGCGATATGCATTGACATTGTGTCTGCGTGCACGCGCGTGCGAGAAAGCTTGCCCGAATCACGTGTCGTGGCAACAATCACTACGCAACGGGGTCAAAGTACGGGTCACTCGCAAAAGGCTTTAAGGCCAAGGGCCCAAAATAGGCACGCACAGTAATCTTTTGCCGATTTCAGTTGATGCGAAATGGACTAAATCCTGTGTAAATGTGACTTGAATGCTTGAAGCAAGAGATGAAAGATCAGTGTTGAATAAAATAGTAGTTTGTGTAATTCTTTGTCTGTTTTATGTCGATCTGATTGTTTTCCCCTAAAGTGTACATTCAGTTCAATAATTTTTCAAAACCGAGAAAAATAAACAATATGGATGGGGAAATAAGACTTCAGAAATAAGAGGGTGCACCACACTGAATAGGCCAAAATGGCTGTGCCAATAGCATAAATTGTAAACCCACAACTTTGTTTGAATAATAAATTTTGGGGGTCATGCAATTGATAGATTGTGTAATGCACCTATCAATTGCTCCCCCCCCCCCACCCTTTTTTAATATGTCCATTAGGCGTAATATGGCCATTTGGCTTACTTTGGCATAATTAAACATACACAAATGAAAAAAAATACACGAGCAAAATATATGAAGCAATTAGGGGTAGGACATCGGCACTGACGCACCCCCAACGTTAAACACACTCTGACAAATGGGTGGATTACATACAATGTCGTTTGTCAGGCGATACAAGTAAAAAACTGAGTTTGTATTAAACGTGTATTGTATGTTATCAGGACATTCAGCTCCTATATATATGAGACAGGCTGATAACCTTCGAGTTGTCACGACTGCCATAATCAACAAAAACAGATAAAAGCTGCTTTTCAGTTGCTATTAATAGAACTGGGAATTTACAGCTATGAGCAATATTACTAAAGATCGTAGAAGGGAAAGATCGGACACTCCGCTCAAAAAGTGAAACGGGAAGTAGTTGCTCATGGGGAAGGGCGCCCTCATACATTTGGTAGGTAAAACCGTGACAATGAAAAAAAAACGAAGACTGCTGGTGCATGCTCCGCACTGAATTAATTGCACTAAATTACACCTCGAACAAAATTTGGCAAGGACTAGTCTGAACATTACATACTTAATGTTTCTCCCTTCTTTTCCAAAAACAAATATAACTGTAATTATGGCACAAAACTAAATTATTTCTCGGATAAATTGATGATTAAAAAGTATTTCAAAATAATATTTTTTTATTTACTATAATATTTATTTATTGCAATGTTATTCATCTTCAAAGATATAATAAAAACAGATTTAGTTTTCAAAATCATGTTACTGATTGACTCTTACTTTGTTACTGACTATCTGAAGTAGCACGGCAGTATGAGTATAAACCATTGACAGAAATTAACACTTCTAGAGTGGAGCAAAGTTTGATTTTATTTATTTTTCAGATGCTTCATTTAGTTTCATTAGTCGTTCAAGTACAACATGACTGTTAATTTATAATAAAAAAAACAACTCAACTAGTCCCCGTTACAACAAAGATGTTTTTTTCTTTTTATACATTCCACACATAAGGAATGAATAAAATCTTATACCTGCCAACTTAAACATCTCAACATTTTAATCTGGTTTTCACATGTGAAGAAAATGTATGCCCGTCTCATCGCCTCAATTGTGACATTGTACAAATTATATGTATTCCCTGATTTATAAATATCACTAAATCATGTAACTACATGTATTATAATGGAGGTATCTCCGTGATTATTATTTATCCATTCACTTATTCCTGTTTTTGTCTCTTAATGTCTTCATCATTGTGAAGTTTATTCTTCATCAATGAAAATCCCGCTTGCATAGTTTTACACCGATGCTGTACTTGTCGTATGGATTCACTGCAGTAGACTGGTCCCCGCCCCACATTTGAAGTCCGAAGGATAATGGAGGGACCGGGAACCAGTCTATCACTGTAGCCACACGTACGCCGAAGCACGCGTTTACCTATCAAACGCTAGGGGCGCCCTTCCCCATATTTGAACATAGCGTTTCACCGATCGCTGTACAAAAAGATACCCAGTGTTCGTCCGATCGTATCCCCTCTTACATTTGCAAAGCGAGGATCAACGTTGCCTTGCACGTACATGTACATATCAAACAGCCCAAGGGTGGTGAATCAAGATTCTTTATTTCATTTTTGCAGACGAACTGGAGGGAGGTGAGTACAGTCATTTTGCTTTTCCATCCAGTGTTTTGAAGCTAAGTTTTCGCTTCATGTTTTTAGCCAGTGCAGCGCAGACACACTTGAACTTGAAGATAAAATGTTTTCGAGATAATCGCAAGAGGAGTTTCTCCTGAGTCCTATTTTAAAACTGCCAAAAATACTACTTTGCAACAACTTTGTGCAGTAAGGAAACCTTCACATTATTCTATGAGAGGTGAATGTTTACGTGAACCCAGTTAACACGGTGGTTAATTAGCCTAAATTAATTAGTTAAGATGCTCGTCCCTTCGTGAAAACAAAAATTGAAGTTTTCCTACATTCACGCCCTTTCTGTTCAATGTGTTTTCCATATGGAAGGGACGCGCCTGTTTACACTGGCTAAAAACATCCCTTCGTGAAAACGAAAATCTCAGTTGACCAACTTTGACGCCTTTCCGTGCAATACATTTTGTACGCATTCAAGCCATCAAGGGGCAGGCATGTTCGCGTCTCTTCGTGAAAATGCAAAATGCAATTATCGAGATGCCTGCCCCTGGCATCATTATTGTTAGCCCTAGAAGGACGCTATGATATAGCGTCCTAGCGCCCAAGTATGCAAAACAGTCGTATGCTAGAAACCGAAGATAAAAAATCACACTTTACCTGCATAAATATTCTTGGCATCATTTTATTCAAACAGTTCAACAGCCCATCTCCCTGTACGGATGGAAATATTCCTCCAAGAATGTCAAGAACAGGAGATATTTGCGGCGCAAAATCGTCTCCACGCGACGCTGACTTCACAAACACGAGGAGTAATACCCACATTTAGAACGTTCATCAACAGAGGGCGCAATTTACAGTCGCCGCGTGCACGGCCGAAATTGCGCCCTCTGTTGTTGATGAACGTTCAAGACGTGCGGACAAGGTATTACTCCTCGTGTTTGTGAAGTCAGCGTCGCGTGGAGACGATTTTGCGCCGCAAATATCTCCTGTTCTTTACATTCTTGGAGGAATATTTCCATCCGTACAGGGAGATGGGCTGTTGAACTGTTTGAATAAAATGATGCCAAGAATATTTATGCAGGTAAAATGTGATTTTTTATTTTCGGTTTCTAGCATAGGACTGTTTTGCATACTTGGGCGCTAGGACGCTATATCATAGCGTCCTTCTAGGGCTACATTATTGTAATTTGGAAATTAATTATGTTTTGCTTACAGAAGCATGTCAAAATGGTTAAGACTAATAATAGTAATAAGTACAGTGTTTTAAAGCAAAATAGTTCGTGAAAACGGTGACGAATTATCCGATGCACCTACAATGTAGTTCTCCGACACTAATGCATCACTGCACATGCATTTGTTAGGGTTGGATCCGAAAAACTGGGTACACCGGATAACACGGACCGTGACACTGGGTGCCTGAATTTTATCACACTAAAAAGAAAGAGAATTTAATTCACAGAATCGGTGTTTAACTATTTTGCTGACATTATCTCCTCCTGCAATCAAGCCCATACATATGTACTTGTTCTAGCCTCAAGCGGTTAAAAGGAGAAAGTACCTGGGAAAGAGTTCCATATCCGGCCATTTTCAAAGAAAAAGTTGAAATTTTGTCCCTCCTAAATTTGTGTTTCTTCATCAGATTTACACTTTCTTGTGGTTTTTATGTCATTTTAAGGGAAAATAAGTGATGGCCGGATATGGAACTCTTTCCGAGAAAATAACTAATCCTACGGGCTAGTAAGATTTAATATGTCAAACAAACTGAGGGAAACTGATCAACTATGTAAATTTGAATAAACCCTTCAAAGTGAACAAGCGGGATTTGAACCTGCGACCTCCGGAATACTGTACCGGAGTTATACCAACTGAGCTATCTTGCCCTATGTTGGCGGTCTCCCAAATTGTCAGTATCTTTGGTTTTTTTTTTTGGGGGGGGGGGCGCTAGACAGAAGTCATAACCCGTAATACTGTAAAAATTTCATATGGACAGTGAACTAGCCCATAGGGGTTAAATAAACTCTTTTAGCACAAGGTCTGATGGCGATCTCTTTTTACTATCTGTGACTGCAGGTATATCAGAACTTCAAGATGGCGGCTGGTGTAACTGCAGAGTCAGTTTTGGATACAATTATTCAAGGTCATCTGGAATGTTCAATTTGCCACTCGCGTTACCAAGAACCCAAGATGCTGAACTGCTCACACAGTTTCTGCCTCAGATGCCTCCAAGAATTGAAGCACAGCCAAGATCCAATCGGCAATAAGCTGACGTGTCCCTTGTGTCAGAGGGACACATTTTTTCCCAAAGCCGGCCTGGCGAAGCTTACCAACAACTATGCTCTGATTGCCCTGATGGGCGAGGTCACCAAACAGGAACAGCTCTTGCAGAAGGAAGGAGCAAAGGTCATGTGTCAGTCGTGCGAGGAGGAAAATGAGGCAGTTTCCCGATGCATGGACTGCGAGCATTACCTCTGCCAAGAATGCAGGAAAGCGCATCAGCGCTTGGCTGCACTGCGGACCCACAAGCTGATATCTCTGGTAGAGATGCAAGGAGAATCGTCACCTCAGACGGTGTCAACGAAAGGCTACATCTCAAAGTGTTACGTCCATCCAAGCCAGGAGCTGTGCTTCTACTGCAACACATGCGAGCAGCTGATCTGTAAGACCTGTGCGGCTTCCAGTCACAGAGAGCCCGTACATAGCTTTGTTAACTTCAAAACAGCCATAGATATTTGCCTGTATAGCGCCAGGGAAATAGTCTCCCACGTTGTCAAATACAACTCGACCAATACTGCCATCCAGATCCCAACAAACTGGGTGTCCTCTCGCAATCGACTGAGCATGATGCTGGCCGAGACGAAAAAGAAGATTTCCCAGAAAGCTGAAATGGAGGTAGCCAAAATCAGACATAAGGAGACCCAACTCCTGCAGCAGGCTCACGTGGCGTACAGGAGAAAGGACAAAAAACTTGCAGAGGTGATATTTGCCGAGCACACCATGGCAAGGGTGCACAGCGAGATGACTGAAGCCAATAGCCTTGACATCTTGAAGCTCAGACAAGAGCTGCTGCATGACTACAGGGATGTAGTCAAGGAACAGACTGATGACGTAACCCCAGAACTCTCCTTCATCAGCTTCAATGAAAATCAGACAGAGGTTGAGCTCGGAAATCTGCTGCTGAAAGAAAAGTGGGTGGCGCTGAGTAATTCAAACGTCACAGGAGAATTCATTGGGTCTCTGTCCACGTGTGACATGGTGGTTGTAAATAAAGGCCAACAAAAGCTTACCAAGCTAAGTCCTGATGGTAAGGTCCTACACGTCTGCTCTATCAGTCAACTGGAGGGTGAGGATCCTTCCGAAGTAAAACAGCCCACCGATTTTGAAGTCAACAAGGATGATCAACTCATTCTACTATTGGAGTCTGCTGTCAAGATTTTCAACAAAGAACACCAGCTCCTTCGTCAGTTCACACCAGGTAAAGAGGCAGACATCGACGGCACACCAACATGTCTTGCAGTGGATGAAAGCAATCTGATAGCAGTGGGTTATAAAGACAAGGAACAGATATCTCTACACAACCCAGACGGGTCCCTCGTCAGAACACTACCTGCTCCTATGATCGACAACTACTTGACCATAAGTAACCGGCGCATCATTTACACCAATATCACTCAAAAGACAATCCTGTGTGTCGATTATGAGGACAACAAGAGATTCACAGTCCAGATATACGAAGGACAAGTCCCATGTGGAGTGTGCTGTGACAAAGCTGGGGATATCTATGTCATCAGTTCATCCAATCAAATCCACCATTACAGTGCAGAGGGCAAGTACATTGAAGTCCTGGTCAGTGATTTGAGTAACCACTGTGACATCAAGATTTCTCCTGGTGGTCATTTAGCAGTGACCGGTCCTACACTGACACGGATATACCACCGAGTGTAAGACTATATAGAAGTAACATAAATGCACAATTGGCAGAGAAGAAAGTACTATCATCCTGCAACATCATACATGTATATCTATAAATTTGAATATGATTTTTATACGATTCTGATATCTTCAATAATTCCTAAATAAGTGAATAAGCACACCGTCGCACGTGAGTCGGGAATTTGTAAGAAATTAATACTGGATTTAGATATTGTGATTTTCTTTTCTAAACAAATACACAATTAGGATTCTGATCAGAAGTACTAAAGAGTTTTTCTTTCCTGTGGTTTTCTCTTACACTACTATTGGCTGCCTTTTAAAGTGAGTCTAAATGAACCAGCCAGAGTGCCAGACGCATGCGCTGCCTGGAACTTTTTTGCACTGTAAATAGCGCCACCATTAGTTTTTTAAACAGTTTTATTTAAACAGGGTGGCCTCATCAGTTAAAAAACTGCTATCCCTGAGGGCCCTGTATACAAAAAATGAATAACACTAACATTTAATTAAAACCACTAATAACTCAAGAAAATTAAGATTAATAAAACATATACATTTAAAGTAAAAACATTATAAATACAAAATAAACAAACAAGATAACCGACAAACAAGAGAAAAATTAATAGAACGTTCAAACATAAGCATATAAACATAAATGTAGAATAAAATGGACTAAGTATAATAAAAAATATATATAGTTTCATTTTTCTTGTTATTGTATGTACATCAATTGCATTATGGCGCGTGGCATCAGGCCAGGCTGCGTTCAAAATGTATTCTGTAAAAACAACATTCATATTTAATTAAACATGTTAAAGGGTGACAGTTCAGGATTTAAAATTGAAATGATTCAATACCTAGGCTTTACAAAGTGATTCATGCTAAGAAATTCAATGCCTTAATAACTGCTCAAATTTAAAACATATAATTACCTTTGTTACTTTGTTGTAAATATTATTATGGGAGTATTGGTAAATTGTGATCAATCAACAATCAGTACACTTACAACCAAGTTGGAGGAGCTTTTGAAATTGTGTAACTTGTATGCTCACAAATCTATGAATATATATTTAAATTTCTATTTAGATGTGGCGGGTATTAGCCCTCCTATACTTATAACTATCACAGCCTATCAAAAACTCTAAACAACAACTCTCACAGCTTGTGTGTGTTTCAATCTGTCATTTGATAGGTTTTGATCTGTACAGCAGCTGGGTCGATTTTGGCCCTGAGAGAGGAAGGGTTTGTGTAGCGTAAATATCAAATAATTGTTTTTTTTATAAATTTAACCTGGTCTGTTACGAAAGACAGGGGTATATTCGTGTACCCTTTTAAAATTCTATAGCCCATCTACAAGTATTTTGGTCTTCCTATAATATTGTTGTGCTACACACGAAGGTACTACATGTTGAAAAAAATTCTGACTTTTTTTTTTTTAATAACATTAAAATCAGGGTTGTTTTATTAAAATCACTCGATTTAAATCATTGATTTAAATCATTGTTATTCAAACCTGACTGTCATTAACTTTAAATCGCTTATACTCACTCTAAAGGGATGTATAAGGCCAGTTTCCTGAAACAGTGTACTACATTTATCTTGTGTACAATGCATGATTCTGAAGTCATTGTGTGTGTAATGTACTACCTGCATGTATGATACAGTATCCCTCTCTTAGTCTGACCTGACCTGACCCTCCCCCCTCCCCGCCTCGACCCTCCCCCTTTCCCTCCCCCTTCCCCACTCCTCCTCCCGACTCCTCTCCCCCCCCCCCCCCTGCGTGGCGATTTGTATCCAGTTCATCAGGCATTGAGGACTTTCTGCTGAGTTGTATAAAAATGACAATTGAAAAATGTTGTGTTGGGACTTTTAATGATTTTTAATAAATATTTACGTTTTCCAAAATTGTAAATTTTGCCCCATCGTCTCGGCTAAACCGTCTTTATTTTAACATAGGCCTAAATCTTAAATGGTGCTCTGTCCATTGAAAGTTCCATTGTCTGGTTCCCATTCTACAGTTGCAAATGCAAAATGACGCCAGAGGACAATATTTCCACCGCAAAAATCGTAAAAATGTGTACAGGATCAAAATAAGGACAGTGCGTAAACAAAATATAGTGGCTGCATTATATAGTTTTATTACACCATGGTTGTGTGTAGAGAGGAGGGGGGTTCCTGTTATCAACTTGGGTGAGAAATGTGCAGTATGATGGTGATGTTGTAACAGAGATTTTAAGACAAACTTTGTAATCTAGAACAGAATATGATCAATGAAAAGGATTTCAGTACTGATTTCATGAACAATTGTGTGTGGTTATACTTGACTTTCAATGATGGTCATTTAAATTGACTTATTTGAAACAAATGATTCATGCCAATGGTACGATGGTAAAAAAAATCTTAAAATTCCATTTTAATAAAAAACAAGATTTTGATTTAAAAAAAAATCATGATTTTTATCAACCCTGATTAAAATTACTGTATGTAAAAGAGACCTGTACAATTTGTTGGTGTTAGAACAACACTTTCTCGATGCGGGGAAAAAAGAGACCACAATAGAGTACCGAAGTGATGACGCAATCAATGCAATGTTTGGAGCTAGAATACATTCTAAACTGCATGTGTTTGGAACCAGTTGCCGCGGCAACTGACGTCAGACTTCGGTACTCTATTAAGATGTTTTGCTCTGTGTTAAACATGACTGCAATCACTGACCGCAAACAATTAAGGCAAGGTCTGAATACTGGTCGAATCCCTTCCCCATAGAGTACCGAAGTCTGACGTCAGTTGCTGCGGCAATGGTTCCAAACACATGCAGTTTAGAATGTACATGTATTCTGCTTCTAAACATTGCATTGATTGACGTCATCACTTCGGTACTCTATAGTGACCCTAAATCAACCGAACTCGAAAGATTATGCATGGTTATGTAACTCAAAAACAATCCTGAAAGGAACCCTGCCCACGGAATGTCCCTTTCGCAAGTCCCCTTTGGGAAAAATAGGCAATTTCGTAATAACTTTGGTTCACACGGTGTAGAACTTATGAAACAAAAACAATTTAATTCACATTATCAGCGTCAATTAAACCTCTTGCAGACGGAATGTATTAATTAATTCATTTGTTTGCGAAGGTTTGTTTACTTACCTACTAGGGCCAACTGAGGGCGCTCTTGCTGAGGACCGTTGTTTAATTTTTCCGAAGCTGGGAGTGGTCATTTTGAGGTAATTGCAACAAAATATGATATTCTTTTGCGTATTTAAAGTGTTTGAGGATACACATTGTGGATTCAGCAGATACCTTGGATTAGTTGTGTGGAGGAGCCATTGATTCTGGTTTGTACGTCACTTGCATATTTGTTTGATCGGTCCGCATACCTTGTGTGTGGGAACATGGAGGAAGGATCCTTCCTCCATAAGCCGTTTCGCGGATACCGCCATCTTGGATTGAAAATGTGGTCACGTGATTTCTTAGGGGGCCGATCAGAAAATGACGTCACAAGCGCAACGTAAAAGGCATGGGGAGGTAAGAGCTGCTCTGAAAAATCTCCGTTTTTTCGTTGAAAGCGAACAAATATTCCATGCAAAGTTGGAAAAATTGAAAAGGGGATTACTGAGCTACCGTTGGGTGTAAAAAGAGCCCCACATGCAAGTGCTGCAACCCCCAAAAGAAACAAAATTGTTGTGCATCGATTGTTTGTGCGGCACTTCCCGCTGGGGCCGGCCACGATCGATTTCATATATTGAGTTTTGGAACATTTTCTGGTCATATGAGTTAATGTTAGTTCTTATAAATAATTTTATGTGTTTTATCTGATAATTGCGCCCCGTTTAATTGGCTGTGACAAAGACCTTTGGCCTATTAATTAATTTCAACCACAACTTATGTATTTTTATTGGCTGTTTTGGAAACTTTTCCAAAACAGCCCTTGTTTTCGTTAAGATTTTTTTTTTTTTTTTTTTTTTTGGCTGTTTCGGAATTTTCCGAAACAGCCTTTGTTTTCGTTAAGATTTTTTTTTTGGCTGTTTCGGAATTTTCCGAAACAGCCTTTGTTTTCGTTAAGATTTTTTTTTTTTTCTTTTTTTTTTCTTTTTCTCTTTCAGACTATTGCCCATAGCATTTGTACACGTTTTCCTTTTTACCGGCACTTTGGCTACTTGTATGCAGCCGATTGTCTTTAAACTTAGCAAACACTTAAAGCAACTGCTCAGAATGTGTGCCGAACTTTTACGTCATGATGACGTCATCACGTGATTTTTTATGAATTTTTGAATTTTGAAAATCGTAACATTTGTTTCAATATATCTAGCGAACAAAACAAGATATTTTCAAAATTCTTTTTGTGATAGCTTTGGTATGTCTCAAAGATATGCCCTAAAAGGCGAAAATTGTGTGACGTCATGATGACGTCATCAAAAATGTTTTTTTTTTAACGCATGTAAGGGTCAATCCGATTACAAAAATGTATATATTGAATTTTCCTCTCCCTAATTCCAAAATGTCATGATCGTGGCTCACTCAAGTAAGAAATAACAGCCATTTCAAAATTTAGACCAAATTCAATATAACACAAAGGAATTCTGGGAAGGGCAGATAACCATGGCTCAAATGTGCATGCTGTTTATAAAAAGGGTTGATTTGTAGTCTTTTTTCAAGTCGCTAGACTATTGCCCATAGCATTTGTAAACGTTTTCTTTCTTACCGGCCACTTTGGCTACTTTTAAACTTGACAGACACTTACCCCAACTGCTCACAATGTGTGCCGAATTTTATGTCATGATGACGTCATCACATGTCACGTGACGTCATCTTAAAGGGGCATTTTTCGAAGCCATATATCTACAAAAGTACGAGTCCGATTAAGTTGGAACGTGATATCTAGGTATGCCACCGGGTGTTATAGATGAAAATTTACATGACGTTATGATTATAAGTCAGAACATGTCACGTGACGTCATCTTAAAGGGGCAGTTTTTGAAGGTCCATATCTACAGAAGTACAAGTCCAATTAAGTTATAAAGTAATATCTAGGTAGCCCAATAGGTCTATAGTTGAAAATTGACATGACATTATCATGTTGTCATCACATGTTACGTGACGTCATCTTAAAGGGGCAGTTTTTGAAGCCACATATAAACAAAAGTACAAGTTCGATTAAGTTGAAATGTAATATCCAGGCAGGTCTGCAGGTTATAGATGAAAATTGACATGACATTATGACTTCATCACATGTCACGTGACGTCATCTTAAAGAGCCAGTTTTTGAAGCCATATATATACAAAAGTACAAGTCCGATAAAGTTGAAAAGTTATATCTAGGTAGGTCAGCAAGTTTATAGATGAAAATTTATGTGACTTTATGATGACGTCATCACATGTCACTATTACAAACAACTTTAATTAATTTCAAAATTAACAAAGAAAAGTGGCAGTAGTGCGATTGTTTGACGAACTTTAATTGTTGTATTCACATTTCACATCCAAACTAAAAAAAAAAAACGAAACAGCCCTGTGTTTGTCCACAAACACCAACCTCATGCCTCTAGTTTTTTTTTTGGCTGTTTCGGAAGTTTTCCGAAACAGCCTTTGTTTTCGTTAAGATTTTTTTTTTTGGCTGTTTCGGAAGTTTTCCGAAACAGCCTTTGTTTTCGTTAAGATTTTTTTTTTTTTCTTTTTTTTTTCTTTTTCTCTTTCAGACTATTGCCCATAGCATTTGTACACGTTTTCCTTTTTACCGGCACTTTGGCTACTTTTATGCAGCCGATTGTCTTTAAACTTAGCAAACACTTAAAGCAACTGCTCAGAATGTGTGCCGAACTTTTACGTCATGATGACGTCATCACGTGATTTTTTATGAATTTTTGAATTTTGAAAATCGTAACATTTGTTTCAATATATCTAGCGAACAAAACAAGATATTTTCAAAATTCTTTTTGTGACAGCTTTGGTATGTCTCAAAGATATGCCCTAAAAGGCGAAAATTGTGTGACGTCATGATGACGTCATCAAAAATGTGGTTTTTTTTTTACGCATGTAAGGGTCAATCCGATTACAAAAATGTATATATTGAATTTTCCTCTCCCTAATTCCAAAATGTCATGATCGTGGCTCACTCAAGTAAGAAATAACAGCCATTTCAAAATTTAGACCAAATTCAATATAACACAAAGGAATTCTGGGAAGGGCAGATAACCATGGCTCAAATGTGCATGCTGTTTATAAAAAGGGTTGATTTGTAGTCTTTTTTCAAGTCGCTAGACTATTGCCCATAGCATTTGTAAACGTTTTCTTTCTTACCGGCCACTTTGGCTACTTTTAAACTTGACAGACACTTACCCCAACTGCTCACAATGTGTGCCGAATTTTATGTCATGATGACGTCATCACATGTCACGTGACGTCATCTTAAAGGGGCATTTTTCGAAGCCATATATCTACAAAAGTAC
Source organism: Hippasteria phrygiana (assembly GCA_037893225.1). Taxonomy (NCBI): domain Eukaryota; kingdom Metazoa; phylum Echinodermata; class Asteroidea; order Valvatida; family Goniasteridae; genus Hippasteria; species Hippasteria phrygiana. Next base: position 94,841 of record JAZGUH010000001.1, read on the forward strand.
GAGTCCGATTAAGTTGGAACGTGATATCTAGGTATGCCACCGGGTGTTATAGATGAAAATTTACATGACGTTATGATTATAAGTCAGAACATGTCACGTGACGTCATCTTAAAGGGGCAGTTTTTGAAGGTCCATATCTACAGAAGTACAAGTCCAATTAAGTTATAAAGTAATATCTAGGTAGCCCAATAGGTCTATAGTTGAAAATTGACATGACATTATCATGTTGTCATCACATGTTACGTGACGTCATCTTAAAGGGGCAGTTTTTGAAGCCACATATAAACAAAAGTACAAGTTCGATTAAGTTGAAATGTAATATCCAGGCAGGTCTGCAGGTTATAGATGAAAATTGACATGACATTATGACTTCATCACATGTCACGTGACGTCATCTTAAAGAGCCAGTTTTTGAAGCCATATATATACAAAAGTACAAGTCCGATAAAGTTGAAAAGTTATATCTAGGTAGGTCAGCAAGTTTATAGATGAAAATTTATGTGACTTTATGATGACGTCATCACATGTCACTATTACAAACAACTTTAATTAATTTCAAAATTAACAAAGAAAAGTGGCAGTAGTGCGATTGTTTGACAAACTTTAATTGTTGTATTCACATTTCACATCCAAACTAAAAAAAAAAAACGAAACAGCCCTGTGTTTGTCCACAAACACCAACCTCATGCCTCTAGTTTTCTTTTTTTTTTCTTTTTCTCTTTCAGACTATTGCCCATAGCATTTGTACACGTTTTCCTTTTTACCGGCACTTTGGCTACTTTTATGCAGCCGATTGTCTTTAAACTTAGCAAACACTTAAAGCAACTGCTCAGAATGTGTGCCGAACTTTTACGTCATGATGACATCATCACGTGATTTTTTATGAATTTTTGAATTTTGAAAATCGTAACATTTGTTTCAATATATCTAGCAAACAAAACAAGATATTTTCAAAATTCTTTTTGTGATAGCTTTGGTATGTCTCAAAGATATGCCCTAAAAGGCGAAAATTGTGTGACGTCATGATGACGTCATCAAAAATGTTTTTTTTTTTTAACGCATGTAAGCGTCAATCCGATTACAAAAATGTATATATTGAATTTTCCTCTCCCTAATTCCAAAATGTCATGATTGTGGCTCACTCAAGTAAGAAATAACAGCCATTTCAAAATTTAGACCAAATTCAATATAACACAAAGGAATTCTGGGAAGGGCAGATAACCATGGCTCAAATGTGCATGCTGTTTATAAAAAGGGTTGATTTGTAGTCTTTTTTCAAGTCGCTAGACTATTGCCCATAGCATTTGTAAACGTTTTCTTTCTTACCGGCCACTTTGGCTACTTTTAAACTTGACAGACACTTACCCCAACTGCTCACAATGTGTGCCGAATTTTATGTCATGATGACGTCGTCACATGTCACGTGACGTCATCTTAAAGGGGCATTTTTCGAAGCCATCTACAAAAGTACAAGTCCGATTAAGTTGGAACGTGATATCTAGGTATGCCACCGGGTGTTATAGATGAAAATTGACATGACGTTATAATTATAAGTCAGAACATGTCACGTGACGTCATCTTAAAGGGGCAGTTTTTGAAGGTCCATATCTACAGAAGTACAAGTCCAATTAAGTTATAAAGTAATATCTAGGTAGCCCAATAGGTCTATAGTTGAAAATTGACATGACATTATCATGTTGTCATCACATGTTACGTGACGTCATCTTAAAGGGGCAGTTTTTGAAGCCACATATAAACAAAAGTACAAGTTCGATTAAGTTGAAATGTAATATCCAGGCAGGTCTGCAGGTTCATAGATGAAAATTGACATGACATTATGACTTCATCACATGTCACGTGACGTCATCTTAAAGAGCCAGTTTTTGAAGCCATATATATACAAAAGTACAAGTCCGATTAAGTTGAAAAGTTATATCTAGGTAGGTCAGCAAGTTTATAGATGAAAATTTATGTGACTTTATGATGACGTCATCACATGTCACTATTACAAACAACTTTAATTAATTTCAAAATTAACAAAGAAAAGTGGCAGTAGTGCGATTGTTTGACAAACTTTAATTGTTGTATTCACATTTCACATCCAAACTAAAAAAAAAAAACGAAACAGCCCTGTGTTTGTCCACAAACACCAACCTCATGCCTCTAGTTTTTTTGTGCTTCCTTTTCAGACTTTTTTCCCATAGCATTTGTACACGTTTTCTTTCTTACCGGCACTTTGGCTACTTTGGTGCACCCGATTGACTTTAAACTTGGCAGATACTTAGACAAACTGCTCAGAATGTGTCCCGAACTTTTTGGTCATGATGACGTCATCACGTGATTTTTTATGAATTTTTGAAATTTGAAAATCGTAAAATTCTTTTCAATATATCTAGCAAACAAAACAAGATATTTTCAAAATTCTTTTTGTTATAGCTTTGGTATGTCTCAAAGATATGCCCTAAAACGGAGAAAATGTGTGACGTCATGATGACATCATCAAAAATGTGCTTTTTTATAACACATATAAGGATAGGTCCGATCGTCATGAAAAGTGGTGGGTAGGTAGATACTGGAACTAGGATGCAAAATCCAAAGTGACGTCATGATGACGTCATCACGTGATTTGTTATGAATTTTTGAACTTTTGAAAATCGTAACATTCTTTTAAATATATCTGGCAAACAAAACAAGATATTTTCAAAAGTCTTGTTGTTATAGCTTTGGTAGGTCTCAAAGATATGCCCTAAAAAGGAAAAAAATGTGTGACGTCATGATGACATCATCAAAAATGTGCTTTTTTAAAACACATATAAGGATAGGTCCGATCGTCATGAAAATTGGTGGGTAGGTAGATACTGGCACTAGGATGCAAAATCCAAAGTGACGTCATGATGACGTCATCACGTGATTTGTTATGAATTTTTGAAATTTTGAAATCGTAACATTCTTTTAAATATATCTCGCAAACAAAACAAGATATTTTCAAAATTCTTTTTGTTATAGCTTTGGTAGGTCTCAAAGATATGCCCTAAAAAGGAAAAAAAATGTGTGACGTCATGATGACATCATCAAAAATGTGCTTTTTTAAAACACATATAAGGATATGTCCGATCGTCATGCAAATTGGTGGGTAGGTAGATACTGTCACTAGCATGCAAAATCTGAAATGATGTCATGATGACGTAATCAGCAATTTTTAAAATGATTTTTGAAATTTTTGTAATTTCATTTTAATCACAAAATTTTACACAAAAAAACAAAACAGCCCTGTGTTTGTCCACAAACACTGTACCAGATGTCTAGTTTACAATTACATGTATTTATTTATTTAATTATTTTTTTATTTATTTATTTATTTATTACAAATCTTTAATGCCCAGGCCCCAGAGTGTGCCAAAGCAGTTTCAAACTATTTTACACAAATAAAATAATCTTTATACATACATATACGTGTACAAATTTATAATAAATCTATATCCCTTTTCCCACGAGTTATTTCTTATTTTTACTTTATTATAGACATGATAGAAAAGGAAATATGGAAACCAAACAGCCTGCACCCGAGTTTGAAAAATGGACGGCCAAGAAACTGCAAGACTTTATTGTAGCAAGGGAAGTACCCATATTTGCCAAATGATATTTAAAGATATTTGTGTACACAATTACAATGCTGCCTAAGTTTTATGCTGGGTAGGAGCCCCATAAGACAACAGATGAGATAAAACAGAGCATTGCTGCTATACAGTGTAGGCTAATGCTGGATGGAGGTGTAATCCAACTACCAGACCCTGAAACCTTTCAGTTTCCACACCCAGGTCACAGAGGTGGGTAAGAAGTGATTGAACCGGGTCACATGGGTAAGGCAAGGAAAGTGCCACTATAGGCCAACCTAGTGAAACTAAAAGTTTGGCTTCAAATATTAAAGCTGCTACTCTATACAGACACTACATATATGTAACTGAGAAAAAGCACTTCAGGTTGACACGCAGACTCCAGGGAATAATTCCAAGTAGTCTTGTTGTGGGTGGTTCAATTCCACTAGTGCTTCAGGTTCTACATGTACGTGATGACTGTGTCTAGAACAGTAGCTGGTCACTTTGCATACACAGATCATATGCGTCTTTTCTCTGAAGCACACATAAAAAGTTCACTGTTTTAAATGTTCTCAGATCAATAAATTTGTCTGTTTCAGATATAGCTATGAGAGTAATTTGCATTTTTTTTAATATTAATTCCTTGTCATCTACAGTGTCGTATCCTCGCACACATAAAATGCTGTCGATGCTCTCTGTCCGGTACAGTCTGCAATGTGTGAAATGGTTGCTGCAGATTTAAGTGCTGCTTGTGACTCGTCCACCAGTTTCAATACTTTGAAGCTTTTGCACATGACCTTTGACAATCAGTCTGTAAATGAAAGAAGGAAAAATTGAACATTAAGTTCTATTTACATAACATACTTTGTGAAAGCTTATAAGAATAGCTATTTTTAGTGATGTACATGCAAGTGCACATACATGTATCACTATCCCCGATGACCAAATGACCATCAGGGTCCCATCATAATCCGATCGGCATCATAACCATAAAAAACAATCAAATCACATTTTTACATAATTCCCGTGCATAATAATCATTAACCCTAACTTCCTAGAGTGTGTGGAAAATCAGGACTCAGGACTGTTAAGGTTAAAGTGTTGACCATTTCTGCAATTCTATTTGGGCTGCTATGTGTGCTTACTTGTTAAGATGCCTTCTGTCATTCATGTATCCGAAAATGGCACAATGATCTCCTTTGCATGTTTTGAGACATCTCCATTAAATTTTGTTTCCTTTAAAACAAAACAGAAATAACAGATTTTTCTGAGCCGCTATTAGAAAGATTCTTCTTAAATACCCCGAATCTCCTTGATAACAACTGTCTAAACATGTGGCACAACCTGCTATTTCAAGATTTATGTAAAATCTGTAAAAACCAAATGAGGCTGAAATCAACATATTGAGTCAACATTTTTTGAGTGACCATTCACTGTGCCAAGAACATCCTAACACAAAACACAAACATTCTTCTCCATATTGCACGAACATTTCCTGACTCACTCCCCGAAAATTAAATGTGGTACAAAATACATGTATTTAGACAATTCTGAACACAAACAAATGCTTATTTTCCACGATTTTGCTGTTTCTGACCGTTTTGGGGAAAGAGTTCCATATCCGGCCATCACTTAGACCTCGTGCACAAAGTCTATGAGCCATGATGGAAAAAGTCAATTTTCAAAGAATAATTAAGTTGCAATTTTTTCCCTCCTAAATTCGTGTTTCTTCATCAGATTTACACTTTTTGGTAGTTTTAAAGTCGTATTAACGGAAAATAAGTGATGGCCGGGTATGGAACTCTTTCCAAAAAATACAACAGTCAACAATCCTGCTGTGATACGAATTCAAAACATAAACAGAGTTGAGCTACATGGCCTTGCTGCGGCTATACTGACATACGTACATACTGATCGAAGTTGAACACTCTTCTGTTTCTTTTGGAGGCTGCTGCACTTGCATGTGGATTTTCAAAATCATTTTCACGCCCAAAGGTAGCTCAATGGTCCCCTTTTCATTTTTCTTCAACTTTGCATCGACTATTTTTTCGTTTTCAATGAATAAAGAGAGATTTTTCAGAGCAGCTCTTACCTCCCCATGCCTTTTACGTTGCGCTTGTGACGTCATTTTCTGATCGGCCCCCTAAGAAATCACGTGACCACATTTTCAATCCAAGATGGCGGTATCCGCGAAACGGCTTATGGTGGGAACATGCCATAGCAGGCTAGCGACACATGTACGTACACGTGAACAAATTCGTCGCCATTTATTTGATTCAAGGCATCGTTACTTCAATTTAAACGTTCTTCATAACGGTCCCCTTATACACGATTTGCTTTTGCTGTAATTTTCAGAAATAAATGGATTTGGGGGATAGTATTTTAATTTTGTATACTGTGCTAGCAAATACTGTCACTGTATAAACAATGACCTGTTTAAAGATTTGGGAAAGATTTTACTTTAATACCCCTGTCATGCCAAAAAGTGTCCGGTGCCAAATACTGTCCGCTCATTAGCATACTGCTCTCTGATTGGTCAAATACTGGCCGCTGAGCACGCGCAAAAGAAACGGACACTATTTGGCATGTATAACATGCCAAATAGTGTCCGCTGCTAAAAAGTGTCCGCTCATGCTAGCTTGAAAATTCCAGCTCTAGGCTCAAGAATGGCGAATCTTGAGCCTAGAGCTGGAATTTTCAAGCTACGCTCATGCATGCGTTGCAACGTTGCATTATTATGCACAGCACAATATGAACACCCCCTCCCCCCCCCCCCCCACACACACAGAATGCACGCTACCAAATACATTCTGTTCCTTGCCAAATACTGTCCGTTCCTTGCCAAATACTGTCCTTTCCTTGCAAAATACTGTCTGCTAAATTGCTACAAAATACTGTCCGTTCCTTGCCAAATTTTTGTTTTACTATACCTCATACGTATTCATGTACCAGCGACTATTTTGGATGAGTTTTTATCCACTTTTTTTTCTTGACAGCCCGTTCAATTTTACCATACTGTCTGCTTGAAACCCAAACTCGTCCGAGATGATATTAAAAGATGCGAATTAGAACTTATCGTCATGCAGTGTTGATAGCTTGGCGGCAAGGATGGATGCACGCTACGTACGCCCGGCCCGGACACTATTTAGCAAGCTTCTGGTATCGCGATGAAGTAATACCCACTTGACCAATCAGAAAGCAGTATGCTAATGAGCGGACAGTATTTGGCACCGGACACTTTTTGGCATGACACCCCCACCAAAATCGGTCAGGAACAGCAAATCCTGGAAAATAACCACCCATCTGTGTTCAGAATTGTATAAACGCTTGGCACAACCATGGAGGCACAACCTTTAAATTTGAGAATTTAGTTGGAGAATTTTCGTGCAGTAGGCCTATATGGGAAGAATGTTTGTGTTTTCTGTGTTAGATGTTGGCATAGTGTATGGTCACTTAAAGCGTGCACATGTATGTTAATTTCTGCCTCATTTTTACAGATTATCACGACATAAATCTCGAAATACATGTTTGTAAGTTTAAATAACAGATTGTACAACATATTTTGCTGTTCCTGATAGGGGTGTGCATCGGAACCGGGTATACCCGAGTGCCCGACCGTTCATGTCAGGAACCGGTTCCAGATTATGGAATCGACTACCCGTAAAACTTTACATTATTGCATAGTAACTTCCCAGACAATGAAAAAGAAAAGGTTTTGAATGTTATATGTCCAGGAATTTTCAAAATTAAAACCCGACTTCATGGGGAAACCAGCACAGATTTCACATTATGACGCTCACGAAAGTTGACAATAAAAGGGAATTTACCAGTCGTTTTTATAGTCTGTGTATAGATAAAAGCCTTGACGAAACATAATAGCATGCCTCATTATACAATAAATACAACTGTATAAAGCTTCCGTAGACCAACTTTTGTGATATGCAGGCGCATGCATGTGCCGGCACAATCACATGAGTTTTTCAAACTTTTGTCTGAAATCAGACTTTTTGAATCTTAGAGAAAGACATTGGGCTGAATAAATAAAAACTAGAAATTGCTTAAGAATTCAATGTACCAAAAATAATTGCAAATTTTACAAGTTTTACACGTTAATTTTCCTATTCAAGGTCTCCGGATGCGTGCCACCAGGGGTGAACTTTCAGACTCTACTGCTTGAGCTTTTGCTAGATAAGCAATTGCTAACTTTTATTCGGCCCATTATTACAACTTACGGGATTGGAAGTTTTGGTTTGGGTTTCTTTAACGGGTACCCGATTCTTTTACTACCCGTAAATTCACACCCCTACTTCCTGACCAATTTTGGTGGGGGTATTAAAGTAAAATCTTTCCCATGTCAGCCGACAATCGTTGGAAAAACGATATACATTTCCACTTTTCTTGAAAACGACAGCACACAAGGTGCCATGATTTCACAGTATTTCGTAATAATTCAGTAGTTTTTTTAAAATGTTTTCCAATGTAGACTAGGGTTGTGCGTTCACGGTAATTTTGGATCCGGGTACCCGAACGCCACACTGGTTCGCGGGTTCTCGGGTACCCGAAAGTGGACCGTTCAGAAAAAAAACACTGTCTTTGTCCTTGTGTGCACCGTGCGACCGCTAAGGCCCGCGCAAAAATAGCTCTGCTTCCGGTTACCCGATCTACCCTAATTTTACGGCCGCGACCCTAAACATTTTATTGGCAAGTAAATTTTTTTTTCTTCAAAATCAATAAAAAAAATAATCCTGTTGTATTTTCCGTCTTCACAAAAAGCCTCTTAACAACATATTTACGTCAAAAACGCTTGTAATTTGTTTGCCTACTTACATTCGATATTTTTTTGAAGAAACCTCCGTTGTTTTTACAAGTTCCCTTCGCGATTACAAGTTCCCCCCTTCGGTGCGTGATTTCCTATCACCGTGATGTAAACACGTGTAGGCCGTGGGCCGAGTCGCAAAAAGTGCTTTAGTTTTTAATTTTCGTAACGTACCTCGGCAATATACCTGCAAATCATATTAAAACGAAGCCAAAAATAGACTGAATTGTGTGAACCTTGTTCTTTTTGTCTTGTTTTGTTTGCTTTTATGTAGTAGTAAAAAGTTCGGGCAAAGAAAATTCCTTCACGTGGCTGTCAAAAAAAGTCGGGTCCCTCTGCTATCGATCAATGTTAACAATGTATTGGAGCGTCTGGTAACAAGATGTTGCGCAATCCAAGATGGCGACGTCCAGAGGGGACGGACATGACATGCATTCGTGATTTCGGTGCATAATACATGTTGCACAATCTGCCAAAGGAAAAAGTGTTCCCCTTTACTGAAACGTCATGGAACAAGGTGACACACTGTGTGCAAAGGGGGAACAACTGGACAGCAATTTCGCCGAGATCGCTCGTGCAGTATAGCGGCGACTGCGGATGTTTATCCGCGGCCGCGTTAACAAGCGCTGGGTTTCATCATAGAGCAAGGAAGGGTTTCATCATTCATGGTTTCATCGGGAATGCTGTGTAATCTCACTTATTTCATTACTTTATTAAAATTGTAAGCCAGGCATCTCGACTAGTAATATTATTTGTTAACAAGATATAAAGACTTCATTCAGTAGTAAGTAAAATTAAGGCATACTTGTAATATGGGGGAAGGGCGGTAGCTTTATCCGAACAAATCAATTTTAAACCTTTTTACGATATTGAACAATTTTCGCATAATTCCAAAGACATGTATTTTTTCACAGAATTTTATGAAAATCAGGTCAGAAGGAACAAGTACAGAACCAACCCCCCCCCCTCCAAAATATAATAAAATAAAATTTAATTAAATTAGTATTAATGAAACCATGCCCGACAACGTTTTGAAATTATAGCTCGTGGTGGCCCATACATTTTTACGAGGAATCTGGGTTAAATATTATGGGTGCACATTTTCATTTTTACTACTAGTACTACAAGCTATATTAGCTCATTATGAGAACCAAAGCAAACATTTAAGTGAGACTGAGCTGTTCTAGTAATCCTTATGTTCATCTTAATTGTCTTTACTAGTTAAAGATGCTTTCTGTGTTTTTAGTGTAGTTTAATTTATTTAAAAAGAAAGCAAATACGTATTGAACTTGTGCTTCATATCAGAATATTCCTGAGGTATTTATTGTTTATAGTAGTCTTATCAGTATACAGATGTACACACCTGTTCCCTGTCATTCTACCTCATTTTAAAAAGGCAACTTAAGTTTGAAGTATTCTAATGAAACTCGTCATTTGCTATAGAGCAGCATGCATGATAAACAAGTACGCTAAACCTTTAAAGTAGTTCAAATTGTTCTTAAATTTACTTTTTTAAACCATTGCATTAGAAACAAAATTGTTCAGTACCCTGAACAAAAACGTTTGTTGGGGGGGGGGGGAGGGGGGTGTTTCCAGACAGACTAATCACCCCTTGTAAAATTACACCTGTATTGCAAGAGTGTTAGATTGAGTACAATTTTTCCTTTTTATCATTTCAAGAGTATCTACAAAAATATAATCCAGCAATGTTTTTTGAAAATAACTTAGAAGTGTAATTTCTCAAATTTCACATGCTGATCATGGAATGGACAAGAATAAATTTGTTAATATATGAACATGTTAACTTTTGTCAGCAATTTCTTTTTTTTCATGCGTTATTAATACATATATTTACTAAAACAAGAATTGCAAAGTACAACACCTTGGAAAGTGATTTTAGCCAATTCAGAATTGTTTACTCCTTTCAGTCTTGAATTGAAAATTCACTTCTAACAGTTATTGGAAAAAAATTGGGCATTGACCGTTATCTTGCAACATTAATTTTAAAAAATAGATGGCCACAGTCCACTGTTCTTCTCAGACCTTACAGTTCCAGTTGAAGAATGGCATAATTAAGTTATAAAACAGTCACCGATATTTAAAATTTTGAGAAAATATATCACACATTGTATTGTCCATCAAGGAACAAGACTGAAGAATGAGTGGCCTTAAATTACGTAATGGTTGATGGCATATTAAGAAAGAGATCCCTTAGTAGTACTTGCATTTGGTCACGTTAAGTAATGGAAGACACTTTCTCGAAGGAAAATTACTTTAGCTCCAATGTCTGCTCAAAATCCAAGTAGCTTCATCAGGGCCGCCTCGTCAGTGAAATTTAACAAGGCATAAGCACAACATGCAACATAGAAAGCCAAACTAATTGCCTGGACTCAAAAAATAAGGTCATGGTAAAATCAGGTTGCCTTTCTTCCTTGATGAATAAATGGAGTGCCCAGTCGATCCAGTCCTTGGTGAAGTCCAACAGGGCATGCACAAAAAGGCGTGCACAAAAGTTTTTTCTGCGTTGATCATGCTGGTGAAATTTCTATGGGTCCTTTTGAAAGATCCTTTGTCCTTCAGTGACTGGTGGTAGACCCCTTGTGCTGAAAAAAAAAGAATTATAAATACATGTACATGTAAAATGAATATTCAAGATGGCTGGGTCCTTCTCTCATAGTTTGCCAATATCTCCAGGATGTCCTGAAACTCCTGATAAAGGCCAATTAACGAAATTTATTGGAAAATGTTGAACTTGTCAGGCAAATTTTTTGGAAATAACTTGCTGGAACATGTTATGTTGTGCAAAATCAACCCAACCAATGTGGGTTTTTTAGGGGCGGGGTGGTTAAAGGGCGCAACAGTTTGGCTCATTGTTTTTGGAATTATTTAAAATATTCAACGGAAAGAATGCAACGTCCTGCCGCTACTTTTTTTTCACCATATCTTACTTCAATGATGGTTAGTCATTGCAGATATATGTTGAAAAGGAAAAAAAAACAAGAATTTGGGACAGAAAATTTCTAAAAATGGTCATGAGTCACCATAGACATTGTACATATAACTAACACAATGGCGTCTCAATACTACATTCTTTCCTATTCAACTAGTTTCCTTTGAAAACATAACATTCATAAAGTGATGACTTTACACAGTGTGTAAGACCTTTTCTCAACAGAACACCCCCCCCCCCCACAAACCCCAAAATAAACTAAATACTAACCTCCCAACATTTCATTTTAAAAAGAACACTGCCATAATGACCATGACAGCAGTCTCGACCAACACTAGACCTGCAGAAGAAAATGCAGTTCTGCTAGTAATCCTTGTAAGTTGTAACTTGTATAACGTACTTAGGGCCCTTGCATACATGGGACCGAGTCTTCGTTGTATGTAGTTTGAAAAATCAACCAAAACATGCCTGACCATTGCATCAATCTATCGATAATATACGGGGGAAATAACCTCACCTTCATTACACTTGCAGCCTTGCTTGAAAGTATTGCGTCAGCGACCTGAAATGGAGGGTGCATAAACTGTACGTGCACCCAAGCAGCTACGAAGTAAACATGACACAAACGGCCTCAAACACTCGTTGTTTTGACGTATTTCTAAAGAAAATATTTTCAAACTCAGGAAACCTGCAAGAGCTATGACACATTCTGTCCCAGATTTTGTGTTTTGAAGTTTAAATTTTCCTCTGTCAGGTCGACAATTGTAAGAAATATCGCCGAAGTCCACGTTAGAACCGCTCTCTTATGCATCGCTCTCTCGTAGTCTCCTGCGGTTGCTGAATTTACGTAAACAACGGCGCGGTACTATGGAGACTAGTGTATGGCTCCCAGACGTCACATACACACGGTGAACTGCGCCAGACTAGTCACTTTTCCGCCTCTTTCCGTGAGAAGAAATCGATTTTTTTCAAAAGTTTGAGAGTGTTGTGCTCATTAACAAACAAGATTCACAACTAAGAACAACCCAAATACTATCTTTGATATTTATTTCTATTGAACAAACCAAAAAGAAATCATCCTCCTTAGGTACGTTACGAAAGAAGCTCTTTTTGGGCCTTGGCCCACGGCCTAGTGTGTAATGCTCAATGCAGCAATGCTGTACTGGTTCCTGCCGCGCTGCCCACTAAAAAAGCCAAAGAAGGCATGATGGAAATGCGGCAACCAGTCTATGCATTATGGCCGACGAACAGCATAACACTGCAGAGTGCACTGCAGTCCATTGTAGACAGTGGACCCTTGCAGTGTACAACTTTGGAGGCCTGTTTTTTTGTGGGCATAATCTTGTACCACTAATTAAGTACAGAGTCGGAAACGTATACTTGTATGTGAACAGTTCACTACCACCAGTAAGTACCTGTATGAGTCAGAGATATATGTGAACGGTTAGACTGGTATTGCCACTGCTGTGGTGAATGTAGGTTACTCACAAATAAAGTGATGAACCAGAAATTGCGTGTAAGTATATACGTGTACATGTAGCTTGTGTAGATTTCAGTGACAAACGGTGGATAGTTTTAATTCTACATAGCCCTATAACTTAAGCAGTGATGTAGTCGAGACCATCCATCACAAGACCACACAAGACCCTGCAACACCAGACCAGCACAAGACCTTCAGTCTTAATTCAAGTCTTAAGCTATTCAAATAAACTTTAATAATAGCATTCCTTTGTCAGGGTTCATGCCTGTTATTTGTGCCTGTTACAAGATGGTCTTGTGCCTCGTCTTGTGATGCTCTTGACTTCATCACTGAACTTAAAGAGGAACCAAAACGGCAAATTTTGTTTGACTTTTAGTCTACTGTTAGTTCCCATTCGAGCAGCATCACTTTTCCAAAGCTTTGATTGTCCACTTGTATTTTTAACAAACTGCATATTCCGGCACATAAGCACCGCAATTTAACCCGAGTGAATTAGTGTGATCATTACCATAACACTAAACACTCAAGTTAAGTAGAGCAAATACTAGAAATAAATTATAGAAAATGAAAATGACATTCTTTACAGTTTGTTGTTGCTGCACACTGACGTACGGTAGTACATCGACTGGACGCGTTCGAGTGAAAAACAGACCACGCATGCGTGATTTAAATCGCAAATTCACAAAAGGGACTAGGTCAGCAGCACCCGAACTTGCTCCTGACTGTTTTCAAGATGGCATCAATCATTCAATACATCCCTTCTGAACGTTGACGGCGCCATTTAACCTCTTTGTTTTGCAAAATAAGACCTGTAGGGTTTCTGCTTTTCTGGTTTGCAACCTAAGGCGTAGGTCCCTGCAAGAAATAGAAAACGAAACAAAAAAAAACAAAACAAAAATTGGCAACGAGCGGGGGGGGGGGGGGGTTGACCCCCAAGCCCCAACCCCCCTATATCCGCCCCTGCATATTTTAGGATGTCGTCATCCCGTGATTAATTATCTACAGGTGTCGTTATCTTGTCTTAAATATGTCGTCATCCTGAGATAAAATATCAGGATCTCAGCAAGTCGGATGGCACTTCTAGAGCTCCGTAGCCACACCTCACAAACGCCAGCTGCTGCAAAAATCACTCCAATGCATGCAATGAGCGGACATGAGAAATTTCTTTCGCAGGAAACAATTTTAGACACACAGTATGCGCACATTTTTGAAGTATTCACCGTAGATTGTATCCAATAGAAATCTCTGCTGTAGAGGCACAATGATATTTACCAGCTATTGAAAGTTATACCGAATTCAAGTTCATTTCTTGCAGAGGAAGGTGGGTACATCAACAGTTATGTTCCTTTTATCAAATTTGTGTATCCCTAAGCTATACGATCTCAGCTAGTAAATTACGTCAAGTAAAGATTTGTGTTTACAAAATTATTGTTTTGCAATCTGTATTGTCACAGTGGCATCACACACAATTGTATGCGAAAACTCTTGAATTGTTGAACGTGGCACAGTACTGTCGATGTCGGTGACCATGCTGAAGTATCGTAGTACATGTCATTCATAAAAAGAGGGTAGGCTACTACGCATGCGCGTACAAGTCCCGAAACCGTTTGGTGTCGACTCGACGCGCGCGTGACGCGTGACGACGAAACGCAACCGCTCTAAACTTTTCTAAGAACTGTTGCCGCGCGCGCGCGATACATACATTTACCCACAGACATAATGTCTGTGCATTTACCCGGTAGGTCTGCTGCCCTCTATTGACAGAGATCTCAGAAAGTATCCCATTGGCTGCAGTTCTTATAGCGCAAGTCCGATCCTACGCAATGGGGCGTAATATAAGTTGCTCACACGGAGAATGGAAAGTCTTTCATTTCTGAAAAATAATCTAGTAAATTTAATCAATGATTTGAACAACTAACGGCTCTACTATGCTCACGCTTAGCTAGCTAAGTCACCATTTTGTTGTTTGTGCCAACAACTTAAGCCACCTAGTAAAAAGCGAGTGCGTAAGTTACGCCATAATTTGTGGTGCAAGTCAGCGACGTATACGCACTGCGTAACTTTCGTGAAATCGATTTTTAAAATGTCACAGATGTTGCGCAACTTACGCAATAAATTGTGGTGTAAGTAGAGTTACGCAAATGCGCAAGGTATCGTGAAATCGGCTGCAGGGGGTAGCTTAAAAGTTGGAACATTGCAAAATTCATAGCGACAAAATTTACAGGAATATTCTGAACATTTCCTGTAATTTTCCCGATCTTTTGCCGATCCACATGTCTGAACATTAAAACTATAAAGATAATGTCATTCAAACCAATTAGCCCCTTGCCAACATTTGAACATGCATATGCAATAGCCCTGTTCACAACTTCGCAGTGTGTGTGTAGACCATCCGTATAAAATATCACGTGAAGGAGTCGAGTCGTGGGAAGTGGAAAATGAGACCAATTACTTGCCAATCAAATAATGACGGTACGGTCTTTCATTCAGCACGTGCTCAACCACAAGGGAACTCCCCAAGATGAGAAATAGCTTGCTCAAGTTTCCACAAGTGAACGCAAGATTTCCCCACGCTGCTCACGCCCGTCAGTGTTGTTTACAACTGTTTTTGTAAAAGGTATTAAGTGCTTTTATAGCAACTATTTTTCATCTAGTATATATTTAGAACTTTGCAGTTAATATTTCCGATATTCAATCCTGGATTTGTTTTCGAAAATCGCCGGCGGTTCATCGCTACTTGTTAGCAGATTTAAAGATCGCCAAGTGCAGTCTAGCCTACACTGGTTTTTAATTCGTTATTTTTGAGGGTCATGTAATAAAGCGCTTTGAGATCGTTGACACGATGGAAAGCGCTATATAATCATAAACCCTATTTTGAAGGGCCATGTAACCGGAATCTCAAAAGAAAACACCGCCCATACCGACCCTATTTTGAAGGGCCATGTAACCGGAATCTAAAAACAACAATTGAAAAAAGAAATGCCCCTATATACCGATTCTTGAAGGCCTTGTAATCTGAAACATAAGTATTTGTTTTGGCCTTACCACACTGTGGAGTGTGGTCACAAGGTTTAAAAGACAACACAAACAAGAAAAATATATATGCTAGCCTAGTTTTCTGACTCTAAATGCACAAAGTTCTCATGCATCAATCGTCAGCAAACAGCCAGTTCACAACATTGAATATTCAACAAAACATTTCAAGCCGTATTTTACAAAGGAATATAAAGTAGTTAATTCTCTTTCTTTGTTATTCTGCAATTTCCAACAGCTAAACTACTACAAGATGGCGACTGGTGTAACCATGGTAACTGCAGAGTCCCTTTTAAATACCATTATCCAGGGTCACCTGGAATGCTCAATCTGCCACACCCGTTACCAAGAGCCTAAGATGCTGAACTGCTCACACAGTTTCTGTCTCAGATGCCTCCAGGAACTGAAGACAAGCCAAAGCCCAGACAGTAACAAGATAACATGCCCACTGTGTCAGAAAGAAACCATCTTACCAAAGGGCGGATGGACCAAGTTGAACAACAACTACGCTCTGATTTCCCTGGTGGAGGAGGTAACAAAGCAGGAACAGCTCTTGAAAGGTGAAGGGTCACAGGTCATCATATGTCAGGCATGTGATGAAGAGAATGATGCAATTTCTCGATGTATGGATTGTGAGCATTATCTCTGTCAAGAATGCCAAAACGCACATCAGCGTTTCACTCTGATGAAAACTCACAACATTACTGCTTTGCAGGAACAAGGAGAAGTTGCCCCAAAAAATGAATTGAAGAAGAACATCTCAAATTGTGACGTCCATCCAAGGCAGGAACATTGTTTCTACTGCTGTACATGTGAGCAGCTAATTTGCAAACAATGTACAACACTGAAGCACACAGAACTTGTACACGTATTTGTTGATTTGAATGTGGCTTTTGACATTTATTTGAACGAAGCCCACGAGATAAATTCCCAAGTGAGCCGATGTGGAGCTAAGGGTTTATCAAATTGTTCGTATTTGCGTAAACGATTAAGCACAATGCTGGCTAAAACAAAGAGAGAAATTTCTACTGCAGCAGCACTAAAAGTTGTCAGAATCAGACAAGAGGAAATGCAACTTTTGCAACAAGCACAAGGCGCCTACAGGGAAAAGGACAAGATGCTGGCAAAACTGATCTTTGGCCAGCAGACAGCGAAAAGAACTTGCAGTTATGATGCCGATCGCCTTAAAGTCTTGAAACTCAGGCAAGACCTCCTGCATGACTATAAAGATGTGAAAGACAAACCCGTGAAAGATGTGAACAGCAACCTGTCATTCCTTGGTTTCCTAAAGAATTGCAATGGCAATAAGGTTGAACTAGGAACACTCAGCTTGAAGATTATTGATTACCAAGGCAACAAGATTTTCACTGTTGGCTCATTTGGGAATTCTACTCCACACGGGCTGTGTTGTGACAAAGCTGGTTATATCTATGTAGCTACATGCCGCCCCTGTCTAAATAATACAAGTGTATACCAAATCCATCGTTATAGTCCAGATGGTACTTACTTCGACACCCCTGTCAAAAATCCTCCAAACGTTAATGACATAACATACACTCCAAATGGTCACATTGCAGTGACTGATGACACACTTGACTTGTACACGAGTTTATAGCAAAGTGTAGGCTACGGAGAAGGCAAATATCCTAATTCCATGCATGCTGTGAAGAACATGCTTTTTAGACAAACAAGAATATGCCTTTCTACAAAAATGCACGAGCAATTGATTCCAGAATGACGCATCAATGTGTAACGTTTTACGCATTGAGGTTATAGGGTTAATCAGATGAGGGACAGAATATTACTGCATGACTCGCCAGATATGCCAGAACATTGCGATGATCTCCATCAGCAAACAGCATCCAATCTACACAAACTAGATATCTCTAAATGATTTAGAGATATCTCTAAATCATTTAGAGATATATTGAAATCTTCAAAGTTAACGCTTTAACTTGAATAAATGTCACTTATGCTCGCCGTAATATACAGTCAATGTGAACACGGCTGACAATTTCATTATCTGGGGTTTGTTGTGACAAAGCCGGTGATAGTTTAATGTTACCAGAATGAGGTGTTGCAGAGGCTATAGAAAATTCTAGTTCATGCCGTATTCAGAAAAAAGAAGGTTCTGGAACTTCCACCACGCAGAAAAAGCGCCAAGCCAATTCGAGCATTGTTTGCGCAGTCTAAAAGCACAAACGTAGCAGCTTCAAAGATTTGTTTTAATGTATTGAACGATGATTTACTATCGATTGATATGGCTGAATCATGATTTTTTTTCTTAGTATTTGTGCGTTTTAGTAAAAGATTCTTTACAAAAGTCAGCCTGTACCGATCTTGGTTGAGGCCGAACGAAAACCGTTGCTGTCATTACATACGAATCCTCTAAAGAATGCACGGTTGGCATCAATAATTCAACAATCATCACATACATGTATAACAAATAACATGTATCGTATTTTACTGTAATGTTTAATTCACTGTACAACTTCTCAACCACATATTTACTATAACTGACCAACAGTATTATTTATGTTTACAAAGACTGTTACATCAAGAAACCAAAACACATTTTTCTAGCGGAGGGGGTCCAACTTGAAGGATTTTGTTTTAAAATTGTCGTGCTGCGCTGGGCAGTTTTTGTCATCAGCAATTGTAAAGTCAAAGTGTAAGAATGTTCCGAGTTATGTATAGATCATCTGTTAGGCAAGATAGGTGGAGAGAACTAACATAATTGAGGGCCTTGAAGTTGGTATGATTGTGTGAACTTGTGTTTATTCTACGTGTACGAAGAGTGCATTAATTGGAGAATTGGAAACTTGAGTGTTTCCGTCAAATAAATACGTAAAATGGTGGGCAATAGCCCTATGTATCGATGACGTCATGTGAGTGTTTACTGCGTGACATTGTGGTTTTCGTTCGAAGTACAGAGGTGAAGACCAGAAGGAATGTCTACACCAGGGCCCGGTTGCACCAAACATGTCCTACATGCTTGTCGTAAGATAAGGAATTTAGGACCGCCCTAAGACATGTCGTAACTGCGCCAAAAAGCTCTTATAGTCCTAAAAAGTGTATCTTACGACACGTCGTAGGACATGTACTAGTATATAACTGTATGGGGACAGACGCAAGTCACATTTCCGAAATCAGATAGCAACTGATACCCAGCCAGTTTTACATTCAATTATGTTTTATTCGGATAATTACTGATTCTTTACAAATGCATGCATGTCACTTCATTGTCATCATCATCATCATCATCATTATCAACGAAGCTGTGGTGACCGACATTTCTCAATTGATTGATCTTTATATTCATGTAACGTAACTTTTTCCTTCAGACTGAGTAATTCAATGGTTGCGTCGTGTTCTTTCTTAAACATTTCCAAATGTGAAGATGCTTTGATTCAAAACCTTAACTTTGTTTGACCCTACTTTTGTGTTCTTTCAGCTCGTATTCACTGCTATAATTGTTGTCATATTTTAGGAGAAACAAGTAAAGCTTTTGGACGAAATCAAAATAAGTGAATCCTAGTCTCCATAACGGTTTGTAAAACTGCTGTCTGGTTGTTCTTTTCCCTCAGCTACCGATTATTTTAAGGATTTCTTGATAACTTATTTGCTAATCGTTTTCAACACGAATTTCGTGTTTTCGATTTGCGAAAACGTGTCTATTTATGCTAGATCATTCATGCTCCTTCTCAAATGTTCAGTTTGAAATCAATCATGCTTATTTATCCAAAAACTTTTATGTCGATTTGGCCCTCATAATAGCAGAAAAATCCCAAATGGTTATATTTCTTTGCGTTTATTCCCCCCCACGGGGGGGGGGGGGGGTTGCATGCCCCGGACTAACACTGCAAATGGTGTTAAAACATGCAGATGTATTGTTTTCAATATTTGCATAATGAAAAAAAAAATGACACTGTATTTTAACCCGACATACTGGCGCGTATGACTATCCTAACTATTTAAGTCACCTCACCACTAGACGTAATTTCTTATCGTAAATCCATGTCCTACCAATGCGTAAGTTGTGATGGTGCAACGGTTTTGTCGTCATTTCTTTCGGTTGCACGAAACTTGTCTTACACCCCAGGTAGGCAGTTAGTACATGTCGTAATACATCGATGGTGCAACCCATTTTCGTTTGTAACTTTAGTACAGCACTTAAGACCTTTGGTGCAACCGGGCCCTGGCCGATCAGACTGAGCACCGCTTCGGTTCTATTTGTTATATCTTTCAAGGACTGAGCAGTTGAGGCATGATGATTTTTCCGAGTTCAAACCAAAGTTGCAGTTTATGAATGGAGATTTTGTTTTGCATATTTGCAATTTCAAATGAGGTGTGAGCTAAGCACCCCTCTACCTTTGTGAATGGAAGAAAATTGTGAATGGAATCCTTAAATTAGTTGGATTCATGTTTGCGATTCAGAGAAAAGGACAAGATATTGACTGCAGCAAAAACCTGTGTTGGGTAACATTCACTGATTTAAGAGTAGCTGGAGTGGAAGGCGAAACTCTGTTTCAGTGATATTTGCAGTCTATTTGTAATACAAAGATAAATCAATATATTAAGTGTTATTTGTGCCAGCTTACACACAAGTAAAAATGTTGGTATGATCACAAGCCTGAATAGATAACAGAGCAACTACATTCATTGATTTGAATATAGGTTTGAAACTGAATGTCAGTGAGTGTGTTTGTATTTCGATTTAGCAGATTATTACAAAATTGGACTGACCTTACAGTTTACAGCATGTGAAGGTTAAATTTAAGAGTGTTCAGTTGACCAGTCTAAATGTAATTTAGTAGCTCAGTTTTATCTACCGCAAGTGTTTTGTTGCAACATGTCATTGAATCTTTAGCTGAATATGTGGACGGTTAATCTACATACATGTATACTATACAGGATCTTGTTACTAATGTGTACATGTACCACGTGAAAGTTGTTATAAATTATGTAAATAAGGCGATAGTTCTTGTGGCGTGTAAATCAAACATTCTGTATGTATGTTTTGCTACATGTATACATGACATACATGTTGAATATGCATGATTTGTCCAGTTACGTGTAATTCCCACTTGAGCAAATTTTCCTCTGATTGATGGCATTTTTGTGCATTGTATGAAAACAAATGTTAACAGGCCCAATTTGCAAGATGGGTATAATTCATGTAAAGTTAAAAGGAAAGTGATAAATATTAATGTCAAGGTTTTTTGGACCAATTGCTTGTAATGTAGTGAAGTATAGACAATTCGATAAGTGACCGGATGATTGTATCATTTTCTCATGACAGTGTTCAGTTATAATAAGTATAGTAGAAGTGGACGTTATGCACAAGTAAAGTTTGTTTACATAAGATTCTATTCCTAGACAGTGAAAGTGTATTTTAAAGTCTCAGTGACAGTTGAAATATCAGCTTTGAGTTTATTGGATAAGGCCAAGTAAAAAAGACACGTTGATCGTCCCCGCCCGCATCCTTTTTGAAGTCGCATCCTTTTTTCTTTATTTTTTATATTTGTTTCCCTCTCCAAAAAGCTAGATTTTATGTATTTCGCTTTGTCTTGGAACCATTCTTTCGATGATTGATTTCATTTTCCGATATTTTAGACTTCTACAAAGCCAGCGAGGGCACTGAGTAGTTCACAGGCATTCGCGATATGCGAGCTGTGTATAACATCAAGTCCCATGATCACTGAGCCATATGCGTGAAAATGGAGAATTTACCAGCCGCTTTATATTCTCGGAGTCCACGCTTGCGACTATAAAATACAAAATGCGACCGAACTGAAAATTTGGCAAGCATTTTAAATTTAAATGCTTGGCGGCCATATTGGAAATAAAATAGAAAGGCCGTCATCCTCTAGTTTTTGAAAAAACCCGGACGATCAACTGGCGTTTTATTTTACTTGGCCTAAAGTGTATTCAATTTCGATCCCATGCAGTTTAATGGAAGTGCAGTGAAAGGATTCCTTTTTGTGACAGCCAGTCATTAAAGTCATTAAATTTATGTTTTGTTATCCTGTGACATGTAGGTGATGTCAAAATTAATTGTTTTCTCAGAATTATGTTCAGTGGTTACTAGTGTAATGCATCTCCTAAGTTTCGAAATTTGTAGAAAATGTCAGTCAAAGTCGGATTTTAAAGGGACACATTGCCTTCAAATTTCATGAAATTTAGCTGTTTGGAAATGTTCCTTATCTTTTATAAGAGCTGTTCATGCAAAAAGACACGTATAATGTGTTGTAATTAGTGAGTAGTGATTACAAAACAAAACAATTGCCTCTGACATCTGACATCTAACCCGCGAAACATAGACTTATTTCCAGTAGTAAATACCACCATGGATGAAGGAATCTATATTCCTTCCTTATATCTGTGAAGTAATGTAATTTCGTTCGGTTGAGTGGCGAATTAGAACGAAATTAAGTTCTTAATGGTCAATTATCACTCCGCGCTTCGCGGAGCGATACGGAAGTGCCGGGGCACTTGGTGTATATAAAGGAAAGGCGTGGCACAATATAGCCATCCGCGTACCGACAGGCAACACGTATATTTGAAGGCACACGTAACAAAGCATTTCGATACTTGCCTACCCATGGATGCCACCGAATCCACAGAGCGCATACTACATGCATTCCAGACCACCACTAATGAGATTCAACAGACATTCAGAGATTCATGTGCCTCGCTGCGAGCTGAAATGCTCAGCACCCAAAGAGAGTCGATGCAAGCCATGAACGATAAAATAAAGACTTCAACATCGACGAAGTGGAAAAGAGACGGAAATCAAAATCAATTTGAATTCAACCGTGATGTCCTCGATTTCATGGTTAAAGCGTCCGAGGCGTGCAAGTCGGGAGACTTGCCAGCAGCCAGCACGAATATCGACGCGGCGATCCACAAGATGTCAACCAGGCAAAAGCTCATTCGCCTGGCTGACTCCAGCGAAGGGGGTTGGCAGACTGTTAGAGAGTACGAGACGAACGACCTAGCTTCCGACTCTGAGGACGAAAAACGAATCAACAGGGCCGATGCCAGAGCCGTCAGAAAGATGAAAAGAACGAAGACGGCCCGGGGAAGCAGTCGTTTTCGTCCCTACACCACTTCCTTTACCGCTCCTCAACGCATCACACCCAACGTCGCTGCCAGCACCAGATTCCAGTCATTCTCAAGACCAGGTGCGTGCTTTTCATGCGGCGCCAGTGGACACTGGAGGAAGGAATGTCCCTTCTCACAGCCAGGCCGACACAACGCACCGGCCACATCGACCGTCATCACATCCGCCAGAGACAGCCGACGCACATAAAGCGGAAACGTTCCAAGATAAGTACAGAGAATGTAACTTAGTGGAAGATGGGTTTGAATGGGAACAGCGTGACAGTGCGAAGGTTTTGAAAGGGAGGTTAAAGAAACATACCAAATTCTGGCAAGACAACTGTAGTAATCGGTTCATCTTCGACACTGTAACTTCTGGCTATTCAATTCCATTCCATACCCTCCCACAACCTATGTTTTCAAAGAATAATCGATCGTCCTGTAAGCATTCCGCATTTGTAGCAGAAGCTATTTCCCAACTACTCAGAGTAGGCAGTATTGTGCAATGCAATGAAAAACCGCATGTACTGAGCCCTTTATCGGTTGCAGTGCAATCAAGTGGCAAGAAAAGGCTCATTTTGGATTTGCATACGGTCAATTATCACATATGGAAGCAATCTGTCAAATATGAAGACCTTAAAACGGCCAGTAATTATCTCAGACAGGGGAAGTATATGTTCTCTTTTGACCTGCATAGTGGGTACCATCACATTGACATGCTGCCTGATCACACCCAATACCTCGGCTTTGCCTGGAACAACGTATACTACAAATTCCTAGTATTACCTTTTGGCCTAACATCGGCACCTTACATTTTTACTAAGATAATGAGAGTTCTAGTAAAGAAATGGAGAAACGAAGGCAAAGAAATAATAGTGTATCTGGATGACGGTTTGGGTATAGCGTCATCCCTTGCAGAAGCACAGAATCATTCACACGCAATTTGCAATGATTTGAACGAGGCAGGGTTCATTATCAATAGAGAGAAATCACAATGGGAACCAAAACTCTCTTGTCAATGGCTAGGGTTTCAGTTGGACACAGCAAACGGCCTCGTTTGCCCACTAAAGCACAAAATCCAACGTATCGTTACAACTTCCGTTCAGTACGCTCAATACAAGATAATACAGGTCAAACTCATTGCTAGCCTGGTCGGCCAAATAATAGCCATGACACCCGCACTAGGTAATATCACACGGTTGATGACTAGATCTATGCTTTGCGTCATACAATCTGCACCATCGTGGGATACCGATGTACCGTTATCGGAAGAATCCAAACACGAACTCAAATTTTGGGGCTCAAACCTATCCAATTTGAAACCCGTACCAATGAAAAATGATGTCATGTATCACAAAGTTGTATATTCAGATGCTAGTAACGTTTGCGGAGCCGGATACGTAGTTTTGGTGTAAGCAAAGCAGTTGCACACGGAGCTTGGGATTGCTATGAAAAGCTAAAGAGCAGTACCTGGAAAGAATTGGAAGCTGTTCGCATAGTCTTAGAAAGTTTTGTACCTATATTGACCGGAAACAATATAAAATGGTTCACAGACAGTCAGAACGTTGCAAAAATTATTGAAAGTGGACGCGGAAAACCTGACCTTCAAAGAATTGCACGATCAATTTACTCTACATGCGTCACACATGGCATTGGCCTGAAAATTGAATGGATTCCACGTTCTCAAAACGAAAAGGCCGATGTGTTAAGTCGTATTGTGGATTACGACGATTGGGCAATTTCAGCCAAAATCTTTAGCCACCTGGACACCCTATGGGGGCCTCACTCCATAGACAGATTTGCTAGTTACCAAAACAACAAAACCCTTCGTTTCAATTCCAGATTCTGGAACCCAAATTCCGAAAACATCGACGCATTCACAGAAAATTGGTCAGGTGAAAACAATTGGCTGGTCCCACCGATTTCCATTATTGCCAAGACAATTCTACATTTAAAGTTTAGCAAAGCCGTGGGTACTTTGATAATGCCATACTGGCCCTCGGCGCCATATTGGCCACTGTTAATACAGTCACATGACGGGTCCTTCATACCTCAAGTAATGGACAGTAGAGAATTTCCAGCGTCCTATGTTTCATTTGTGTGTGGTGCGAGCGGGCGGCCACTCTTTAAAGAGAAATTCCCAAAGTTCAGTATGCTAGCATTACGTCTATCATACATTTAGACGTGAATGGAAAGCAAGCGATATGCTAATAGCAGGCGGCAGAGCAAGCTTTTATAATTCTTGAATGGTCAAAGCGGGCTGTGGAGCCTTTAGAATACTTCAATGGTTAACAGGCAGGCTGTAGAACCTTTATAATACTAGAAATGTTAACAGGCAGGCTGTAGAGCCTTTATAATACTAGAATTGTTAACGGGCAGGCTGTAGAGCCTTTATAATACTAGAATTGTTAACGGCAGGCTGCAGAGCCTTTATAATACTAGAATTGTTAACGGGCAGCCTGCGGAGCCTTTATAATACTAGATTGGTTAACAGGCAGGCTGTAGAGCCTTTATAATACTAGATTGGTTAACGGGCAAGCCGTAGAGCTTAACGAATATTTAATGATTAACAGTGAGGCTGTTGAGCCGCGACAATTCTTTCATGTAGTTATCAAGCAGGCTGTATAGCCCCTGCAGAATAAGCGGCTGATTCTAATTTTATAGAGCTGACTTCTTGTGATACTTGCTGTACATATTTTTTCCCAGGGACCGTGGCAAAATGCGGGTAACATAGAGGACCCGGTGATGAAGGAGCTATTTGACAAGCTACCGGGGGTCGTCATTCAAGACAGAGCAGGAACTACAACCACGACATACATAAACGGCTTCCGGAGATGGAGAAGGTGGGCACAAGCAAGGACTCAGCCGATTGCCGTGCTACCAGCTTCGCCACTGCACGTCGCAATACCTAATGAGCATCATGCAATCTTCGAACACAGTATCTCCGGTGACAACAGCGTTTTACAGCATAGCCTGGGCTCATCGGATTGCTTCATTACCGTCTCCTACAGACAGCCCACTGCCAAGGTCAATTCTAGAAGCAGCCAAAAGAACAACCGGCAAAGCACACAAGAAAAAGGAGCCTATTACCCCAGACATGATAAAGGATCTTTGCGAGAAACACCCCCCAGAAACGGCAAATCTCTATGACGTTAGAACTCTGGCTTTTATAACCATAGGGTATGCAGGGTTCCTGAGATTCAGCGAACTGAAAAACATCAGATTCTCTGACATTTTCATTTTTGATACTCACGCCACAATCTTCATAGAGAAGAGCAAAACTGACAGGTACAGAGACGGGGCGTGGGCTGTTATAAGCCGAACAGGTGGAACCACATGCCCTATCAAGATATTGGAAAGATACTTAAAACTGTGTGGTTTTTCCCCAAACTCAGAGGAATTCATTTTTCGCGCCTTTAATAAACATAAGTCTGGCTTCCAGCTCAGAGCAGAGAACACACCGATCTCTTACTCCAGAATGAGAGAAGTGCTTAGAGATGTATTAAAGGACATTGTGTCCGATGTGGATATATATATGGCCTTCACAGCCTGCGTTCAGGAGGCGCTACCCAAGCTGCCAAAGGAGGCATTCCCGATAGGTTAATCAAAAAGCATGGTCGCTGGGTATCAGATACGGCCAAGGATATGTACGTTAGGGAAGCTTTGCACGAAAAATTGCAAGTTTCACAGTCCCTCGGTCTATAACTGAGTACCAATAAATGAACAAATTTTAAATACATTTTTCATTGTTTTTATTTATTATCGCCCATCAGTGTATTCATACACCCATTTCTCACTTAAACAAGTTTCGATATCATTACCAAGGAGAATCTTAAGACGATAATATAATTATTACGACCAATTGTTATCCCGTTCTTTACATTCTGTATGCTTGTCGGTCAACCTCCCAAAGTTGTAATTACTGGAGTGATGTGCAGTAATTAAGAAATGTAATTTCGTTCGGTTGAGTGGCGAATTAGAACGAAATTAAGTTCTTAATGGTCAATTATCACTCCGCGCTTCGCGGAGCGATACGGAAGTGCCGGGGCACTTGGTGTATATAAAGGAAAGGCGTGGCACAATATAGCCATCTGCGTACCGACAGGCAACACGTATATTTATATATATAAAAAGCCTAGTACATGGGGTTTTTGCTTATCAGTATCATTTTGCGGGTTTTTTTCCAGAAATGGTTTTTTTGACCCTGTAAATATATCGATGAAGCTCTGACTCGCATGTAGGCTTGAATATGTGTTAATATTGAATTAATCAGACTACCGTAAACCCAAGTGTATTATCGATACAATAAGGATTAACTATAGAATCCAGTTTAGACTCGTAGTCTACATTGGTATTATACCAGATAGCATGTAAACATTTCAACTTGAGTTTAATGTGCTTTACTATTTAACACACCACTTCATTATACAAATGTATGTAAAATTGTACAGAAAAGCAAAACAAGAAAACATAAAAGATAAACGAGAAGAGAAAAGAAAAGAAGACAAGAATGGTATACAATAAAAGGGCTGGTTTGCTTGTCGGTCAACCTCCCAAAGTTGTAATTACTGGAGTGATGTGCAGTAATTAAGAATCCTAAATCCTACGTATTACTGTCATTGACTGTTACTACACTAGCGTTATTGTATTCACGAGAAACCTCTGCTGTTTAAGGCACATTAAGGTTTCATGGTTTACCAGCTATAAATTAGTCTACATAGAAGTTGAGGTGTGTTGCAATGTGAAGTTCATTTCTTGCAGAGGAAGGTGAGTACTACTGGTACTGGTACTGGTACTGGTACTACTAGTAGTACAAGTACTAGAGTAGTCTAACCATGGAGCTATAGCTCCATGATCTAACGTTAGTACTAGCCCTAGAGGGCTAGGTAAGTACATGAAAAGTTATGTTTCTTTTGTGTACCCCTATACGATTGCAGCTAAATTACTTCAAGCAAAGATAGTGTTTTTAAAATGATTGTTTTGCACTCTATATTGTATGTTACGGTGTGCATAGAAGACAATGTGAAAGAGTACTAAATGAAGTCATCATGTTTGTTAGACCATATGGAGGGATAAAACGGACCATTCTCGCGGTCAGACATCCAAGAACTTCGCTTCACAGAACTTTGTACGGAGATCAGTGGGTTGCCTAGTAATAGCCTTGAAAATTCCATCTCTTAGTCTAAGCTCATGTGAGATTCGCCATCTGAATGGCGAAACAGAATTTTCAAACTGCTAAATGGCGAATCTCACATGAGCTTAGAGCTGGAATTTACAAGCTAGGTTGCTAATGCTATGCAGCTCGAAGGGGGAAAACGTAATGAAGGGGAAGATGTGTGACATCATGCTGACCGTAAGAATACTGCTTTCTGTGCAAAAAAATAACGATTTGACACCATTCAGTATTTTAAATTATCATGATTATGCAGTCTCTTTGTTGGCTGAGGGGCATTTTTTTGTGGGGGGGGGGGGGGGGGGGGGGAGGGGGGGTGGGAGGAAGCCAATTTTGGGGGCCCTTGGGAAAATCGGCATATCCCTAGGATTGGAACCCCTCTCCACCTCGGGCTCTATCCAATACACGGACCTAGTTCAGCAAAGCAAAAAGTCTACTTAACATGTTTTTCTTTTTTTTAAAATCAACATTTTAGTTGAGTGCAATTAGTGTGTGTGTGTTTGTTTGTTTTTGCATTCAATTACAATTGGGGACCTTAATAGAGGACAATAAGATCCCCTTTTGAAAATCATGTAAAAATATAGACAATAGTATACCCAGCAAGATATGGGGCAGAGGGGTACCCCCCCCCCCCCCCCCCCCCTCCCTTTTATCCCTATACCCTATACACTCTCCAGACTATTGTTACCTAACACATCTTCCCTGGACATCTGAAAAGAATTCCTGAGATTCCAGGAACACAATGACCAACACAAAAGAGGGGGGGGGGGGGGGGGGGTTCCCTTTGCCTCATATCCTGCATCATGTGAACAATAGGACAATGGGAGGTCCCTGGTTGAAAGTGTTTACACACTTGTACAAGTTATCCATTACAACTGTGGACTTGGGACAATAGGGGATTAGTGATTAAAATACAACTGAGGACCTGAGCCCAAGTCCTGGGTAGATTTCATATGTACAAACCTTATGGGGCATGTCAAGAAAAAGTTTGTCCAAACAAAGGGAACAATGGAAGAGAACAGCTCAAATCTTCAGTAGTATTATAGTAAAACACGACTATGTATGGAACGTATGGGGGTGTTCATACAAATAGTGCCTTGATGGGTCCCACGCACAAGGGTAACAATAGGGACAATGGGACCCCACAAGGTAGACTTCAGGAAAATCCTATGGAGTTTGAGATTTCAATAAGGAGAACAAAAGTAGGAAATTATGGTGAACAATAGTGGCTCCCCATGAGGCAAAACAAAATGGTTGTTGCCCTCTGCGACCGACGCTAAAAGTAAAAAAAAAAAAGTTGGGTTACTTTTTTTACATTCTATTTTTGAAGGAATTTTCAAAATCTCACCTTTACATGCACAAAATACACATTGAAATCGTTGTCTTTAAATACAGCTACGATGGCACAATGGTGCATTTCGGCATCTCACTTTAAAATAAGCTTACTTTTCCGGTTTTGCCTCCCGACTTCTGAGTTAGATGACATGTAGTGTTGTTTTCATGGATGGTAAAAAAATATATCGACCGACCGACCGTCTCTCCCGATTTTTCCCATTTAAGGTGCAAGGGCAACACAAGTTTTTATTTGTTGACCTAAGGGTGCATATGTGATGATGTACATGTATACGGTGTAAATCAAGGACAGGGAACAAAGGAATGATGTAAGAGAACAATGGGGTCTTCCAACTTAGGACCGTCCTCGATTGGAAACGTGTACAAAATGAATGAGAGGAGTTGCTAAAAAGTTATAAACAAATGAGGAACAATGGGAAGTCCTCGATATACACCATACACAAGAATGGGTTGGTTATGCTATACGACTGAGGACTTGGGACAATGGGGGATTAGGGATAACAATGACACCGAGGACTTTGGCAGAGTCCTCGGGAGAATTTCGTGTACAAACCTTATGGGAGCTGTTCGGAAACAAAGTGAACAAAAGAAGGGTTCCATTCATGGTCCTCAGTAGTATAGGAAAATGCACGTGTGTGTGTGGGCGCGTTGGTGTATTCAAACCGCGGACGAAAAATGCCAGAGAGCAAAAGAGAACAATATCGTCCGCGATTCCCAGCATACGTCCGCGATTCCCAGCATACGTCCGCGATTGGAAGTGTGTACAAAACCTGTGGAGGCCTTCCGAAAAAGTTAGAGTATAAACAAAAGAGGAACAATGGGACGTCCGCGTTTGGAGGTCGATACACGACTGAGTCTGTGTGTGTGTGTACGTGCACTGTATATATCTCCGAGGACAAGAGAAGAAAGGAAACACAAAGAAACCTTTCAGTCCTCGAACGTAGAGTCTTTTGTTGAAATCGGTCCTCGAACGTATGGATACGTGCTTAGTCTATGGGGGTTGGTTATATTAAAGAACAATAGGAAACACAAAGCATTGTCCTCGGACGTATTGGGGAAGTACGACTGTATGTGTGTACGTGCACTGTATATATCTCCGAGGACAAGAGAAGAAAGGAAACACAAAGAAACCTTTTCAGTCCTCGAACGTAGAGTCTTTTGTTGAAATTGGTCCTCGAACGTAAGGATACGTGCTTAGTCTATGGGGGTTGGTTATATTAAGGGAACAATAGGAAACACAAAGCATTGTCCTCGGACGTACCGGGGAAGTACGACTGTGTGTGTGTGTGTGTATGTGTGTTTGTTTTGCATTCAATAGGGGACCTTTAACAGAGGCGGACAATAGGGTCCGCGGTTGAGAAAGGTCCCCGTTTGAAAATCGTTGCCAAAAAGTTAAAGTATGAACAATAGGAAAATAGGAGGTCCCAGATTGCAGGCGTTTACACACTTGTACCAACCATTTTATTGTTTGTAGCATGACCTTGAACTTTGACCTATATGGTTTCAAATCAATAGTGTTCTAGAGGACCCCAAGGCTAGCCCAACCCACATACCAAATAAAATAAGAAGTTGATATGTCAAGTCCTCAAGTTATCGTTTCCCAACCTGCGCACACATCCTCACATACATGTATGTAGCCTACCCACACTGTGTACCTCTATTGTAGACTTTACTTTCCTTCTTTTATTCTTCTTTGTCCCCATTGAAATCTCAAAAGCCATAGCATTAACTTTGTGGGGTACCTCGATTTCTAAAGACCCCCCTCGTGGGGTACCATTGTCCCCACTGTTACCCTTTCTTCCCGGTACCCCTTAAGGAGACTAATGTAAGAACACATACACAAACACACAGTCGTGTTTTACTATACTTGAAAACACGGTGTAATGGTACACGGGGAAAATGGTAGTTGAGGTTCACAATGGACTGTATTTAATTATAACTGGATGTTATTGGTATGGCGTGGTTGCCGTGATTAGCTGGTTGCCGTAATTACGGTGTTAGCCGTGATAGCCGTGATAGCCGTGATAGCCGTGATAGCCGTGGTTCTGGAATAAAGGATAAATATAAACACTAATGACTTTCCTAATCAAACTAAATAGGATAAACATAATAGACATATTGAGTACATGTATGTATCGGAAAGCTAACCAAGGATAAACTAGGAAAGTGGCATACTAATGCGTATGCATCCTTATAAAGGCTAATAAGAATAATAAGGCGATGATTAACTTATACTAACAGTTAGGTGCATGGAGTACTAAAACATTAAAGAATAAGCACGAATTATAAAGCAAATAAGTAACTTGTTTCATCTAAATAACTGTTCCTCTATAAGGACACTTTAAAGTGAAAGGTACAGAATATGGTTAACAGAATGTCTAAAGTGTACTTACATTCACAAAGGACGCACGGCTTGGGGTAATCGAAGGATAAGATTGGAGAAATACAGGAATAATTCTGGAGACAATAATATGGACTGATCGGCAAAGGAGAGAGTGTGAGAATGACACAAAGGGGCATGGCTTAAATGGTCCCTAAGTCTAGCACTAAATGCATAATACACATAAACAAGAGGGCACCAGTTACACTGGCAGTGCAAAGTAGGAATAAAGAAACACTGTTCCCTAAAACCAGACATTACTTCATCCACATTCTTATCCTGGGCCAAACCTAACTATAATATTGAGACTTCAGCCCAGAGACTGGTTTATACTTGGAAACAGTAGCCCATTCATAAGCACAGAGTCTTGGGATTGAGCGGGGACTTGTAGTAGGAGCAACAAAGGTCGAAGGGTCAATCTCCTATATTACACGGGGTGCTGTTTAATAACAAGCGAGCTAAATGGCAAAGACTTTTTGACAGCCGCCCCCAAATTTAGGCTCTAAATTTGAAGAACTTGGAAAAGTCTTTGGGTAAAGTTCAGATCTATAGGATTTCTACTGTTCTGGGTTCTGGTCCTTGTCGTCACTGTCACACTCAGGGAGACG
This sequence comes from Hippasteria phrygiana, assembly GCA_037893225.1. Taxonomy (NCBI): domain Eukaryota; kingdom Metazoa; phylum Echinodermata; class Asteroidea; order Valvatida; family Goniasteridae; genus Hippasteria; species Hippasteria phrygiana. Next base: position 127,334 of record JAZGUH010000001.1, read on the forward strand.
TACTAGGCGAGCAACAGGTCTGGTGTAGTCTCGGTCCTTCACCCGCACCTTAGCAGCACGAATGCGACTGTCAGCTCCTGGATAAGTCTCGACGACTCTGCCTACGGGCCACTGGGCCCTCGGCTGCTGTGGATCTGCAATCATGACTACATCACCGCAGACTAAGTTGCGACACTCTTTCTGCCACTTCTGACGGAGTTGGAGGCCGGGCAGGTAGTATTTGAGAAAGTGCCCCCAGAAGTGATCAGCCAAGATTTGACTGTGACGCCATCTTCGCCGTCCCAGCAGCTCATCTGCAGGGTAGACTACTTGAGGCAGTGATGGATCATGGCGTCCCATCAGCAGAACATTGGGGGTCACCGGGTCAACGTCAGCGATATCTGATGAGACGTATCCCAGTGGCTTGGAGTTGAGGATACCCTCTATTTCCACAAGAAGGGTTCGGAGGACAGCTTCTGTCACGGATTGATCTCCAAGTGCGACCTTGAGTCCTGCCTTGACACTCTTGATCTCTCGTTCCCAGGTGCCACCGAAATGAGGTGCATTTGGCGGGTTGAACTTGAACCTCACCTTCTGGTCCGCTAACTGTTGAGTAAGGGTAGGCGTCATGGCAGTGAATGCTTCCTGTAGCTCTGCTTCGGCTCCCTTAAAGTTGGTGCCACAGTCGGAGAGGAGCTCAAAGGGTTTCCCTCTGCGGGATGTAAAGCGTCGGAAGGCCATGAGGAAGGCATCAGTATCCATTCCTTCCAGCAGGTCGAGGTGAACTGCACGTGTGGTCATGCATTTGAAGATTACGCCCCACCTTTTCTCAGTACGGCGACCGATCTTAACTGTCATCGGGCCGAAGCAGTCCACTCCTGTTGAGTAGAAGGCTGGCTTGAGCAGTCGGAGACGAGCAGGAGGCAAGTCACTCATCTTTGGTATCTCTGGCTTGGCACGCCACTTACGGCACTCAAGGCATAGACGCTGATGACGACGTATTGCCTCTCGGCCACGGAGAATCCAAAATGTTCGTCTCATCTCTGCCAGGATGCGTTCTGCACCATAGTGGAGGAGCCTTTCATCATAGTCACGAATCAGCAGCTTGGTAATATGGTGCTTGGGGTCAAGCACTATTGGATGCTTGACGTCATCTGAGAGGGAATCTGCTTGACGCAATCGTCCTCCAACTCTGATGAGACCGGTGGTTTCGTCAAAAGTAGGATCCAACTGGAGCAGTCTACTCCCAGACGGTAGTTTCTGTTTGGCATGCAGGGCTGCCAGCTCTTCTGCGAAGCAGTCCTGTTGGACTTGTCGGAACAGCAGATTCTCAGTGTTTTCCCGCTGCTGGGCTGTCATCACTGACGAATCACTATTTGCGGCCGCCCCATCAACAGACTGTTTTGATGCAGTGAGGAGAGCGGCCAAGCTGTCATACTCTTGGAACGAGGGTAGTTTGGTTGCTTGATCGGTTATGGTGTTCCCACAGAAGGTCGATTTCTTCAGCTCTGATAGGTCATCCATTAGATCAGTGGTAGGATCTTCAGGCCACTGGGTAGGTGGTTGAAGGAGAAATTTAGGGCCTGTCCTCCACCGGGATTCTACACGAAGCTCCTTCAAGGATTTACCTCGCGTGATATCATCAGCGGGATTGTGCTTGGTATTAACGTATTTCCAGCTCTGCACTTCTGTGAGGGTCTGGATTTCAGATACTCGTGTACCAACAAAAACTTTGTATCGACACGATTCTGACCGCAACCACTGAAGGATAGTAGTTGAGTCACTCCAAAGAATGATAGTCTGGATGGGTAGAGTAAGCTCTTTGCTTAGTAGGTCCGCGAGCTGAGCACCGGTAAGGGCTGCTGATAACTCAAGGCGAGGCATTGACAGTTGTTGTTTTGGTGCCACTCGGGATCGGGACATGAGAAAGCTGACATGGATATTTCCCTTGTCATCCTCTGAACGGAGATAGGCTACCGATCCATATACTCGTTCTGATGCATCACAGAAGATGTGTACTTGGCGATTGGCTGTCACTGTGTTGACATCAGGTGGGGTGTAGCACCTTGGCAGCTTGACAAGAGGGAGGTCACAGAGCTCATGTTCCCAAGTGAGCCACTGGTCACGGATGTCTCCTTCTTCTAGAGGGGCATCCCAATCTCTCTTGGTTTTCCACAGATCTTGTACCAGTACTTTGGCACGTGCTGTGAAAGGGGCAAGGTAGCCAATGGGGTCATACTGACTAGCAAGTATCTTGTAGATGGTTCGCAGGTTCAGATGCTCATATTCAATGGGCCTGTTTCGGTAGCTGAGTTCATCTGTGGAACACTGCCATTGTAGTCCCAATGTGGCTTCAGGTGAGTTATTCTCGCCGAAGGTCAGCCAGAGCTCGAAGCCTTCAGATCGAGCATCAGGGGGGAGATCCCCAACAACAGATTGGATGTTACTAGCCCACTGTCTGATGTTGAACCCACCGGTTGAAAGTAAGTGCCGCATCTTTGACACAAGTTCCTTGGCTTCTGAGGCAGTGGGAATGCTGTCTAGGCAATTATCCACATAGAAAGCTTGGTCAACTGAACGAGCGACATCTTCATTTCCCTCCTTGTGATCAAATACATGTTTGCGCAGTGCAAATGTTGCACAACAGGGGCTGCAAGTAGTGCCAAATGGTAGGACTTGCCACTCATAGATTTTTGGCTCGGTGTCTCGTTTCATCTGGCGCCACACGAAGCGAAGGAGAGGTTTGTCCTCAGGCAGCAACCTCACTTGGTGAAACATGGCTTTGATGTCACCGGATATGGCCACTGCATGCTGGCGGAATCGAAGAAAGACTCCAAGGAGAGTTGCGGCCTGGATAGGCCCTGGTAGTAGGTGGTTGTTGAGTACTTTGCCTTCATACTCGTACGAACAGTTGAAGACCAGACGGTGCTTCCCGTTGTGTTCAACAACATGGTGGGGGAAGTACCAGGACTCGTCTGTCTTCTGGGCCTCTTCATCACTGATGATCTTTACACAGCCAGTGTCAACCAACTTCTTGATGAGCTCGTTATGGATTTCAGCTAAATCATGATGCTTTTGGAGTCGTCTTTCAGTGCGCTTCAGGTTTGGCACGACGGCCCTTTTGTTTGCTTGGAAGTGGGTTCCATCTTGTGCCCGCAGTAATGGAGTAGCGTAGTGCTGGACTCCATTAACATCAACTCGGACGGTCTTAGCTTCAAGGATCTCGATGGCTTGGTTGTCTTGGTTGGATCGAGTCACTTGCTTCCCTGAGTAGGGTAGGATGTCTGCCTGCCAAAGCCTCTCGACGTTCTGCAGCAGGTCTTGGGTTGGAGGTAGGAGTGTTGTAAACAGACACTGTTGTTTATCTGCTTGATGCCTGAGCATGTTTGCCGGGCCCTGTAGTGCCCAGCCAAGTTTGGTGCAAACCGCTACTGGGGCTCCCCTGGACCAAATCGAATGGGTTGTTTTGGGAGAAGGAGATCAGCATGGTCAGAACCGATCAGGATCAATGGGCGGGCCTTGTCGATTGGAGGTACAGGAACTCCACGTAGGTGTGGCCAGCGTTTCTTCAGAGCTTCAATAGGGAAGGAGTACTCGGAGAGGCATAGGTTGCTCGCTGTAAACGCTCCATTGATTGGGTATCTGACACCAGGGCTGTCCTTTGGTGACACGTGTAGGTCGACGGACCGACCGCTACACCGGAATGGCTTGGTGAGATGCAGGTGGACGTTGACTAAGTTGTCCAGTGCCATCTTAAGTAGGGCGAAATCCTTCTCCCTTCCACTGCTGAAGGTGGGGAGAGTAGGCCTTGGTATGCCATACAACGAGGCGATTAGCAGCTCTGTGGCATTTGGCATTGGTGGGGCTGCTGGTGCAGGTCCACCTGGATACGGTACATTTCCATACATGGGCCATGCACCATGCATAGGAGTGTAGGAGTACGGCTGCGCAGCTGGATATGGAAACGGCGGTGCCAGTGCGGACAGCTGCGAAGGCATTGTCATGGGAACTGGCTGGGCTGAGGCAGGCTGCACAGTCGTGGGTGCGAAGGGCACAGCTGGTCCTTCTGCGGGAGGAACTGTAGAGGTTCCAGTCACCATGGGTTTAGGTTGGTCACCCACAGTAGGAAATGGTGGTGCTGATGCCGACAGCTGTGGAGGCGTCCCCATGGGGACAGGCTGGGCTGAGGCAGGTTGCACGGTAATCGGTGAGGATATGGCTGGTCCTCCGGATGGAGTAACAGTGGAAACTATGGTCACCATGTGGTTCGGCTGGTTGCCTGGAACTGGGAATGGTGGTGCTGAAGTGGACAGTTGGGTAGGAGGTACTGTGAAAGCAGGTTGGACAGTAGCCGGAGGTAGGACAACTTGAGATCCCCCAGATGGAGTGCCTGTGGAGATGGTTACTCCGGTGGTAGGCTGGTGTTCTGGGGAAAAACTCTGGGCATCGGCCTGTGCTACGGGGTCCCCTGAGACACCATGGTGCTGGGATGGGGAGTCCTGGGTTTCACTGCTGACCATTGACGAGATCAGTCTCGCCTCTTCCAACTGTTGTTCCACTTCCCGCAATCTCCGCTGTCGGGAAAGTTGGGTGTTGAGGAGTTCACGTTGGCGTAGAGCTTCTCGCTCAATTTGTTCCGCTTGTCTGCGGGCTGCGATCGCCGCCTCCTCTGCGGCCACTCGGGCATTATATGCCTGGTCATCCAGGCGACACATCTCCTCATCTGCCCTTTGATCCTCCTCCATTTGGCGTTTCAGTTCCCGGAGTTCGGCTTGTTTCCTCCTCTGAGTGAGTTCTGCTGATTGAGAGTCACTCAGCTTGGATCGTACCGATGCATTGCTGTGATGGGAATTTCCACCAGACGATGCTCGGCTCTGGTGGGATACTGTTCCTACGGACTTATGGCTTTGTCCGTCATCTGATTTACTGGTGGGCGGGTGGCCACTAAGGTCATAATCCTGTAGGTGTGTAGGTACATGCCTATCTCGGGTTGGCCGTTGGGTCTCTTCCATTTTATCCATAGGTCGCTGGTTCGAATCCGGCTCGAAGGACCATGAAAACACGGTGTAATGGTACACGGGGAAAATGGTAGTTGAGGTTCACAATGGACTGTATTTAATTATAACTGGATGTTATTGGTATGGCGTGGTTGCCGTGATTAGCTGGTTGCCGTAATTACGGTGTTAGCCGTGATAGCCGTGATAGCCGTGATAGCCGTGGTTCTGGAATAAAGGATAAATATAAACACTAATGACTTTCCTAATCAAACTAAATAGGATAAACATAATAGACATATTGAGTACATGTATGTATCGGAAAGCTAACCAAGGATAAACTAGGAAAGTGGCATACTAATGCGTATGCATCCTTATAAAGGCTAATAAGAATAATAAGGCGATGATTAACTTATACTAACAGTTAGGTGCATGGAGTACTAAAACATTAAAGAATAAGCACGAATTATAAAGCAAATAAGTAACTTGTTTCATCTAAATAACTGTTCCTCTATAAGGACACTTTAAAGTGAAAGGTACAGAATATGGTTAACAGAATGTCTAAAGTGTACTTACATTCACAAAGGACGCACGGCTTGGGGTAATCGAAGGATAAGATTGGAGAAATACAGGAATAATTCTGGAGACAATAATATGGACTGATCGGCAAAGGAGAGAGTGTGAGAATGACACAAAGGGGCATGGCTTAAATGGTCCCTAAGTCTAGCACTAAATGCATAATACACATAAACAAGAGGGCACCAGTTACACTGGCAGTGCAAAGTAGGAATAAAGAAACACTGTTCCCTAAAACCAGACATTACTTCATCCACATTCTTATCCTGGGCCAAACCTAACTATAATATTGAGACTTCAGCCCAGAGACTGGTTTATACTTGGAAACAGTAGCCCATTCATAAGCACAGAGTCTTGGGATTGAGCGGGGACTTGTAGTAGGAGCAACAAAGGTCGAAGGGTCAATCTCCTATATTACACGGGGTGCTGTTTAATAACAAGCGAGCTAAATGGCAAAGACTTTTTGACAATACTACTGAGGCCTTGTGGCGTTTCCTTCCATTGTTCCCTTTGTTTGTACTTATACTTTTTCTCAACATGCCCCATAAGGTTTGTACATGACTTCTACCGAGGACTTGGGCTCAGGTCCTCAGTTGTATTGTTATCACTAATCCCACATTGTCCCAAGTCCTCAGTTGTAATAAATAATCTGTACACGAACACACACAAGTTTGTAAACACCTTCAATCTGGGACCTCCTATTATCCTATTGTTCGTACATTTTGGCAAGGACCCTCATTGGTTTTGTACGTGGTTTTCAACTGGGGACCTTTCTCATCCAGGGACCATATATTGCCCGCTATTTATAAAGGTCCCCTATTGAATGCAAAACACAAACCCACATTAATTCCTCACTACATCAGTCAACAGCCAGTTCACAACATGGAATATTCAACAAAACAGCGCAAGCTGTATTTTACAACTTAAAGGTATATGTATATGTATATGTACAAAAAACGTAGAATGCTGCGTAGCACTATGTATAAGTAGTAAGTTACAACATTTGCAAACATCATGTGCTGTCCTTTTCAAGAAAAGTGGAAGTTTATATCGTTTTCCCAATGATTGTCGGCCGACAATCATTGGAAATAGTCTATTCCCCGACCTGATAATTCCCTGACTCTATGAATTGCTGTTTTAGTCTAAAGTAGGGTCAGGGAACAAGACTAGTAGAACATAATTTGTCTCTGTGCATCTATCTATGCACACAAAACTTTAAACAGGTCAGTGTTACAGTATTTTCTAGCACGCTATAAAAAACTAACCCCCAATTTGGCCCCAAATCCATTCATTTCTTAAAATTACAGCAAAAGCAAATGTTGTATACTACATTTAAATATAAACTTGGTTGCCAAGGAGTTAATTCTCTTGCTTTGTTATTCTATAATTTCCAACAGGTAAACTACTGCAGAATGGCGGCTGGTGTAACCATGGTAACTGCAGAGTCCCTTTTAAATACCATTATCCAGAGTCACCTGGAATGCTCAATCTGCCACACCCGTTACCAAGAGCCCAAGATGCTGAACTGCTCACACAGTTTCTGTCTCAGATGCCTCCAGGAACTGAAGCACAGCCAAAACCCAGACGTAACCAGATAACATGCCCACTGTGTCAGCGAGAAATCTACTTATATAAACTAAGGCGGAGTGACCAAGTTGAACAACAACTACGGCCTGATTTCCCTGGTGGAGGAGGTCACAAAGCAGGAACAGCTCTTGAAAGGTGAAGGGTCACAGGTCATCATATGTCAGGCATGTGATGAAGAGAATAAGGCAATTTCTCAATGTATGGATTGTGGACATTATCTCTGTCCGGAATGCCAGAAAGCACATCAGCGCTGGGCTGCACTAAGGTCTCACACAATTGTTGCGTTGCATGAACAATCAGTTGTCTCCAAAAGCGAATCAGAGAAGAACATCTCAAATTGTGACATCCATCCAAGCCAGGAACTTTGTTTCTACTGCAGTACATGTGACCAGCTCATCTGCAAACGGTGTACAGCATCGATGCACAAAGAACCTATGCACATATTTGTTGATTTGAATGTGGCCTTTGATATTTATGTGCATGAAGCCCAAGAATTTATAGTGAGTCAATGTGAAGCCGAGGGTTTACCAAATTGCTCGTTTTTGCGAAACCGATTAAGCACAATGCTGGCTAAAACAAAGAGTGAAATTTCCAGTGCGGCAGCACTAAAGGTTGCCAGAATCAGACAAGAAGAAATGCAACTTTTGCAACAAGCACAAGGCGCCTACAGGGAAAAGGACAAGACGCTGGCAAAACTGATTTTTGGCCAGCAGACAGCGAAAAGAACTTGCAGTGAGGTAACTGAGGTTACTGATGCCAATCGCCTTGAGGTCTTGAAACTCAGGCAAGACCTCCTGCATGACTATAAAGATGTGAAAGACAAGCCGGCGAAAGATGTAAACAGCAACCTGTCATTCCTTGGTTTCAAAAAGAATTGCAATGGCAATGAGGTTGGACTAGGAACACTCCAGCTTGAAGAAAAATGGGAAGTAACGCATGAGTTAAATTTCCCTGGATCGCGCATTGCTACATTCTCTACCGGTGATATTGCTGTCACAAATTCGGATGGCCTGACTCTGCTACGTCTTGATGAACAGGAAGGTTACAAAACGTATATGGGCGCTAACATTTTGTATATTACAGCCATTGCAATAAACAAAGATGGTCATATGCACCTATTAGTTCAACAGGAAGTCAAGATCTTTAACAAGGAATGTCGTCTTCTTCGTCAGTTCAAACCAGGTAAAGAGGCAGACATCGACGGTACACCAACATGCCTTGCAGTGGATGACAGCAATCTCATAGCAGTGGGTTATGAAGACAAAGAACTGATATCTCTACACAACCCAGACGGATCCCTCATCAGAACAATACCTGCTCCAATGATTCGCAGTTTCTTGGCTACCAGCAACAACCACCTTGTTTACTCCAACTCAAGTGCGCATCAACTCGTGTCTATTGATTACCAAGGCAACAAGATTTTCACTGTTGGCTCATTTGGGAATTCTACTCCACACGGGCTGTGTTGTGACAAAGCTGGTAATATCTATGTAGTTGCATACCGCCCCTGTCTAAATACAAGTGTATACCAAATCCATTGTTACAGTCCAGATGGTACTTACATTGACACCCATGTCAAAGAACTTGCTGACGTTTATGACATAAGATACAATCCAAGTGGTCACATTGCAGTGACTGGCTGCTATACTACACGAGTTTATAGGAAAGTGTAAAAGAAGGCAAATACATCATAATCCTCATGCATGCTCTACAGAACATGATGACAAACAAGAATAAGCCCATCTACAAAATATGCACAAGCAAAAGACATACTAATTATATACCGAGTAAATTTGACTCTAGAATGACACAACGCGTAAAGTATGCATTGCTGGGTTACAGTTATTCAGACAGACAGTTGCTTGTTGGCAAGCTTAAAGTTGCAAACCAGAAAAGCAAAACCCTGTAAAGGTCTTATTTTGCGTGTACAGGTAAGAACAGAACAAAGGGGTTAAATAATGCCACCAACATTGAGAAAGTGCCCCCCCCCCCCCGCGAAACATTTCGGGTGTAATTTTTTTGGGCAAATGTAGAAGACAAATTCAGGAAACCCCACCCCCCCCCCCCCCCCCCCCCCCAAACAATTTTGAATCTGCCCCTGTTATAGTTGGCCAACGATATTATTAATGTTTACAAAGATTTTTCAAGATACAAAATTGTAATCAAAGAAAAGCTGTCATTAACTGCGTTCATTTGCGAGTGTACACATACATGTATTTAGCCGTGATAGCTCCGCAGGCCTGAAAGCGTAGCTGACCATCTCACCATGGAGGTATGGTCTAGAGGTTTTTAACCATGGTCCGTTGGCATGTCCCTCCTTTTTGTGTAATTACGGTGTATATTGTGTATCCTTCAAAATTTGTCTAACTTGGTTTCGTTGTTAACTCTGTTGTACATGTATGAGCAATTTTATTTGGATATTATACATGTAATATGACGCTTTATAAAATGTTATTATCTCAGTGACCCACAGTTCTTTCCCAGCTGATGGGCCCAATTTTATGGAATGCCTTACTTCGAATTATGTGCTAACGGCCTGCAATAATTCTGTGCTAATGATCTAGCACTCTGTACTAACGCTCTTAGTTACGAAACGTACATGCATGCAAGCCAAAGTTTTGCTGTAGTTATTGGTGATTTCTTGCTTGCCGTTTGTGGACGTACGCCCTATACGATCCCCGAATACATTTTTTAAAATGAACCAGTACCGTTGCGAGAATTTTTTTAAGGGAGAGGGGGTACAAAGATTTGTTTAAATTGTAGAGATGTGGTATGCAGTTTTTGCATATTTTATCAGCAGTTCTTATCGTGTACCCTCGAACACTGTGAACAAGATGTTCATTGTTAGTGTGCCGTTTTTCTTTTCTTAGATGTTTATAGTGAAAGTTGGATTCATGTTTGTGATTCAGAGGAAAGGACAAGATATTGACTGTAGCAAAAACCTGTCTTGGGTAACATTCACTGGCTTCAGAATAGCTGGAGTGGAATGCGAAACTCTGTTTCAGTGATATTTGCAGTCTATTTGTAATACAAAGATAAATCAATTGTACATATAAGTGTTTTTGTGCCAGCTTACACACAAGTAGAAATGTTGGTATGATCACAAGCCATGAATAGATAGAGCAAATACATTCATTGATTTGAAATATAAAGGTTTGAAACTGATTGTCAGTGAATGTGTTTGTATTTCGATTCAGCAGATTATTTAAAAATTGGACTGACCTTACATTTTACAGCATGTGTGAGGTTAAATTTAATTAATCAAGAGTGTTCAGTTGACCAGTCTAAATGCTGTTTTACTTATCGCAAATGTTTTGTTGCAACATGTCATTGAATCATGAGCCCGAGTATGTGGACAGTTAATCAACATACATGTATACTTCTCACAGTAATTATACAGTGGAATCTTGTTACTAGTCTGTGTACACACGTACCAACGTAAAAGTTGTTATAAATTATGTAAATAAGGTGATAGTTCATGTGACGTGTAAATCGAACATTCTGTATTGTTCTGCTACATACATGACATACGTGGGGAATATGCATGATTTGTCAGTTACATGTAATTCCCATTTGAGCAAATTTTCCTTTAGGTCTGAAGACCTATAATGATCATTGATGGCATTGTATATTGTATGAAAACAAATGTTAACAGGCCCAATTTGCAGGATGGGTATAATTTCTGTCAAGTTAAAAGGAAAGTGATAAATGTAAAGGTTTTTTGGACTACTAATTGCTTGTACTATAGTACTGTAGACAATTCGATATGAAGATTGTATCATTTTCTTATGACAGTGTTCTGGACGTTTGCACAATTAAAGTTTATTTGCATAATATTCTATTCCTACTAGACAGTGAAAGTGTATTTAAAAGTTTTAGTGACAGTTGTAATATTATCGATTTTTAGTTTATAGGAGAAGGCCAAGTAAAAAACATGTTGATCGTCCCCGCCCGTTCCTTTTTGAAGCTCCTTTTTCATTGTTTCCCTTAAAAAAGCTAGATTTTTATGTATTTCGCTTTATCTTGGCACCATTCTTTCGATGATCGATTCTTTTTCCAATATTTTCGACTTCTAGAAAGCCAGAGGGCAGTATAGTTCACTGGCATTCGCGATATGCGAGCTAACGTCTATAGTAGTAGTCCCATGATCCAGAGTTGTAGTCGAGTCCCTGCAAGTCCTTTCCCAAGTCCTTTCGCAAGTCCTAAAGCCGGTCACAAGTAACAAGATGGACAATGAAAAAGTAATGCCTTTGTTAAAACCCCTTGAGTACGGTATTTTACGTTAGACGTCGGGGTGCCAAGCGAACCGCTACAATGTGTTTGTGCAGTCAAGCGTAACCTATACACAATAATCCAACAATGGATTGAAACTGCACACTGGTGGCACTGGGTTTTTTTTGCGCATATTTGCGTCATCCGTACGCAAGGGGGTTTTAAAGCTCATTTTAATAGCTTGTGATGGACTTGCAGGGACTTGTGATGAACTTTCCCTGCCATGTTCACTGAGACATGTGCGTGAAAATGGATAATTTACCATGCAGCCGCTTTATATTCTCGGAGTCCGGGCTTGCGACTATATCTACCCAAACAAACCTGGGGCCTACAGTACAAAAACGGGGACCATAAAATTCCATCCTGTACATGTTTTTTGTTTACTTGACCTTACGATTGGGTGAATTTGTGTTTATTCTAAGTGTACGAAGAGTGAATTGGGACTAGCGTTGGAAACTTTAATACAATTCCAGTCCGTCAAAACAATACTTGTATAGTGGGCAATATGCCTTTTGCGCGTTGATTTGCATAGATCCTTGTACCCCGTCTTCGCTCAATCTGCCAGACTGATCATTATTATGCATGTCAGTACCATTGTTGCTATACCACGTGATTCGGGGCAAGCCGCAACGTGGCGACGCACGGCCAGTGGCGGTTTCCCTGTCTGGTATCTGGAACTACCGCTGGGTGAAACGGCGCACGATAGAGATTGTCACCATTCTAAAACACAACAACCGCTCGAATCGTTACAGTACATGTTGTATGTTCTTTTCCAAACGCGGCCTATTTTTAGCAATTATAGTTTCTTTAATGGATAACAACTTCGAAGGTTGGAACGTGAAGAAACTGCAGAAATTTCTTCAAGAGAGAGGGGTTTCAATAACGGGTTACCTGAAGAAAGAACTGGTTGAACTGTGCAAGTGCGTGGCCAATCTGAAATTGACAACCGACCCGAATCTTTCAAGCCCCAAACTTAAGGAGACTCTTGACAAAAGATTGAAAGACGCTGGCTGCACATTTTCCGACCCATCTAATCTTCCTAGATTCACGAAGGATTTTTCGAATATACCAGATTTCGAACTATACGATGTCTTCAATTATTTGATTTGTTTTCGAGCGGATTACGACCGGCGAAAACTTATTCGTAAATATAAAAAACAATTTCTGCAAGTGAGTCACTTACGTAAAAACCGATAATGAGACCTTGCTCAACAGAATCTTTCTTCTTCCAACCTTTCCCACAAATAAAAAAGGAATGGAAAGAGAGATTTTGTTGATGCCTTTACAAATCCTCCCCCCCCCCCCCCCTCCCCCAGATAAGTTTGGACTCGCTGCGGCTACTTAAAACCGACTCCCGCGAAGCGTATTCCACTTTAAAAAAAAAGAAGAAAGATATTACGCTTTGGGTGGGTCAGTCACACACCCACACGGCTGGCATATATACCCACCAACATATTCGTAAATATATACAAAAACAATTTCTGCAAGACCAGTTATTTACGTAAAAACCGATAATGAGACCTTGCTCAACAGAATCTTTCTTCCTTCAACCTTTCCCACAAATAGAAAAAGAATGGAAAGAGAGATTTTGTTGATGCCTTTAACAACCCCCACCCTCCCTACCCCCTAAACGAACTTTGACTCACTGCGGCTATTTCCTGAGATGATCAAAAAAATAAGATAAACTGATCATTCCTTGAATTTTGCCTGCACACACCGGTTCTTTCTTTCTTGCTATTTCCAAAATTTAAAAAGCACTTCATCTTGCAAAGAACAAGAAGTTCAACCAAAATGAACAATCGGTTAACCAAGGCCCTGAAACAAAAAGTTCCATCACATTGACTCAAAATCGTAACACATAGTCTGCATGCATGATTACGCCCCCTCCCAATAAAAACAAAAACAAAATTGTTCATCTCCACCGCGCTAGAGGTCGAAGCTGGTATTGGGTCGGTGTAGTCATCTGTTGGCCCATTGCCACCGACGAAATGTTTGGAGCAAATGTAAGTATTGTAAGTTACATTCTCCGCCGAAAAGTCTTTTCTGGAGCAGTTTTTTATCCAACGGAGACACTTCTCGCGGTTCGACTTCGGCTTCGGAAAGGGTAGCCACCAAACGCCATTCCTGTGGGGATGATCCGAAAAGCGCGAGTCGCTGTTGCATATTCCGTAAGAACAGTGCTTCTTCGCAGGCATTCTAAAGCACTAAATCCCACAAACTTCGTATTTTATGTTAATGTCTAGATTCTAACAATAACCAGTACTAGAGTCTGACAAAATCTGCGTGGAAATTAATCGTTTTAAAGTAACAAGAAACGTATGAATCGCGTACATGTACTTCGATCACGGCAAGTGGACACGTACGTACGTATGCGATTAGTCTTGGTTCCAAGACGTCCTTAGCGCGGTGCGACGTACAGCGCGAACGGAAGCGCCCTCTACCTACACACACACATACGCCAAGGCCAAATCGCTAGCGATTTGGCCTTGGCGTGTGTGTGTGTAGCGAGAGGGCGCTGTCGGCCGCTATACGTCGCAGCTAAGAACGTCTTGGAACCTAGACTAGTATGCGATATGCATTGACATTGTGTCTGCGTGCACGCGCGTGCGAGAAAGCTTGCCCGAATCACGTGTCGTGGCAACAATCACTACGCAACGGGGTCAAAGTACGGGTCACTCGCAAAAGGCTTTAAGGCCAAGGGCCCAAAATAGGCACGCACAGTAATCTTTTGCCGATTTCAGTTGATGCGAAATGGACTAAATCCTGTGTAAATGTGACTTGAATGCTTGAAGCAAGAGATGAAAGATCAGTGTTGAATAAAATAGTAGTTTGTGTAATTCTTTGTCTGTTTTATGTCGATCTGATTGTTTTCCCCTAAAGTGTACATTCAGTTCAATAATTTTTCAAAACCGAGAAAAATAAACAATATGGATGGGGAAATAAGACTTCAGAAATAAGAGGGTGCACCACACTGAATAGGCCAAAATGGCTGTGCCAATAGCATAAATTGTAAACCCACAACTTTGTTTGAATAATAAATTTTGGGGGTCATGCAATTGATAGATTGTGTAATGCACCTATCAATTGCTCCCCCCCCCCCCCCACCCTTTTTTAATATGTCCATTAGGCGTAATATGGCCATTTGGCTTACTTTGGCATAATTAAACATACACAAATGAAAAAAAATACACGAGCAAAATATATGAAGCAATTAGGGGTAGGACATCGGCACTGACGCACCCCCAACGTTAAACACACTCTGACAAATGGGTGGATTACATACAATGTCGTTTGTCAGGCGATACAAGTAAAAAACTGAGTTTGTATTAAACGTGTATTGTATGTTATCAGGACATTCAGCTCCTATATATATGAGACAGGCTGATAACCTTCGAGTTGTCACGACTGCCATAATCAACAAAAACAGATAAAAGCTGCTTTTCAGTTGCTATTAATAGAACTGGGAATTTACAGCTATGAGCAATATTACTAAAGATCGTAGAAGGGAAAGATCGGACACTCCGCTCAAAAAGTGAAACGGGAAGTAGTTGCTCATGGGGAAGGGCGCCCTCATACATTTGGTAGGTAAAACCGTGACAATGAAAAAAAAACGAAGACTGCTGGTGCATGCTCCGCACTGAATTAATTGCACTAAATTACACCTTGAACAAAATTTGGCAAGGACTAGTCTGAACATTACATACTTAATGTTTCTCCCTTCTTTTCCAAAAACAAATATAACTGTAATTATGGCACAAAACTAAATTATTTCTCGGATAAATTGATGATTAAAAAGTATTTCAAAATAATATTTTTTTATTTACTATAATATTTATTTATTGCAATGTTATTCATCTTCAAAGATATAATAAAAACAGATTTAGTTTTCAAAATCATGTTACTGATTGACTCTTACTTTGTTACTGACTATCTGAAGTAGCACGGCAGTATGAGTATAAACCATTGACAGAAATTAACACTTCTAGAGTGGAGCAAAGTTTGATTTTATTTATTTTTCAGATGCTTCATTTAGTTTCATTAGTCGTTCAAGTACAACATGACTGTTAATTTATAATAAAAAAAACAACTCAACTAGTCCCCGTTACAACAAAGATGTTTTTTTCTTTTTATACATTCCACACATAAGGAATGAATAAAATCTTATACCTGCCAACTTAAACATCTCAACATTTTAATCTGGTTTTCACATGTGAAGAAAATGTATGCCCGTCTCATCGCCTCAATTGTGACATTGTACAAATTATATGTATTCCCTGATTTATAAATATCACTAAATCATGTAACTACATGTATTATAATGGAGGTATCTCCGTGATTATTATTTATCCATTCACTTATTCCTGTTTTTGTCTCTTAATGTCTTCATCATTGTGAAGTTTATTCTTCATCAATGAAAATCCCGCTTGCATAGTTTTACACCGATGCTGTACTTGTCGTAAGGATTCACTGCAGTAGACTGGTCCCCGCCCCACATTTGAAGTCCGAAGGATAATGGAGGGACCGGGAACCAGTCTATCACTGTAGCCACACGTACGCCGAAGCACGCGTTTACCTATCAAACGCTAGGGGCGCCCTTCCCCATATTTGAACATAGCGTTTCACCGATCGCTGTACAAAAAGATACCCAGTGTTCGTCCGATCGTATCCCCTCTTACATTTGCAAAGCGAGGATCAACGTTGCCTTGCACGTACATGTACATATCAAACAGCCCAAGGGTGGTGAATCAAGATTCTTTATTTCATTTTTGCAGACGAACTGGAGGGAGGTGAGTACAGTCATTTTGCTTTTCCATCCAGTGTTTTGAAGCTAAGTTTTCGCTTCATGTTTTTAGCCAGTGCAGCGCAGACACACTTGAACTTGAAGATAAAATGTTTTCGAGATAATCGCAAGAGGAGTTTCTCCTGAGTCCTATTTTAAAACTGCCAAAAATACTACTTTGCAACAACTTTGTGCAGTAAGGAAACCTTCACATTATTCTATGAGAGGTGAATGTTTACGTGAACCCAGTTAACACGGTGGTTAATTAGCCTAAATTAATTAGTTAAGATGCTCGTCCCTTCGTGAAAACAAAAATTGAAGTTTTCCTACATTCACGCCCTTTCTGTTCAATGTGTTTTCCATATGGAAGGGACGCGCCTGTTTACACTGGCTAAAAACATCCCTTCGTGAAAACGAAAATCTCAGTTGACCAACTTTGACGCCTTTCCGTGCAATACATTTTGTACGCATTCAAGCCATCAAGGGGCAGGCATGTTCGCGTCTCTTCGTGAAAATGCAAAATGCAATTATCGAGATGCCTGCCCCTGGCATCATTATTGTTAGCCCTAGAAGGACGCTATGATATAGCGTCCTAGCGCCCAAGTATGCAAAACAGTCGTATGCTAGAAACCGAAGATAAAAAATCACACTTTACCTGCATAAATATTCTTGGCATCATTTTATTCAAACAGTTCAACAGCCCATCTCCCTGTACGGATGGAAATATTCCTCCAAGAATGTCAAGAACAGGAGATATTTGCGGCGCAAAATCGTCTCCACGCGACGCTGACTTCACAAACACGAGGAGTAATACCCACATTTAGAACGTTCATCAACAGAGGGCGCAATTTACAGTCGCCGCGTGCACGGCCGAAATTGCGCCCTCTGTTGTTGATGAACGTTCAAGACGTGCGGACAAGGTATTACTCCTCGTGTTTGTGAAGTCAGCGTCGCGTGGAGACGATTTTGCGCCGCAAATATCTCCTGTTCTTTACATTCTTGGAGGAATATTTCCATCCGTACAGGGAGATGGGCTGTTGAACTGTTTGAATAAAATGATGCCAAGAATATTTATGCAGGTAAAATGTGATTTTTTATTTTCGGTTTCTAGCATAGGACTGTTTTGCATACTTGGGCGCTAGGACGCTATATCATAGCGTCCTTCTAGGGCTACATTATTGTAATTTGGAAATTAATTATGTTTTGCTTACAGAAGCATGTCAAAATGGTTAAGACTAATAATAGTAATAAGTACAGTGTTTTAAAGCAAAATAGTTCGTGAAAACGGTGACGAATTATCCGATGCACCTACAATGTAGTTCTCCGACACTAATGCATCACTGCACATGCATTTGTTAGGGTTGGATCCGAAAAACTGGGTACACCGGATAACACGGACCGTGACACTGGGTGCCTGAATTTTATCACACTAAAAAGAAAGAGAATTTAATTCACAGAATCGGTGTTTAACTATTTTGCTGACATTATCTCCTCCTGCAATCAAGCCCATACATATGTACTTGTTCTAGCCTCAAGCGGTTAAAAGGAGAAAGTACCTGGGAAAGAGTTACATATCCGGCCATTTTCAAAGAAAAAGTTGAAATTTTGTCCCTCCTAAATTTGTGTTTCTTCATCAGATTTACACTTTCTTGTGGTTTTTATGTCATTTTAAGGGAAAATAAGTGATGGCCGGATATGGAACTCTTTCCGAGAAAATAACTAATCCTACGGGCTAGTAAGATTTAATATGTCAAACAAACTGAGGGAAACTGATCAACTATGTAAATTTGAATAAACCCTTCAAAGTGAACAAGCGGGATTTGAACCTGCGACCTCCGGAATACTGTACCGGAGTTATACCAACTGAGCTATCTTGCCCTATGTTGGCGGTCTCCCAAATTGTCAGTATCTTTGGTTTTTTTTTTTTGGGGGGGGGGGCGCTAGTCAGAAGTCATAACCCGTAATACTGTAAAAATTTCATATGGACAGTGAACTAGCCCATAGGGGTTAAATAAACTCTTTTAGCACAAGGTCTGATGGCGATCTCTTTTTACTATCTGTGACTGCAGGTATATCAGAACTTCAAGATGGCGGCTGGTGTAACTGCAGAGTCAGTTTTGGATACAATTATTCAAGGTCATCTGGAATGTTCAATTTGCCACTCGCGTTACCAAGAACCCAAGATGCTGAACTGCTCACACAGTTTCTGCCTCAGATGCCTCCAAGAATTGAAGCACAGCCAAGATCCAATCGGCAATAAGCTGACGTGTCCCTTGTGTCAGAGGGACACATTTTTTCCCAAAGCCGGCCTGGCGAAGCTTACCAACAACTATGCTCTGATTGCCCTGATGGGCGAGGTCACCAAACAGGAACAGCTCTTGCAGAAGGAAGGAGCAAAGGTCATGTGTCAGTCGTGCGAGGAGGAAAATGAGGCAGTTTCCCGATGCATGGACTGCGAGCATTACCTCTGCCAAGAATGCAGGAAAGCGCATCAGCGCTTGGCTGCACTGCGGACCCACAAGCTGATATCTCTGGTAGAGATGCAAGGAGAATCGTCACCTCAGACGGTGTCAACGAAAGGCTACATCTCAAAGTGTTACGTCCATCCAAGCCAGGAGCTGTGCTTCTACTGCAACACATGCGAGCAGCTGATCTGTAAGACCTGTGCGGCTTCCAGTCACAGAGAGCCCGTACATAGCTTTGTTAACTTCAAAACAGCCATAGATATTTGCCTGTATAGCGCCAGGGAAATAGTCTCCCACGTTGTCAAATACAACTCGACCAATACTGCCATCCAGATCCCAACAAACTGGGTGTCCTCTCGCAATCGACTGAGCATGATGCTGGCCGAGACGAAAAAGAAGATTTCCCAGAAAGCTGAAATGGAGGTAGCCAAAATCAGACATAAGGAGACCCAACTCCTGCAGCAGGCTCACGTGGCGTACAGGAGAAAGGACAAAAAACTTGCAGAGGTGATATTTGCCGAGCACACCATGGCAAGGGTGCACAGCGAGATGACTGAAGCCAATAGCCTTGACATCTTGAAGCTCAGACAAGAGCTGCTGCATGACTACAGGGATGTAGTCAAGGAACAGACTGATGACGTAACCCCAGAACTCTCCTTCATCAGCTTCAATGAAAATCAGACAGAGGTTGAGCTCGGAAATCTGCTGCTGAAAGAAAAGTGGGTGGCGCTGAGTAATTCAAACGTCACAGGAGAATTCATTGGGTCTCTGTCCACGTGTGACATGGTGGTTGTAAATAAAGGCCAACAAAAGCTTACCAAGCTAAGTCCTGATGGTAAGGTCCTACACGTCTGCTCTATCAGTCAACTGGAGGGTGAGGATCCTTCCGAAGTAAAACAGCCCACCGATTTTGAAGTCAACAAGGATGATCAACTCATTCTACTATTGGAGTCTGCTGTCAAGATTTTCAACAAAGAACACCAGCTCCTTCGTCAGTTCACACCAGGTAAAGAGGCAGACATCGACGGCACACCAACATGTCTTGCAGTGGATGAAAGCAATCTGATAGCAGTGGGTTATAAAGACAAGGAACAGATATCTCTACACAACCCAGACGGGTCCCTCGTCAGAACACTACCTGCTCCTATGATCGACAACTACTTGACCATAAGTAACCGGCGCATCATTTACACCAATATCACTCAAAAGACAATCAAGAGATTCACAGTCCAGATATACGAAGGACAAGTCCCATGTGGAGTGTGCTGTGACAAAGCTGGGGATATCTATGTCATCAGTTCATCCAATCAAATCCACCATTACAGTGCAGAGGGCAAGTACATTGAAGTCCTGGTCAGTGATTTGAGTAACCACTGTGACATCAAGATTTCTCCTGGTGGTCATTTAGCAGTGACCGGTCCTACACTGACACGGATATACCACCGAGTGTAAGACTATATAGAAGTAACATAAATGCACAATTGGCAGAGAAGAAAGTACTATCATCCTGCAACATCATACATGTATATCTATAAATTTGAATATGATTTTTATACGATTCTGATATCTTCAATAATTCCTAAATAAGTGAATAAGCACACCGTCGCACGTGAGTCGGGAATTTGTAAGAAATTAATACTGGATTTAGATATTGTGATTTTCTTTTCTAAACAAATACACAATTAGGATTCTGATCAGAAGTACTAAAGAGTTTTTCTTTCCTGTGGTTTTCTCTTACACTACTATTGGCTGCCTTTTAAAGTGAGTCTAAATGAACCAGCCAGAGTGCCAGACGCATGCGCTGCCTGGAACTTTTTTGCACTGTAAATAGCGCCACCATTAGTTTTTTAAACAGTTTTATTTAAACAGGGTGGCCTCATCAGTTAAAAAACTGCTATCCCTGAGGGCCCTGTATACAAAAAATGAATAACACTAACATTTAATTAAAACCACTAATAACTCAAGAAAATTAAGATTAATAAAACATATACATTTAAAGTAAAAACATTATAAATACAAAATAAACAAACAAGATAACCGACAAACAAGAGAAAAATTAATAGAACGTTCAAACATAAGCATATAAACATAAATGTAGAATAAAATGGACTAAGTATAATAAAAAATATATATAGTTTCATTTTTCTTGTTATTGTATGTACATCAATTGCATTATGGCGCGTGGCATCAGGCCAGGCTGCGTTCAAAATGTATTCTGTAAAAACAACATTCATATTTAATTAAACATGTTAAAGGGTGACAGTTCAGGATTTAAAATTGAAATGATTCAATACCTAGGCTTTACAAAGTGATTCATGCTAAGAAATTCAATGCCTTAATAACTGCTCAAATTTAAAACATATAATTACCTTTGTTACTTTGTTGTAAATATTATTATGGGAGTATTGGTAAATTGTGATCAATCAACAATCAGTACACTTACAACCAAGTTGGAGGAGCTTTTGAAATTGTGTAACTTGTATGCTCACAAATCTATGAATATATATTTAAATTTCTATTTAGATGTGGCGGGTATTAGCCCTCCTATACTTATAACTATCACAGCCTATCAAAAACTCTAAACACCAACTCTCACAGCTTGTGTGTGTTTCAATCTGTCATTTGATAGGTTTTGATCTGTACAGCAGCTGGGTCGATTTTGGCCCTGAGAGAGGAAGGGTTTGTGTAGCGTAAATATCAAATAATTGTTTTTTTTATAAATTTAACCTGGTCTGTTACGAAAGACAGGGGTATATTCGTGTACCCTTTTAAAATTCTATAGCCCATCTACAAGTATTTTGGTCTTCCTATAATATTGTTGTGCTACACACGAAGGTACTACATGTTGAAAAAAATTCTGACTTTTTTTTTTTTAATAACATTAAAATCAGGGTTGTTTTATTTAAATCACTCGATTTAAATCATTGATTTAAATCATTGTTATTCAAACCTGACTGTCATTAACTTTAAATCGCTTATACTCACTCTAAAGGGATGTATAAGGCCAGTTTCCTGAAACAGTGTACTACATTTATCTTGTGTACAATGCATGATTCTGAAGTCATTGTGTGTGTAATGTACTACCTGCATGTATGATACAGTATCCCTCTCTTAGTCTGACCTGACCTGACCCTCCCCCCTCCCCGCCTCGACCCTCCCCCTTTCCCTCCCCCTTCCCCACTCCTCCTCCCGACTCCTCTCCCCCCCCCCCCCCCCCCCCCCCTGCGTGGCGATTTGTATCCAGTTCATCAGGCATTGAGGACTTTCTGCTGAGTTGTATAAAAATGACAATTGAAAAATGTTGTGTTGGGACTTTTAATGATTTTTAATAAATATTTACGTTTTCCAAAATTGTAAATTTTGCCCCATCGTCTCGGCTAAACCGTCTTTATTTTAACATAGGCCTAAATCTTAAATGGTGCTCTGTCCATTGAAAGTTCCATTGTCTGGTTCCCATTCTACAGTTGCAAATGCAAAATGACGCCAGAGGACAATATTTCCACCGCAAAAATCGTAAAAATGTGTACAGGATCAAAATAAGGACAGTGCGTAAACAAAATATAGTGGCTGCATTATATAGTTTTATTACACCATGGTTGTGTGTAGAGAGGAGGGGGGTTCCTGTTATCAACTTGGGTGAGAAATGTGCAGTATGATGGTGATGTTGTAACAGAGATTTTAAGACAAACTTTGTAATCTAGAACAGAATATGATCAATGAAAAGGATTTCAGTACTGATTTCATGAACAATTGTGTGTGGTTATACTTGACTTTCAATGATGGTCATTTAAATTGACTTATTTGAAACAAATGATTCATGCCAATGGTACGATGGTAAAAAAAATCTTAAAATTCCATTTTAATAAAAAACAAGATTTTGATTTTAAAAAAAATCATGATTTTTATCAACCCTGATTAAAATTACTGTATGTAAAAGAGACCTGTAAAATTTGTTGGTGTTAGAACAACACTTTCTCGATGCGGGGAAAAAAGAGACCACAATAGAGTACCGAAGTGATGACGCAATCAATGCAATGTTTGGAGCTAGAATACATTCTAAACTGCATGTGTTTGGAACCAGTTGCCGCGGCAACTGACGTCAGACTTCGGTACTCTATTAAGATGTTTTGCTCTGTGTTAAACATGACTGCAATCACTGACCGCAAACAATTAAGGCAAGGTCTGAATACTGGTCGAATCCCTTCCCCATAGAGTACCGAAGTCTGACGTCAGTTGCTGCGGCAATGGTTCCAAACACATGCAGTTTAGAATGTACATGTATTCTGCTTCTAAACATTGCATTGATTGACGTCATCACTTCGGTACTCTATAGTGACCCTAAATCAACCGAACTCGAAAGATTATGCATGGTTATGTAACTCAAAAACAATCCTGAAAGGAACCCTGCCCACGGAATGTCCCTTTCGCAAGTCCCCTTTGGGAAAAATAGGCAATTTCGTAATAACTTTGGTTCACACGGTGTAGAACTTATGAAACAAAAACAATTTAATTCACATTATCAGCGTCAATTAAACCTCTTGCAGACGGAATGTATTAATTAATTCATTTGTTTGCGAAGGTTTGTTTACTTACCTACTAGGGCCAACTGAGGGCGCTCTTGCTGAGGACCGTTGTTTAATTTTTCCGAAGCTGGGAGTGGTCATTTTGAGGTAATTGCAACAAAATATGATATTCTTTTGCGTATTTAAAGTGTTTGAGGATACACATTGTGGATTCAGCAGATACCTTGGATTAGTTGTGTGGAGGAGCCATTGATTCTGGTTTGTACGTCACTTGCATATTTGTTTGATCGGTCCGCATACCTTGTGTGTGGGAACATGGAGGAAGGATCCTTCCTCCATAAGCCGTTTCGCGGATACCGCCATCTTGGATTGAAAATGTGGTCACGTGATTTCTTAGGGGGCCGATCAGAAAATGACGTCACAAGCGCAACGTAAAAGGCATGGGGAGGTAAGAGCTGCTCTGAAAAATCTCCGTTTTTTCGTTGAAAGCGAACAAATATTCCATGCAAAGTTGGAAAAATTGAAAAGGGGATTACTGAGCTACCGTTGGGTGTAAAAAGAGCCCCACATGCAAGTGCTGCAACCCCCAAAAGAAACAAAATTGTTGTGCATCGATTGTTTGTGCGGCACTTCCCGCTGGGGCCGGCCACGATCGATTTCATATATTGAGTTTTGGAACATTTTCTGGTCATATGAGTTAATGTTAGTTCTTATAAATAATTTTATGTGTTTTATCTGATAATTGCGCCCCGTTTAATTGGCTGTGACAAAGACCTTTGGCCTATTAATTAATTTCAACCACAACTTATGTATTTTTATTGGCTGTTTTGGAAACTTTTCCAAAACAGCCCTTGTTTTCGTTAAGATTTTTTTTTTTTTTTTTTTTTTTGGCTGTTTCGGAATTTTCCGAAACAGCCTTTGTTTTCGTTAAGATTTTTTTTTTGGCTGTTTCGGAATTTTCCGAAACAGCCTTTGTTTTCGTTAAGATTTTTTTTTTTGGCTGTTTCGGAAGTTTTCCGAAACAGCCTTTGTTTTCGTTAAGATTTTTTTTTTTGGCTGTTTTGGAAACTTTTCCAAAACAGCCCTTGTTTTCGTTAAGATTTTTTTTTTTTGGCTGTTTTGGAAACTTTTCCAAAACAGCCCTTGTTTTCGTTAAGATTTTTTTTTTTTTCTTTTTTTTTTTTTTTTTTTTTTTTTTTTTTTTTTTTTTTTTTTCCTTTTCAGACTTTTTCCCATAGCATTTGTGCACGTTTTCTTTCTTACCGGCACTTTGGCTACTTTGGTGCACCCGATTGCCTTTAAACTTGGCAGACACTTAGACAAACTGCTCAGAATGTGTGCCGAACTTTTTGGTCATGATGACGTCATCACGTGATTTTTTATGAATTTTTGAAATTTTAAAATCGTAAAATTCTTTTCAATATATCTAGCGAACAAAACAAGATATTTTCAAAATTCTTTTTGTTACAGCTTTGGTAGGTCTCAAAGATATGCCCTAAAAAGGAAAAAGTGTGTGACGTCATGATGACATCATCAAAAATGTGCTTTTTTAAAACACATATAAGAATAGGTCCGTTCGTCATGAAAATTGGTGGGTAGGTAGATACTGGCACTAGGATGCAAAATCCAAAGTGACGTCATGATGACGTCATCACGTGATTTGTTATGAATTTTTGAAATTTTGAAAATCGTAACATTCTTTTCAATATATCTGGCAAACAAAACAAGATATTTTCAAAATTCTTTTTGTTATAGCTTTGGTAGGTCTCAAACATATGCCCTAAAAAGGAAAAAAATGTGTGACGTCATGATGACATCATCAAAAATGTGCTTTTTTAAAACACATATAAGGATAGGTCCGATCGTCATGAAAATTGGTGGGTAGGTAGATACTGGCACTAGGATGCAACATCCAAAGTGACGTCATGATGACGTCATCACGTGATTTTTTATGAATTTTTGAAATTTTGAAAATCGTAACATTCTTTTCAATATATCTCGCAAACAAAACAAGAGATTTTCAAAATTCTTTTTGATACAGCTTTTGGTATGTCTCAAAGATATGCCCTAAAAGGCGAAAATTGTGTGACGTCATAATGACGTCATCAATTTTTTTTTTTAACGCATGTAAGGGTCGGTCCGATTAAAAATTTATACATTGAATTTTTCTCTACCTAATTCAACAATTTCGTGATCGTGGCTCACTCAAGTATTAAGAAATAACAGGCATCTAACAAATTGTGACCAAATTCAATATAACACAAAGGAATTCTGGGAAGGACAGAAACCATGGCTTTCATGTGGCATGCTGTCTATAAAGAGTTGATCTCTAGTCTTTTTTTCAAGTCGTTAGACAAGTCGTAGGCAGATACTTACACCAACTGCTCAGAATGTGCGCCGAACTTTTAGGTCATGATGACGTCATCACATGTCACGTGACGTCATCTTAAAGGGGCATTTTTGGAAACCATATATCTACAAAAGTACAAGTCACATTAAGTTAAAACGTGGTATTTAGTTATGCCAGCATGTGTTAGATGAAAATGTATGTGACGTCATGGTGACGTCATGATGACGTCATCGGCTAATTTTCTATGATTTTTTTCATTTTTGAAATTTCATTTAAATCACATAATTTTACACAAAAAAACAAAACAGCCCTGTGTTTGTCCACAAACACTGCACCAGATGTCTAGTTTCTTTTTTTTTTTTTTTTTTTTTTGTGCTTCCTTTTCAGACTTTTTCCCCATAGCATTTGTGCACGTTTTCTTTCTTACCGGCACTTTGGCTACTTTGGTGCACCCGATTGCCTTTAAACTTGGCAGACACTTAGACAAACTGCTCAGAATGTGTCCCGAACTTTTTGGTCATGATGACGTCATCACGTGATTTTTTATGAATTTTTGAAATTTGAAAATCGTAAAATTCTTTTCAATATATCTAGCGAACAAAACAAGATATTTTCAAAATTCTTTTTGTTATAGCTTTGGTATGTCTCAAAGATATGCCCTAAAAGAAATAAAATGTGTGACGTCATGATGACATCATCAAAAATGTGCTTTTTTAAAACACATATAAGGATAGGTCCGATCGTCATGAAAATTGGTGGGTAGGTAGATACTGGCACTAGGATGCAAAATCCAAAGTTACGTCATGATGACGTCATCACGTGATTTGTTATGAATTTTTGAAATTTTGAAATCGTAACATTCTTTTAAATATATCTCGCAAACAAAACAAGATAGTTTCAAAATTCTTTTTGATACAGCTTTTGGTATGTCTCAAAGATATGCCCTAAAAGGCGAAAATTGTGTGACGTCATAATGACGTCATCAATTTCTTTTTTTTAACGCATGTAAGGGTCGGTCCGATTAAAAATTTATACATTGAATTTTTCTCTACCTAATTCAACAATTTCGTGATCGTGGCTCACTCAAGTATTAAGAAATAGCTGGCATCTAAAAAATTGTGACCAAATTCAATATAACACAAAGGAATTCTGGGAAGGACAGAAACCATGGCTTTCATGTGGCATGCTGTCTATAAAGAGTTGATCTCTAGTCTTTTTTTCAAGTCGTTAGACAAGTCGTAGGCAGATACTTACACCAACTGCTCAGAATGTGCGCCGAACTTTTACGTCATGATGACGTCATCACATGTCACGTGACGTCATCTTAAAGGGGCATTTTTGGAAACCATATATCTACAAAAGTACAAGTCACATTAAGTTAAAACGTGGTATTTAGTTATGCCAGCATGTGTTAGATGAAAATGTATGTGACGTCATGGTGACGTCATGATGACGTCATCGGCTAATTTTCTATAATTTTTTTCATTTTTGAAAGTTCATTTAAATCACATAATTTTACACAAAAAAACAAAACAGCCCTGTGTTTGTCCACAAACACTGCACCATACATCTAGTTTTCTTTTTTTTTTCTTTTTCTCTTTCAGACTATTGCCCATAGCATTTGTACACGTTTTCCTTTTTACCGGCACTTTGGCTACTTTTATGCAGCCGATTGTCTTTAAACTTAGCAAACACTTAAAGCAACTGCTCAGAATGTGTGCCGAACTTTTACGTCATGATGACATCATCACGTGATTTTTTATGAATTTTTGAATTTTGAAAATCGTAACATTTGTTTCAATATATCTAGCAAACAAAACAAGATATTTTCAAAATTCTTTTTGTGATAGCTTTGGTATGTCTCAAAGATATGCCCTAAAAGGCGAAAATTGTGTGACGTCATGATGACGTCATCAAAAATGTTTTTTTTTTTTAACGCATGTAAGCGTCAATCCGATTACAAAAATGTATATATTGAATTTTCCTCTCCCTAATTCCAAAATGTCATGATTGTGGCTCACTCAAGTAAGAAATAACAGCCATTTCAAAATTTAGACCAAATTCAATATAACACAAAGGAATTCTGGGAAGGGCAGATAACCATGGCTCAAATGTGCATGCTGTTTATAAAAAGGGTTGATTTGTAGTCTTTTTTCAAGTCGCTAGACTATTGCCCATAGCATTTGTAAACGTTTTCTTTCTTACCGGCCACTTTGGCTACTTTTAAACTTGACAGACACTTACCCCAACTGCTCACAATGTGTGCCGAATTTTATGTCATGATGACGTCGTCACATGTCACGTGACGTCATCTTAAAGGGGCATTTTTCGAAGCCATATATCTACAAAAGTACAAGTCCGATTAAGTTGGAACGTGATATCTAGGTATGCCACCGGGTGTTATAGATGAAAATTGACATGACGTTATGATTATAAGTCAGAACATGTCACGTGACGTCATCTTAAAGGGGCAGTTTTTGAAGGTCCATATCTACAGAAGTACAAGTCCAATTAAGTTATAAAGTAATATCTAGGTAGCCCAATAGGTCTATAGTTGAAAATTGACATGACATTATCATGTTGTCATCACATGTTACGTGACGTCATCTTAAAGGGGCAGTTTTTGAAGCCACATATAAACAAAAGTACAAGTTCGATTAAGTTGAAATGTAATATCCAGGCAGGTCTGCAGGTTCATAGATGAAAATTGACATGACATTATGACTTCATCACATGTCACGTGACGTCATCATAAAGAGCCAGTTTTTGAAGCCATATATATACAAAAGTACAAGTCCGATTAAGTTGAAAAGTTATATCTAGGTAGGTCAGCAAGTTTATAGATGAAAATTTATGTGACTTTATGATGACGTCATCACATGTCACTATTACAAACAACTTTAATTAATTTCAAAATTAACAAAGAAAAGTGGCAGTAGTGCGATTGTTTGACAAACTTTAATTGTTGTATTCACATTTCACATCCAAACTAAAAAAAAAAAACGAAACAGCCCTGTGTTTGTCCACAAACACCAACCTCATGCCTCTAGTTTTCTTTTTTTTTTCTTTTTCTCTTTCAGACTATTGCCCATAGCATTTGTACACGTTTTCCTTTTTACCGGCACTTTGGCTACTTGTATGCAGCCGATTGTCTTTAAACTTAGCAAACACTTAAAGCAACTGCTCAGAATGTGTGCCGAACTTTTACGTCATGATGACGTCATCACGTGATTTTTTATGAATTTTTGAATTTTGAAAATCGTAACATTTGTTTCAATATATCTAGCGAACAAAACAAGATATTTTCAAAATTCTTTTTGTGATAGCTTTGGTATGTCTCAAAGATATGCCCTAAAAGGCGAAAATTGTGTGACGTCATGATGACGTCATCAAAAATGTTTTTTTTTTAACGCATGTAAGGGTCAATCCGATTACAAAAATATATATATTGAATTTTCCTCTCCCTAATTCCAAAATGTCATGATCGTGGCTCACTCAAGTAAGAAATAACAGCCATTTCAAAATTTAGACCAAATTCAATATAACACAAAGGAATTCTGGGAAGGGCAGATAACCATGGCTCAAATGTGCATGCTGTTTATAAAAAGGGTTGATTTGTAGTCTTTTTTCAAGTCGCTAGACTATTGCCCATAGCATTTGTAAACGTTTCCTTTCTTACCGGCCACTTTGGCTACTTTTAAACTTGACAGACACTTACCCCAACTGCTCACAATGTGTGCCGAATTTTACGTCATGATGACGTCATCACATGTCACGTGACGTCATCTTAAAGGGGCATTTTTTGAAGCCATATATCTACAAAAGTACAAGTCCGATTAAGTTGGAACGTGATATCTAGGTATGCCACCGGGTGTTATAGATGAAAATTGACATGCCGTTATGATTAAGTCAAAACATGTCACGTGACGTCATCTTAAAGGGGCAGTTTTTGAAGCCATTTATCTGCAAAAGTACAAATTCGATTAAGTTGAAAACAAATATCCAGGTAGCCCAGTAGGTTTATAAATAAAAATTGACATGACGTTATGATGACGTCATCACATGTCACGTGACGTCATCTTAAAGGGGCAGTTTTTGAAGGTCCATATCTACAGAAGTACAAGTCCAATTAAGTTATAAAGTAATATCTAGGTAGCCCAGTAGGTTTATAGTTCAAAATTGACATGACATTATCATGATGTCATCACATGTTACGTGACGTCATCTTAAAGGGGCAGTTTTTGAAGCCACATATAAACAAAAGTACAAGTTCGATTAAGTTGAAATGTAATATCCAGGCAGGTCTGCAGGTTCATAGATGAAAATTGACATGACATTATGACTTCATCACATGTCACGTGACGTCATCTTAAAGGGGCAGTTTTTGAAGCCATATATATACAAAAGTACAAGTCCGATTAAGTTGAAAAGGTAGGTCAGCAAGTTTATAGATGAAAATTTATGTGACTTTATGATGACGTCATCACATGTCACTATTACAAACAACTTTAATTAATTTCAAAATTAACAAAGAAAATTGGCAGTAGTGCGATTGTTTGACAAACTTTAATTGTTGTATTCACATTTCACATCCAAACTAAAAAAAAAAAACGAAACAGCCCTGTGTTTGTCCACAAACACCAACCTCATGCCTCTAGTTTTTGGCTGTTTCGAAAGTTTTTCGAAACAGCCCTTGTTTTCGTTAAGATTTTTTTTTTTTTCTTTTTTTTTTTTTTTTTTTTTTTTTTTTCTTTTTCAGACTTTTTGCCCATAGCATTTGTACACGTTTTCTTTCTGCCAGGCACTTTGGCTACTTTTATGCAGCCGATTGCCTTTAAATTTAACAGACACTTAGACCAACTGCTCAGGATGCATGCCGAACTTTTACGTCATGATGACGTCATCACGTAATTTTTTATGAATTTTTGAATTTTGAAAATCGTAACATTCATTAAATTATATCTAGCGAACCAAATAAGATATTTTCAAAATTCTTTTTCTTATGGCTTTGGTATGTCTCAAAGATATGCCCTAAATTGCGAAAATTGTGTGACGTCATGATGACGTCATCAAAAATGTGTTTTTTTGTTAACGCATGTAAGGGTCAATCCGATTACAAAAATGTATATATTGAATTTTCCTGTACCCAATTCCAAAATTTCATGATCGTGGCTCACTCAAGTATGAAATAGGAGCCATTTCAAAATTTAGACCAAATTCAATATAACACAAAGGAATTCTGGGAAGGGCTGATAACCATGGGTATTATGTGCTTGCTGTTTATAAAAGGGTTGATTTCTAGTCTTTTTTCAAGTCGCCAAATTTTTGAAGTATTAAAATCGTAACATTCTTTTCAATATATCTAGCGAACAAAACAAGATATTTTCAAAATTATTTTTGTTACAGCTTTGGTATGTCTCAAAGATATGCCCTAAAAAGCGAAAATTGTGTGACGTCATGATGACGTCATCAACAAATCTTTTTTTTTTTAACGCATGTAAGGGTCAATCCGATTACAAAAATGTATACATTGTATTTTTCTGTACCCAATTCCAAAATTTCATGATCGTGGCTCACTCAAGTAAGAAATGACAGCCATTTCAAAATTTAGACCAAATTCAATATAACACAAAGGAATTCTGGGACGGGCTGATAACCATGGCTATTATGAGCTTGCTGTTTATAAACGGGGTTGATTTCTAGTCTTTTTTCAAGTCGCTGAATTTTTGAAGTTTTAAAATCGTAACATTCTTTTCAATATATCTAGCGAACAAAACAAGATATTTTCAAAATTATTTTTGTTACAGCTTTGGTATGTCTCAAAGATATGCCCTAAATGGCGAAAATTGTGTGACGTCATGATGACGTCATCAAAAAATTCTTTTTTTTAAGTCGCTAGAATATTGCCCATAGCATTTGTAAACTTTTTCTTTCTTACCGGCCACTTTGGCTACTTTTAAACTTGGCAGACACTTACCCCAACTGCTCACAATGTGTGCCGAACCTTTACGTCATGATGACGTCATCACATGTCACGTGACGTCATCTTAAAGGGGCATTTTTCGAAGCCATATCGTCACACAAAAAGTACAAGACCGATTAAGTTGGAACGTAATATCTAGGTATGCCACCGGGTGTTATAGATGAACATTGACATGACGTTATGATCAAGTCATAACATGTCACGTGGTGTCATCTTAAAGGGGCACTCGCTAGATTATTGCCCATAGCATTTGTAAACGTTTTCTTTCTTACCGGCCAGTTTGGCTACTTTTAAACTTGGCAGACACTTACCCCAACTGCTCACAATATGTGCCGAACTTTTACGTCATGATGACGTCATCACATGCCACGTGACGTCATCTGAAAGGGGCATTTTTCGAAGCCATATTTTTACCGAAGTAGAAGTCAGATTAAGTTGAAAAGTAATATCTAGGTAGCCCAGTAGATTATCTTAAACAATTTTGTGTCAGGAATGCTTGTAGGCCGGCATGTGTTATATATGAAAATTGATGCGACGTTGTGGTGACGTCATCATATGATTTTAGAGTAAATGTTTTACTTTTGAATCTTTAAGCTATAAGGCCTATCTCATCAACTGAACATGCTAATTTCGAAATTCTTATTGTAATTCTTTTTGAAATAGGTTGTTTAGGTAAACAAGTTTTACGTTCTGTGATTTGGGAGGATTTAACATAATTTTCAAAAATAGTTGTTGTATTTTGTTCCACTCAAGTAAATGTTGTCTCAATCGTATTTTGGATTACCTTACTTTTAATTTCCAGTTTATAATTCCCAATGTATTAAAAAAAATGCGTTCTGTGATTTTCTACTGCTCAAATAAAGTTTGTTTCAGCCGTCTATTCTTTAAGGTGTGTTGCGTTAATTACTGGTTTTCCGTTTTCAAACACTACATGGGTTATGCTTCGCTCTCACCCACCGCTCTATGTGTGTGTTTGCCTTAAATTGTTAGTTAAGTTTGGTATACAGTGCTAGGCGCCACCGGACAAAATCCGTGAATGAATTTTTACCAGTAAACTCGTATGCTGCCCTCTACAGTTCACTAAACACAACCAGAGGAGTATTTTTTTAAGTACTACCGCCCTCTTGCGCTAAAAAGTTGACAGGTTTGTCAATTGTGGCAGAGAAACTTTTGACCAGTAAGATTATGTCGAACTTTCCTTGCATTTAACTGTACCTCCCTAGGGTGTGTGGAAAATCATATTACAATTGGAGAATTCAGGACTATTAGGGTTAATAAGACCGTATTTTCTTTCAATTATATACTGTAATAAAAATATACTAGTAAGACTTCATTAAATAACTCTCTTTATTCAAAGGTCTTGTTTTCAAAGAATTCTTTTTATTGCTTCCTACGTGCCACAATGTCAACATGCATTTTTATCAAGAACATATCACATAATATTAATAAAGATTCAAATTTGAGAGGCAAGTTACTCCAATACAAGCCTGAAAACAAAATGTTGAAGAGAAAAAGTTGTGTATTTAACAAGTGCATTCAGTGAAAAGCACAGAAACAATCATGCGTCTTATAACATTCTTTCCAAATTCTTATTGTAATTCTTTTTGAAATATGTTTTTTACGTCATAGGTAAACAAGTTTTGCGTTCTGTGATTTGGGAGGATTTAACATAATTTTCAAAAATAATTGTTGTATTTTGTTCCACTCAAGTAAATGTTGTCTCAATCGTATTTTGGATTACCTTACTTTTAATTTCCAGTTTATAATTCCCAATGTATTAAAAAAAATGCGTTCTGTGATTTTCTACTGCTCAAATAAAGTTTGTTTCAGCCGTCTATTCTTTAAGGTGTGTTGCGTTAATTACTGGTTTTCCGTTTTCAAACACTACATGGGTTATGCTTCGCTCTCACCCACCGCTCTATGTGTGTGTTTGCCTTAAATTGTTAGTTAAGTTTGGTATACAGTGCTAGGCGCCACCGGACAAAATCCGTGAATGAATTTTTACCAGTAAACTCGTATGCTGCCCTCTACAGTTCACTAAACACAACCAGAGGAGTATTTTTTTAAGTACTACCGCCCTCTTGCGCTAAAAAGTTGACAGGTTTGTCAATTGTGGCAGAGAAACTTTTGACCAGTAAGATTATGTCGAACTTTCCTTGCATTTAACTGTACCTCCCTAGGGTGTGTGGAAAATCATATTACAATTGGAGAATTCAGGACTATTAGGGTTAATAAGACCGTATTTTCTTTCAATTATATACTGTAATAAAAATATACTAGTAAGACTTCATTAAATAACTCTCCTTATTCAAAGGTCTTGTTTTCAAAGAATTCTTTTTATTGCTTCCTACGTGCCACAATGTCAACATGCATTTTTATCAAGAACATATCACATAATATTAATAAAGATTCAAATTTGAGAGGCAAGTTACTCCAATACAAGCCTTAAAACAAAATGTTGAAGAGAAAAAGTTGTGTATTTAACAAGTGCATTCAGTGAAAAGCACAAAAACAATCAGACGTCTTATAACATTCTTTTTGAATTATAGACATACAGAGTCAGGCCAAACTATATTTGTGTTCCAGGATACTTATCTCCTCTCAAACTATCTGTACATCTTGTTGAATTAATGTTTCATTTTCAATGATTTTTTTTAATCCGATTGTAATTAAATATGAACTTCAAGCAAAATTACTTTTTAGGTATTGTTTTAGAATTAGACTGTTGTCCTGTAGTTCATTACAGGAATGTAAGATGACTATTATCCCTGTTCTTTAGTAAGACAGCACTAGAAATGAAAGTTAAGGTTAAACAACTAAGTGTTATAGAAACCATTTATAAATACCCAAGACAGTCTACCTCCCCCCCCCCCCCCCCCCCCCCGTTCCACTGCCGTTGGTCAAAAGCGCATCACATGGGTGTTTTAAACAGCCAATTCGGCGTAACAAGAAATTTGAAATCTATGAAATCTGATCCATTTTATTGCCTGAAAACTAGAATGACTAGTCACTCTCCTAATAACGCAAGCGGGATATTACTAATACATGTATATCTGTAAATATAGTGGATCATTTCACACATCACTAACAAAGCATTCTCCAACACCTGGCAAGCGCATCAGGCGCATGTCAATTTCCATATAAGGAAATCTTTAGCACCACTTATGCTTAGCATGAACCATTCAATAACTAAAGTTTTGTTTTTACAAAACAATGTTTTGAAGAAAATCATTGGAAATTTATGATTTTTCTAAAAAAAATTGCTGAATAACTACTAACAGATTTTTAATAATAGTAATAAATATGTGCTGGGGCCAGTATTAAACCGCCTTGGGTCCTGGACGTTAATGACCCCCACGTTTGGCTCGGGTCATTATCAAGCGTCCCAGGTGCCAAGGCGGTTTTAAACGTACTTATTTAAAACCGGCTTGGCATTGCATGAATATCCGTCGCCCTGAAAAGCTGACTTCTACTGCGCATGCATAAAGTGAAGAGAATTGAGAGATTGACCGGTCACGTGAGAGGGGTTGACCAATAGAGAAGCCAAATCTGATATTCATATGACACCGGCATAAATTTATTCCTTGATCTGTCATAAAAAAACAGCAACTGCTTCTATACGAAATAATGGTCAACTATAAATCCTTTGAAATACATTACAAGAAGTTATTTGTTAGGGGTAAGATTGGCCTAAAATAAAAAATCAACACAATTTGCACTGTTTGTCAGTCACCGAAGACATCACAGGATGGTAGGGTTTGTGGTTTCTATTTGGCTAAAGGCACCCCTTAAAATACCTGTGTCTATGGGTTTATATCCCTTTTCGCAGGTAAAGCCACCTTAAGGGTAACACTTCACATTTCAAGTGCAAGAATCCTGACAAAAAGTCCTGAAATCCGGAGATAAGAAATCAACTTAATTTAACTCACATTTACCACCTTGCCAATAATGATTGATATTTTTTAAGAAATGGCAATATGAGTTGAATAGACAGTCAATTGTGCCAACTTTGTGTTTGAATTAGAAAATAAGAACTCTATTTATTAACTTCATACATAGCATATAACTCAACAGGTTAAAATCTTTCTTCAAGGCTAACGAGTCACTGACAGGCACCTTACAGCTTCTGACCTCACAGTGCAAGTGGTACATGTACATTTAGTGCACAGAACTCGGGCTTGGATGACAGGTGATTTGCAATCTTTGACGTCACGATGATGTATAAGTAGTAGCTGACAGAACTCAGGCTTGATTAACAGGTGATGAGTGTGATTCACACAACTCAGGCTTCGATGAGTAGTCTTTGACGTCACAGTGATGTAAGTGGTAGTTCACAGAACTCAGGCTTTGGTGACCAATGATGAGTAGACTCTAACATTGTGATGCAAGTGGTAGCTCACAGAACTGAGGCTTGGATGACTGCAAAAGGAAGTGATCAAACAGAAATCAGACAGACATACATGTAATAAAATACGCGATTTTTTTTTAAATTGTTAGACTTTGGATATTGATTCAAAACTTAAACTTTGCTATACTCCAATACTATACTGATCTAGTAAGTCTACTGACTGCATATAGGCAACGTACATGCCTCTCCAATGTCATTATCACAAAGTACATCTATGTCCCAGCCAAAGTTATTAAGACTGCATTTGATTCATTTGATTGATTGCAACCTCTACATCAATGGTGCACTGAGTGCATTTTCTTGGATCACGACTAGCTGCATAAGGTCTTGGAAAACGTCCCTAAATGGACATACGTTTCAAAGATAGCGTACATGTGTTGAAGCATGCTACATGTACCACATTACTTTAAACTTGAAATGAAAACATGAAAATTCTATATTATTTTGGGTTTGCTATAAAATACATCCATATATGGAAACTAATGTCAAGAATTACTTATTTTAAACTGAAAATAACAATAGCTAAATATAACAAAATATATCTATATCCAAATGTTGTCAAAGAGAAAGTTGTACAAATATTTTGGTCTGTACAACTTGCACATCTTGCAGTCTTATATTCCTGCACTGTCTACAAACAAATGACAATATACAAAAATTGGACATTCACATCAGTACTATGTTTAACCCCTTGCTACTGGGTAGCGCCGGGGCACCAGGCCGGGTTATGCAGCCAAGCGAAACAGAAGGCTTGTGCAGCCAAGCATAACGTACACAATACCCCAATAATGGATTGAAAATGCAAAAATTGGCTTGTATTTATGTCAACCGGCAGTGGCAATTTCAATCTGCACGTATTTGTGTCAACCAGTGGCAAGGGGTTAAACACAAAACAAATGATCTCTCTATAAAAAATTGATTAAAGTGATTGAACATAAATATGCTGACCCGTACTGTGTGAACTTCCATGCGAATAAATATTCACCTATTTTTTTGTTGAAAATGCATTCTTCTGCCAAGAAACTCATTGTTATTAAGAATCAAGACATGTACTTATTTCCCATACATAATTGGAAATGGTCCGAAATGTTTTAGACCTAAGACACGTAGAAAACCTTTTCGGCAGACATACCTACGGATGTAGACCTGTTGTTGGCAATGAACAAATAGTGCTCAGTAATGGACATTATATGTCTTTTTTACTAAGGACCAATGATGGACATCAAAGATGCGAGTACGTAGCAACGTTACTCCATAGTCAGTCACTGTTCCATATTGGAAAATGCATGCGATATGACACTTAGCTGTGAGTGTACATGTAGCTACAGTGCTATAATTAAAATTTGAGTAATAGTCAATAGTCATCCTTTGTTGAACATAAGAACTTGGGATGTACCACACTGAGCTGTGAGTGTGGCAGCAGTGTTGCACAGTTATAGTGAGTGATGGTCATAATCCCTTATTGTACAGGACTGGTGATATGGCACACTGCTATGAGTGTGGCAGTGGTGTTCCACAATTACTGTGAATGATGGTCGCCATCCCTTGTTGAAGACAAGAACCTGTGATGTGCCACACTGAGTTGTGAGTGTGGCAGCAGTATTTCAAGCTTCCAGTTAGTGATGGTCATCATCCCTTATACAGAAGAACTGGTGATGTGTCACACTGAGCTATGGGTGTGGCAGCGGTGTTCTACAGTTACAGTGAGTGATGGTTGCCATCCCTTGCTGAACAGAAGAACCTGTGATGTGTCACACTGAGTTGTGAGTGTGGCAGCGGTGTTCCACAGTTACAGTGAGTGATGGTCGCCATCCCTTGCTGAACAGAAGAACCTGTGGTATGCCACACTGAGCTGTGAGTGTGGCAGCGGTGTTCCACAGTTACAGTGAGTGATAGTCAGCATCCCTTGCTGAACACCAGAACTTATGACGTGCCACACTGAGCTATGAGTGTGGCAGTGGTGTTCCACAGTTACAGTGAGTGACGGTCGCCATCCCTTGCTGAACAGAAGAACCTGTGGTATGCCACACTGAGCTGTGAGTGTGGCAGCGGTGTTCCACAGTTACAGTGAGTGATGGTCGCCATCCCTTGCTGAACACCAGAACTTATGGCGTGCCACACTGAGCTGTGAGTGTGGCAGTGGTGTTCCACAGTTACAGTGAGTGACGGTCGCCATCCCTTGCTGAACAGAAGAACCTGTGGTATGCCACACTGAGATATGAGTGTGACAGCGGTGTTCCACAGTTACAGTGAGTGATGGTCGCCATCCCTTACTGAACAGAAGAACCTGTGGTATGCCACACTGAGCTGTGAGTGTGGCAGCGGTGTTCCACAGTTACAGTGAGTGATGGTCGCCATCCCTTGCTGAACACCAGAACTTATGGCGTGCCACACTGAGATATGAGTGTGGCAGTGGTGTTGCACAGTTAGTGAGTGATGGTCGCCATCCCTTGCTGAACAGAAGAACCTGTGATATGCCACACTGAGCTGTGTGTGTGGCAGTGGTGTTCCACAGTTACAGTGAGTGATGCTCGCCATCACTTGCTGAACAGAAGAACCTGTGATGTGCCACACTGAGTTGTGATTGTGGCAGTGATGTTCCACAGATATAGTAAGTGATGGTCGCAATCCCTTGCTGAACAGAAGAACCTGTGATGTGCCACACTGAGTTGTGAGTCTGGCATCGGTGATTCACAGTTATAGTCAGTGATGGTCGCCATCCCTTGTTGAACAGAAGAATAGTAATATTGCATGTTTCGCAACAGATGTGCTCAGTTTTGTTGAAAATCTTTTGTTTCATCCTTATTTACTATGGTATTTCATCCTTGTTTACCGTCCTATTTCTTCCTTGTTGTTTACAATGCTATTTCATCCTTCTGTTTGACATTATTTTATCCTTGTTTTCCATCCTTACTGTTTATCATGCTATTTCATCCTTATTTACCATCCTATTTCTTCCTTCGTGTTTACCATGTTATTTCATCCTCTTTTGATATGCTATTTCATCTTTCTTGTTCACCATACTTGTATTTCATCCTTGTTTATCATGCTACATGTAATTAATCCTTCTTGTTTACCTGCTATTTCATTAGCCTTGTTTGACAGCTAGGCTATTTCATCTTTGATTATCATGCTATTTCATCCTTCTTGTTTACCATGTTACATTGTATTTTGTCCTTTTTCTTAACCACACTATTTTATCTTACTTGTTTACAATACTCATTCATATTGTGTACCATTTTCTTTTTTTGGAAGGCCTACAACATTAAGCAGTACATAATTGGAAAATAATTTGATTGATCAAAGCCAAATCAGAACTGAACAATGACTGCTTCGTGGTAGCTATAATATGTTGGACAAATTTCAATGTTAGTATCTATATTCCTAACATAAACATGGTCAAGCAAAGTACCTCTTTCAGTTGTGGCATCACCTACACATTGATTATATCCATGACTAGACATCAGTTTACTGACAGA
Organism: Hippasteria phrygiana; assembly: GCA_037893225.1. Lineage (NCBI taxonomy): Eukaryota > Metazoa > Echinodermata > Asteroidea > Valvatida > Goniasteridae > Hippasteria > Hippasteria phrygiana. The sequence continues at coordinate 166,730 of JAZGUH010000001.1, forward strand.
AGATTCCTTGTGTATAATATCTTCATTGAAATCACCCATTACAATGCACCTGTTTGAAATCTTATGTAGCTCATTTATCAACATTTGGAGAATCTCAAGAAATTCATGCAGTGTGTATGATGCAGGTCGATAAATTATAACAACAGCTAATGACACATTTGAAATTATCTGAAATGCAATATACTCAAGATTATGAACTGGTAAATTTAGCCTGCTGAATACTTTCTCTTTTTTGCCACACACAGCTACACCTCCATGGCACTGATCTTTCAACATGCAAGTAAGACGGCTGGTGTTATCATATGACATACATCTTGGCTGATGATACCATTTACAATCATTCATATCCATATCGCAACTGAAGTCTCTATCGGTCCATGTTTCTGTCAAGCACATGAAATCACATGACATCATTTCATTATTATTTGTCAAATCCATGAAATGTGCACATAATCCTTGAATATTATGCATGGCAATACATGTGCTATAACTTTTGTGAGACTTTATTTCATTTTTATCACTGCCGTTATCATTCTCGTTAATAAACGGTAACATTTCATTCATTGCCTTAGCCACACCTTCATTACAATAAATATATTTTTCATTGAACCCTTCTATCACAAGGCCATTTAGTGATACCACTCTGCTCAAACTAACATAAGCTTGTCCTGCTGAAAACGTACGCTCCAAACATACAACTGCCTTTTTTGTAGTCATTCCTTGTACCTTGTGAACTGTACATGCCCAAGCTAACTTGAGAGGGAACTGATGCCGTACACACTGGTTAGTCACATTTTCTTCTACCATTTCAATACAAACTGCATCGGTACGATCAACAGATGACTGTTTTTTCAACTTTAGCCCAACATGCTCATCATCAAATTTAACTTTCACGCACTTTGGAGATTGTTGATTAGGTAATGTCACTATGTCAGAAACTGTTCCAAACACTCCATTAACAAGTCCATCAGATACATCAAGATTCCTTGTAAGCATGACTCTAGCACCAACTCCAAGCCATAGTAACTCAGGTAAATTAGTATAGGAAGATTTCTTAACTGATTTCCCTGCCGGTTTCATTTTTCCACTTTTTGGATCTTTCTGGAAATCTTTAGCAAAAACACATACACATTCAGAACACTTTGCATAGAGAGTTTGTGTATTATACTGATCCACCTGTTTGTTGCAAGGGTAAATATGCACAGCATCAGTCCAATTTTCTCCAGTTTCACGTGATTTTAACAGTCTGATATCATTATCTTGCAAATGTTCCCTTTTCCTTCTTATTCGTAACCTATTTAAGACTTCAACAAACTGTGCATCTTCCTTTTGCCTCATAATTTCAGTCAGTTCCACTTTCACAAAAATATCATTCCACAGATCACCTGTAACAGCAGTCTGGTACAAAGATTTTCCTTTCACTGGGGGCAACTGATAAAAATCACCAACTGCAAGTATGCTCACATTTCCAAAAGGATTATGATTACGTGATTGCTTGACCTGTCGTAGACGACCATGAATGTAAAACAACATTTTTTGATCCACCATTGAAACCTCATCAACAATCAGAATCTGTAGTTGTCTTAATTTATTTCTTAATGTATTGATCTTCTCTTCACCAAGTGGTTGATATGGCAATCTGACATTTATTCCTATTGACAAAGCGCTGTGAATTGTTGTACCATGGATATTATAAGCTGCAACACCTGTAGGAGCTGTGAGTAGTACCGATACATCATCAGGATTCTCCATCATTGTAGCAAAAAGCCTTGTTGCTTCATAGTAAATACATTTGATCAAATGACTTTTTCCAGTACCAGCTCCGCCTGTCACAAATACATGAAATGGTTCTGGATTTTTTCCATTCACTTTCTGCAAGCACCACTGTCTGACTTTGTAGAAAACTTTCTTTTGTTTTGAATTTAAGCACCTCAACAAATTCATTGCTTCTTGTTTGGATACATTTAGTGCATGTGGTTCAATGCTACATTTCACATCATTGTCTTTCTTTGACTTCAAATCAGGAATCTCAAACTCATTGTCACTATCATCAATTTCTGGTTGGTGCTGCCTTTTACATTCAAGTCTGTCCTTTTCAGTTTCTGGAGCTATCAATGCCCAAGCATCTTCTTGTGGACCAAATTTATTTAATAATTCCTCAGCTTCATCCACTGATTCAGCATTAGCTTCATACAATGCCCGATTACTTTCAACAATATTCATCACAGATTGCAGGGAACCTCTCATTCGAACAACACCATTTTGATAAAATTCCTCATAAGTTTCAAACTGCTCTGGTTTCAACTGAGCATCAATACGATAAGGAAGGTATAACTGCAATATACTCTGATAGTACTTCTCAGGATATTTTGCAACTGAAAATCTTGGAAATCGTATAACTGCAGGATCAGTTCGACTACGTTTCTGTACGTGGCCTAAACCATTCTTCAAATCATACACCCGTGAACGACTCGTCTTAGCCATGTTGTTGTATATTACTCTATAATCAGAACAAAATGTGGCTAAGCACATTGTTTTAAATTCATCAATATTTGGTCTTGCCAAGTACCTATCAACTCTACTGGTCATCCAAATACTATCATCATCACAGTCATCATTGCATCTATTTTGAATAACACTAAGTGGCAAGCTCATTTTAATTGGATTTTCACCAACAGGTATAAATTCTACTTTCCTTGATCCTTCTTTCAATCTCAAATTACAGACACGATAAACTGCTTCTTGTGCCGATACTTCACGATTATGCAAATACACACAGCCAATTTCCTTCATACTCTGTCTGGCATCCAAGTTTCCTTTCTCTGCTTCAGCTTGAGCCTGTGATAACAATACGCCCATTTCACGTTCAGCTTTAGACATGTAGGATACTACATAAGCAACACAAGCATAAGCATCACAAATGTACTGAATATCCATGTTTGCATTCCAACATCTCATTAGAGCAGGATTGTACAAATTAACCCAAGCATCTTGTGGCTTTCTCTTATGTATGATACTGGCCTTGCTGCTTAAGACATCATTAGCTTTCTCAAAGTCGGCTTGCGTTACATTGATGCTTACAAACAATTCACTGGTTGTCATATGTTCATTCTCACTTTTCTGTATTGCAGTCCATATTGACTGAAGTAACTTCTTGGCATCATTCCTTTCCTGTGTGTCCTTTTCATCCACCTTTTTCTTATCATCTGTTGGCATATCAGGCTCTGTAATAAATGTTCGTTCAGATGGAGGTCTCGGGAAATTAAATCTACATTCAGTACGTTTCTTTTTACATGACTTAGAATGTCTTCTGCTATGTAATTGCACATGACTGATGGTTTCATTTAATTCTTCATCTTCTTCTTTTGATGGTAATTTGCAACTGATGTATTTGTCAATAAACTCAATAACATCTTCGTTACTGTCACTTTCCAATTTTGGTGCATTTTCTATCCAGAAGAGACAATGTGTATGAGGAGATCCTCTTTGCTGAAATTCCACTCTGTAGAAATAGTCTTTGACTTTTCCAATTGGTTCAGCTCTTGACAAAATTACATCTTTCAGAAATGTGTGAAATCGTTGATCAAACATTCTTGCAGCAGTTACAGGATTACTTCTCAATATTGTACATTTCTCATTCCAGTCCAAATCTTTCACATCTCTAGAATCTCCTTGCTGTCTTAAAATTGTATTGATTACTTCAGGCCATCTCATGTCTGCTGCAGAAAATGAACAAAACCATGTAGGTATTCCTAGCTGTCTGATCATTGCCAAAACATCTTTCTGTGTTGCTTGCCAATATGGGGGTGTACCACGAATTGGTTTCAAGAATTTATATCCACTGTCTGACTTCAAGATATCATTCAACTGGTCCCTGTCATTGATGATTGAAGCATTTACATTTTCTCCACTACGCATTTTATCAGAACCTTTACGTAATGCGATAGAAACACTAGACATCACTTTCTGAATCTCTGACAAGTACTGAGCATAAAAAATGTATTGAGTATTTTGGGCAAATCTATTATCAACATTCATTAATCGGTTATGCATGTATCTACACAGAGTTAAATTCACATCACGATCATCATCAAATGTAGGTTGACCTGTTGGAAATAATGCTGGAAAGCATTTTGCCTCATTGCCTTTTTCCATTAATATTCTGATTGGACTATTGCCTTCACAAGGTGCAACACAAAGCACATCATCAAAATACTGATCAAGAATTTCCTGTCCTAAATTAATTGGCTGAAGACAACTGTCTAATGCTATGCCACGTAAACGATCATCCTCTGTTTCCTCATCACTGTTATCCATGTCATCATTTTTTTCCACTTTTTCTTTAACATCACTTTCATGTTGATCTATTTCATCATTATCTTCTTCACACACTGGATTGTCCCAATCAGTGTTTATTTCGATATCATGGTACCACTTATTGTTATGTTTAAGGTAAGATAAGGCACTCTCAACGTATTCTTTATTCACAAACTGATACTGATAATATCCTTTATAACTTAATTTCCTCTTCAGCTTTACACGAATCATTTGATTTTCATTTTCAGCTCTCGGTAATACTTTAACTGTATCCGTTATATTTGACGGTACACATACAACTGGGCCCCGTACACCATGCTGTCCTCCTTTAGGTAGTGCAATCATTTTCATGAAGGATACATTTCTAGCAATTAGATGTTCTTCTAATGTGTTCAAACAAGCCAATTCCTCTGGGATGTCTATTAGGATTAAATTATTCACATTTGCCTCACCAGGTACTCTATTAGCAAGTAATTTCCTATGACATGTATAACAAATCCACAGACATGATCTGCTTGATTCTCTAATCAGACACATTGATTCACACTTTTTACTGCAAGTATGCAGATATTTTTCAGTAATACACTTCTGGTTTTTATACTTCAACTTATTACATTTTAAGACTTGTTTCTTAAACAGAAGTTTGTGACATGAAGCACACACGTATTCTGGTCCTTTAGATATATCTGCTTTAAATTTGTTTGTAACGAAACATATACTACGTCTTTTCTCTTTCTTATTTACAGTACGTGCACGATTCATCACTGCCACTTTTTTACGATACCCATCGTCCCTTTTGTACTTTTCTTTTCCATACTTTATTAAGTTTCTCTTATAGTTTGTATCACTGTGATACTTGCATTTCTCAAAATTTAACAATTTCATCCTATAGGAAACAATACATCGATATTTCTTTTTTATATTTGCAATTAGCTTATTTCTATATGAAACATTGTCATGGTATTTACATTGAACTCTATTTATTTCCTTTTTTCTATAATCAACATCTTCATGATATCTTGTTTTATACTTGATACTTTGTTGCTTAATTAGCCTTTCTCTGTATTCAGCATTATCAATGTACTTTCTTCTTCCACTGTTAATTAACTTTTCTCTATACTCAGCATTATCAGAGTACTTTGTTTTTCCACTGCTAATTAACTTTTCTCTATACTCTGCATTATCAGAGTACTTTGTTTTTCCACTGCTAATTAACTTTTCTCTATATTCAGCATTATCACAGTACTTTGTTTTTCCACTGCTAATTAACTTTTCTCTATACTCTGCATTATTGGAGTACTTAGTTTTTCCACTGCTAATTAACTTTTCTCTATATTCAGCATTATCAGAGTACTTTGTTTTTCCACTGCTAATTAGCTTTTCTCTATACTCTGCATTATTAAGGTACTTTGCCTTACCATGATTTATTATACTCTCTCTATATTTAACATTTTTGTGATACCTTCTTTTCACAGAATTTATCTTTTCTTCTGAATTTTGATATAAACCATAGCTTCTTCTTTGAGCCTCCAATCGTTCTGTTTGAAAGTTGACGTCACTGTGATACTTTATATGCAATGATTTCTTCTTGCTGTCTGCATTTTTTTGGTAATTCTTCTGGTTATATATTTTTTTACTTGCTCTATCTTTATCATTGCAGAATTTTTCATCTTTTAACTTTTCATCTACAATGTTAGAATTTCTTGACCTACATTTTTTCTGATCTTTACACTTAGATTTAGATTGTTGTATTTCTTTGCTATCCATGACAACCTCATTAATTTTTTTGTTATACCTTTCCTTGGCTTTTTCTCTTTTCTTTTGTTGCTGTAATGTTATATTAGTACGTTTTCGCTTTTTATGTTTTAAATCTTGATTTTCTGGCTTCATGGTCTCGAAACTCACTTCTTTCTCATATTTCAATTCTACCTTCTTATCACTTAATGCAGTTTTCAGGCAAGAATCTGTTTGTAATGCTTCTTCTTCAAGTCCTTTTTCTTGTCCCTTAGCAGATTGTCTTACTAATTCATGAACCGACAACACAACATCATAATGAATTCTTTCCGTATGGAACAAGTAAATTGCCTCATCTAATTTTACAGCCTCTCTCTCAAAGGTACTTGCTGAGAAAACATACCAGTTATTTCCATCTTCATATGTGTATATGTCTGCACGCAGCATGTGTGCCATCGCCATGATTTCAACCTCTGTAGCCCACGTTCCGCAATCAAACAATCTTTGCCTCATGACATATTCTTCCACATTAACAAACCCTTCTCGCAGGAAACCATTGAATTTATCTCCATTTTTCAACAGATGATTAACAGTTGCCATTCTTAACTGCATATGATTATTTTCAGTTCCTGATACAGCAAATGAAATAGCCCTGAAAAAGCAATTGCCATCACCTTTAATTCTCTTCACCAAATCAGGTCGTCCCATCTTTTCACATCCGTTTGATATCCGAGTACCTTCCAAAAATACCTTGGCTATTCCATGTGTTCTGCACAGTTCATTCTTGCAAGTATATGTCAGTGGAACAAATTTAAAACCCTGACATTCTATTACTTCCTTTATCTGGACATCGCTAACATCATCACATTTATTACAATTAACCCGATTCAAAGTATGTCTGTTAAATTCCTTGATATTATTCAGCAAACCACTCTTTGACAAGCCATGGTAAGAATCACAATTTACTTCAAAACCAGAAATTCCTCTATCCTCAATTACTTCACAGTAATCACTCCCATCTGCTAACAAATATTCATTGTCCTGTGTACTACCAGCAGCATCTTGTCTTACCTCATTGTCTAGCCATACAGATACACCTGTCATTTCAAACTGTTCATTATTAGATAAACACATAGATCTTGCTAAATTAGTACAATACCTGTACACACCTTGCCATGTAGCAACACGTTTCAGCAAACTTGTTCCTTCACTGACCTGACAACCTTGCTGATTTCTAGAATGTGAATCAAAAATATAATACATCCCATCTTCAGCAATTACAACAAAAGTATTTCCATGGAAACATATGAAACATGCATTGTATCGCTGCAGAGTCTGTTCTAACGCACGATTCATTGGCATCATATGAAATTCCGGTAAATTATACTCTTCTCCAAATGCACCACATACAGGCTCATAAAATTTCATATTGAAATGATGATTAAGCAGATCTAACTCATTTGGCAATTCATTAACCAACAGATATTCATCATTTACTGTAATACTCCGAGATAAATGACTATATAATTCATTTCCAGTATTCAATGCAACATCCATATCATCACAAGTCCAGTCTTTTAATTGTTTTAGTTTACTGTACAAAACAGCACACAGACTATTTGCAACACACTGTTTGCCACTGTTCCAACCAAATTTATGATGGCCTTGATGAAAGTTACCCTGTACACTCATTTCATGCAAAGTCACACTCGTTTCATCTGTTTCATTCTCTCCTTTACTCGCTAAAGGCACTGTCACAAGCAATTCTTTTGGATTATTTCTCACTGATCGATCTGGCAAGTTTCTATTTTTATTATTTTGGGCATTATCATCTCTGTCCTGAATTTCATCTGCCATCTCTTTTGTTTTTTTCCCTTTCAATTTTATTTCACAACTTACAGCACTGGGTGACACTTGTCTTTTTCTATTTCTAACTTTATATGATCTAACATCAATTTTCTCTGCCTTGCAACTATCTTTATTCACTCCCTTTCCAACAGTTCTTGCCATGTCATTTTTACTTTCACATGCATTACTTTCTTCAGTAGTTTTGCCCTTTTTGCTTCTTAAAGAATAACCTCCTGTCTGCTTTCGCAACTCTTTTTTCTCTCCACTTATCAATTCTGTACAACTTGCGCTTTGCAAATTCCTGTGACTTTCATTTCTTTCCAGTTTACTTACATTGTTTGTTCCATTTTCCTGGATATGTTCTGTACAAGTTCTATCCACACACGTCTGCATCGCTACATCACTGTCATCACTGCATGTCTCTTGCACAATCAACTCGTACACATTCTTATCTGTAGAAATGCCAAGATCATACAAAAGAGATGTACAATATGTAGTCTTACCACATTTACGACACAACCATGTTACCGACTTGTTTGACAAAATCTCCTCCATCTCCAAGAAATTCATACACTTCACATGATACCAAATATTACACCAATCACACTGTACATTCAATTCTGATGTCCGCATAATCTGTTCACACATCCAACATTGTCTATCACAAATCTCATGATCATTTGGTACATTATCTTGCATCTTTCTCATTTTCAATCTCTGACTACTCCTACTTCCCACATTAATTTCACTGCAATGAACATCAGTCCCAACTGTTTTCTTGCTATCCTCACACAGGGAATGTCTCTTTGAATTCTTGTCTAGATTGCTATCCTTTGTTGACCTTTTTGTTTCAAGATTTTGTCTTTGGAAAACACCATCCATGTTCTTTATAACAGCACTGAGACTTCTTTTAGTTTGACTGTACATGTTCTTCTGGACTTTGTCATGAATTCTCTTATCTTCTTTACTCATCCAAAAATCAATCCTCTTGCCATTTTTGGTTCTATTGTAAGACTCTCTGCGTAATTCCCTTCTTCTCTTCTTTCTATTCACTTTCCTTTGCTTTCTCTTTGAGCAATTTCCACACACGTTTGCAACATTTTCAGAGTTGGGCCTAGCATTTGACTTTTTCTTCAAATATGATCTCAACTTCTTCATACCCCTTTGGTCAGCAATTCTTTTCTTTGTTAATTTGTATATTCGCCTTCTCCTCAGTTTATGCACTGTTTGTTTTTGCTGCTTATTGACTTTCCATAACTTTCTGGTCTTACATGTACCATGATTCTCTTTCACTACCATACTTTCATTGCTGCTTGCTTGTTTCACATACCTGCTCATTGGTTTCCACTGCTTGTTCAACCTTGTTTTACATTGCTTAGTCAACATTCTTTTACACTGCTTAGTCAACATTGTTTCACATTGCTTAGTCAACATTGCATCTTTTGGGGCAACATTCAGTGAGCCAGTTGTAAGGCAGGCTGTCTGCTGCGCTACAGTCTTTCGAACTGCAACGTCAACTGGTCCAACTGTTTGCGTCTGTCCTGCAAGGTCACACAGCCGTTGTTGTGACCAGGGTACACACGGTGGTGTACACCCACCAGCTAATGGGTCAGACTTCAGTGAGATACCCGAGCATAGGGTAGACAGACTTCCTCAAGGAGGTGCCAACCTCAAGGCATTTGGATTTACACCAGGTGGTGAAGGCTCTCCAAAAGGAGCACCAGGAGGTGGAATGACAGATGAACAAGGAATGACATGGGTAGACACAGAAAGGGAGGGATCAGGAGATGAAATGAATACTGAATAAGGAGACAACACATTGACAGACAAGGGAAACATACATCGTCGAGATGGCCTCTCCATGAACAAACGGCACATGGCATTGCCCCTTCCTCTGTTCTGCAACTGCAAGTACTTCATTTTCTGTTGAGGAAAAAAAATTAAAATAGAAAACAAAACTTTTCCTTTGATCATAATCGAGCCAAATGTGCTCTCTTATGTCAAACAGGTTAAGATGACTTCCCCTTTGTCTACAATTAACTCACACAAGAAAGAACATGACACATATCACCCTAACATAAACAAAGAGGTTCATGCTTGGCACTGATCATTAAATCCACAAAAATATGCATAAACCACTGCACGTTGATGAAAACGTTGCCGCCCATTTTTGGACGGTCTGTGCTTCATCTTGGCTTTGTAATAACCACTTCCAACAATTGACACACAGACCAAAAATTTGGCAGACAATTTCATCACTGATCACTGCATTACGATGCTTTTCCATACATAACCCTTACAATTTCCAAACTTTTAAAAACGAAATGCCTTCAATAAGTACACAGCCACAATCATGGGTACAGTTCTTATTGCCAAGACACCATGCTGAATGATGCTAAATAGCTTTACAAAATTATCATTTAACACACAGCACTTTTCAGTCCAAATTCACATAAATCTGCAGGACCGATTCGTCTATAATCGCAAACAATGCTTACATCATTGTTTCTTAAAATGTTCCTCATAACATAGACACCAAAAATTGGTAGATTATCATTGTTTTACTGTTACGGAAAACAAACACTATACAACAAAGGGAACAATGCTGTCTTCACAAATTCTATTTTTTCTAGAAGATGTGCTGACAAGTAAACATATGCTTAGTTTATGTATGGGAATGGCTATGTGTTCCTGTAATGTACTACGTTCGAGGACAACAGGGGAAGCAAAACACAAAAGAATCTTTCTTGTCCTCAGGAGTCGGTCTTTTGTCAAAATAGGTCCTCGAAAGTAAAGATACATCCTTAGTCTATGGGGTCGGGTTATATTAAAGGAAGAATAGGAAACACAAAAAAATTGTTCTCACAAGTATAGGAAACTATGCATGTATGTGGGAACAAAAGAAAATCATGACCAGGATGGTGGGTACACTACTGTTATTATACCCACAATTGTGGCTTTACACATAAACAATTCTCTTCAATGCTAACCTTCCTGAATAATAACATGCACCACCCCTAAACCCCCCCCCCCCCCCCCCCCAGGAAAAAAATTATAAATTATACTCATATATTAACAGCCCACATGCACTGACAATGACCCTGATAAGAAAAAGCCAATTCTCAAAATACACTATATCAATTATGAAAAAACAGCACCGGTTGCATAACAAAATCGACATAATAAATTCTCCCATGAACCAACCATTCAATTTGGATGCTCTCATACCACCACTTTCAATTTACACTAAACATACATAGAACATTTTTGCGAGCAAAATTTCTGCCCTTTTGCAACAAACCTTTGTCTCATTCTAAATTCACACAATCATTGTGACTTCGTATTCAGGGGATTGCAATTACACCTAATGCAATTTGAAACTTTGCTTTTGTTTCTACCTTTTCAATTTATGTCGTATATTTATTGCATTTCATTAACTTTTACATAGCACAGTAGACCTACATACGAAGTAAAGGGTCATCCTACTTATTATCAGCACATGTCCACAAACATCAACAAAGCGTCAACAAATTAAATAAGAAAGTTTAGGCAAAAAAGAACATTTCATAATGAAATTTAAATGATTTCAAAACAGTCATATGAAGTATATTAACATATTTCGAAACCTTGTCAATGTGAAAAACAATACAAAAAAAATTCACTTGTGACAGGAACGTTTTGTGCAGTTTCACTAGCCGCCCACTTTGTTTCTGCCAGACAACTCTATTTTTTTATGTAAGAGTTGAAAAAAATATGACCATGCGAAATTTTGTTTCTTTCATATGCCATTTCATAGCTGAAAATCCTTCATTTCCTTAGAAAACAACTTCCCTGAGAGTCATATTGACACTTTGATGATACTGTCTTTCTTCACGCTTACTGACGCTAAATAGCATGACTGCGAACAAACCAAAGTCCAAAAAATAGACCACCCACTGATATCAAATGATCCAAAGGGGGAAATACTCATAACGATTTTTGGGCAAGGTATGCACACCGAGAGTTAGAAAATGCGATAGCATTGCAGCGTTAGCGGTAGCAGTTTTTTGGAAGTTGTTAATTTTTTTTTTTTCAAAATGGCCACCAATATACTTCTTACCGGAACTCTATGTACCGGACTAACTATACATGGTAACAACCATGTTGGCGGCCATTAAAAAAAAAAAAAAAAAATAGCTGCCACCGCTGCAATGCTATCACATATTTCCCAAGTACAGGGGTGCCTACCTTGCCAAAAATCACCATGAGCATTATTCCCCTCATTTGATACCGACCAACCGCCAAGGCGGATGGCCTATTAACCCTAAAACTCTGCCAGACACTACACAGTGCATGTGCTGACAGTTCCGGTTTATCTCCAGATGAAAAGCCCCACTAATTAACAGCAAAATATTGCAAAATAACCAACCTTGCTTGATAACTGTCTAAACATGTCACATAACCTGTTATTTCAAAATTTCAGTCCACAAAATATAGCCAAAAAATAAATAAATAAATAAACAAGTGAACACTTGACTAACTACATCATCCATCAGCTATATTCGCGCATAGGCAAAATACACACACCACCTTTTTCCGTAAGTGAAGTAATTAATTAATAACTAAATATGGTTCCACGCAACCTTCGTAGAATGTGACGCAATGCCCTATGCGTTGTACACAGATATTGCCTACAATTGATTTCAGTAACACTTGGCTGCCTTGGAAATTTATTTTCTAGAAGGCAGCAAGACTGGGAGATAATAGTCAAAGACTGTATATTTTGTTCACGTGAGTGAAATTTCATTGTGGAGCTTAGGTGCGCGAAAATTAACACATGGATACATTACATGTATTTACATGGCAACAAGAAGATCTCCCCCCCCCAAAAAAAAACAAAAAAACAAAAAAAAAAAAACCTGGGGCTAGGACTAAAAAAAAATAAAATAAATAAATTAAATTGCACTACAAATTCACACCTAAATTATCAAAATGTTGTGGCAAGCGTTTATGCAATTGTGAGTACACATGCATGATCAGTTTACCTCAAACAACATCATATTATAATTATTGGTAATCGTTACCTTTAGGACCCCATTCCATATAAGAGAACGAAGGAGACAGTTTATGTTTCAGAACTTACCTCAATATTTTGTGATGATACAGGCAGGAAAAGTCACTCTATATGCTTGAAATCATCTAAACAGTTCGCTAAGATATCGTGTTAAATATGACCAAGCTTAATTTTGTGGAAAGAAGGCAGGGTTTTGATTTATGATGAGGGAAATTATGGGGTAAAACGGCAACGTCTCTGACTGCAAACAACGGTAGGAAAGTCACATTTTGTTTAAATTACAACAAACATGAATTAATCTGACAAAAAAAAGACTGCTTTAGCCTGCAAAAGTCACTTTGCTACTGTAAAGTCATCTGCAAAAGTAAGTTTTTAACGGAACTCGTAAAAAAAATAGACGTGTCCTAAAGGTACTTCCAAAAATGTGGAGAGCCTTACATTTTTGGAAGTATCCTAAAGGTAACGATTACCATTGGAGAGCCTTATTTACATATTTGGAAGTATAACTTAAGGCATGGTCCTTCCTCCATGCTTAAGGTAACGATAAGCATTGACCGCACTGTGTCCACAATACACTGTCAACAGCCGCCATAGCACTAGCACTAGCAGTACAACAACAGCATGCAGGACGTTTTTCCTCCATGATAACATTAACAGTAAACACCTACCAAAAAACAAAAACATCTAACCACAACCAAATCCTGCATTAACTTTAACCGTGGAGAAAGGTATAACAGTGGGGGAAAAATATTCCTGCTTAAAAGTTCACATAACCGTACCTCTACGCACACATACCTTGTCCCTCCCAAAAAACAAATAGTCTGGTCACGTCACCGCGCGCTATAGGATCTTTGGTCACCACCACTGATCTCTACACTGTAGAGATCAGTGGTCACCACCCACCCAACGCTTTGACATGTCGTAGCATGCATATGCCATTACGCGTTGGTTTAGGGGTCAATGCACTATTATTTCCATAAAGAGGGCGCTCTTTCTTCGTGCATGGGATCGGGATGGGAACACCCGCATAACTCCTTGGAATTTGTCCACACATCTTCACGACTGTTCCTAAGAGAAATGTTAATGGGTTATCGTACGATTTTCAAATTTGATCAGTGGCAACACCAGTGCTGTAAATAATGGGGGCTTGCGGAAGGGTGGGGGAGAGGCACGCCCCCCAAAGTGCACCCCAACCTGAAAATTTCACAAACCCAGAAAATTTTAGTATTCTACCTCCATAGTATTATAAAGGGAAAACACCCCCCCCCCCCCAACTCTCCTATTGAGACAGCCCTTGTATAACTATGCCACACTGGACAACACAACAAATTGCCACCTTTACATTAGCGTTCGCAACTCCATCCTGGTCTAATTTCCAAATCAAGCTGTCTGTTTATGCATGGAGGAAGGACTAATGGTTTATGTTTTCCCAACGAAACACTGCATTAACTGGCCCCCTAAAACCAATATATTTATGAACGCCCAAAACAAATTCAAACAACACTTGTTTTAGTGGGTTTTTTTTAACCACACAAAACCAACCACCCCCCCCCCCCCCCCCCAAAAGGAAAGAACGCCACACCCTATCCTCAAATTCAAACGTGCACACTGTATTCTTCACAAGAAATCAAACACTCTTTTCCGAATTATAAATTATACCCAATAATTTGGAGAAGAGTTCTCACACATAAAACCTCTTTTCATTTTCTTGATAATTTTTAATAATAAATGTTCAGCTGTATTGATTTACTTCGGTATAGAAATCAATCACATCGGAATGTGCCTTTACAGAAAATGCACAATTTAATCATACTTTAACAGCCCTGTTCAATCAAGTGATGCCTTCTATCCATGAAGCAAATTCAATCCATTCACAAGAAATACTATCAATTTAAAAATGTAAACCAAAAAACCTATACCCCCGCACTTACTGTCCTTAGAACAATATGGTCAGCACTACATCATAAAAACTTACAACAGACAATAATAACTTCCACATTATGTCACACCAACAATTACATAAACAACTATTTAATCAATTTTTGGTTAACATGATCACCATACATCAAAAAAACAACCCCTACAAATATCCGGCACTTACAACTACATAAAATATAAATAACTTAACTTCGGTGCCATCCAAGCGAAAAATATAATGTGATAATTTCCAGGCCCCATCATATACAAATTACACAACGTTGTAACTAGACAAGTGCCAATTAGTAGTGCACAGTACTAAGGTTCACCCCAAATAATGTACATACATGTAGTAATATGTAGTACAAAGGTTGCTAGCTTTAGATACAAATATTTCAATTTAAAAAAAAACCCGGAAAAAACAGCATGAATTCTTTATACCACAGTGATGCCTAGCGTTAGGGTTAAACAAGTATAGAGGTTCACAAGTAGACATGTGCTTTTCTATTGTTAAAATAGCAGAAATACTGATTGAACGTTTTTGTATAATGCATTTTCCTACTACTTTTCTGCTGGCAGAAAAACAGAAAAGTTAAAAACTGCATTTTTCAAAAACATTCACTCTACTTTTCTGCTACCAGAGAAATACAAAACTACAATACAGCAAAAACCAACAACATTTTTCTGTGTACACACACACACCTGTTTCAGCATTTTATAACTAAATCTGAACTTTTATCGTGTAGATTTTGGTCCTACAAAAAAGCACCTTTAATGTCACGTAATATCATACGTGATGACATTGACATTTACCTATCCAAGTTTTGTGACGATTGGACCTACGTTTATATGTGCATGATGTCTTTCACAAAAAAATAAAAAATAAAATTACATCATCAAAATTACATTAGACATTTATATGTACGGATCTATGACCTAATAAACCCATTACAATTTTTTTTTTTAATTACTATATTCCACTGAAGATATATGCATTAAACGTATACAAAACACCAATACTAAAAAAAATTGTATAATGACGTCATCATGATGTCACATTTACTTCAATCTTTCACACATACTGGCTTACCAACAAACTAACTTACGGTTATCTACATATTGCCCCATCAAAAGTGCCCATTTAAGATAACGTCAAGTGACCACCCCCGACCCTCCATCATGTCATCATTTATTTCCATCTTTTACACATGCTACATTACAAACAAACCAACTTTCAACTTTATCTGACCTATAGTTCTCTACATATGAGCCCCTCAAAAAATAAACATTTCAGAAGATGTTACGTGACCCCCTGATGACGTCATCATGACGTTATCGTTCTACAACCATCTGTAGTTGGTGCTCCTACTGTGTAACAAGTATAAAGTCAATCAAATTTACCCAAGTGCCAAAGTGCCTTCTGGAAGAAAAACATGCAAAAAAACTAGGGGATAAAAATACAACTTTAAGATGACATCACGTAACCTATGAGGATGTCAAAATGACATCATCGTTCTAAGACCATTTCTGGGTGGTGGTCTAAATGTGTGCAATGTCAAGTCAATCACATGTACCAAAGTGCCAAAGTCCTGGGATGCAAGAAGAATGTGCACAAACATTATGCATAAACTTCTAAAGAAGAAAAAAAGGAAGAAAAAAAACTTAATCAAAACAACAGCTGCTCCGGTTGACTTGCCAAAACACCTAACAACAACAAATGCAAGCCTTTCCAATTTTGTCGACAACTATTGCCACTCTTCTTTCTTTAGATTCATGGCTTGGTAGAGGCACCCTCAGCATCCCTACAAAAAAATATACAAACATCATTCTTACATACCAAACACAATTTACTGATTGCAATTGGTGAACAGCCTCTCACATAAATGATTTTAAGCAGCCAATACACAAATATTGACTGCTCCAAATGGTACAGTAAAACTAGTCTCCCGAGGTCATCTATAGAGCAAACTATTTCCCCAAGGCAAAGCCAAGGCACAATACAATACTCCATAGATCACCAATTCAACAGAAGCCAGTTTTACCACACCACAAAATAAACAAGTCAATTAATATTTGTATTATAACATCACGCACAGATACTGCTCGATTTCAAAATTTTCACATTTCAATCTAAGTACAGTTAAATCAAGTTCTATTTCAATACAAAATCAGTGCACAATTTATTTGATACTTTCAAAACCACACATTAACAAATCGTTTGAACCCGGCTCAAAAACAATACCAATTCGAAAAAAATACTACACAAAACACTGAATGTGCACCCCCGTATGCATCTCCACACAAAGACCACGCCATGGCCATTGCTACTAATAATGGTATACTACTTTCATTGATATGGGTAGAGGACTTTTGACCCTGCACAGGAAAATAGCAAAAAACCGAAATGCCATCTGACTCACTCTTGCCCAAACAGCACAAAAAATATGCTAATGATGTGTTATGATAAAGAAAAACACCCACACAATATCCACTGTCTTAGTCATATCAGACATTTATTATCAAGGTCTTTTAACACTAGAGCACCGAACCCCGGGGCGAACTCGCCCCGGGGCAGCCCCAGGGCGGCTTCGAGGCCACCCCAGCATTTTCACCCCCCCCCTCCCCGAGTTAAACCCCAAACCTATACCTCAGCCGACCCCGAAGCAATTAGCTCGCCCCACGGTGATGAGCATTTCACACTACTTTCTATTTCATCGATCCCCTCATTCTTAGTAAATCCCCAACTTCCTACTCGCTAAAAATAATTCCTGAGATTCCACGGACACAATGACCAACACAAAAGAGGGGATCCGAGGGGGTCCCTCTGTCACATATAGTAATTCAGAATAATTCCACTTTCAGCCAAACTATATACAATTAACAATAGCACGAACTTTCACATGACCTTTGAAATTCTTTTGTCAGGCCACCTGTTTCTTAACCCGGGTTGTACAAAACCCCGGGCACAGGCCAACATTTGGCACTAGCCATTTCGCCCCGGACCCACCCCCGAAATTTGTCTCGACCCAGGTTCAAAAATCTCACCCCTGCCCTGGAGCAGGGATGACATTTTTCAACCCAGCCCAAGACCGATCTCGGGGATGGCCCCGATGCAAAAATGGCTAGCATGAAACGTTGCACATTCTCAGCACCACACCACCCTTAAGCCGCCCCCGATATTTTGTCAAGTTTCAAAAGGCCTTCAGTGGCAGAACATCAAGACACATAACACCCCATAACACATTCAGATAACATAAACGTACACAATCTGAAACCACACCATCCTCAACATTCCCTCACTTCTTTCTTTTGCTATGAAATAGGCACAACATTTCAATCTTAAAAATATCACTTACAATGTGGCCGTCATAGTCACAACAACGTCACGAGCCCTCATGTAGTAGCCCACAGTACACTGAAATGGCAACAACTGCTCCAAGTCGGTCACATCTCCTCCAATACATTCCTCCAAAATGCTCTTAGCCACATACAACACCTTGTTCTTCGTTGTTACTAGCTCCACCGGTTCTCTTTAAACAAAAACAAGAAAAATAAAAAACAATTAACATAAGTTCTACAAAATTGTCTGGAAAATCAATAACTATACTTTCACTGCTACTGAAATAATTCATTATACAAACATTTACATATCACCATAATAATGGTACATTATAAGTATCTTCTGACAACATATAAACTGAGTACTGGAATGTTGTCCCCTGCTTTAGATTAAAATGGTTTTTTTTTAAATTCCCTTATGTATGATAATTTCTACTAATGACTCATATACAGGATCATCTTTATATAAAAAAAATCTAGATTTCCAGCTTTCACAAACAAAATTAAACAAAACAAAACAACTATCTTCCATTATGCAACATATGCATAAAATTCAATGCTCAAATATAAACAAAAATCATACACCCTTTCGGAACAAAAAATACTACTCCATGATTTCCCAAGTCAACATTTTCATTTTTACAAAACTGAATTTAGCTACACCAACACCGCGCAGGATCACGGACTCATTTACGATAAATTTTCATCGCAAGTTATTAACCAGTTTTGTCTCATTTTCAAACATTTTTGCAAACTATAATTTACAGGAATTTCAAGGACTTCTTTCACAAATTAAGCATTTTCCAGTAATTTCCAGAATCAGTACAAAATAACAAGATTTCAAGAAATGTCCATGAGACATGCAAACCCTGTAGAAAGTCGCACACAGCACACAATCATCAGGTAATTCCACAAAACTTGATGGTTATTATTTAACCTCTGGTAAATAGCTGTACTAGCAGACTTTGAACATGCCATACAGTGTGCATGTATATATAACACCGAACACGCAGATTGTAATTTCTGCTAATATTATTCAACAAACTACAATTACTGATTATCCAGAATAGACAATGCAACTGCTTTTTCCGCAAAGTTGTTCATTTCAAGTTAAGTATTTAAGGCCTATCAATTTATTTCAATTCTAAAATATTCTAAACACCGTACAGAAAACACTACAATTGAACATTAATTAAAAATCATTAAAAATAATTCAGTGGCATGCCCTAAATTTTAATCCACAACACATACCCAAAAATGTATGGGGAAAGTTTAAAACCCAATTAGCCTTGTACTTCTGTCCATATCCTTTTATGTTACAAGTGTATAAAAATACCTAGCAGGCACGCAAACACTAAAACCATACATTGTGTGAGCATTGATCAAAAAACTGAAATGTGTCCACCTATTTCCACACATAACGCACTTATTGCTCAAATCCCGGCCATGTACACTAGTCAAAAACATTTCCAACACATATCTGCGGGTACAAGAGCTCAGAATAAAGAAGCTGCATTGATTGGTCACTATTCCAACTTCAATCTAATTCTTGAGCATGAAACTTGTACTTAGTACAATGTTGTTTATATAAGGATAAAGACTAGATTTGGCATCGAACATTCAATTTTGCTCTGATCTTGACTGGTCTCAGAGTTAAAACTTCAGACCTTGCCATCTAAGACTAAGACCAAGACCAGCACTTTCCACACCAAGACCTGAAATTTCCAGACCAAGACAAGCCCACCCAAGACCAAGACTTTGCTGGGACAAAAACAAGACCGGGACCTAAAAACAAAGTCTCAAAACATACAACACTACCATCACCCATTTCAATACTAATATTTCATCCTAATCAAGAACAACATGTACTCCAACAAAACACATAATATGCTAAAAATACATACTCTGCAGCCATGAATCCAGTTATGGCAACATCTTTTTCCAACAAATCTGTGCACTCCACAACCTGTGTATTAACAGCAAAAGTAAGAACAAAAAAACTTCATCACCATACAAGATACAATCTACAGTACTTTTTTCACTAGCTTTTTGTTGCCAATTATACCAATCACTAATTAACAACCACAAATATTAAAAACAACAAATTTAAGAAACAGGTAGATTTGGCAATTAGTATTTCACAACAAATTTCATTCCACCGGTTCAAAGTTTCGCATTGATAGATGGCACACAAAAAAGAGAGACAAACGGCACTCATTTCCAACCATCAGGGTCATAATAGCCTTTCCACAAGCCACACTTACCTACCTATAGACACATCATACGCACCAAAATACCACCATAGAACTCATCCGGATAGCCCGGCGCACCTTCACTAAAACCTACAGGGCAATTTCCAAATGATATCCAACTGGAAATCATTACAATACAAGAAACATTTCCACTTTTCTTGACAACAAAAACCTACCTCTAGTGCCATCACTTTTTCACACAATGATTAAGACAACTATCGACTTAGTCCACAAGGTATTTTGTAAACATACATTCAGCAAAAAAAAAAATAATTATGTACACTACACTAAAATATGGACTGGCTTTTGCCAACTAAACAAAACAATCGTCCTTCAGGCCAGCAAACAAATCTACAACAAATGATGTTGCATTATTCTAGTCAAGACCATCACAAGACCACATACACGAGACCCTGCAAGACCAGCACAAGACCAGCACAAGACCACCAGTTTTAAGTCAAGTCTCAAACTATTCAAATGAACTATAACAAAAGCATTCCTTTGACATAGTTTAAGCCTGTTACTTTTTTGTGCCTTATAAGCTAGTCTTCTGGATGGTCTTGTGCCTGGTCTTCTGGATAGTCTTGTGCCTAGTCTAGTGATGGTCTCAACTACAACACTACTTGTACACAACAACATATTTTTCTAAACACATCTCCAAAACACACCAAACACAGCAACTGCCCACTATTTATAGACAACAGCTACATCCCATCAAAAACCACAACAAACCCACTCAATCCAGTTCTGGCACAAAAACAGTTTCAAATAATATACTCACAGCAAAAGACGTCTCGCTTGTGGCCTCCACACACACCCTGTTGTTGAACGTATCTGTTACGACATTCTTGATTACCACTGTATCATCCAAGGTTGGATATATATCCGCATGGTCCCCCCACAGCTTCACACGAATCTTGCTCCTTGTCTCCCCGTCAACAATATCGACATCTCTGCGTCGCCATTTGTCCCCTTCACGAATTGGAGACACCTACAAAAATAACACAAACATTTCTTTAAAAAAAAAATACGCTTTAAACGTTTCAACGTTTCAACATTGAAAAAAATAAAAATATTACATCAAATTTTCCCAAATGTTTCAACAGAACTCAAATTGGACCTTAAATTTCTGCAATTTACATTCAAGTTTTATTTACAAAGAATCTAAGATCTTAATAAATTTATTTCATTTCTAAAGAAATACAAGCATTTTCTGCTCAGCTTTCCCTTACACACCAAAATCACATCCGTAATAACCACACTTTCGCTACATAATCCGAAGCAATCTACATTGAGCAACTAAAAAAACACAGCCACACATACAAATAGACTTGCATACCCCTGCAGCAAAAAAACCAAAACAGATGCAATTGTACTTTTCCCACCATCCTGGTCAGGACTTTCTTTTGTCCTACACACTAACCCAATCCCATAGACTAAGCACTAGTTTGCCTGTCCTCACTTTTCCGGAACAAAGAAATAAACGTGAGGACAGTATTGTTCCCTTTGTTATACCCTCTTTTTTGTCATCACCAGTACGTCAATAATAATACAGCTACACCACCATAGAAACATCTTTGTAAAGATTTATAGTTTGGCAAGTGCTACTAACAGAAAACCTACCAATACCTCAAATCATTTGTAATCAAACCCCTCCACTACCCATACCCCTGCCTTCACATTCATTTGGCAAAAAGCCAAACTTAATCCACTCAATTATCTTTGGATTTATCACCCCCAAGCAACAAATAACCAGAAATCTAAACATGAACTATCCCATCAAAATAATTCATAACAAGTTCACCAACCCATGCAATAACTTGTGCAATATCACAAACACATCATCAACATGTAAACTGACAATCAATATATTCTCACCAATTTACAAATATTTCAAAACATTTCAATTAAAAAAAATTCTCAACAAACGACCAACAATTAACATTCTCTTCCAATATACACAATCATCACGTCCTTCACCATCAACACTCAATACAGCTACACTTACATGCTGATATTCTAATTACAAAACACAACAAACCATAATTCATTGCCTCCATCTTGTATACACTACACTACACTACACTATGGTCCACACATAGCCCTAGAACGACGCTATGATATAGCGTCCTAGCGCCCAAGTATGCAAAACAGTCCTATGCTAGAAACCGAAGATCAAAAATCACACTTTACCTGCATAAATATTCTTGGCATCATTTTATTCAAACAGTCAACAGCCCATCTCCCTGTACGGATAGAAATATTCCTCCAAGAATGTCAAGAACAGGAGATATTTGCGGCGCAAAATCGTCTCCATGCGACGCTGACTTCACAAACACGAGGAGTAATACCCACATTTAGAACGTTCATCAACAGAGGGCGCAATTTACAGTCGCCGCGTGCACCACAGAGCAAGTTCGATCAAGGACTATAGTTAACCATAGTTCGACTAACTCTGATCGAACGCACGCTAGTTGACAATGGTTGGACTAGTCTAGTCAACGATTCGTGACCAGCCTACCGAGGTTGGTCGCATCGCTGGTGACCAATAGCCGTTTTAATAGCACAGTGCAGAGACGACCAGTTATCAGAAAAATGGCAAAAAAACGTAAATATTCTGCAGCAGTGAACGATCGTTTTTGGTTACTTTGTCTTTCTTTGAACATGTCGAAATAATCCACACAGTACCACTTGTGATATTGTTAATATACTGAGCAAATATCGTCTGCCTCGCTTTAATCTATGAACGCGTAAAAAGGGTAAACAAACGACCCACCGCCATTTTCTCATGGTCGCGTTGACATGACAATAGTTCGACTATAGTCGTTTGCACTTCAACTTCAGTGCGCATGCACTACGTACATCACAAACCAACCACTAGTTAACCATTGGTCCTTGATCGAACTTGCTCACACACATGGGTTATTTATGTCTTTGGCGTGCACGGCCGAAATTGCGCCCTCTGTTGATGAACATTCTAAATGTGGGTATTACTCCTCGTGTTTGTGAAGTCAGCGTCGCGTGGAGACGATTTTACGCCGCAAATATCTCCTGTTCTTGATATTCTTGGAGGAATATTTCTATCCGTACAGGGAATTGGGCTGTTGAACTGTTTGAATAAAATGATGCCAAGAATATTTATGCAGGTAAAGTGTGATTTTTGATCTTCGGTTTCTAGCATAGGACTGTTTTGCATACTTGGGCACTAGGACGCTATATCATAGCGTCCTTCTAGGGCTAGTCCACACAATGCCTGATAATGGACAACTTATTAACTACTTCATACCAGCATTATTTCTGCCGCCAAATTTAATTTCGAAAACAAAACAAAATATAACAGCCAACTTCTGTAACACATCACAAACACCTGTAACACAACATATTTCATTAACATATCACTTACATTCTCGACAGTTCCCTTGACAGACACTCTCCGATTTCTTTTGGATGCCAGTGTGTCACAAATGCTGACAACAGGAGCATCATAGTAATTCTTCTCAAAATCTTCAGGAATGGCAAATGGGCAGGTCACAAATACCTTCAACATATAACAAACAGAAAATAAAAACATATTTAACATTCATAAATTATGCACCTATCAATTGCTAACCCCCCCCCCCACCCCCCGAGCTGCCTAAGGTCTTATGTGGGGGTTTAGTCACATTTTTCAAGCCCCAGGGTAAGGATTTTGCTCACTCATTTTTCCATTGTTTCCACATCATCAGAAGTTCAACACCATGAGGTGCGGCTGCACCACCCATATATCACATATATTGCCACTAAAATTTGGCTCCAGCGATGGAAAAATTGTCACTTCAAAAGTGACAATCCCCACATCTTGGCTACGTCAACTGGAGAGGGGGGGGGGGGGATAGGGCAAGCAATTGATAGGTGTAATACCATCAGACATAATTCAACATCCTCTCAATGCTGCTCAGACCATTGTCCTGTCCATAATCAAACACAACTACAATAACTGTCTTAATTCAATAATTTACTTTTGCACAAAAATTACTTTTCTAGGCAAAGACAAAACAAATCCAATTCCATTCCAGAATATAACTTCTGCCCTTAAACTGTGCCCCTTACACCAAAATTATTTGGCACATTTTGTTTGTCCTCAGTGCATAGTCACATGCACACATACTTCCCTAAATTACAATACATCACACTATCACATCCAATTGCAAAATTACCACCCACTTATAAAAATACTTACCCTGCTCTTAGCATTCAACTTAACAACTTTCACGGCTCGAGCATTCAAGTACTGCTCTACAACTAGCACTTTCACAAACTTCTGGACCTCCAAGCGCGACAGAATCTGCTCAGTCGCTACTTTGACCTCAATAAGAACATCAACCACCTCTCCGTCTTCACCAACGGCATCTCCACGATACACGTCGCCCTTTCTTTGCATTCCAGATAACATCTTCATGTTTACAGCTGCTGATGACATCTGTAATATCAATTCAAACACAACTAATTATGCACAAACAACTTCATTATACCAACAAAAATCAAAACCCCACATCTAAAATACATGCACTTTTCAGTCTACATTTCAAACATCTTTACTACTTACTACTTATCAGATGTGACCTTTTCATCATCAGAACAAAAACACATATTTAAACAAAGCCAACACTGCTGCCGACACTCGACAATTGCTCACTTATGCAGATAAATTCAATGAGGTTTGGTGCCAAAGAAAGACTAAATAAGTACACTGTAACCTATTACAAACTGTAAGCTTTCCTTTCAGACATAACACTCAAAAACTAGAGCAGTTACAATTATTGCAAAATAGACAAACCAATGTATAGACAGAATGCACTTGTCATCATCACTTTTATAGAAACTGCACACATTGAAAATTACATGTAAAGTTTTATGACATATATATTTCAGAGCAATATTCCCTTTTAAGCACAGGAACTAAAATTGCTGCTAACACTCTTTTGTAGTAAAAATGTCTACACTCGCAAATTACCCATAATTATACCAAAACTATACCATCTATAAAAAAAAAATCTTTTCAAAATAATAACTAGCTACCATGATTACTGTTAAATATCTCCAAATTGTTTAACACTTTAACAATTTCTTGAAAAGATATTATTTACATAATTTGGGCATCGATGGGACAGAAAATGTAAATTCTAAATAAAACAAATATTGTCCTTTCCACTTCTTTTAATTCTCTTATCAGCATGTGACACCTACAACACTGTCAGTCCTTCAGTGTTCACCTTACATCCAATATAAGCAGTGCCACTGCATATCCCAAACCATCATTCATGTCACAACATTCATATAGTTACCTTTACTTTAATTTAAACAAGTCAAATTGTTGTGCTCTCCTCCTTCATTTATTTGTATGCAAACAACAATTACATGTCATACATCAGTCCCAGCACTTTGCAAATTCTCACAACTGCACACAAAATTCATCTTTTCACAAGTTCAATTTATAATCTATCATCGGAAACAGTTCCAGATATATAGCCATCACTTGCACCTCGTCCACACTCATGGTCTGTGGCTCATCATGACACACACAAAAAGTAAAACTATTTTAAAAGACAAATTGGAAAGATTTCAGTTTAATAACCCCCAACAAAATCATTTAGGAACAGCAAATATTTGGATTTAAACATCATAATTGTATAAACAATTGACACAACCATTCATTTTTAAATTTTGGGGGGGGGGACATTTTAGTACAATAAGGGAAGAAACTTTTTGTTTTCTATGTTACAAGTTCTTGGCACCATAGTCAATCACAAGTGTTCATCACATACAATACATGTTGATTTCTTCCTAATTTTTTAAAGATTTCCCTGACATAAATCTTGAAATAACAGGTTGTGCCACATATTTAGACAGTTGTTATCAAGGAGGGTTGGTTATTTTCCATGATTTTTCTGTTCTTCACCGATTTTGGTGGGAGGTTTTAAAGTAAAATCTTTCCGCCACATATTTCAGCAGACAGTCAAATGGTCAAACCATATTCCGCAAGATAGACCATACAATCTCGTGCTACACTAAACACATACAGTACACCACACACATGCACCTACTACATGTTCAGCATTCTTATACATAACCAACACGCCCAATCTAAGTTTAACAAACGACATAAACATTATCCGCCTAACAACTAAATCAGCACGTCACAATACCTAAACCAAACAACACAGAAAACACAAATTACCTTTGTAGTTGAAATTCTTCCACTCAAAAAACCAATGAACAAATTAACACCGCTCATATAAACCAAAGATCACGGCACAACTCAAGGAGAAAGAATCAATGACGTCACACGCGCGCGCAAACCGCAAGTTAAGTTGTGATCGTGGTGAAGGGCGCCCTCATACCTTTTGCAGCTCTATCTACAACCTGCGACAAAACAAACTATTCCCTCTATATATTTCACAATGCAATAAATTAATTGCACTAAATGCCACACCCAAAAACTTTTGGCAAAGATTCATCTTAACATTATACATAATGTTTCTCTCGCCCTGCTTTCTTTTTTTCTTTCGTTCATTATTTATTTCATTATTTCTTAATTCTGAATGTCTGATATTTCATTATGGAGAGCCACCTTTTCCAAATATCATTACAGACCAAATACAATTTTACATATGCCATACAATTAAATTCTTTCTCAAACAAATACACCATTAGAAAATATTTCCAACTACCACAACAAATGTTATTTAATGTAATATTTATTTCTTGCATTCAACTACAATGATATAAACACCTCCCAAAAAAGTGCACCAAATTATATTATTTGGTATATCTTCATTCTTTTAATGACCATCTAAAGTACTGAACTTACTAGTGAACTAGTGAAGCAGTGAAAGCAATTAGCAATTCCAGACTGAAGCAATTAACAATTTGAATTTATTCATTTCTCAAACAAATTACTAAAAACTGATACCTACACATAGGCAGATCCAGGATTTTTGAAAAAAGAGACGTGCAACTTTAAAAGTAGGCGGGAGGGGGGGTGGGTCACATACCTTGATCAAAACTAATGCAAGCGCGAAACGCG
Organism: Hippasteria phrygiana; assembly: GCA_037893225.1. NCBI lineage: Eukaryota > Metazoa > Echinodermata > Asteroidea > Valvatida > Goniasteridae > Hippasteria > Hippasteria phrygiana. Next base: position 194,256 of record JAZGUH010000001.1, read on the forward strand.
AAGCCCTTCCGCCGCGGCGTGGGGTTTGCGGCCCGCTTAAGGGCCCCGAAAACAAATTTTGATTCTGAATGCTCTGGGGTGCGATCTGAAGCAATTTCTGAACACTTTAACAAATATTTTGAGGAACAAAAGATCATCATTATTAAACATCATTTTAGAGTTTGAAGTCATTGAATCAACTATTCTGACGTAAAGAATCAAATATAGACTATACAATTTATATTCGGGGACGACAAAAAAATGGGGTAGGGAGAACAAACATAAATAATATTCCCGCACTTTAATAAGAATGTGTTTGTGTGGCGGGACAAGTCTCGCCCCCCCCCCTTTCCCCCACCAATTGACGCTCATGGATATATATTTTGTTACAAATTAGGAGGAATTTCAAGGTGTGTAAGCCCCCCCCCCCCCCCCCCCCCAACTCGAAAATCATCCGTATGCTACCTTTTAAGGATTAATTAGGTAATTGGCACATCAGTCTAGACAGTCACTGTAAGATTTTTTAAAGGTTCTTGTATGTGTATTTGTACGTCATTAGGCATACCTATTCCTTGTGTATTTTTGTAGGCTTTCGCTTTTTTTCGTAAGCCCCCAACTATTTGGTAGGCCCTATAGGCACAGTGTCTTCTGTGTCTATAACTGGATAATCCGATGCTAGAGGCAGGCGAGTATTAGTTGGAAATTTTTCCAAAATGATTCCCGAGCAATGGAATTTAGGTCAGGTCTTACACCCCCCCAAATAAAATAAAAAAAAAAAAAAAAAAAAACAATTACAAAATGGATTCCAGACCCCAGACCCTCCCTCCCATGGATCCGCCTGTGTTACAAACTTAAAACCAAACATTTCAGTCTAGTTTTCACATGTCAGAAACGTCCTTATTGACATGCATGTATTGCAATGTCTCATCCACTTAATAACTAAATGATCTATTCGTAGACTTATACAAATAACTCAATCATCACTAAAACACATAACTATACATGTATAAATGGGGGTACCTCCGTGATAATTATCCCTTTTCCAGTTTTTTTATTCGTCAATCCAAATTCCCATCCCATTTAAAACCCGCAAAGCTGCACTTCTCATGGATTGGCTGTAACCGCAACCACCCATTTACTTGCCAAACATTACGGGCGCCCTTCCCCATAACCGAAAATAATGACGTCATATATTACTTCCTCTATAGCGCTGTACAAACAAAATTACCCACTGACTGATCATCGCCTTCTGTGATCTTTGGATAACCCACCCCTAAATACAATCTGCGCATACATCACAACAACCACCTGATCAACTTACGTCTTCCTGGCGTACCACAGTCACTACACGCCACGCCCTCAACGATGGGACAGGGCAAATTACCCGGGTTCATACTTCTTGCGAATCCGACCGAATTTCATGACATCAACAATTGCAGTTTTGTTTTGTCACGTTCTACGTTTCACATACACATGGAATATCAACCGCGCTTTAGTGTACACAAAAACGCCGAGCTAAATTAAAATGCATAACGAACTTTTACGTCATGATGACATCATCACATGTCACGTGACGTCATCTTAAAGGGGCATTTTTCAAAGCCATATATCTACAAAAGTACAAGTCCGATTAAGTTGAAACATAAATCTAGGTATGCCACCGGGTATTATAGGTGAACATTGACTTGACGTTATGAAGTAATCACATGTCACGTCATGTCTTCTTAAAGGGTCATTCGCTACACTATTCCCCATAAAATTTGTACTCGATTTCTTTCTTTAAACCAATCCTTCACACATCCAATAACGTTAATTATTGTATAAACATTTGATTGACTAACACAATAAAAAAACACGAAACAGCCCTGTGTTTGTCCACGGGACAAACACATAACATGTCTAGTTTCTTTTTTTTTTTCTTTTTCAGACTTTTTGCCCATAGCGTTTGTACACGATTTCTTTCTGCCAGGCACTTTGGCTACTTTTATGCAGCCGATTGCCTTTAAATTTAACAGACACTCAGACCAACTGCTCAGAATGCATGCCGAACTTTTACGTCATGATGACGTCATCACGTGATTTTTTATGAATTTTTGAATTTTGAAAATCGTAACATTCATTAAATTATATCTAGCGAACAAAACAAGATATTTTCAAAATTCTTTTTTTTATAGCTTTGGTATGTCTCAAAGATATGCCTTAAAAAGCGAAAATTGTGTGACGTCATGATGACGTCATCAAAAATGCTTTTTTTTTTTAACGCATGTAAGGGTCAATCTGATTACAAAAATGTATATATTGAATTTTGCTGTACCCAATTCCAAAATTTCATGATCGTGGCTCACTCAAGTAAGAAATGACAGCCATTTCAAAATTTAGACCAAATTCAATATAACACAAAGGAATTCTGGGACGGGCTGATAACCATGGCTATTATGAGCTTGCTGTTTATAAAAGGGGTTGATTTCTAGTCTTTTTTCAAGTCGCTGAATTTTTGAAGTTTTAAAATCGTAACATTCTTTTCAATATATCTAGCGAACAAAACAAGATATTTTCAAAATTATTTTTGTTACAGCTTTGGTATGTCTCAAAGATATGCCCTAAATGGCGAAAATTGTGTGACGTCATGATGACGTCATCAACAAATCTTTTTTTTTAAACGCATGTAAGGGTCAATCCGATTACAAAAATGTATATATTGAATTTTCCTGTACCTAATTCCAAAATTTCATGATCGTGGCTCACTCAAGTAAGAAATAGGAGCCATTTCAAAATTTAGACCAAATTCAATATAACACAAAGGAATTCTGGGAAGGGCTGATAACCATGGGTATTTTGTGCTTGCTGTTTATAAAAGGGGTTGATTTCTAGTCTTTTTTCAAGTCGCTAAATTTTTGAAGTTTTAGAATCGTAACAGTCTTTTCAATATATCTAGCGAACAAAACAAGACATTTTCAAAATTCTTTTTGTTATAGGTTTGGTATGTCTCAAAGATATGCCATAAAAAGCGCAAATTGTGTGACGTCATGATGACGTCATAAAAAAAATTCTTTTTTCAAGTCGCTAGAATATTGCACATAGCATTTGTAAACGTTTTCTTTCTTACCGGCCACTTTGGCTACTTTTAAACTTGGCATACACTTACACCAACTGCTCACAATGTGTGCCGAACTTTTACGTCATGATGACGTCATCACATGTCACGTGACGTCATCTTAAAGGGGCATTTTTTCGAAGCCATATATCTACAAAAGTACAAGTCCGATTAAGTTGAAACGTAATATCTAGGTATGCCACCGGGTGTTATAAATGAACATTGACATGATGTTATGATGACGTCATCACATGTCACGTGACGTCATCTTAAAGGGGCAGTTTTTGAAGCCATATATAAACAAAAGTACAAGTTCGATTAAGTTGAAATGTAATATCCAGGTAGGTCTGCAGGTTTATGGACGAAAATTGACATGACATTATGATGATGATGTCATCACACGTCACGTGACGTCATCTTAAAGGGGCAGTTTTTGAAGCCATAAACAAAAGTACAAGTCCGATTAAGTTGAAAAGTAATATCTAGGTAGCCCAATAGGTTTATAGATGAAAATTGACATGACATTATTATGATGTCATCACATGTCACATGACGTCATCTTAAAGGTGCAGTTTTTGAAGCCATATATAAACAAAAGTACAAGTCCGATTAAGTTCAAAAGTAATATCTAGGTAGCCCAGTAGGTATTTTAAATATTTTTTTTTATGATGTCATGATTACGTCATCACTTGTTTCGTGTCATTATCTTAAAGGGGCATTTTTCGAAGCCATAAATCTACAAAAGTACAGGTCCGATTTATTTGAAATGTAATATATAGTCGGGTAGGCAAGCAGGTTTATAGATGAAAATTGACGTGACGTTATGATGACGTCATCACATGTCACGTGACGTTATCTTAAAGGGGCAGTTTTTAAAGCCATACATTGTATATCTACAAAAGTACAAGTTCGATTATTTTAAATGTAATATCTAGGTAGGTCAGCAAGTTTACAGATGAAAATGTACATTATGTTATGATGACGTCATCACAAGTGACTATTACAAACAACTTTAATTATTTTCAAAGTCTAACAAAGCAAACTGACAGGAGCGCGATTGTTTGACGAAGTTTAATTTATTGTATTCACATTTCACATCCAAACTAAAAAAAAAAAAAAACGAAACAGCCCTGTGTTTGTCCACAAACACCGTCCGTCTAGTTTTTTTTTTGCTTCTTTTTCAGACTTTTTGCCCATAGCATTTGTACACGTTTTCTTTCTACCAGGCACTTTTGCTACTTTGATGCAGCCGATTGCCTTTAAACTTAACAGACACTTAGACCAACTGCTCAGAATGCATGCCGAACTTTTACGTCATGATGACGTCATCACGTGATTTTTTATGAATTTTTGAAATTTGAAAATCGTAACATTCATTAAATTATATCTAGCGAACAAAACAAGATATTTTCAAAATTCTTTTTGTTATAGCTTTGGTATGTCTCAAAGATATGCCCTAAAAAGCGAAAATTGTTTGACGTCATGATGACGTCATCAAAAATATGTTTTTTTGTAAACGCATGTAAGGGTCAATTCGATTACAAAAATGTATACATTGAATTTTCCTGTACCCAATTCCAAAATTTCATGATCGTGGCTCACTCAAGTAAGAAATGACAGCCATTTCAAAATTTAGACCAAATTCAATATAACACAAAGGAATTCTGGGACGGGCAGATAACCATGGCTATTATGTGCTTGCTGTTTATAAAAGGGGTTGATTTCTAGTCTTTTTTCAAGTCGCTGAATTTTTGAAGTATTAAAATCGTAACATTCTTTTCAATATATCTAGCGAACAAAACAAGATATTTTAAAAATTCTTTTTGTTATAGCTTTGGTATGTCTCAAAGATATGCCCTAAAAGGCGAAAATTGTGTGACGTCATGATGACGTCATCAACAATATTTTTTTTTTTTTACGCATGTAAGGGTCAATCCGATTACAAAAATAAATACATTGAATTTTTCTGTACGTAATTCCAAAATTTCGTGATCGTGGCTCACTCAAGTAAGAAATAGGAGCCATTTCAAAATTTAGACCAAATTCAATATAACACAAAGGAATTCTGGGACGGGCAGATAACCATGGCTATTATGTGCTTGATGTTTATAAAAGGGGTTGATTTCTAGTCTTTTTTCAAGTCGCTGAATTTTTGAAGTATTAAAATCGTAACATTCTTTTCAATATATCTAGCGAACAAAACAAGATATTTTCAAAATTCTTTTTGTTATAGCTTTGGTATGTCTCAAAGATATGCCCTAAAAGGCGAAAATTGTGTGACGTCATGATGACGTCATCAACAATTCTTTTTTTTTAAACGCATGTAAGGGTCAATCCGATTACAAAAATGTATACATTGAATTTTTCTGTACGTAATTCCAAAATTTCATGGTCGTGGCTCACTCAAGTAAGAAATAGGAACCATTTCAAAATTTAGACCAAATTCAATATAACACAAAGGAATTCTGGGAAGGGCAGATAACCATGGCTTAAATGAGCATGCTGTTTATAAAAAGGGTTGATTTGTAGTCTTTTTTCAAGTCGCTGAATTTTAAATTTTTGGAATCGTAACATTCTTTTCAATATATCTAGCGAACAAAACAAGATATTTTCAAAATTCTTTTTGTTATAGCTTTGGTATGTCTCAAAGATATGCCCTAAAAAGCGAAAATTGTGTGACGTCATGATGACGTCATAAAAAAAAATCTTTTTTCAAGTCGCTAGAATATTGCCCATAGCATTTGTAAACTTTTTCTTTCTTACCGGCCACTTTGGATACTTTTAAACTTAGCAGACACTTACTCCAACTGCTCACAATGTGTGCCGAACATTTACGTCATGATGACATCATCACATGTCACGTGACGTAAAGGGGCATTTTTCGAAACCATATATCTACAAAAGTACAAGTCCGATTAAGTTGGAACGTAATATCTAGGTATGCCACCGGGTGTTATAGATGAACATTGACATGACGTTATGACCAAGTCATAACATGTCACGTGGTGTCATCTTAAAGGGGCACTCGCTAGATTATTGCCCATAGCATTTGTAAACATTTTCTTTCTTACCGGCCAGTTTGGCTACTTTTAAACTTGGCAGACACTTACCCCAACTGCTCAGAATGTGTGCCTAACTTTTACGTCATGATGACGTCATCACATGTCACGTGACGTCATCTTAAAGGGGCATTTTTCGAAGCCATATATCTACAAATGTACAAGTCCGATTCAGTTGAAACACACCATTTAGGTATGCCACCCGGTGTCATAGATGAAAATTGACATGACGTTATGTGATGTCATCTTAAAGGGGCATTCGCTAGGCTATTTCCCATAGCATTTGTACACGATTCCTTTTTTTAAACCAATCCTTCACACATCCAATAACAACATCTTCATCCCTCCGTCATTGTTAACTAACAAACAACTTTAAATATTGCATACACATTTGACATCCAAACTAACAATAAAAAAATTCGAAACAGCCCTGTGTTTGTCCACAAACACTTGCCTCTAGTTTTTCTTTTTTTTTTCTTTTTCTCTTTCAGACTATTGCCCATAGCATTTGTACACGTTTTCCTTTTTACCGGCACTTTGGCTACTTGTATGCAGCCGATTGTCTTTAAACTTAGCAAACACTTAAAGCAACTGCTCAGAATGTGTGCCGAACTTTTACGTCATGATGACGTCATCACGTGATTTTTTATGAATTTTTGAATTTTGAAAATCGTAACATTTGTTTCAATATATCTAGCGAACAAAACAAGATATTTTCAAAATTCTTTTTGTGATAGCTTTGGTATGTCTCAAAGATATGCCCTAAAAGGCGAAAATTGTGTGACGTCATGATGACGTCATCAAAAATGTTTTTTTTTTAACGCATGTAAGGGTCAATCCGATTACAAAAATGTATATATTGAATTTTCCTCTCCCTAATTCCAAAATGTCATGATCGTGGCTCACTCAAGTAAGAAATAACAGCCATTTCAAAATTTAGACCAAATTCAATATAACACAAAGGAATTCTGGGAAGGGCAGATAACCATGGCTCAAATGTGCATGCTGTTTATAAAAAGGGTTGATTTGTAGTCTTTTTTCAAGTCGCTAGACTATTGCCCATAGCATTTGTAAACGTTTTCTTTCTTACCGGCCACTTTGGCTACTTTTAAACTTGACAGACACTTACCCCAACTGCTCACAATGTGTGCCGAATTTTATGTCATGATGACGTCATCACATGTCACGTGACGTCATCTTAAAGGGGCATTTTTCGAAGCCATATATCTACAAAAGTACGAGTCCGATTAAGTTGGAACGTGATATCTAGGTATGCCACCGGGTGTTATAGATGAAAATTTACATGACGTTATGATTATAAGTCAGAACATGTCACGTGACGTCATCTTAAAGGGGCAGTTTTTGAAGGTCCATATCTACAGAAGTACAAGTCCAATTAAGTTATAAAGTAATATCTAGGTAGCCCAATAGGTCTATAGTTGAAAATTGACATGACATTATCATGTTGTCATCACATGTTACGTGACGTCATCTTAAAGGGGCAGTTTTTGAAGCCACATATAAACAAAAGTACAAGTTCGATTAAGTTGAAATGTAATATCCAGGCAGGTCTGCAGGTTATAGATGAAAATTGACATGACATTATGACTTCATCACATGTCACGTGACGTCATCTTAAAGAGCCAGTTTTTGAAGCCATATATATACAAAAGTACAAGTCCGATAAAGTTGAAAAGTTATATCTAGGTAGGTCAGCAAGTTTATAGATGAAAATTTATGTGACTTTATGATGACGTCATCACATGTCACTATTACAAACAACTTTAATTAATTTCAAAATTAACAAAGAAAAGTGGCAGTAGTGCGATTGTTTGACGAACTTTAATTGTTGTATTCACATTTCACATCCAAACTAAAAAAAAAAAACGAAACAGCCCTGTGTTTGTCCACAAACACCAACCTCATGCCTCTATTTTTTTTTTTTTTTTGTGCTTCCTTTTCAGACTTTTTTCCCATAGCATTTGTACACGTTTTCTTTCTTACCGGCACTTTGGCTACTTTGGTGCACCCGATTGACTTTAAACTTGGCAGATACTTAGACAAACTGCTCAGAATGTGTCCCGAACTTTTTGGTCATGATGACGTCATCACGTGATTTTTTATGAATTTTTGAAATTTGAAAATCGTAAAATTCTTTTCAATATATCTAGCAAACAAAACAAGATATTTTCAAAATTCTTTTTGTTATAGCTTTGGTATGTCTCAAAGATATGCCCTAAAACGGAGAAAATGTGTGACGTCATGATGACATCATCAAAAATGTGCTTTTTTAAAACACATATAAGGATAGGTCCGATCGTCATGAAAATTGGTGGGTAGGTAGATACTGGCACTAGGATGCAAAATCCAAAGTGACGTCATGATGACGTCATCACGTGATTTGTTATGAATTTTTGAAATTTTGAAATCGTAACATTCTTTTAAATATATCTCGCAAACAAAACAAGATATTTTCAAAATTCTTTTTGTTATAGCTTTTGTAGGTCTCAAAGATATGCCCTAAAAAGGAAAAAAAATGTGTGACGTCATGATGACATCATCAAAAATGTGCTTTTTTAAAACACATATAAGGATATGTCCGATCGTCATGCAAATTGGTGGGTAGGTAGATACTGTCACTAGCATGCAAAATCTGAAATGATGTCATGATGACGTAATCAGCAATTTTTAAAATGATTTTTGAAATTTTTGTAATTTCATTTTAATCACAAAATTTTACACAAAAAAACAAAACAGCCCTGTGTTTGTCCACAAACACTGTACCAGATGTCTAGTTTACAATTACATGTATTTATTTATTTAATTATTTATTTATTTATTTATTTATTTATTACAAATCTTTAATGCCCAGGCCCCAGAGTGTGCCAAAGCAGTTTCAAACTATTTTACACAAATAAAATAATCTTTATACATACATATACGTGTACAAATTTATAATAAATCTATATCCCTTTTCCCACGAGTTATTTCTTATTTTTACTTTATTATAGACATGATAGAAAAGGAAATATGGAAACCAAACAGCCTGCACCCGAGTTTGAAAAATGGACGGCCAAGAAACTGCAAGACTTTATTGTAGCAAGGGAAGTACCCATATTTGCCAAATGATATTTAAAGATATTTGTGTACACAATTACAATGCTGCCTAAGTTTTATGCTGGGTAGGAGCCCCATAAGACAACAGATGAGATAAAACAGAGCATTGCTGCTATACAGTGTAGGCTAATGCTGGATGGAGGTGTAATCCAACTACCAGACCCTGAAACCTTTCAGTTTCCACACCCAGGTCACAGAGGTGGGTAAGAAGTGATTGAACCGGGTCACATGGGTAAGGCAAGGAAAGTGCCACTATAGGCCAACCTAGTGAAACTAAAAGTTTGGCTTCAAATATTAAAGCTGCTACTCTATACAGACACTACATATATGTAACTGAGAAAAAGCACTTCAGGTTGACACGCAGACTCCAGGGAATAATTCCAAGTAGTCTTGTTGTGGGTGGTTCAATTCCACTAGTGCTTCAGGTTCTACATGTACGTGATGACTGTGTCTAGAACAGTAGCTGGTCACTTTGCATACACAGATCATATGCGTCTTTTCTCTGAAGCACACATAAAAAGTTCACTGTTTTAAATGTTCTCAGATCAATAAATTTGTCTGTTTCAGATATAGCTATGAGAGTAATTTGCATTTTTTTTTATATTAATTCCTTGTCATCTACAGTGTCGTATCCTCGCACACATAAAATGCTGTCGATGCTCTCTGTCCGGTACAGTCTGCAATGTGTGAAATGGTTGCTGCAGATTTAAGTGCTGCTTGTGACTCGTCCACCAGTTTCAATACTTTGAAGCTTTTGCACATGACCTTTGACAATCAGTCTGTAAATGAAAGAAGGAAAAATTGAACATTAAGTTCTATTTACATAACATACTTTGTGAAAGCTTATAAGAATAGCTATTTTTAGTGATGTACATGCAAGTGCACATACATGTATCACTATCCCCGATGACCAAATGACCATCAGGGTCCCATCATAATCCGATCGGCATCATAACCATAAAAAACAATCAAATCACATTTTTACATAATTCCCGTGCATAATAATCATTAACCCTAACTTCCTAGAGTGTGTGGAAAATCAGGACTCAGGACTGTTAAGGTTAAAGTGTTGACCATTTCTGCAATTCTATTTGGGCTGCTATGTGTGCTTACTTGTTAAGATGCCTTCTGTCATTCATGTATCCGAAAATGGCACAATGATCTCCTTTGCATGTTTTGAGACATCTCCATTAAATTTTGTTTCCTTTAAAACAAAACAGAAATAACAGATTTTTCTGAGCCGCTATTAGAAAGATTCTTCTTAAATACCCCGAATCTCCTTGATAACAACTGTCTAAACATGTGGCACAACCTGCTATTTCAAGATTTATGTAAAATCTGTAAAAACCAAATGAGGCTGAAATCAACATATTGAGTCAACATTTTTTGAGTGACCATTCACTGTGCCAAGAACATCCTAACACAAAACACAAACATTCTTCTCCATATTGCACGAACATTTCCTGACTCACTCCCCGAAAATTAAATGTGGTACAAAATACATGTATTTAGACAATTCTGAACACAAACAAATGCTTATTTTCCACGATTTTGCTGTTTCTGACCGTTTTGGGGAAAGAGTTCCATATCCGGCCATCACTTAGACCTCGTGCACAAAGTCTATGAGCCATGATGGAAAAAGTCAATTTTCAAAGAATAATTAAGTTGCAATTTTTTCCCTCCTAAATTCGTGTTTCTTCATCAGATTTACACTTTTTGGTAGTTTTAAAGTCGTATTAACGGAAAATAAGTGATGGCCGGGTATGGAACTCTTTCCAAAAAATACAACAGTCAACAATCCTGCTGTGATACGAATTCAAAACATAAACAGAGTTGAGCTACATGGCCTTGCTGCGGCTATACTGACATACGTACATACTGATCGAAGTTGAACACTCTTCTGTTTCTTTTGGAGGCTGCTGCACTTGCATGTGGATTTTCAAAATCATTTTCACGCCCAAAGGTAGCTCAATGGTCCCCTTTTCATTTTTCTTCAACTTTGCATCGACTATTTTTTCGTTTTCAATGAATAAAGAGAGATTTTTCAGAGCAGCTCTTACCTCCCCATGCCTTTTACGTTGCGCTTGTGACGTCATTTTCTGATCGGCCCCCTAAGAAATCACGTGACCACATTTTCAATCCAAGATGGCGGTATCCGCGAAACGGCTTATGGTGGGAACATGCCATAGCAGGCTAGCGACACATGTACGTACACGTGAACAAATTCGTCGCCATTTATTTGATTCAAGGCATCGTTACTTCAATTTAAACGTTCTTCATAACGGTCCCCTTATACACGATTTGCTTTTGCTGTAATTTTCAGAAATAAATGGATTTGGGGGATAGTATTTTAATTTTGTATACTGTGCTAGCAAATACTGTCACTGTATAAACAATGACCTGTTTAAAGATTTGGGAAAGATTTTACTTTAATACCCCTGTCATGCCAAAAAGTGTCCGGTGCCAAATACTGTCCGCTCATTAGCATACTGCTCTCTGATTGGTCAAATACTGGCCGCTGAGCACGCGCAAAAGAAACGGACACTATTTGGCATGTATAACATGCCAAATAGTGTCCGCTGCTAAAAAGTGTCCGCTCATGCTAGCTTGAAAATTCCAGCTCTAGGCTCAAGAATGGCGAATCTTGAGCCTAGAGCTGGAATTTTCAAGCTACGCTCATGCATGCGTTGCAACGTTGCATTATTATGCACAGCACAATATGAACACCCCCTCCCCCCCCCCCCCCCCCCCACACACACACAGAATGCACGCTACCAAATACATTCTGTTCCTTGCCAAATACTGTCCGTTCCTTGCCAAATACTGTCCTTTCCTTGCAAAATACTGTCTGCTAAATTGCTACAAAATACTGTCCGTTCCTTGCCAAATTTTTGTTTTACTATACCTCATACGTATTCATGTACCAGCGACTATTTTGGATGAGTTTTTATCCACTTTTTTTTCTTGACAGCCCGTTCAATTTTACCATACTGTCTGCTTGAAACCCAAACTCGTCCGAGATGATATTAAAAGATGCGAATTAGAACTTATCGTCATGCAGTGTTGATAGCTTGGCGGCAAGGATGGATGCACGCTACGTACGCCCGGCCCGGACACTATTTAGCAAGCTTCTGGTATCGCGATGAAGTAATACCCACTTGACCAATCAGAAAGCAGTATGCTAATGAGCGGACAGTATTTGGCACCGGACACTTTTTGGCATGACACCCCCACCAAAATCGGTCAGGAACAGCAAATCCTGGAAAATAACCACCCATCTGTGTTCAGAATTGTATAAACGCTTGGCACAACCATGGAGGCACAACCTTTAAATTTGAGAATTTAGTTGGAGAATTTTCGTGCAGTAGGCCTATATGGGAAGAATGTTTGTGTTTTCTGTGTTAGATGTTGGCATAGTGTATGGTCACTTAAAGCGTGCACATGTATGTTAATTTCTGCCTCATTTTTACAGATTATCACGACATAAATCTCGAAATACATGTTTGTAAGTTTAAATAACAGATTGTACAACATATTTTGCTGTTCCTGATAGGGGTGTGCATCGGAACCGGGTATACCCGAGTGCCCGACCGTTCATGTCAGGAACCGGTTCCAGATTATGGAATCGACTACCCGTAAAACTTTACATTATTGCATAGTAACTTCCCAGACAATGAAAAAGAAAAGGTTTTGAATGTTATATGTCCAGGAATTTTCAAAATTAAAACCCGACTTCATGGGGAAACCAGCACAGATTTCACATTATGACGCTCACGAAAGTTGACAATAAAAGGGAATTTACCAGTCGTTTTTATAGTCTGTGTATAGATAAAAGCCTTGACGAAACATAATAGCATGCCTCATTATACAATAAATACAACTGTATAAAGCTTCCGTAGACCAACTTTTGTGATATGCAGGCGCATGCATGTGCCGGCACAATCACATGAGTTTTTCAAACTTTTGTCTGAAATCAGACTTTTTGAATCTTAGAGAAAGACATTGGGCTGAATAAATAAAAACTAGAAATTGCTTAAGAATTCAATGTACCAAAAATAATTGCAAATTTTACAAGTTTTACACGTTAATTTTCCTATTCAAGGTCTCCGGATGCGTGCCACCAGGGGTGAACTTTCAGACTCTACTGCTTGAGCTTTTGCTAGATAAGCAATTGCTAACTTTTATTCGGCCCATTATTACAACTTACGGGATTGAAAGTTTTGGTTTGGGTTTCTTTAACGGGTACCCAGGTACCCGTATTTTTTTCAATCGGGTACCCGATTCTTTTACTAACCGTAAATGCACACCCCTACTTCCTGACCAATTTTGGTGGGGGTATTAAAGTAAAATCTTTCCCATGTCAGCCGACAATCGTTGGAAAAACGATATACATTTCCACTTTTCTTGAAAACGACAGCACACAAGGTGCCATGATTTCACAGTATTTCGTAATAATTCAGTAGTTTTTTTTAAATGTTTTCCAATGTAGACTAGGGTTGTGCGTTCACGGTAATTTTGGATCCGGGTACCCGAACGCCACACTGGTTCGCGGGTTCTCGGGTACCCGAAAGTGGACCGTTCAGAAAAAAAACACTGTCTTTGTCCTTGTGTGCACCGTGCGACCGCTAAGGCCCGCGCAAAAATAGCTCTGCTTCCGGTTACCCGATCTACCCTAATTTTACGGCCGCGACCCTAAACATTTTATTGGCAAGTAAATTTTTTTTTCTTCAAAATCAATAAAAAAAATAATCCTGTTGTATTTTCCGTCTTCACAAAAAGCCTCTTAACAACATATTTACGTCAAAAACGCTTGTAATTTGTTTGCCTACTTACATTCGATATTTTTTTGAAGAAACCTCCGTTGTTTTTACAAGTTCCCTTCGCGATTACAAGTTCCCCCCTTCGGTGCGTGATTTCCTATCACCGTGATGTAAACACGTGTAGGCCGTGGGCCGAGTCGCAAAAAGTGCTTTAGTTTTTAATTTTCGTAACGTACCTCGGCAATATACCTGCAAATCATATTAAAACGAAGCCAAAAATTGACTGAATTGTGTGAACCTTGTTCTTTTTGTCTTGTTTTGTTTGCTTTTATGTAGTAGTAAAAAGTTCGGGCAAAGAAAATTCCTTCACGTGGCTGTCAAAAAAAGTCGGGTCCCTCTGCTATCGATCAATGTTAACAATGTATTGGAGCGTCTGGTAACAAGATGTTGCGCAATCCAAGATGGCGACGTCCAGAGGGGACGGACATGACATGCATTCGTGATTTCGGTGCATAATACATGTTGCACAATCTGCCAAAGGAAAAAGTGTTCCCCTTTACTGAAACGTCATGGAACAAGGTGACACACTGTGTGCAAAGGGGGAACAACTGGACAGCAATTTCGCCGAGATCGCTCGTGCAGTATAGCGGCGACTGCGGATGTTTATCCGCGGCCGCGTTAACAAGCGCTGGGTTTCATCATAGAGCAAGGAAGGGTTTCATCATTCATGGTTTCATCGGGAATGCTGTGTAATCTCACTTATTTCATTACTTTATTAAAATTGTAAGCCAGGCATCTCGACTAGTAATATTATTTGTTAACAAGATATAAAGACTTCATTCAGTAGTAAGTAAAATTAAGGCATACTTGTAATATGGGGGAAGGGCGGTAGCTTTATCCGAACAAATCAATTTTAAACCTTTTTACGATATTGAACAATTTTCGCATAATTCCAAAGACATGTATTTTTTCACAGAATTTTATGAAAATCAGGTCAGAAGGAACAAGTACAGAACCAACCCCCCCCCCCTCCAAAATATAATAAAATAAAATTTAATTAAATTAGTATTAATGAAACCATGCCCGACAACGTTTTGAAATTATAGCTCGTGGTGGCCCATACATTTTTACGAGGAATCTGGGTTAAATATTATGGGTGCACATTTTCATTTTTACTACTAGTACTACAAGCTATATTAGCTCATTATGAGAACCAAAGCAAACATTTAAGTGAGACTGAGCTGTTCTAGTAATCCTTATGTTCATCTTAATTGTCTTTACTAGTTAAAGATGCTTTCTGTGTTTTTAGTGTAGTTTAATTTATTTAAAAAGAAAGCAAATACGTATTGAACTTGTGCTTCATATCAGAATATTCCTGAGGTATTTATTGTTTATAGTAGTCTTATCAGTATACAGATGTACACACCTGTTCCCTGTCATTCTACCTCATTTTAAAAAGGCAACTTAAGTTTGAAGTATTCTAATGAAACTCGTCATTTGCTATAGAGCAGCATGCATGATAAACAAGTACGCTAAACCTTTAAAGTAGTTCAAATTGTTCTTAAATTTACTTTTTTAAACCATTGCATTAGAAACAAAATTGTTCAGTACCCTGAACAAAAACGTTTGTTGGGGGGGGGGGGGGGGAGGGGGGTGTTTCCAGACAGACTAATCACCCCTTGTAAAATTACACCTGTATTGCAAGAGTGTTAGATTGAGTACAATTTTTCCTTTTTATCATTTCAAGAGTATCTACAAAAATATAATCCAGCAATGTTTTTTGAAAATAACTTAGAAGTGTAATTTCTCAAATTTCACATGCTGATCATGGAATGGACAAGAATAAATTTGTTAATATATGAACATGTTAACTTTTGTCAGCAATTTCTTTTTTTTCATGCGTTATTAATACATATATTTACTAAAACAAGAATTGCAAAGTACAACACCTTGGAAAGTGATTTTAGCCAATTCAGAATTGTTTACTCCTTTCAGTCTTGAATTGAAAATTCACTTCTAACAGTTATTGGAAAAAAATTGGGCATTGACCGTTATCTTGCAACATTAATTTTAAAAAATAGATGGCCACAGTCCACTGTTCTTCTCAGACCTTACAGTTCCAGTTGAAGAATGGCATAATTAAGTTATAAAACAGTCACCGATATTTAAAATTTTGAGAAAATATATCACACATTGTATTGTCCATCAAGGAACAAGACTGAAGAATGAGTGGCCTTAAATTACGTAATGGTTGATGGCATATTAAGAAAGAGATCCCTTAGTAGTACTTGCATTTGGTCACGTTAAGTAATGGAAGACACTTTCTCGAAGGAAAATTACTTTAGCTCCAATGTCTGCTCAAAATCCAAGTAGCTTCATCAGGGCCGCCTCGTCAGTGAAATTTAACAAGGCATAAGCACAACATGCAACATAGAAAGCCAAACTAATTGCCTGGACTCAAAAAATAAGGTCATGGTAAAATCAGGTTGCCTTTCTTCCTTGATGAATAAATGGAGTGCCCAGTCGATCCAGTCCTTGGTGAAGTCCAACAGGGCATGCACAAAAAGGCGTGCACAAAAGTTTTTTCTGCGTTGATCATGCTGGTGAAATTTCTATGGGTCCTTTTGAAAGATCCTTTGTCCTTCAGTGACTGGTGGTAGACCCCTTGTGCTGAAAAAAAAAAGAATTATAAATACATGTACATGTAAAATGAATATTCAAGATGGCTGGGTCCTTCTCTCATAGTTTGCCAATATCTCCAGGATGTCCTGAAACTCCTGATAAAGGCCAATTAACGAAATTTATTGGAAAATGTTGAACTTGTCAGGCAAATTTTTTGGAAATAACTTGCTGGAACATGTTATGTTGTGCAAAATCAACCCAACCAATGTGGGTTTTTTAGGGGCGGGGTGGTTAAAGGGCGCAACAGTTTGGCTCATTGTTTTTGGAATTATTTAAAATATTCAACGGAAAGAATGCAACGTCCTGCCGCTACTTTTTTTTCACCATATCTTACTTCAATGATGGTTAGTCATTGCAGATATATGTTGAAAAGGAAAAAAAAACAAGAATTTGGGACAGAAAATTTCTAAAAATGGTCATGAGTCACCATAGACATTGTACATATAACTAACACAATGGCGTCTCAATACTACATTCTTTCCTATTCAACTAGTTTCCTTTGAAAACATAACATTCATAAAGTGATGACTTTACACAGTGTGTAAGACCTTTTCTCAACAGAACACCCCCCCCCCCCCCCCACAAACCCCAAAATAAACTAAATACTAACCTCCCAACATTTCATTTTAAAAAGAACACTGCCATAATGACCATGACAGCAGTCTCGACCAACACTAGACCTGCAGAAGAAAATGCAGTTCTGCTAGTAATCCTTGTAAGTTGTAACTTGTATAACGTACTTAGGGCCCTTGCATACATGGGACCGAGTCTTCGTTGTATGTAGTTTGAAAAATCAACCAAAACATGCCTGACCATTGCATCAATCTATCGATAATATACGGGGGAAATAACCTCACCTTCATTACACTTGCAGCCTTGCTTGAAAGTATTGCGTCAGCGACCTGAAATGGAGGGTGCATAAACTGTACGTGCACCCAAGCAGCTACGAAGTAAACATGACACAAACGGCCTCAAACACTCGTTGTTTTGACGTATTTCTAAAGAAAATATTTTCAAACTCAGGAAACCTGCAAGAGCTATGACACATTCTGTCCCAGATTTTGTGTTTTGAAGTTTAAATTTTCCTCTGTCAGGTCGACAATTGTAAGAAATATCGCCGAAGTCCACGTTAGAACCGCTCTCTTATGCATCGCTCTCTCGTAGTCTCCTGCGGTTGCTGAATTTACGTAAACAACGGCGCGGTACTATGGAGACTAGTGTATGGCTCCCAGACGTCACATACACACGGTGAACTGCGCCAGACTAGTCACTTTTCCGCCTCTTTCCGTGAGAAGAAATCGATTTTTTTCAAAAGTTTGAGAGTGTTGTGCTCATTAACAAACAAGATTCACAACTAAGAACAACCCAAATACTATCTTTGATATTTATTTCTATTGAACAAACCAAAAAGAAATCATCCTCCTTAGGTACGTTACGAAAGAAGCTCTTTTTGGGCCTTGGCCCACGGCCTAGTGTGTAATGCTCAATGCAGCAATGCTGTACTGGTTCCTGCCGCGCTGCCCACTAAAAAAGCCAAAGAAGGCATGATGGAAATGCGGCAACCAGTCTATGCATTATGGCCGACGAACAGCATAACACTGCAGAGTGCACTGCAGTCCATTGTAGACAGTGGACCCTTGCAGTGTACAACTTTGGAGGCCTGTTTTTTTGTGGGCATAATCTTGTACCACTAATTAAGTACAGAGTCGGAAACGTATACTTGTATGTGAACAGTTCACTACCACCAGTAAGTACCTGTATGAGTCAGAGATATATGTGAACGGTTAGACTGGTATTGCCACTGCTGTGGTGAATGTAGGTTACTCACAAATAAAGTGATGAACCAGAAATTGCGTGTAAGTATATACGTGTACATGTAGCTTGTGTAGATTTCAGTGACAAACGGTGGATAGTTTTAATTCTACATAGCCCTATAACTTAAGCAGTGATGTAGTCGAGACCATCCATCACAAGACCACACAAGACCCTGCAACACCAGACCAGCACAAGACCTTCAGTCTTAATTCAAGTCTTAAGCTATTCAAATAAACTTTAATAATAGCATTCCTTTGTCAGGGTTCATGCCTGTTATTTGTGCCTGTTACAAGATGGTCTTGTGCCTCGTCTTGTGATGCTCTTGACTTCATCACTGAACTTAAAGAGGAACCAAAACGGCAAATTTTGTTTGACTTTTTGGACTTTTCCGACAGTTTAAATACTCTTTTAACTGATGGAGATTAGTTTGCAGACGAGAGAATTTTTTTTATAAAAAAAAAAGGGTTGTTATTCTGAACCATTTATCCTGTTTCGCGAAAGCTCATTATGTATGTTAAGTGTATGTACGTACACGTGTAGAGTCGGTTGATGCTACAGCCAAACACTATGCATGTACGTACGTGGAGTTGATGCTGCTGAAGAGTTTTTGTCGACCTAACTCCTCCGTTTTCCCGTCTATTTTGTCTAATTTTGATATTATTTCAGTATGAGCATGGATCTGAGATAATCATTATGCCTCGATCGTGTGTAGTTGGGGGTTGCACGAGGAACAGCGACAAAAACCCTGACCCAACCTTACTGCGATTCCCAGTGCTGAATGGAGCTCAAAGGCGACAGTGGGTCCGCTTTGTAGACAATCTGATTTTGGGCTGTCGAAATGGTCGAAAATATGTGCAGAACATTTCGCCAAAGACTGTATAGATGATAGTGTTAGTATGAAAACTCAGCTGGGTTTGAAGGCACAATTCCGTTTGAAGGATGGAGCCATTCCAACTCTAAAAGCACCGAGCATTCCAATCGTGTCCCGGACTCACGCGCACCAGCGCGACGACGTTAACTGCGGTTGCCGTCTCGAGCAGCCAGAGAGCCCGGGTCGTCTCTTGACTCAACATGCGTTGTACACGCACGGTATTGTATGGTACCGCATGTATACCCTGCCGGATATGGGGCAGCTTTTTTCACTCCGTATATTTTGTAGGATCCTACACTTCTACACCATTGAAATGTGCACAAAGTAAAAAGCAAAGACGGATACAGTGAACCAGTTTTGTGTAGGACTGTAGGAAGTTGTAGGTCCTGCAGATGATGCATGGTGAAAAAGCTGCCCCATATCGTGCTGCATATGTATAACCGCATGCGCTGCATGCGATTGAGTCTGGTACCTTATAACAGAAATTGTGTGTATAGTTCTGAGAAGGTGCGGGTCCTTATGAGGGCTGCATAATCAAAGTCGCCAGACTAGAGTATAGCATCAGCTCACACACAACTCACCGCGCAGGTCCCAATAAAAGCCGACTGCAAACAAAGGAAAGTATGACTCATAACTAGCTTTTCAGCAAGAACAAGCCTACAACCACAATTCTTAATGTGTCTCACAAAGATGTCAACACTTTAAAATATGTTTATCGTAGTGTTACTCCTGAATCATGAGCAAAAAGCACAGCAAGTAATACTAGCCTTGGACAAAAAATACATACAGACTCTACGTAAAACATTGTCGTATAATACAGTGACGTCATATGTTTCTACATGTGTACGTCAATACTCGCGCGATATGGCACGCAGTTGACCTCGGCCTTTTCTGAATCGAGTCAAAGTGGCTCAGAAAGAAAAGGCTCAAAAACATTTTTTTTGATTTTTCAGAATCATGAAACTTGTTACATTAGTTTTGGGGAGGCATAAACTATCAGATAAGTCAAAAATGTCAAATTTTTTTTGGGCGTTTTAGTTCCTCTATAAGTACATGCAAGGATGGCCTCTTAGTGCACAAAACTGCATGGGAGAATTATGCTTGAAATTGAGGTTTAAGAGTCACAGTTAACCTGCATAAATATTCTTTTGTGCCATCTCTACCAACAGTTTAATAGTCCATCTTTCCGCCGGGTAGAAATATTCCTCCAGAGAAGAACAATACCTTGTCGCCTGCTGTGTATTCGAGTGCATGCACGAAATGCAAGGCCTGTTTAACGGATTGCGTGTCGGGTGTGCATGCTTATATGTAGTTGAAAATATCGCGCTGTCGTGGTGCGATGCTGTATTGCTCCTCTGGTTTGCGAAGTCAGCGTCACGTCGTGATGATTTAAAGCTGGAAATATCTTCTTTTCTTAAAATTTTTCTGGAGGAATATTTCTACCCGTCGGGAAAAAAAAAAGGACTGTTAAACTATTGGCAGAGATAGTGCAAAGAATACTTATGTAGGTACATGTAAACTGTGAATTTTAAACCTCAATTTCTAGCATAGTCCTCCCGTGCAGTTTCGTACGCCAAGAAGCCATATCATATATCATATCACCTCTTGTAATCAAGCCCATACTTGTTTTAGTCTCAAGTGGAGAAAAGGAGAAAGTATTAATCTGTGTTGCACTTACAGACAATTTTGCCTGTATAAGCACAATTCACAAAACTGTGATATGTTTTTATGTCAGCAGCTACTGCCATTACAAATTCAGTGTATTCAGAGGTATTTCATAGAGTTACATGTTGTTTCTGCGCCACGTGGTCTGAAAAGTACAACCGGGCTTGGCTGAGTCTGGGCTTTTTAAGAAATTACAAACCCGAATGAACTAATCAAGAGAGAATGCCCCATGAACATAACTTGACGACACACCCATGAAGAAATTCAAAAGGACTCTTTGCAAAGAAAAACAAAGCTCTAACAGTTACTTTATCTCTTCTGTTATCTCAGAGATTCTGTTGGAAACTGTAGAAAACTTCACGATGGCAAGTGGCGTCAATGCAGAATCATTTCTGGAATCCATCAGAGGTCACCTGGAATGTTCAATCTGCCACACCCGTTACCAAGAACCTAAGATGCTGGCCTGCTCACACAGCTTCTGTCTCGGATGCATCCAAGAAATCCAGCAGAGGCAAAATCCAGATAATGACAATGCTGTGATAATATGCCTGATGTGTCAGAGAGAAACGATTCTACCGGACGGTGGCCGGACAGAGTTACCTAACAACCACATTCTGACTGCCTTGGTGGAGGAAGTCAACCAGCAGGAACAGCTTTTGCACTGTGCAGGGTCAAAGGTCACCTGTCAAGCATGTGATGAGGAAAACGAAGCAATTTCTCGGTGTATGGATTGTGAGCAACATCTCTGTAAGGAATGCCAGAAGGCACACCAACGCTGGGCAGCTCTAAGGACTCATAAATTGACAGCTTTGATTGATTATGAATGCGAATCTGCTGCCGAGAATAAATCAAAGAGAAACATCCCCAAGTGCGGAACCCATCCTCTGCAGGAACTGTGCTCCTACTGTATTACGTGTGAGATACTATTTTGCAATCAGTGTGTCTCCCATCACCAAGAACCCATGCACACATCAGTCAGTTTTGACAAAGGTATTGACATGTGTCTCCGAGAGGCCCATGAACGAATTTCACAAGGGTTCGACGACGATGCAAACCCCAAACTTTCTTCAAGTTGGACATCTTTGCGGAACAGACTGAGAATCATGCTCGCAGAAACAAACCGGCGTATTACCCAATATGCTGACGAAAAAATCAGCCTAATCAGACAGGAGGAACTACAGCTCAAGCACACTGCCCAGACAACGTACAGACAAAAAGATAAGAAACTCGCCGAGATGGCGTTTGCAGACCTGACCCTGAAGATGGTTCACAGCGAGATGACCGAGGCCAGTCGCTGCAGAGTTTTGAAGCACAGGCAAGAGTTTCTCCATGACTACAAAGACGTACCTGAATTACAGACCAGGGACGCCACCCATGACCTCTCCTTCATTGGTTTCAGGGACACTCGCCATGAGGTTGAACTCGGGACAATCCTGCTGGAGGAAAAATGGGAGCTGGGGAGTCAATCGGACGCCAAGGGGAGAGCCATTGCGTCTTTTTCCACTGGGGACATGGTGGTGGTCAACACAACCCTTGGGAAATTTACCAAACTGCGTCCTGATGGTAAGATTCTGAATGTGAGTACTGTTAGTCAACTGGAAGGTTGTGACGAGGACCCCAATAGTATGAGGCGTCCCACCGATCTCGCGATTAACAGATATGACCACTTGCTCATCAGTATCGACTCTGAAGTCAAGATATTCAATAAGGAATATCAGCTTCTCCAACAGTTCACAGTAGGTGGTGGTGAAGATGAGGCTGACAACAGTATTGCAACATGCCTTGCAGTGGATGACAGCGATCTGATAGCAGTGGGTCAAGAAGACAAGGAACTGATATCTCTACACAACCCAGACGGATCCCTCATCAGAACATTACCAGCTCCAATGATTGCAAAAGCCTTAGCCATTCACAACCATAGACTCATCTACACCAGCTACAAGGAGGAAAAGATCATGTGCATTGACTTCATGGGCAACAACATTTTTACGCTGAATACTGCCCAAAATTCAGGTCCCCTTGGGGTGTGCTGTGACAAAGCCGGGGATATCTACGTTCTCATTTTATATTATGATGAAGACGAAACCCAACTCCACCATTACAATGCTCAGGGAAATTTCATTGAATCACTTGTGATTAACATGGATGGTCACGTAGACGTAACATTCACACATGATGGCAAATTAGCAATGTGTGGCAGTAAGTCGACACAAATTTATCACTAAACGATAAAAAATTTGACTGGCTCTTTCAAATAGATGCACCTGTTCACTAGCACGTAGTTGTCCCAAGGAATATTAACATTTGAGGCAATTAAAGTGCCTGGGTGGAGAGAGGCAATGGGGGATGAAGTGGCTTGCCCAAGGACACAACATATGGCCAATAGCTGGATTCGAACCCCTGACCCTCTGATCATGAGTCACAAATCCTAACCACTAGACCATACTCCCCTTACACGATGGGCCTCCTGAGCATGCACGGTATAACCAACAAGTCGGATTTTCCATGAGTCTGATATTCAACCGACCTAGCACATGGGCGTGGTCATACTTGAAGCTTTACCAAAGCGTACGAGCGCTGGCGACGCCGTGCAGGGTGCAGTCACATTACATCCAGCAGCATTTTGTGCCACGGGATGGCTGATAAACTGACACTGGTCTGACGAAAAAAAGACAACTGAACATGGAGAAACAAATACTACATGGTTTATTTCGGTATTGGAAGTTGACAAACTAGTACCCTCAGCTTCGCCTCGGGAACTAGTTTGTCAACTTCTAATACCTCGTGGAGCTAATATAAATTATTCA
This sequence comes from Hippasteria phrygiana, assembly GCA_037893225.1. Lineage (NCBI taxonomy): Eukaryota > Metazoa > Echinodermata > Asteroidea > Valvatida > Goniasteridae > Hippasteria > Hippasteria phrygiana. The sequence continues at coordinate 218,105 of JAZGUH010000001.1, forward strand.
CCCTCATCAAATCATGTTATATTTGTATACTTTACTTCAAATGCATGCTGCAACAGTCTACTAATCGGGTTGGTAAATCACGTTCAGTGCCCCAAGTGCATTAGGTAATCTGAATACACAATTTTCTGCTTGAGGCACTAAATTCAATTTCACAGAGACTATATGTGCTTTAAGCACAGGAAAGAACTCATCTTCAGAGGAAGAGTTTGCTAAAAATAGTGACGCAATAATAGAAATGCCCTTGCATGCGGGGTGGGGGGGGGGGGGGGGGGGCGTTAGAATGGACCCCAAGTTCATAGGTTTGCTTAACGGAAAGCAGAAAAGCTGTATAGCAGAAACATAAGCTAGCTTGAGCACTATTTCACGGTCAAGCCGTCACAATTTTAAAAAGAAGGGTAGCAGCAGTGTTTTGAAAAATGGGACTTACCACTTTTTGTGAAGACATTTTGTTTTACTTTTTTAAAAGTTATTTATCGTTTTTCTCGAGAACAGTTTTGGGAAAATGCACTTCATGGAATTGTACAGGCGATTATTACGATCAACTTGTTATTGCAGTGTAACCAATCAGAAAAAGGCGAGGTATTTTCCCAGCTGGGGTCTACTACATTCCTTCCTCCATGACTACATGTACCGAGAACGAGGTTATGCCTCTTTTTGATTGGCCTATGGAGGAAGGATATCCTTCCTCCATGGTTGGCCCATGATTGGCCCTAGTGTGCACAAGCGCTCTTGTCATGAGTGCCGTTTTCTCTCAATTGTCTGAATCATGGAAACTAATTTTCTTGAATGCACGTTTGTTTGTTGTAGCCGATGCATGAAATAAATCAATAGACAAAACCAACAAGGAGGAATTAGTGTATTCCTCCATGGTGTATGCTAATTTATATCAAGCCCGATGACAACGTACCCCCCCCCCCCCCAAACTTCTTTATATATTCACTTTCTATTTTAAGAATCGGTGAAGGTAATTGTCCTTTCATCACATATGTTGATATCCACCCTGTTCTGTATACGGCTGTTAAAGGGGCCGGCATTGAAAAAAAAATGGACCCTATGATCTACCCACCCTTCCTTTAGAAAATGTTTTGGAGGGCCTGCCAATTTCGGGGTACATTTTAACAATTTTTTTTTATTGCTCTAGAAAATATAAATAAAATACGGTCCCCCGAGTGACCGGTTTGCATAATTTAAAGCCTAACAAATGAAGGAACCAGGAACAAGTCACAACAATTGGCGCCACCAACGTCGGAACAAAAGGTTCAATCAAAAGTGGCGAGACCACCCAAAGAAAAATCCCGGGTGCCGCCACAAGGATACTGGAGAGCTCATTGGTCACTAGCACCTGTACAATGAAGTGGATGAACGTGGACGCAAGTAGTCCGGGGGGGGGGGGGGTAGGGGGGGGGGGGGGGGGGGGGGGGGGGGGTAGGGTGACGGACGGGGGGGGGGGGGGGGGGGGGGGTAGGGGACGGACGGGGTAGGGGGGGGGGTAGGGGACGGACGGGGTAGGGACGGACGTAAAACCTATACGTCAGGCAATGAGCTATCTAGTTTACGAAGATATGCGTTAAAAGTATGGTGGGGGCTGGACGTGTGTTGCAGACGCATGAGGCACCCAGGATTTGACATCTAAAAAGGTTGGCACGAAAAATGTTCGTCTCAGAAAATAATTCTGAGAAGGTCCCCCCACCCCCTCCCCGAGCAACACGACACACCCGCGTGCCATTTTAAAAACAGTCTCCAATAATTATAATTACATATGAATTATTCACAACTATTTCAACTTTTTCGAATTTACAAAAGCTGTTACCAGAGGCTGCTGGACTTCCAACGTTTGCACATCCACAAGAACCCTGTCATTTAGTTGCTTAGTAACCACTGCGGAAATAAGTCTGAATTCTAGACAGCAGCAGCTCGTATCTACAATTACACTCGGCCAAAAGAAAGAAAGTTCCCGCCTTGTACATTTTTCAATAACTCAAGAATACTGTAATCATTTTAAACACCTCAAAAAGTCATAAATGCAGAAAAGGGTTCTGCCTTAATTCGAATTTAGGTGCAAAAATAAGTTGCATTTTTGTGTCGCCTGAACGAATGTTTTGGGAGCACTTACTAGTCATGAATTCTGTCTGTGTGGCCGTAGTTTTTGCTCTCATTTGTGTCATTTGAAAAGTTGAAGTCCAATTGGAACCAAATGTGGGTTATGCTGTAACATGGAACCTTCATATGGTAATGAGTCAAAGGTCACATACAAAGGTCACATACAGAGGTCGTCTGAGTCAAGTTGTAAAATGGGCTGAACATGTAAAATTGCTCTCATTTGAAAAGTTGCAAATGCGATGCAGTGACCAATAAAAGGCGACACGTGTGATCCACGGATCAGGAAATAGATTACATTGAAATTGTGTCGAATTGGCTTAGTAATGTGGAAGTTCCGTGGCCTAGTGGCATGGTTTGGAGCATTGAATTCGTGGTCTGCGGGCACTTCTGCAGGTTGTGGGTTCGAGTCCAGTCCCGTGCAAAAGCACGTAGGCCTAACGCGTAATATGGGTACAGGCATTATTAATGTAAAGAGATCAGATTGTCTAGTCTTGTTTCAGTGTGAGGGGGCTGTTTTTCCACATTTCCCTCTTTAGGTAATTTGAGTGCCCTGGGGCATGTGATGGGCGATTTGCATAATGATAATTTTTTATATCTCGTATCGGCTGCTGAAATCGATAATTATTGTGTAACCTGCTGAAGCAAGATGCTAACAGGCAGGTCACGTGTGAGCCAATAACCACTCTCCAAGGATTACAGCAGATTTTGCAACGGGCATGAAACAAATTGACTAGCAGTGTTTCCGGAACTTGATTAACAACATGAGGAAGCGCCGCAATGAAGTGATTGTGATCAAGATGGTGGGACCTACTCATTATTAAGAACTTTATTTAAAGAGTATTTTCACCAGTGGATCATGTAGTACTGTATACTGTATAGTTCACATTGATCACCATTTACCTTGTAACGTCATCTTTTTGAGTGTGAAACATTATTGTGAGCAAAAAATGAGACACGTAACGTTAGTACACAAATTGCATGCAACCTTTCTATTTGCAAGTAATTTTAAAAGTTACAGTATTTTCCAGATAAAATGATTTTTTTTACTTTATTGATTAGTGTGTAACACCTCACGATTTCAGCAGCAGTTTTGATAAACCATGTTTAGTGTTGACATTAATGAAAACGTTTGTACACACAGTTTAAATGCAATATTGAGTCTGCCACTTTTATTTTGCACCAAATTCGACAAATCTCATTTTTTTTCTTCCTTTAACGTCGGGTGCCATAAATGAAACATCATTATAGAAGCAGAACCTGTTTCTGCATTTGTGACTTTTTGAAGTGTTTAAAATGATTACAGTATTCTTGAGTTATTCAAAAAAGTACAAGTCGGGAACTTTCTTTTGGCCGAGTGTAATTTCTGTTCTCTGGTCTTTCCCTCCCAATGAAAGTTGAGCAATGTACAAAAACAGGTGATGAGCCATTCTCTACATAAATTATGGGATGTACTCTGCAGGTTCCACCCCAATGAGGCTATGATTCATTGAAATTACTGACCATGATATTTGCAATAATGTTGCACAATAGACATCCTTTTCAAAACAGCTGAAATGATCTTTGTAACATTTGGTGCATATACTACCGTATACCAGGCGCGGATCCGAGGGAGGGGTAAGGGTTTGGGTCGAACCCCCCCCCCCCCCCCCCCCGCTCGTTGCCAATTTGAAAAAAAATGTGTAGGGCCTACGCCTTGCAAACCAGAAAAGCAGAACCATATGTCTTATTTTTCCTGTGGGTAAGAACAAAACAAAGAGGTTAAAAGGCGCCACCAACGGTGAGAAAGTGTGTCAGCCCCCCCCCCCCCCCCCCCCAACCCCTTGTAATATTTTTTCGTAGACGGGAGTCACTTTTCTGGGCAAATTTCAGAACACCCCCCCCCCCTCGCAAAAATACTGGATCCGCCCCTGTATAGGGGAGTTTTCGTGGACTAAAATATAAAAAAAATTGCAATGGAATAATTCGAGAAATCTCTCGGTGGAGTCGAGTTGTTCATAGTTTGAGGAACAACTGCATCATCACCAGTGGCGTATAAGCTGGTGAATTTCTGGGGGGGGGGTGGGGGGGGGGGGGTGGCACCTGGGGTACACAGATTTTTTCAAGGATGAACTGAAAGTACATAATCTGCAGCTTGTATATTTTTGTATATTTTTGTGTACATTTCAAGATTTCAAATGGGGGGGGGGGGGGGGGGGGGGGGGGCGCACGTGCACCAAGGTGAATGGTGATCAATGTGAACTGATCATCACTGGCACTCTGAACTTCCACAAGTATTGCAATAATATTGTCCCGCGCTGTTTTATTCAAAGAAAGCCACGCCAATAATAAAATGCTTATTACATCTATGTAAACTTGCACATTTTGGGGGTTCGACAAAACTAGCTGCGAGACGTTTGTGGTTGCTCATTCCTCGGGGGAAAGAAGGTAAGTCTAATTTACTTTGTTTCATGTGCAAACATTATAGACATGAATATTCATGATATTCAGTTTATTACAGTTATATTATCATAAGTGCTTAAAGTGTAGGTATGAAAATTCTGACTATAATTCTACTGGGGATAACACTTTCTAGTGGGATGGGAGTGCAGTTTTAATTGTGCGTGCAGAAATGTAAATTGTTAGTGAATATACATGAAATAATGCAGGTAGCTGATTCCTCACCTAAGCTTCTCTGAGAATCAGTCATTGTTTTCCAAAGTATTTTTCCATTTTTTTCCTATTTTAGTTTCAGTTCAATGCAACTTCATTTTAATACTCGTTATAATTTATATTGGTTTTAATCACTTAATATGAATTTTCTTTTTGCCACATAATATTGGAATCGACCAATGGAAATCGGCAAGCTCGGTGGTCTAGTGGTTCAAGACGTCTGCACGACAGTAAGTACGTCCCCGAGTTCGAGTTATACCCGAGTAAACGTGATTTGAATGCGTGAAACGTGAAAAATGAGATAACGATATCAAGTGAAAGCGCTTTCACTTGATATCGTTATCTCATTTTTCTGGGAAGTGGCGTTTAGAGGCTTTTGCGCCTGAAGTCTTCACTTATACAATATAATTATATAGTGAAGTGTGTGGATAACTGAATTATCAACGGCCTTATCACAAAAGGAGAATTAAGGATTTAGGTATAGTTTCATAGGTAAATGAAGGTAATACTATTTCTTACATTCGACGCACAACGATAAAAGTAAATTGTACACTGTTAAAACGCTGTTTAAAAGGTTGATTAAACAAGTTAAACAACCAGGGTTGTTCATGTACCCTGCTTAAACAGGGCACATGGTTGTTTAAGCAGGGCACTTCAACAACCTGGGTTGTTTAAAAAGTTTAAACAGCGTTTTAACAGTGTAAAGAAAAAGGCACTATAATATTGTAAATGGTTCGTAAAAAGAAATAGTGGCAACGTCGAAAAGCCGAGCGAACGTCAATTAAATAAACGTAAATTAAATTCACGGTTATAGGATATTATAGATTCACGGTTATAGGATATTATAGATTCACGGTTATAGGATATTATTTAGAAGGAATTTTGGGAGAAGGCCAACCCTCGCGGTGAGGATATTTATTTTAAAGGAATTATTGGGGAAGACCAACCCTTACGATAAGGCGGATATTTGTTTATAAGGAAATCATGGGGAAGACCTTTATTCTATTTTCAGGGGCGATGTCACATCTCACATGAGCGGGAACGAAGTGATTTTTCTTGTGTAAAGTTTGGCTTGTGCACAAGTTCCTTCAGTTTGGGGTAAATTGTTATAGAGATGTTTACAGAGTTTAAAGGAATGTTCGTATTTTCTCAAGATCTTTTTGGCCAGTATTAGCTTTGTTAAATGAGATTTTACAGAAAGCGGCTTTGCGTTGGGTTGTTTCAACTGTGATCTATTGTTGGTTAGGCCATAGTAATCTATAGGAAATTTCCTTTTGTCTGTCGCAAGTCGTATTTTGAACAGCCGAAGTATGTGATAGTAATCGTGAATATCAGCTGAATGTGATTTGTAACGAAGGCGTTCGGCTCTATTAACAATGCTCTTGAAGATATCTGGATGGTGGATGGATTTGTGGTTCACATATGTCAATTTCTGGAATACTTCAATTTTGTTGTGATGGTGTGCTGATTATAATAGACAGAGTCAAATCAAGGAAAATCCTTACTTTGTTGTTTATCGAGAAATTTGAACAGTCTCCAATAATACCATCTGAATTACTCGGAAATGTTTCAACTTCACTGAAATTTACGAATTAAATTAAGAGAACTTTACCAGACAGAAAAAACACATTGCCAGGTTGTTAATCCTTCCAACGTCTACAATATTCACACGAACCCTTGCCATTTACTACAGCGGACAGGCCTGGATTCCAGACAGCAGCAGCTCATACTACAAATCATTTCTCTGGACTTCCCCTCCCTATGAAAGTTGAGCAATGTACAAAAACCTGTGATGAGTCATTCTCTATTATGGGAAAGCCCCAGGACGAGAAATGTACTTTGCAGGCGCTACCCCAATGAAACAATGACTCATTGAAATTACTGAACCATGATATTTGCAATAATGTTGCAATGATCAGCTGAAATGATCTTTGTAACTTTTGGTGCGAGTACTGGACACTTCACTTCGGGGAGCTGTCGTGGACTGAAATATACATATATTTTTTATCAAAAAAAAAACCTTTGCAATGGAAAATATCGTGAAATATCTCAGCGGAGTCGACTTGTTCGTAGTTTGAGGAATCACTGCATCCTCTCTCGGCACTCTGAACTTCCACAAGTGTTGCAATAATATTGTCCCCGCTGTTTTATTCAAAGAAAGCCATGTTAATAGTAAACTGCCTATTACATCTATGTAAACTTGCACATTTTGGAGTGTTCGACAAATACTAGCTGCGAGCCGTTTGTGGTTGCTCATTCCTCGGGGAAAGAAGGTAAGTCTAATTTACTCTGTTTCATGCACAAACATTAGACATGAATATTCATGATTATTCAGTTTATTACCGTAATGCATTATAGGTGCGTAAAATGTAGGTATGAAAATTCTCACATTATTTCTGCTGAGGATCCATTGGGATGGGGTGCGGTTTCAACTGTGAGTGCTTTTTTTAAAATGTAAATTTCTAGTACATAAACATTATATGAGATGATTTCCTATCCAAGGTTATCCGAGAATCAATTATTGTTTTCCAAAGTGTATTTCCTGTTTTCATATTTTAGTTTCAGTTCAATGCAATATCGTTTTAATATAGGTTTCCCGGACATTTTCACCATGTTTTCTTTCATTTTAACGCCTGGCTCATTCAATTTAGATTGAAATTGAATGACCACGCAGATCGCTATTCGACAATCACAAAAAAATCATTTTAATTCACTATCCAAGCATTTTAGCCTTTAAAAGATGCATTCAAATGAAAAGTATTGTACTGTTCATTCAATTTCGTCAGGACCAGCAGTAATAGGTTGATCGGGCATTCATTTTCAATAATGGGCAAACATATTTCAACTTTTTTCAAGCATCTTTTCCTGCATTTCCACATTCCTGCATAATCTCAATGCAAATCATATCTGACGTCTTCAACCCGTAGATGCACACTTCTCTTTCTTAACTAAGTCTTCGGACAGATAAGATGGCGAGCCTACGGGAGGGGGCGTGTGATCATCTGATAGAATCGGCCCAACAAAATAAATTACCCACGAAATGTGTTCCCGACGGTACAACCATTGCTAAACATGCCCCGATGTCTTGCACATGGAGAGATCGATGGGTGGATCAGTACGAAAAAAGAACAGTAAACACATTTAAAGTTAAAAGTTAAAGATTCATAAACATGTCAACATACAGATGCCTCTAATTGTTTTGGTGAAACTTTAAAACAAACAAAGATCAACAGTGAAAAAGAACATTTCTTAGCCCTCTTCATTTAATTAGTTCATTACATCATCCATCCATCAGATCAGATGTTACATTCTAAATGTAATCTTTTTTTTTTACATTTTTAGAAAAACCTCAGAAGACAATAGGAAAATATATTAATTGAATTTTAAAATCTGATTATTTTGAATAACCATTTAATTAAAACGATTGCTATTATTCGAATAAGAAACAAAAAGCATGGTCATACGTCATAAGCACACCGACGTTTGCTAATTTGAATGCTTCAACCGTTAAAGAATGTCACAAAACTCAATTTTGGAATGCAAAAAATAAAGTCTTGAATGCACCAAAACATAATAGAATGCCCCTAAACGAAAACGAACATTATGAATAAAATCTCGGGAGCTTAAAAATTGAAATTGAATGCCCAAACAGTGAAAAAGAAACCTTAATTTGATCATCAGATGTGTACAAACTACGCGAATTTGAATGCCCAATAACGAAAATGATCTGAACAATTCGCAAATTGGCCGGGAAAACCTATATTAGTTATATGATTAATACTTCGCTTTTCCTTATTCTTACAGAAGTGAAATCTGCATATCTGACAACTGACCAGAAATAATTACTGAAGCATTGAAACGGTAAGTAGGCCTTATGCCTTCGTAAAGTTATGTTGACTACAAGGCCGGATCTAGAACAAATTTTTTTGGGGGGCCAAAATGGTTTTTCCCCTGAAAAAGAGGGTTCCCCCCAAAAAGGTGCACAAATCACAGATAAAACGGAGGGTTTTTGCTTCCCTTTCTTTTAATTTGTTTTATTTTGTTTGTGGCTGCCTTTTTGCGACGTCAGTTAAAGAAAACCAAAACAATGGGGGGGGGGCATGGATCCGCCGTTGGTTGACTATAGTTTTCTATTATGGCAAAGTGAATGCCGACTGCGGGATTTGTGCCCATCTCAATGTGACATGTAACATTATTACTAAGTGCTTTCAGAATATCTGCTATCAGAGTATCTACTGGCGGGACTCACCCCCCACGACCTCCTCCTTAGCTAGTGCAGACGTCTGAATCTTTTTTAGCATTTGTGACATTGATTATGCGGTACCCACTGCTACATTGGATTTCAGTTGGCCAACCGATCCAGCAAACTTGGTTTAGTCTGCACTCAGGAGTAAGCAGGAGGTCGTGGGTTCGAATCCTCCCCATGAACTTGAAGTTTATCCACATGGGCTCTCGCAAAGCACATACACAACACAGTGCTAAATATCCTGGCAGGAAGGGCAACAAGTTTATACACAAATTATAATACACGTATACTTATAAGACGGGCTTCTCTACTCATAGGAATAAGTGAAAACTAGTGTGAACAGCTAAACAAATTGTCTAGCCAATGAAATCATTCTGGTTTTGCATCTAAACGGTACTCAATTCTAACTTTTATTTAAACTTTGTTCACTTTGAAAATGAATTTTATTTAAACTCGTTAAACAATCCACAAGGGAAACTGCCTAGGTAAATTTGAATATACATTTTCAAACTGAACAAAGAAACTGGCAGGAGCGGAATTCGAACCTGCGACCTCCGGGTTACCGTACCGGCGCTCTACCAACTGAGCTATCTTGCCCTATGTTGGCGGTCTCCCAAATTGTCAGTATCTTTGTTCGGGTGGGCGCTTCTCAGAAGTCATAAACCCAGAATGCCGTATAGCCAGGGATCACACCCAATTTTACGATACTACCTGGGAAGCGACATTGTGGGGATCACCCAATGAGGATACGACTTTTTAACTTATAATTCGTCAAACAATCCACAAGGGAAACTGACTAGGTAAATTTGAATACATTTTTACCCGAACAAAGATACTGACAAATTGGGAGAACCGCCAACATAGGGCAAGATAACTCAGTTGGTAGATCGCCGGTACGGTAACCCGGATGTCGAAGGTTCGAATCCCGCTCCTGCCAGTTTCTTTGTTCACTTTGAAAATGTATTTTATTTGAACTGTTATGCTCTTTTTCAGAAACCACTCAAAGCTCCTGGCAAAATGATGGGTTCGATTGAATATGACATCCAAACATTTCGAACCTCATGTCCTCTGAGAGATGACTGGCCCAGCCGAACTGCTTTGCTTGCCGGTAACACTGTGTATCGCAGTCAACCCGGTGAACACGCTGAGGTGGCGTTCCTAGGAAGATTAAGAGAAACACTTGCTGGTGATGACAGGAATCACACAGTTTCCTTGTACATAAACTACTCTCCGTGTCATGACTGTGCTGACAAAATATTGAACTTTGTCAAAGAACACACAAATGTGAAATTTAAAATTTCATTTGCCCATGTGTACATGTATAAATCTCGTCAGCGAGAAGGCAACAGGCTGAACAGAGATGGGTTGGCAAAATTAAGAAATCACTTCAACATCACTTTGAATACACTACAAGGGGAGGACTGGAAAGCCATAGTAGGTCAGATTCTTAAGTACCATGGCAAGGCTTACTGGAAAACTGAATTTCAGGAAAGGAATTCAAGGGAAAATTGGGGAAGAGAAACTCGATATGAGGATGTATTTGAGACTCTCAAGCAAAACGGGGAGGTGTACTGGAAAGATAAACTTAAACAGATTTTCCAGGATCATGGATCTGATGGATGGGAAACTGTATTGGGTCAGATTTTCCCAGATCAAGGGGAGAACACGTGGGAGAACAGGTTGAGAAAGATTCTTGAGAATCATTGGCAGGAGGGATGGGAAACTGTACTGGAATAGATACTGGAAGATCATTGGGAGAATAGCTGGGAAACCGTATTGTTACGGATTCTTGAGCATGAAGGCCATGATGGATGGGGAAACGCGCTGGTAGAGATTCTACAGCCTCGTGAGCACAATGAATGGGATGTTGTATCACAAACCATTCAACAACAGCATGGAAATCAGGGGCATTGGAAAGATGTATTACATCAGAATCTTACGGAGAACAGACGTAGATATGACCTGAGTCATTTGAAATATGATTTGTTACAGATTGTCAGGGACTACGAATACAGTAAGTGGGACAATGAATTAGGGCAGCGACTCCAGCGTCGCAATCAGACGTTTTTGCACAATAAAGCAATGCAGGTTCTCTACCACCATGGCAAGGATAGCCTCCAAACCATACTAGAAGAGATGTCCAAAGAAAATGGGCAGGGTTATGTTTGGTTAGTACAAGTGCTCCAGGCTTTAAATGTACAAGTCAACGAGGAATGGCTAGGCCGACGTATTATCACAGACTATGTTGCACCAAAACAACTAGACTACATTCTGCGACTTCAGAAGGAAGATGCTAAAGAACGCATATTCATATTTGATTGGTGAATGCAAATGAGGCAAAATCAGTGCTACTAACATTTCAACCCTTTGAGTCATATAAAATGGACTTGAAAATACAGATAATAAGGCCAAGTAAAAAAAAAACATGTTTAGCGTCCGGGTTTTTTCTTTTTAAAGGAAGGAGGGGATTTTTCTTTTAAGATGGCCGCCATCCATTTTTTGAATTTCCGACAACCGTAGGTTTTTCAACAGTTCAAAGACACAAACAATCATGAAAGAGACATGTTGGACAAAAGAATCAAACATGTTTACAATGGCTTTAATTGTTTTAGTAAGCTTGTATTTTATTTTCCGATGGATCGGTTGACATTTTAGGGGATTTTTCACCTCATTTTCCACTGGTAAAAATAACACACAAAAATCCAGGCCGCTCCCAGAAAGGAAGCGAGTGGGGACGCTAAACCCTTTTTTTCCTTGGCCTAATTAAACTGACTGACAAAACAACTTGGACAAAATGAAAATCGTGACCTGTGGCTACTGTTTTGTTGTTGTTGTTGTTGTTGTTGTTGTTGCTTATTCGCTGTTAATGTGAATTTTTCTACTACCAGAAATAAACAGCCATTGGAATTGTTGTATACACAAATCTAGGAACATGACCTCTGTTCACTCCTTATTCCTCTTTCATCCAGTTCTGGTTAATTTTCGAAAATGTTGACTTGTGCGTCCTAGTATTGACACCCACTTTTAGGGTCATCGACACAAGCTCCGTGGGTTTCCAGATGGCCCTCACTCAAAAACCAAACCAAATAACTCTCTTTCAATATTATTGAAATTATTTTGAAAGGTTTGAGAGTAAAAAAAACCAAAAAAAATAGAAACAACGCAGGATTGGCCACAGTCATTGTGAGAATTATTGCTCAAATAACCGCTGCTTTGTTACTTGGCTATTCCCACCAATGCACTGCAGCATGAGCTTCGATTTGTGCATACAACAGAAACAGAAATCATTCAGTAGGCCTACGTACTACGTGGTGCTACGAGTGATGTACTTGAAGCTGAATTTAAATAATTCACTTAAATCGTTATCTTCACTATATAGTTCCTTAGCCTAAAGGAAATCAATGGATATTTTTAGTAGTATTTTTATATTTGTAAGATTAATGATATTAAAAGCTGGAATTTATATGTGTCTGTACGGGGTCAATAGCCTGGATTGTCCTCATAAGTTCCTGCAGACAGTCAGAGCATACTGACTGAAACGTTAGGTTTATACTTCCGGTTCTTCTAAGAACCATACTTACTTCAGGTAGTGTATTCACACATTCTCTCTAACTGTACTCTTCAGCATGCAAAACCTCCCTTTAGTTACATTTTGGTGTGAAATTATTTGCATCATCACGTCTTTAATGCATTGTAGAATCAGAAGTATAGTACCGTAGAAAGTAAACCACTTTTTCACTTAAGCATTGTATGTGATGGAGTAATTCTGGTAAATGACCCCAAATGATAGACAGACTGATTATTTAATAAATGTATCCTTTGAAGTGTAGCATCTGTATGTAAATCTTTAGTACCTTTGACCCAGATGTATGTCAGGGAAGAGTAAAACAAACAAGATGTAAATGTATGACACTTTATAAACATATTTTCACAATATAAAATGCAGTTTTTGAATCTGCATAATTATAACATGTTAATTAAAAAGCTTACCAATGCAAAATTTCTCGCATTTTCAGTCAGTTTCTACACCATGGTCTCTTAAAATAATTAACCAGCGAAGCAAGTAATGAGACATCAAAACGTTATTTCAATCGTTTACCTGACTTGGGCCCAAAAATCTTCCAGCAATTTAAAAAACAATTCAAACTTTTCCCACTAAATCAGGAGATCTATTCATCATATTTCCTCCTAAATTAGTTGGGCCCATGCAGGGCCTTAATGCAATCAGCGAGGCTGAAAGAACATTCAGCACCAAATACTTGCTTGAAGAAAGACTGAATGGCGGCCTCAGATCTTGCATCACAACGAATCATCTGGACGATTGCAGAGCTATGCCACTTAAAACAATATCGAAGCTTATAATAACTTGGACAATAGTAAACAGTTGAAGAAAATAATGGTCAAAACGCCTACATAAATATATTTTGTAAACAGCTAAAATGTGACAACAAAACTGACCAAGCTACACATATAGAAGCACTCCTAATCAATTGACAATTCCAAATTATCACCAATAGAATGGACAGTATTATTGCCACTAATCCTTACTGATTTTTTTTTAAAGACAATGAGAAACATAGTCAATGGGTAAATTTCCAATGGGAAAAATCTTGGGAAGTATTTCAGTTTGATGTATATGTGGCACAGGAAGATGGACCACTACCAGAAAAATCCATGTAAAGCACCATCTGCATTTTACGGCATAGTCCACAAAATGGTCCCAAGTTTATGGAGCTTCATAGCGCAAAATATTGCTAAGCAACTTTTCCTGCTAAGCATGAATCAGCGGAGAACCAGTCACGCGCAGAGTACATACATCTCATGCAATTTTGGCTGGTAACCTGTTTCTGCTAAGCAAAACTTTTGTCTGCTTAGCCAAATGTTGTGCTTAGCAAATTCTTGTAATTGGTCCCTATTCTTGTAACCAGGACTGTATGTGTATTTTCACAGTAGTTGAATCTAGTTATAGATTTCATGCAAAGTACCAGAGAGCAATTCGTCGAGAACAGACGCTTTTAAATGGGCTGATGTTTCGTAGTTTATTTTATTTTTGATTATTTTTGATTTATTTTAAAACCATCTTTAATGAGGGTAAACCATCCAGCAGAAGCTGATCATTTGGGGCCCTTAAATAAAAAAATACATCAAGACAAAAATACAAAGACAAGACTTTAACAATAACAGCACAACTAGGTTAATAAACTGTCATTGTCTGAAGATTACTGAATATTACATTGGTGGGTGAAAGTTGTGGGAGCTTAAGAACAATACGAAGTGCTCTATTTTGAAGTTTTTGAATCTTAGAAACAAGAGTACATGTAGGTTTGGCACCCCATACCATACAGCAGTATAGTCTATGTCAGGTAAAAGTGGGGCACTGTATAACAAGAAAGCTGTAGGCTGATTAACACATTTTCTTGTTCTGGCAAGCAAAGAAATTGCAGCGCCGGTACGGTAACCCAGAGGTCGCAGGTTCGAATCCCGCTCGTGCCAGTTTCTTTGTTCACTTTGAAAATATATTCAAATTTACCTGGTCAGTTTCCCTTGTGGATTGTTTGACGAATTATAAGTTAAAAAGTCGTATCCTCATTGAGTGATCTCCACAATGTCGCTTCCCAGGTTGTATCGTAGAATTGGGTGTGATCCCTGGCTACACGGCATTCTGGGTTTATGACTTCTGACTAGCGCCCACACGAACAAAGATACTGACAATTTGGGAGACCGCCAACATAGGGCAAGATAGCTCAGTTGGTAGAGCGCCGGTACGGTAACCCAGAGGTCGCAGGTTCGAATCCCGCTCGTGCCAGTTTCTTTGTTCACTTTGAAAATATATTCAAGTTTCCCTTGTGGATTGTTTGACGAATTATAAGTTAAAAAGTCGTATCCTCATTGAGTGATCTCCACAATGTCGCTTCCCAGGTTGTATCGTAGAATTGGGTGTGATCCCTGGCTACACGGCATTCTGGGTTTATGACTTCTGACTAGCGCCCACACGAACAAAGATACTGACAATTTGGGAGACCGCCAACATAGGGCAAGATAGCTCAGTTGGTAGAGCGCCGGTACGGTAACCCAGAGGTCGCAGGTTCGAATCCCGCTCGTGCAAGTTTCTTTGTTCACTTTGAAAACTATTTCAAACTTGTTTAACATGTTCAAAAAAGTTGAGTTTACTATCAATTAAAACCCCTAAATGTTTATGAGAATCAAATTGTTGTATTTTTTGACCTGAAATAAAGATTTCCAGGGGGGGGGGGGGGGGGGGGTCATTCTTTTTGAGGTTTTGAGCGGTACCAATAAGCATGACTTCTGTTTTTTGAAGATTCAAAATACGTTTGTTAGCCTGCAGCCATTTGGCCAAATTACAAAGGTCCGAGTTCAATTTATTTTGAATGAGGTTAGTATTTTTATCACCATAATAAATAAGTGTATCATCTGCATACATTTCAATGTTGCAGTGGTCAAGACAATTTGGCAAGTCATTAATATACAACGAAAAAAGTATTATGGCCCCAAAATTGATCCCTGTGGTATGCCAGAAGTAATTGGTTGACTAAAGAAAATTTGGATTTGTAGCAGACTCGCTGCGTCCTTCTAGACAAATAGGATGATAGCCAATCAACAGCTGAAGTGGATAAACCATAGTATGAAAGTTTACGTATAATGCAAGTTCAGCCGAATAGTGAATTTTTGGTGTCGGTCTGCTGCTATTATCCTGATAAACACAAATGTCACAACCTTGCCTCCACAAAAAGGATTGTTTTGCCTTTCAAAACGCAGGATTTAGCACTGTATGCTGAGTGCTTTCACAGAGCCTATGGGGAAAACTTCACAAGCATACGTGCACAAGACTTGGACCCACAACCCCCTGCATACTACTGACACATGTTTTACTAGAATAGTGTTTCACAGAATTTACGGTTTTGTGAAATGTTTTGAATGGCCCATTGTTTGATCCAACAAGGTCAAACACAATGTGCATAACTGCAAGTGATTTTTACAATATGCAGATTAACATATATTTGATAACAATAGGATAATGGATTACATTTAAATGGGTGGTTACAAAGAATGAGAAACATCGATCACAAAAAAGCAACAACAGGAAATTATTTTTCATATAAAAGCTTCATGCTCACAAAGAATCAGTCAATTTTCAGAACTGCATTTCTTTCCTTATCATTTGAGCCTCTATTCAGGGAAACACAGTTTGAATATTGGTTGATAAACTTGGATTTCCTTTCTCACAACTGAGCAGGAGTACTTACTGAGACATTGCAACGGTGAGTATATCTCTTTTGCTCCTTGGTCAAGTATGTTAAATATCTTAGTGAAGGGGCAGAATGAGATGCAATCTGCATTAATAACAAAATGTATAGAGAAACTTTAGAGTGTCAATGCAAATAGGGCCTAAGCATGCCCAACAGTTTACATTCAACACATCTAAATGGACACAAAATCAAGCTCTCTGCTCTGGCCAACACATTCACAATGTAATTTAAATTAAAACTGGACACGCCCAAGCAGACAACCACTTTCCTCTTAAAACTTAAATTGTTAACTGTTCCGTGTGATAAAGCACATTCCGTGTGATAAAGGTTCCAAACCATAAATGCATACACAAACTTCCCATGTTTATAGATCGGTTGTTAAAGAAACTGCAAGAGTCGCGAATTAATGCTTTAACAAAACATTCTGAAATTCATTTTTTATAGAGTTCTACTTTAACAGGCAAGTTTTGGACGGGATACCTACACTGGATCAGTAGTAGAATTGTCTCAACTAAGCTTACACCAAATTTTAAACCGGAGTAAGTAAACCATTCTGTGCCAAGATTTTCTTCATTTGTGGACAAAATAAAACAATTTCAAGGGATGGTGTCTGTTTAGTTTTACTCCACCTTAAAAAGGATCTTTCCATGCAACCACGGAAACAATCACTAGCACGAAGGGTGCAAAATTAACAGCACTGTACACACTACGTTTCTTCTAAAAAATGTCTTTTGTGCCACTCAAGCATTCCTTCAGCCTGCAGTCACAAGCACTGACTGACAGCACTGCACGTGGTGTCAGTCAGTGCCTCCAAGTTTCTTTTGACAAGACCCCTTAAGACCGGTTCATACTTCACGCGAATACGAATAGACCAGTTTCCTAATAAATTCAAATTTATGCACGCATGCGCATAAATGGGCCCTGCAGGTAGTCTGGTTCCCAGACCAAAATATTCTGACTATTTCTGATGAATATTAGGTCCGGTAGCCGCCAATGTCACGTGACGAAAATTCCCAGATTCTGGCCCTTTCCGAAAATGTCCGAGGTTTTCCGAACTTGTTTTCGGTAACATTCGGCTATTAACGTTGATGTTCGCAATAACAAAATATCTGTCAGGCCCGTTACAGATCTTGGAATTTGAATTCTCAATTATATATAAAAACTGAAAAATCAATGCCACACTCTTGCAGTATTTTGCGGACTGGATTTTGCAAAAATGTACAAATTTGAATGATGCCACTTACGTCACTCGGACTCACACTGTACGTCATGATCTTTTTTAAACGGCGGTAGCTGCCTGACCTAAGATTTAGACGTCAGGGAATCTTCAGGTCAGGGAACCAGACTACCATGCAGGCAAAAAGCGAAATCGGCCCATTGAAAATGTACAGGGGTCTAAACAGTTTTGTCATTTTCTCTCAATTTCTCCAAGATTTCTCCCGAATGATCTGCAGTGATGATGATCAGGATGATTGGGAACAAAGGTCATCACAGATTTTCAGGGATAATCAGCAAAATGAGATTGTCACTGAATTATCAGGCCTTCTGAGAGTGCATGGGCTGTTGGATTTGGAAGAGGAATTGAAATTGATTGTGCAAGACCACAAACAAAAAGAATGGGAAAAATCAATACATGTTCTCGAGCATCATATTAAGGGAGATCAATGGGAAAACAATTTGAAATACACACTTCGAAAAATGGGCTGGAACATTTGAAGGCGAAGTTAACTAAGTTATCCCTTAATGACCAAAGTGCATGGCAAACTGAACTGAGACAGATTCTGCACGATAGTAGAAAGATTCACTTGTTTAATGTGATCATGCAGATTCTCCTGCATCGTAAGCAGGAACGTTTTCATCACGTTGTAAAACATAAAATTGATACGAGTGATAGAGAAGGTTATGCATGGCTGTTTAGAGTGCTTTGTGAGTTTGGAATCGACGTGGATCCAGAGTGGCTCGGACGGCGGATTATTGCAGATCATGTGGCAGGAGAAGAACTCACGTGCATTCTGCAAGACGGGGGCAGGATATTCAGGAGACCATCTGCCAGTGCTGTAGGGGACTGCACACTTTCTGAGTCCACGTCTTCGTCTGAGTACGACTCCCTGGTGTCCGAGACCGAGTTCCAGACTTAATCCTGAATCAAAGCCCAGGTCTCTCAAAGGTCTAGTCCGAGTCTCAGCCCATGAACAAGGGACTCGGGAAGGTCATAAATGGCTTACAAGTAAAGACCACTAAGCATATTTTTATTTCCTGTCTACATGCCTTTCTAAACAAATCTACAACAGAAGTATAGGTCCGATTGTCGAATTCCATCAGACTTGAAAAAAAAATGAGGGCCGTGACCAATTATAATTATATTCCTACCACCACTCTCACGAAACACTCAGTATCACACATACATGTAATGTTAACTCCAGAAGTATTGGAGAATGATACATGCAGTGGGATGAAAATGTAATGTGTCTTAAATTGGGTTTGGGATTGATTTTGGAGTTATAGCGTCTATTTTTCTGTGCCGCCTTTTGTTTCTTTTATCAATTTACATTGTTAAACGTATATATAAGCACACGTAGAGCTGACAAAACGGTTGCAAGCAGTGGCCACACTTTTTGTGTGATTCAACATATACATGAAATAACAAACCTGTCAAAGTTTGAGCTCAATCCATCATCCGAGTCATGAACAAATATTGAAAACCCCATTGTTTATAACAGTGGTTTTGTACAATTTTATCATGGGCTTATTTCGATTGTTAGAGGTCTTTAGATACGGTACTATTTTCTAAAAAAAACAAAAACATGACGCCATTTCTGACGGAAAATATTTTAGGATTGTGACTGTTACCATCTTTATAAACAGTAAGCTTTGAGATTGAAACTAATTAATTTCGTTTTTCATCATCACCAAAGCTATATACCTTAATTTTTTGTTAATTTAAAACTTCGACCATGAACAAACGTTTAATTTGTTTTTGCGTTGTTCCTTTATTTTCTTGTTAGTTAATTAAACAAATTTGTTGTTTAAGTTCATTGTTTTTTTTCTTTTTGCTAATTCCAAGAAATAAAGTTATATAATGTAACTGTCACAGTGCTGTTTTAAAAATAGAACAAAATGTACTTGCAGGGAGATGGGTGGGGTTTACTGTCTCAAATGTCACAACCTTGCCCTCCAAAAAGGATTGTTTCCCTTTCAAAACATAGGATTTAGCACTGTGTGCTGAGTGCTTTCAGCGAGCCTATAGTATGGTGGAAACTTCACAAGCATACTCGCACAACCTCCTGCATGGGTACTACTGGAGATAACTTAGTTAAAAGGTTAGCTTCTTTGTCTTTGTACTGATGTAATGATTTGATGTTCTTGAAAACAAGAGCATTTCCTAATTCAATCTGAGTAAATTTAGGTCAGCAGCAGGCATTAAGGTCCAAGTAAACTGTTAATCCTAGCACAGATGTTTTACAAGACTAGCGTTTCCACAGAATTTACGGTTTGCGGAATGTTTTGAATGGCCTATTGTTTGATGCGGCCATATATAGACCTGGGGGAATCACAGTGATGAGAAATATCCCAACAAGGTCAAAGACAATTTGCATAACTGCAAGTGATTTGTACAATATGCAGATTAACATATATTTGATAACAATAGGATAATAATGGATTACATTTAAATGGGTGGTTACAAAGAATGAGAAACATCGATCACAAAAAACAACAGAAAATTATTTTTCATATAAAAGCTTCATGCTCACAAAGAATCAGTCAGTTTTCAGAACTGCATTTCTTTCCTTATCATTTGAGCCTCTATTCCGGGAAACACAGTTTGAATATTGGTTGATAAACTTGGATTTTCTTTCTCACAACTTAGCAGGAGTACTTACTGAGACATTGCAACGGTGAGTACATCTCTTTTGCTCCTTGGTCAAGTATGTTAAATATCTTAGTGAAGGGGCATGCAGTAATAACAAAATGTATACACAAACTTTAGAGTGTCAATGCAAATAGGGTCTAAGCATGCTCAACAGTTTCAAAATCAAGCTCTCTGGCCAACACATTCACAATGTAATTTAAATTAAAACTGGACACGCCCAAGTAGACATTAACCACTTTCCTCTTAAAACTTGAATTGTTAACTGTTAGCACATTCCGTGGGATAAAGGTTTCAAACAATAAATGCATACAGAAACTTCCCATGGTCGGTTGTTAAAGAAACTACAAGAGTCGTGAATTAATGCTTTTAATTGTTTTCCTGAATTTGTTTGTTTTATAGAGTTTTACTTTAACAGACAAGTTTTGGACGGGATACCTACACTGGATCAGTAGTAGAATTGTCTCAACTAAGCTTACACCAAATTTGAAACCTGAGTAAGTAAACCATTTTGTGCCATGATTTTCTTCATTTGTGGACAAAATAGAACAATTTCAAGGGATGGTGTCTGTTTAATTTAATTATACTCCACCTTAAAAGAGATCTTTCCATTGTTACGGTCTGAAAATCTCCAGACTATCCGTAAATATAAATTACTGGAAAAAGCCTGAATTTTCTCAGATGCAACAAAGAAATCAAACAAGGTCACACTGATGTAAAGAACAAAGAAACAATGTGATTTAATAGTGAGAATATTCGAGAATCAATAGGGTTTAACAAGTGTAGAATTTAGAAAAGATCTTATACAATAGATAACTTGGGCAGCTCTGCAATGCGCGAGGACTTGGGCGAGGACTTGGACGGCTTAGGCACTCAGCAACGGACAAGGACGACTCCAATAATGCTAGCGAATACAGTTCTTTGACGAGCTGGAACACGGGGCGAATTCACCTCCAAAACAGCCGAAGAGAGACAAAAACAGCGGGGGACGACACAAACTGGCTCCCGTCGCGAAAATATGGGGATATGAGACCCCAAATAATGAACCGACGACAGTTCACAGATAAATGTCTCTCTTCCAGAAATAAAACTCAGCTCTAACTGTCTCCAGACGCTCCTACGCAGACGAGTCATATACAGGTCACAGGTCCGAATAAAACGGCTCAATGAACTCAACAAAATTCTCAGTCCGTCGAAAATCTCAAGTCCTTGTCTAAAATTCTCAAGTCCACCGTCGAAAATCAAGTCCTGATTTTATTCCGAAATTAGCCCGTATATAAAGGATTTCATTCATTCCAGAGATTACTAGAAATTCTAGAAAATCGTACAAATTACGTCACATTTAAAAATAATCATCTACACAGCTTCTCGAAAGAGCTAGCGTACACAAGATTGACCTACAACTTTCTGGCACGGCTTGGCGTAAACAACTTTGACCCATTCATTCACAGGATAGGGTCAGCCGAGGTCGCACGCGTATGCAAATAAGTGACGCGTGGCCTGTGACAAAACATTTGTTTTTGCCGGTTGTACATAATACTGAATGAGGGGCGTATATATATTCCGTGAGGGGAATTACATAACACTGACAACATTAAAGGGACACATTGCTTTGGATTTTGCGATTTGGGCTATAAAACTGAAATGGATATGGTTGGAAAGCATTTTTTAAAGTAGAATATGAAGATTCACATAACTATATCCCTTCAAATTGCGTGGTTTTTGTTTAATTTCGTGACAAATAACGGTCCGCCATTTTGTAGAACCAAATTTTTGACTCCACAAAATGGCGGACCGTGTTCACCAGTCGTATTTCCAGTCGCAGCTAGTTGAAGCACGTTCTGTTGATCCATTTTGATGTACTGTGGCACGGCGCGCAGCACTGGCGATGTGTCGCGAGGTAGAGAATGGTACCTGGCGATTATCTGATAGGTTTACAAGGCCACTGGCTGCGGCGCCAGCCTAAAGACTCTTACAGCGTATTTTGCGCATTATTCAGACGGTGGTATTTACTACTGGAAATAAGTCTATGTTTCGCGGGTCAGATGTCAGGGGTCAGAGGCCAATTGTTTGTTTTGTAATCACTACTCACTAATTACAACACATTATACGTGTTTTTTCGCATGAACAACTCTTATAAAAGATAAGGAACATTTCCAAACAGCAAAATGTCATGACATTTGAAGGCAATGTGTCCCTTTAACTTTGTGTTCCTAACACCATGCAACCACGGAAACAATCACTAGCACGAAGGGTGCAAAATTAACAGCACTGTACACACTACGTTTCTTCTAAAAAATGTCTTTTGTGCCACTCAAGCATTCCTTTAGCCTGCAGTCACAAGCAACTCGGAGGCACTGACTGACAGCACTGCACGAGCTGTCAGTCAGTGCCTCCAAGTTGCTTTTGACAAGACCCCTTAAAACCCTGCGCTGCACTGCCAATTCCTACTGACGCGGTGACACTGCCTGCTTCCTTTGGGGAAGCATATGCTTGTAGCGTATATACATTTTTTTTAAAACCACATGCCCTCCTAAAGACCTTGGGCATTGACTGGGTCGGCAGACTACAAAGGCCTGGCCATCTGGAGCTGGGCTATTGACATATCATTTACATGCCGGTGGTAAAACCAATTATAAACAAACAGGAAGAAGGTTTGTGCACAACCCTATGGGACTTTCTCCGAGACATGCATTTCTCTGGCTTACCCTCCTGGCTTGCCCTCCAACCCAGGCCACAAAGTGCCTATACAGTGCTTTTCGGCAAGGACCAGGCTAGGCATATCTGGAGTATCAATGTATGGGGGCGTTTTTTTTTTTTTTAAGGAAAACAACAAAAAGGCGTCACCAAGTGACGCCGCCAGTGCCGCGCAGGGTTAAGACCGGTTCATACTTCACACGAATACGAATGCGAAGCGAATTTATGACGTCAACGCCAAATATTCGCGCTGCGAATTCGCAAAAGTTGAACACATTTCAACTTGTGCGAAATTCGCCGCGTTGCATTCGTATTCGCGGTAGCTGAGCACTGATCAGGGCCCAATTTCCTAGAATCTGTAACGGTTAGCAGAAAATCTGTAACGGTTAGCAGAAAATCTGCAAAGGCGTATTTAACAGGTTAGCCAGGAATTTTGGCTTGTGCGCATGCATGCGTACATCCCGTAACTAAGCTGTGCTTACGGGGTTAAGTGCAGAATTTCTTTGCTCGCTTAGCATAGAATTGTAAGCTGCCAGCACAAAATTTGGTGTTACTGATTCCATGTAATTGGGTCCAGGTCCCAATTAGTGCTGCTTTGATTCCCATGTACTGTTTTAACCTCAATGTTGTCTGCTCTTGCCTATACTGTAGAAACAACTGGACCAGCGCTCACAGAGCAGGATGGATTTGAAGACAAAGATTCGAAACGACATCGAAGCATTTATAAGAGCATGTCCTACAGGTGACGACTGGCCAAAACGAGCCGTATTGATTGTCAATGATACAGTGTATACGAGCAAACCTGCCAAAGACGAAGAAAATTCTTCTCATCATGCAGAGGCAATTGCTTTGAAATCGCTTGAAGAAAAGGGGATTATAGAGAATGAAGAGTTTGTCATGTACACCAATCATTCTCCATGTCACAAATGTGCCTCAAAACTTCTGGAGTTTCAGGAAAAACATAAGGCTCAACTTGATATCATTTTTGCAAATGTGTATTATGGACAAGATAGGTCAAACAGCACTGGGTTGGAAAGATTAAACCAAACTGAAGGCGTCTCTCTGCGAGCACTACGGGGAAGTGACTGGAAAGAAATAATTCAAAAGATTTCAACTTTTCACGGGGAAGAAGACTGGAAGAACGTGTTTAGAAAAATCCTCAAGGATGCTCAAGGAGACGCATGGAAAAATGCTTTTCGAATGATCTGCAGTGATGATGATCAGGATGACTGGGAACAAAGGTTATCACAGATTTTTAGGGCTAATCGGCAAAATGAGATTGTCACTGAATTATCAGGCCTTCTGAGAGTGCATGGGCTGTTGGATTTGGAAGAGGAATTGAAATTGATTGTGGAAGACCACAAACAAAAAGAATGGGAAAAATCAACACAGATTCTCGAGCATCATAAGGGAGATCAATGGGAAAACAATTTGAAATACACACTTCGAAATAATGGGCTGGAACATTTGAAGGCGAAGTTAACTACGTTATCCCTTAATGACCGAAGTGCTTGGCAAACTGAACTGAGACAGCTTCTGCATGATAGTAGAAAGATTCACTTGTTTAATGTGATCATGCAGATTCTCCTGCATCGCAAGCAGGAACGTTTTCATCACATTCTGAAACATACAATTGAAACAAAAGATAGAAAAGGTTATGCATGGCTGTTGAGAGTGCTTTGTGAATTTGGAATCAAAGTAAAGTCAGATTGGCTTGGGCGGCGGATTATTGCAGATTATGTGGCGGGAGAAGAACTCACGTGCATTGTGCAAGACAGGGGTATGATATTCAGGAGACAATTGACCAAATCCTAGCATCTGGATCAAAGCCCAAGCCCTGGTCTTAAAAGGTCTACGTCCAAGTCTCAGTCCATGAAAAAGGGACCCAAGGCCATAAGCATATTGGCGGAGAAACATTGCCCCTCCCCACTTTTTCCACTTAGGAGAACACCCCCGCCCCTCTTTTGGCTTGCAAGTAATGACTATTAGCATACTTTTAAATTCCTTTCTACACACAAAAGCATAAGTCTGATTGTCGAATTCACTCGGCCGCTGTCTCGATACACCATCTCCAGATGTATTGGAGAATGATACATGTAGTGGGATAAACGGTGATGTGTCTTGAATTGGTTTGGGATTGAGTTTTAAGTTTTAGCTTTTACTTTTTCTTTATATTGTTAAAGGTATGATATAGCATTAGTACAGCTGACAACAAAGTTGCAGGCAGTGTTCATACTTTGTTTTGATTCAACATATACATAAATTAATAAACCTGTGAAAGTTTGAGCTCAATCCGTCATCCGAGTCACACGAAAATAGTAAACAAAAGCATCGTTTATAACAGTGGTTTTGTGCAAGTTTATCATCTTCAGATACCATTTTCTAAAAACTTACAGCATTTCAGACGGAAACATTTTCAGGATTGTTACAGGTGCCATCTTTATAAACAGTAAGCTTTCAAATTGAAACTAATTAATTTCAGTTTTCATCATCACCAAAGCTACCCGTATATCATACCTTTAACTTGGTTTTGTCATTAAATTTTAATAATTTTAAACTTTTGACTTTGAACATACTTTGATTTCTTTTTATAGAAACCATTTAGTCATAAGGGCCCCTTGACAATAATTGTTTCTTTTGCATTTTTCCTTTATTATCTTTCAAATTGATTTATTGACATTGATTGACATTTCTGGTCATTTAATTCTATTGTATTTATTTTCTTTTTCCTCATCCCAAAAAACAAAATTAAATAATTTAACTTTCATAAGTGTTTAAAAAAAATAAAACAAAACATTGTACTTGTAGGAAGATGGGTGGCTTTGACTGTCTCAAATTATCAAAGCAATGTTGAACAATTTGAAAAGGGAAACTCAGAACAATATTTTAATTTTAAAGTTATAATACTGTGAGGTATGTGTACATGATTTTTATAAGCAAGGTTTTAAGCTCTATGACATTGGCCACAGTAAGTCAATCAGCCATCACCTATATATTTTGTACCTACAAAATGTTTCAATTTATTACTTGTTAACAATGCCCCACAACAACATACATGTACTGCCAAACACATCGAGAAATGTTTGGTCACAGAATAGACCGAGTCGTGCAGTGAATGTAACTAAACATCAAGTTCTATTGACAATTCTTGTTTAAACACCATAATTAACAAAGTGTCAGAAAATTTCCTGTTTTTATCAAGTACCGTCTAGCCCGCTGGTGTCATTTGTCAAAAAAGGCATTGCTGCGGGCAGCAATCAAATCTGGCGTCAAAAGATGGACTTCCTCTTTGTGCCTGTAGCATATACACGTTCAGTTCAGTTGATGAATTTTTTGTTTGAATATTTATTATTTAATCGTTTGTGTAAATATACAACACACAAATTCCAAACTAAATATTAAAAGATGAAGTGATTAAAGAATATAATTAGAAAAATTTTGAGATTTAATTTTTTCATAAGTTTATTTCTCAAAAAGCAATTTCCATAACATTTTAGCCTCGTGCGTTATACATGCGTGCACTGTGGCCATTCCTTGGGATTTTTCCAAGATCTTGGGAATTTTGGTGGAAAAAAATGCATTGCACATGCGCAAAGTGCTTATTCCGATGCTCTTTGCACAGTGTTTTCCCATCGCCTTGGGAATTCTTGGGAATTTTACTAGATGAATCTTGGGAATTTGAAATTTGATGAGTGGCCACGCTGCATTTGTGTATTTCTGTACCGCGTGTATTTCCATTGTGTATTTATTGTGCGAAGTCACACACTAATACTAGAATATGAACTTTCAAACTCTGGAGTAAAAGGTAGGGTCGTGTTTGTGCATTACAAATAACAAAATAAAGATGGAAACGAGATTGGAACGAATCAACCAGCGAAATCAATTTAAGTTTTGGGATAAAATTGAAAGAAAAAAACTTTGAAAAAAAGGACAACAAAACATTTTTTTGGCCTAAACATAGGCATTTTTTTGGGGGGGGGGGCGAATATTGAAGTGCGTTGGAGTGTAAACAACAGCAAGGATTAAACTACAAAATTAAGAAGATTTCTCTTAGCAATTAACATCCTCTTAAATAGAATAAGAAGTATCACTTGTAGGATCACGCCACTTCTAGATCAAATTCAGGGGTGAGATTGGCCAAAAATGAAAATTCCACGAAATCCACGAAAAATCCATTAGGACCCCAGATCAACATATAGTTTGTATTTGCCTAAAGGTAACCCCTTAAAATATCCGTTTTTATTGGTCTATATCCACTTTTACAGGTAAAAATACCTTTAGGACAACACCTCAGGAATTCCAGATTGCAAGAGAGATTCTTTAAATATTCTGAAATCTTGACAAAAAATACCGAAATCAGGACAAATTCTGACAAATCTCACCCCTGCAGATTACTGCTGGGTTCACGAAACATTCACTGTTCCCTGGTATAGGAATGTAAAATCTCAATATAGAATGCAGTTTTGCATCTCTGCATAATCATAAGTTGTTAATTAAAAAGCTTACCAATGCAAAACAAATCGCATTTTCAGTCAGTTTCTATACTGTGGTCTCTTAAAATAATTAACAATCGATGCAAAATAATGAGACATTAGGCTGAAAGAACACTCAGCACCAATTTTACATGATTGAAGAAAGACTGAGTGAATGTAGGCCCCTAGCCCTCAAATCTAACGGGATCTGCAGTATACATAACAAAAACAACGCTGTACAGATGACATCTAGATGATTGCAGAGTTATGCAAATGAAAACAATATCGAAGCTTCAGGGTCTAGATGATTAACAGTTGAACAAATGGTGAAATGGCCCAAATAGATATATTTTATAAACAGCCAAAGTGGCCCAACAAAATTAACCGAGCCACTACATAATAGCAGCACTTCTAAAATAATGTACATATCTGATGATAAATTAACAATTCCAAATTATCAAGAATAGAATGGATACTATTATTCCCACTAATCTAATGGGAAAAATCTTGCAAATTTCAGTTGGATGTATGTGGCACAGGAAGTTGACCACGACCAGAAAAAGCTATGAAAAGAAATTATCTGCATCTCATGACATAAGGCCTTTTCACACTACGAAAAATCTCGGTGTTGGACCCGGGTCCGACCCGTGTTGACTATAGACTGACCTTTTCACACTGCAACATTTCAACACGGCACTGACCCGTGTAGAGCGCTTAACCCAGGTTGAAACTCAACCTTGCTCGGGAGGTGGGTTGGGAGCTCTCGACCCGTGTAGAGAAGTTGGACCCGTGTTGAAAGTCGTAGTGTGAACGTCTCCGGGTTGAGTTCGACCCGTGTAACCGTGGACCGGAGTGTGCGTGCAGAGCACATACTGTTCGATATGACGATATTTGCCGATGTTTCGGTATTATGTTGCTTTTTCAGTTTTTGCAGCGTTTATGGTTTCTCCAAGTGTGTATACGTTAAGTGTGGATTAGTCTAGATTACTTTGCGCGAAATTATTTCCAATAAATTTGACGGCAGAATAAGACATACTGTATGTGGAGGAATAAAAAAATACATTCTGTACTAAATGTGTCGTTTCTTTAATCGTTTTAAACCCCGACAATAGTCCAATAGTCCACACATGTCACCGGGGTCCAATTTCATGGTGCTTCTTGGCGCAAAATATTGCTTAGCAACTTTTCCTGATAAGCAAGAATCAGCGGAGAACCAGTCATGAACATCTCATGCAATGTTGGCTGGTAACCGGTTTTTGCTAAGAGCAAGTTCGAGTGGCGACCATTTGTCAACTAGTAGTCGATGTTCCGTGGTAACCAATGCACGAAATAAATCAAGGGAACTAGGCAAAATCGACAAGTAGTCGACAAATGGTCGCCACATGGTCGCCACTTAAACTTGCCCTTAGTTTCTTAGCCAAATTTTGTGGTGAGCAGATTCTTGTAATTGGTCCCTACAGAAAACAAGAGAGACGAACCAAGGCTGAATGTGCATACAGAGGAAGATTTTATTCATCTTTCACCAGGGTTTGGGTCTTGGATTTCGTACAGAGAGCAATTCGTCGAGAACAGGCTTTTATTTGGGCTGATGTTTCGTTGGTTTTTTTTATTTAGTGATTATTTTTTGTAAGCCTGCTACTATAGGTTTTCCTGGCTAATTTCACCATGTTTTCGTTAATTTTAACGTCTGGCTCATTCAATTTAGATTGAAATTGAATGATCACGCAGATCGTCATTCGACAATAAAAAATAATCATTCAAATTCACTATCCGAGCATTTATCGTCTCAGCTTCACTCGTCCTTGTAAAAGATGCATTCAAGTTAAAAGTACCGTATTTTTCATTCAATTTCGTCTCGACCAACAACGAGGGGTTTACCGGGAATTTATTTTCATTAATGGGCAAACATAGGCCATATTTCATCTTTTTTAATGCATCATTTCTTGCATGTCCGTATTCCTATAAAAGTTTGAGTTATTTCAGCGTAAATCATGTCTGACAAATCTGCAAATGCACACCTCTCTTTCTTAAGTCTTCAGACACATAAGACAGCGAACCTATAGGGGAGGTATGGTCGTCTGATGGAATCGGCCCAAGAAAACATTGGACAAATTAACCATAAGAAAACAAGAGAAAGGTTCCCGATGATACAACCATTACCAAACATATGTGCCCCAATGTCTTGCACGTCAAGAGATCGATGGGTGAATCAGAACGAAAAGAAACAGTAAGCAAACTTAAACAGTTAAAATATTCATAAACATGTCAACATACTGTATGCCCCAATTTCTTTTCTTCAAACTTTTAAACAAGGATTAACAGTGAAAAACAAAATTCCTTAGCCCTTTTTATTTCATTTGTTCTTTACATTATCCATGCCTTATATCAGTTAGGCCTAAGATGTTACATTACAAATGTTACAAATTTTACATTATATCAATTTTTTGCAAAACAAAATCACAAGACAATAGGAAAATATATATATATATATATATATAATTAAAACAACTTATTAAGTTGAATGATCAATTGATTGCCCATAAACGAATAAGAAAAGAAAAGCATGGTCATATGCCGACGTTCTATGTGCTGGCATGGGTGGCTTGTGCGTAAAGCGCTCGCCTCTCACCAATATGGCCCAGGTTCGATTCTCAGCTCGGACCATATGGGATTAGAGTTGTGCGCTGGTTCTCTCCTGTGCCACGAGGGTTTTTTTCTCCGAGTCCTCCGGCTTTCTTCCCTCCGGAAAAATCGAACATTTTCGATCTCCATGGTCATTATATGGGTCGGTGTGGCCGGCTGCCAGTGGCACCTTTACGTGCCACGTTGCAGCCGCGTCCTTCGCAATTCAGCACCTCTGTTGAATAATAATCTATACTATAAAGACCCTAACGTGCGCCATCTTGGAATTTCGGAATTAGAACCGCGCCATCTTGGAAAAGTGCGTCGCGTTTGGTCGGGTGACTCGGCGTGCTGTCATCGGGGGGCGAGGAGGAGGGTACCGGAGTGCTTTGCCGACGCTGGATCACGTGATGTTGTGTCCCGAACGGCCGCGCTGCGAAAACGTCTGATTGGCCGTTTCCAACGGACCTCTCGATTGGTCCGTGATGCGAGAAACCTCCCGAACTGCCGCCTTCCGCCGTGTCCGATTGGCCGTTTCTGACGAGCCTCCCCGTTGTTCGGCCTGACCCGCTGAATCCTCGGTGGTGCCGCGATATGATTTCCCCCTTGCCGAAACGGTTTGCTCGAAACGGGGTACCGGTTACGATCGCGATGTCCGGAACTGGCGCCTGCGGAATGGCCGTAGCATATGCGGGAAAAAGATCACACTTGGGCCAGCCGATTTTTCATGCCAGGCTGTTTTCACGGCAAGACGCTTTCGCTCATATTGCCAAGTGGCCGATAAACAACGTCATTAGAAAATATAAACGTAAATCTTAAAAATCAGTCGTCTAAAAATCATCTCTCTTTCTAATAGCTTGCTGGCGAAATGCTGGTACTTTCTGCCGATGGTTTCCAATTATTTTTGTTAGAGAAGCAAAAAATGTATTATATAAAATAGTTAAGTAGACCAAAAAACGGTTTAGGCTTACGCACCGTTAGGCCTATGCATATAGGGCGAACGGGGCGCTGTTCATAAGGCCAAACAAAATTTGTTGTTTCCCTCGGACAGGACAGATTGGAAAAGAGGGTCGGTCGGTCGAAAAAAAATTTTCGTATTCACGCTCACCCGGGCGTATTTAGTTCTACCCATTGAACGAACCCCCTGGCTTAACACTTTTTGAGACACAAAGGCTGAGTTGTGTCTTTATTGATATGTAAAAAAAAAAAAAAAAAGACCCTGAATCTGTCGATTTTTAACTGTCCGTCGGTTCGAGGGCGACACAACAATTTGTTTTGGCTTATATGACCAGAATACCTTACGTGTGCACGACTACTTGCAATGGACGAATTACTTTTCCCATCGATTTTGTACTTTTTTTAATGTTTCGAAATTTCAAAAAATTATTCTCTTTAGTATGAAAATAAGTCTTGACCTCAAACCTAAACGCGGCTCTACTGCATCGGTGCAAAAACACAGCCAACCTAATTAATCCGACTAAAAATTTCGATTCTGAAACAACAAAGTTCAAATCAGTCTTAGAGTGCCGGATGCCGTTTTCAACGATTTTTGTAACATATGTCCGGGAAAGTCAGTTTATTAAACAAATGAAAGATATCAACCCCTGACCTCTAACCTAAAGACGCTCTGAATAAAACAGTGCAGAACCAGTGGCCCAACTCATTCAAATTAAAGAAGGATTTTCGGTTAAAAAGCTGAAATCAGAAAACAAAAAAAGGCAGAAAGTTCATATTTGTCTCAATTCAATTGAAAGAACGACCCCTGACCTCCAACCTAAAGACGGCCCGAATGAAACGGTGCAGAAACAGTACGGTAGCCTAAGTCAAATTGAAAAGACGGGTTTTCGCCTTCGGTTAAAAAAAGCTGAAACAAAAAGCTTAACACCGGTCTGGCGGCCGGAATGCCGTTTCACGAATTTTTGTACCATTCTAAATATCCGAACAATTATTTTTTTATTAAACAAATTAAAAGATCAACCTTCGATCTCCAAGGCTCCAACCTAACTGCTGCCCAATCCAACGGTGCAGAAACAGTCAGCCCAATTCAAATTTAAGACGGATTTTCGGGTAACAAAATCAAAAGGCAGAATTCCATTCCCTCAAATTGTGTACCATAAGACAATGTTAGAAGTGCCCCGCTGCGCGGTCGACCCATCTAGCGGGTGCCGCGCGAAGCGCGGCATCCCGCTAGTAATTATTATTCTTACTAATTTGAATGCTTCAACCATCAAAGGATGCTACAAATGAAGTCTTGAATGCACCCAAATTAAATATAATGCCTCTAAACGAAAACGAACACTAGGAACAAAATCTTGGGTGCTTTTAACAATTTAAATTGAATACAGTGGAAAAGAAACCTTAATTTGGTCAGATGTGTAAAAATCACGCGAATTTGAATGACCAATAGTGAAAATGATAAAAAAAAATCGGCCGGGCGGAAACCTATATTGTCCTGATACATACAAATATCACAACCTTGCCCCCAAAAAGGGTCGTTTGCCTTTCAAAACACAGAGTGTGCTTTCATAAAGCCTATGGTGAAAACTTCACAAGCATACGCGCACAAGACTTGAACCCACACAACCTCCTGGGTACTACTAGAGACACTTTAGTTAAAAGGTTAGCTTCATTTCTTTGCCTTTGTACCGATGTAATGATGTGTTGTTCTTGAAAACATGAGCATTTCGTCAGCAGCAGGCATTTAGTTCCAAGTAAACTGTTATTCCTAGCGCAGATGTTTTACAAAACTAGCTTTTCCACAGAATGTATACGGTTTGTGGAATGTTTTGAATGGCCTATTGTTTGATGCGGCCATATATAGACCTGGGGGAAATCACAGTGATGAGAAATATCCCAACAAGGTCAAACAAAATGTGCATAACTGCAAGTGATTTCTACAATATGCAGATTAACATATATTTGATAACAATAGGATAATAATGGATTACATTTAAATGGGTGGTTACAAAGAATGAGAAACATCGATCAGATAAAACAACAGCAGGAAATAATTTTTCATATAAAAGCTTCATGCTCACAGAGAATCAGTCAGTTTTCAGAACTGCATTTCTTTCCTTATCATTTGAGGGAAATACATTTTGAATTTTGGTTGATAAACGTGGATTTTCTTTCTCCTACACAAGTGAAATCTGAACATCTCAGAACTGAGCATGAATACTTCATGAGACATTGCAACGGTGAGTACAACTCTTTTGCTCGTTGGTCGAATATGGTAAATATCTTAGTGCTGGGGCAGAATCAGATGCAATCTGCATTAATAACAAAATGTTTAGAAAAACTTTAGTGTCCATGCAAATAAGCCTTCCCGTCAACACATTTAACCCCTTGCGTACAGATGACGGAATTTGGCGCAAAAAAAACAGTGCCACCAGGGAATACAATGACCAACACAAAAGAGGGGGGGGGGGGGGTTCCCTCTGCCCCATATCGTGCATCATATGCGAAATCAAGCTCTCTGTCCAACGCAATCACAGGGTAATTTAAATTAAAACTAGACAGGCCTAACTTGCTTTAATTGACCCCTTTCCTCTAAAAACTTTAGTTTATCAACTGTTAGCACATTCTGTATATGTTCCAAAACCACAAACACCTAGAGAAATTTCCCAAGAGAGAGTTTTTTTTAATAGAGTTCTACTTTAATAGGCAAGTGACAGCTTTTGAGGGATAGGCCTACCTACACTGGATCAGTAGTAGAATTGTCTCAACTTACGCTTCAGTTAAATTTTAAATGTAAGTAAACCATTCTGTGCCAACATTTTCTCTATTTCTAGACAAAATCCTTCAATTTCAAGGGATGGTGTCTGCATAATTTAAACCACAGTAATTTATTAGATCTTTCCTTGCAACCATAATCATTTGAAGAAGATCACTTTTTTCGCCCAAAGCAAGCAGCCCAAATCAAATGCAATGTCCTTTCAAATGAGACACAATATTCTCTCTGCTTGACACCAACCTTATAGATGCCCTACAAATGAGATTCTTCTGTTAAATATTCAAGGCATGGCTGCAAGATGTCCAACTAAGTTTTAATGGGAACTGCGCAGAGCATTCCAGATTAAAAATGGATCTAACGAACTGGATGGTAACCAAATTTTCTTATTTTTCTTTCATAGGCTACCCTCCTGGGCACAATTAATTTCAGCAAGGGCTTATTCCAATAATGGGTTCTGTTCCAATTAGCCGTTTAAAGAGGCACCGTTTTCAAGAATATCTGGAAATGCGGTATTCGCAGTTTCGTGTGAAATACCGTCTTTGAAAAATGTGTGCCGCACGTGAATTATGAAAAATTCATATTTCCCGATATTCTTGAAAAAGGTGCCTTTTTAAACGGCTAATTGGAACAGAACTCATTCTTGGAATAAGCCCTTGCTGAAATTAAGGGTGCCTAGGAAGGTGGCAATTATGAATATTGTGGCGGATTTACTATTTGCCAGGTTGGTTGTCCCTCGGCTGGTACTCGCTGGCGGGCGAGTAGTCCCACTGCGCCGAGGTGCCGGTCCGTTTGTTGGAAATATACCACCGCGTATGTCTGAACCCACTCCCAGACCACTCACACACTCCACGACACAGACAGTACGGGGACAGACACCGGAGAACTTACGGGGACGGACTAGAATGATTATGACACAGTGACAACAGAAGAACGTTCCAAGTATTTATTAAATGTCAAATATGAAGGTAAACCCCTGATTATTATCCCTTTTATTAAATTGTGGTTTCGCCTCAAGTAACGCCTCGAGCAACGCCTCAAGCAGTGTGTTGCGCCTCAAGCAGTGTGTTGCGCCTCAAGTAACTCCTCGAGCAACACCTCAAGCAGTGTGTTGCGCCTCAAGCAGTGTGGTGCGCCTCAAGTAACTCCTCGAGCAACGCCTCAAGCAGTGTGGTGCGCCTCTCCCTATTTGCTTGACCCTCGCGCTTGTGGGTGACGCCTCGCCCAATTAGAAAGAATGCTTCTCGACAGCGCTAGCTCCGTGAATGTCCGTTTGTAGTCGTCCCTTCCTATGGCCCTTGCGATCCGCAAGAGGCCCCGATGGTCACTACAACTTGACTCCGCGCCTCACGTCAGTCCTACGTCAGTCCTACTACAATGACTCCACGCCTCCCGTTAGTAGTCCAGCACTCCAGCAGGCTATCTGTCCGGCCCACTGGAGGCGCCGGTCCCGAGTGTCGCCCTAGTCCCCGTATATGGCCCACGTACGCTCCGGTACATGGACAGCACATATACTTACTGTAGTCCACTGACTCCGCTACGCTAGCCACGAGTTTCCTTGCGCCTCCTCTGTTTCCGTCCTTTTCGCCTCCTTTGTTTCCGTCCTTTTCGACGAGCGCGTACCCGTGTACGTCTTCCACGGTCAAGATCTAACCAGCCACTCCCTGCGCACACCACGTATCATGCATGCCGCTGCGCTGCTTGAACGCCCTCAAGTGTTAGCGCTGCACTATGGCGCGCCTAATCTTACAGAAATATAAATATGGAACTAGCAATTTGCAATAATGTTACAAAACCCCCTTCCAAGCCTGAACGTCCTCGTTCAAAATCAGCTGAAAACTACAAGACATAATAAGCAAATTGCTACTTCACCCTCAAAAATTTGGCAAAACCTTGAACTCTCTAAATTTACTCAAAATCAGGTTCTTTTACATAATTTGGCGAATTTTCTAACTTAACTTCGCCATATAATTAGGTTGGACGAACATCAAGTGCCTTATTTCGCCTCCGGCGTCTCATAATTTAGGCGCTTTCTTATAACTTAAACTTAAACTACATAATGAGGCGTTTCCTGCTCATAAAACTTTAGGGCAAGCGTTAAACAACAAATAGCTAAAGAATAAAGTTGAAAACTCCAGTATAAAAATATAGCTCTCGTATAAATGTTCAGGTAGCGGTTGAAGTTTGCGTCTTGTAATGTGGTAATAATCTTGAGAAAGTTATGTAGTGAGGCACTGATATGGCCGAGTCCGGTGATGAGGTGTTGGCTTGTTCGAACCCGGTCTAACTCTTCTCAAACAGCTGGTCGAACTTCACGTGATAGGTACGCCCCACTCTAGTCTCGCTGACTTTAGCACCATTCTTGAACTTGGTCTGGGTGCTGACCTCGGTGACCCGTGTCACATGGCCTCTAATGACATCTTGCAGGGCCATAGGCTCTACCGGCTTGAGCTGATCGGTTGTTCCCCCTTCGTCGGCGCTTGACCCCTCTTCCGGATCCGTCGCACTCTGATCGCCAGCCTCCTCGGCCTCCTGCCGACGCATCTGTGCCAGCAGTGCGAGAGGTTTACCACCTCTAGGTGCGCCTCGGGGTGCCACTGACTCCTCTGTCAGGAGTGACACCGACGCGGGAGACAATGAGATCTCCGCAGGAGCTGCAGGGGACCGGCCGCGTGTCAGGTCCAGAGGTCCGTCGTTCCGCACGTCTTCAGCAACCATAGGCCCAGGAGGCTCGCCTGGTGAGTCGGTGACTCGTCTGCGTTTTGCCTCCGGCTCATCCTCCGGGCATTTTCCCAAGGCCGCTGCTGCTCGGCCTTTCTTCTCTTGTCTCAGCATTACACTCACCTCCCCCCAGCTCGAGGCATCTCCGATCTCCCTTACAGTCTCCACATGACCGGCCCTCTTCGGCGTTCCCTCCTTCAGTGTTGTTTCCCCAGGTGCGTTCTCCGTACGGAATCGCTCGGCCCTCTCCTGCTCCGTCTCCAGTGGAATCGACTCCACCTCGGCGACGAAAGTCGCATGCTCCTGGTGGTAGTGTCTCCGTAGGTTGTCCTTCCGGTTGCACTTGAAGTCACATCGCCCACACCAGCAGTATAGCTTGGGACCGTGCTCCGTTTGTATGTGTCGGTTTAGGCTTCTCCTCTGATTAAATTCAGCCTGGCATACGCTGCAAGGGAAGGTCCTCCGCTTCACCCGTCTCGAGTCCGCCATTGTTTGACTGCAATGGAGATATATACAAAAAAAAATGTTAAGTCCAATGTTTCTACAATATATTTTGTTTATCACAAGAGCTACAACTATTTACACTCCTTCCTGTCCCTTATTGTCTGTCTATACGTCTATCTGAAACGGCAAGGTAGCCTCCTTGTCCGTGTCGGGTTACGCCTCGGAGGCGCTGTCTCCCTGTCCTCGTCTCGACCGCGCGCCTCTCGCTGGTCAACGTCCGTGTTATCAGTGTCCCCAGAGTTTCCTCCACGATTCGCACTAGTTTCGGATTCCTGGTCTTCTGTCTCCTGCGGTTCGTCATGTATGACTGTGGAACTGTCCGGTGTCGTTTGGCCAGAGTCCAAGTTATCTATGGCTGCCTGCCGTCTCCGTGGGCGGGGCTGCCATGCCTGCAGAGGGGTGCCCTGGTACAGCTTGAGTCGATCAAAGTGTACTATTTGCATCTTCCCCCTAGGTTGCTGCTGGATCCGGTAAGTGACATCCGACAGCTTCGTGAGTATCAGATAGGGGCCCTTCCAACGAGAGACCAACTTCGGAGAGACCCCCTTTTTCCTAGCATGGACAAACAGCCAGACAAACTGGCCCTCCTCGTAGCCAGCTCCAGCCGCCCTCCTGTCATATGTCTTCTTCTGGTGTCTCGCACTCTTCCTGAGCTTCTGCCTTGCCCTGTCGTGAGCTGCCCCCATTCGATGGCGTAGATCCTCTCCAAAATCTGTGTCGGGAACCTCGCCCTCCGCTCCAAGTGTCTCCGTGGTTAAGTCAACCGGCAACCTTACTTCCCGGCCCAACATAAGCATGTTGGGTGTTTCGCCCGTTGACTCTTGCGGGACAGACCGGTACGCACACGTAGCAAATGCTAGCTGTTGGTCCCAATCCTTCTGGTTCCGAGCAGGGTCAATCATCATCGAAATGATGTTCAGAAGAGTTCGATTAAATCGTTCTATGAGGCCGTCCGACTTGGGATTGTAGGCTACTGTTCGTGTTTTCTCAATGCCCAGAATCTTGCACATTTCCGCGAATATCGCAGACTCAAAATTCCTGCCTTGGTCGGAGTGTAATTCTCTTGGAACTCCGAACCGGCAAACGAAATTCTCCACAAAGGCTCTGGCTACTGTCTCGGCAGTGCTATCCGGCAGTGCATATGACTCCATCCATTTGGTTAAGTAATCCCCCACCACGAGGATCCACTTGTTGCCGTTCTCACTCTTTGGCAATGGTCCCACGAGGTCCAAAGCAACTCTGTCCATTGGCATGTCCACCTGAAGCTGCTGCAGTGGTGCCCTACTTTTCCTGGGTGGGGACTTCCGCTGAGCGCACCTGTCACATTTCCGGCAAAATGACCTTACGTCTGCCGCCATCCCAGCCCAGTAGTATCGGGTCCTCACCTTGGCCAGCGTACGTTCTACGCCAAAGTGTCCACCTATTACTCCACCATGTAGCTCCTTCATTACTGCCTCTCTATATTCTTGTGGCAGGATAATTTTCCACTCTATGTCCTTCCCATCGTAAGATTCCCACTTTCTGCACAGCACTGACTCTCGTAGTTCCAGGCGTTCCCACTGTCCCCAGTAAATTTTGTCCAAGATGCCATGTGCTTGAGCCTGGCTCCAGCTTGGGCGTTCCCCCAATTTCCGTTTACAGTCTACTATTCCACAAAGAGTGGGGTCTCGAAACTGGGCTTCGGAAATCTCTTCCATGTCAATGTTTGGCTTCACTCGCAACATCCGAGTCGCCGCTTCCTCTTCCTGAGCTGGGGGACTGCCCTCCCTTGATAGACTGGCTGCTTCTGCAGCAACAGCCTGTGCCTCTGGCTGAGGTTCGTTGGTCCGGCCACACTGGCTACATGGCTTGCGTGACAGGCCGTCTGCGTTGCCATGGTTTTTTCCAGGGCGATGCACCATCACGTAGTTGTACTCTCCAATTAGCTGTATCCACCGAGCTACCTGCCCTTCCGGGTTCTTGAAGTTTACAAGCCACCGCAACGCAGCATGGTCGGTCCGTATGGTGATCTGTCTTCCGTATAAGTACTGCTTGAAATGTTTGAGGAAGTTGACCACGGCCAGTAGCTCCCGGCGCGTCACGCAGTAGTTTCTTTCTTGTCGGGTAAGAGTTCTGCTAGCATATGCGAGTACTCGCTCCTCACCTTCCTGTACCTGCGACAAGACTGCTCCAATTCCTTCTCCGCTGGCATCCGTGTCCAGCACCAAGTCACCTTTGGGCCTCGGATACGCCAGAATGGGCGCCTCCTGCAACAAACCCTTGAGGGTCTGAAATGCAACCTCACAGGCCTCATCCCAGAGAAAATCCCGTGCTTTCTCTGTGAGGCGATGGAGTGGGCGTGCCACATCGGCGAATCCCTTGATAAATCGTCGATAGTAGGATGCGAGTCCTAAAAAACTCCGCACTCCCTTCACGTTGGTAGGTGTAGGCCATGATTTGACTGCCTCAACCTTGTCCGGGTCGGTCGAGATCCCGTCCTTGGAAACCACATGTCCAAGATATTTCACGGCTTCCTTGAAGAGAAAGCACTTTTTCGGCTTCAACTTTAGTCCCGCAAGTCTGAGTCTCTGCAGCACCTCACGTAAGCGCTGCACCTCCTCCAGGACGCTCCTCCCGTATACAATGACGTCATCGAGGTAAACCAACAGTGTTTCCCACTGCAGTCCCGCTACAACTCTTTCCATCAACCTTTCAAAGGTGGCAGGGGCGTTGCACAAGCCAAAGGGCATGACCCTCCAGCTGTACAAGCCCCCGCGCACCACAAAGGTTGACTTCTGTTTGGCATCCTCGTCCAGCCCCACTTGCCAGTAGCCAGATGCAAGGTCAAGGGTCGAAAACCACCTTGCCCCTGACAACGCGTCCAAAGTGTCGTCGATTCGGGGGACGGGGTAGGCATCCTTCATCGTTACTTCATTGAGTCTACGGTAGTCGACGCAAAACCGTTGGCTCCCATCTTTCTTCCTGACCAGTACTACATTTGAGGACCAAGGGCTGTCCGATGGTGTAATCAGCCCCCTCTTCAACAAGTCATGTACCTGCTGATCAATCTCTCCTTGCTTACACAATGGTTGTCGTCGAGGCCTCTGCCTGATTGGTCGTGTGTTTCCAGTGTCTATACTGTGTTTAACCCAGTCGCATCTCCCGATGTCGTGATCACCTTCTGAGAATACATCCGAAAAGTCAGTAAGTAATCGAGCCACTGTGTAGTGATACTGAGGCTCAAGATTTTCCACACTGCGCCTCCAGAGATCCGCAAGGTGGGCAGGAATATCTACTTCCGGGGTTGCGCCTCCTCTGGCAACTTCCCGGGCCTCCTGCACATCTCCCTCGGCTACCCGTGTGAGGCATCCGGCCGTCGTTCCCGAACGAACAATGCACTCCCGGCTACCAGGATTTAGCAACCGCAATGCAAGAACGTCCTCTCCTTCCTTTCCTTCTACCAATGTTCTGGCCAGGATCAATCCCTTTTTAGCCAGCTCTCCACCTCCGTCAATCGGTTCTATCATTCCTAGTTCGCCTGCCTGGATCTCACAGGTCACCTTCCCCGGAACCAGCGCCTCATGCCCTGGCGGGATAACAGTTGTTTCTGTAACAACCACCCGGGCATGCATATTCCTTCCCAATCTAGTCGTGCACCGTACGTGCTCTCCGTGGAGTATGAGTTCGCAATTGTTGAAGTCCAATGTCCCTCCAGTTGGTAGCAGAAAATCCATCCCTAGAATTCCTTTTGTTTTGATCTTGGCAAAAACCGCTCGCACTGGACAAGCGGTCCTGCCTATCCGTAAGTCTACATTTGCCACGCCTATTGTCTTCATAACAGTACCATCGGCTTGGATAACCCGTATGCCGTCATGTTCTAGGATTGGGCGCCTCTCCGAGGGTATCTGATAGTAAACCTCCTCGGAGATTATTGTATCCGTCGTCCCAGTATCCACCAAAAACGGGATTGTAACGGACCGGCACTCGCCCTGCACATACAACCCCTGCTTTGGTATGACCAAAGGTGCAAAAACGTCCCTCACAGCATCAGTGGCATCAGGGTGGGTCCGCTTTCTGGCTGTTCGCTCCTCTGAGCCCTTAGTGTGTTGACCCTCCTGTGTATCCAGCCTTCCCCTGGGTCGCAGAGTCGGCTGGTAGTCGTTTTCCGACTGCATTGATTCCTGTTTTGGCCTGTTCCGGCAATCCCTCCTAAAGTGTCCCTTTTTCTGACACTTGTAACACGTGTCTTCTAGGGTGGCTACTCTCCTCGGTCGAGGATGGTAAATCCGGGTGTCGCGTGGTCTCTGTGGAGGTTGTGACTTCTCCCCTGCCTCTTGTTCGCCTCTCATTTTCTTGTAGTACTCTTCCAGATGTCCAACCACATCAGCTATGATTGTGTCCCGGTACTCCTCCTCGTCACGTCCCATTCGGCACTTCTTACTTGCCTTTCCACTTCTTTGATCCTCAATCTTCTCAAAGTTCTCGGTGGCCAGCGCCGCCCGAATTGCGTCATTCAGGGTGGATGGCTTTGAACGAAAAACTCCCTCTCGGACGGTCTGGCTGTCAATAGCGTCTGAAAAATGCCCCCGAGCCAGTCTGTCCCTACTGTCCTCTGACAACTCCGGATATGCAAGTGTAGCCAACTCCCTAACTGCTTCTCCAAGTTCCTGCAACGTCTCTTTCGGATTTTGGCGTCGGGTTCTCAACTCCATGAGGAAATTTTCGGCCATTTGCCCTGGCCCGAAACGCGCATTCAATAGTCCAATCAGTTCCTTGTACTGGTATTGTCCGTCTTGTCCTCCACCTTGACGATTAGTTAAAATCTTCACAGCTGATCCCTGAAGACTCGCGGCGAGAAACGCTGCGGCCTCATCATCGTGCCATGCGTTAGCACGCCGGCACGACTCAAAGTGTTCCCGGTAGTCGATCCATGGCTGTTTCCCGTTAAATCGATCAGGAACAATCTTGGGGCGTTGGTGTTTTGCCCCGACTTTTCCCTGATCCTGCTGAGGTCCGTGTTTCCGCCCATCTCCCGTGGGCGGCCATGGCGTGATGGGAGAGGCCCCTTGGCCTCCCACCCCCAAGCTATTTGTACCACTTGTGGCCATAGCGCCTCGGGTCTCCGGAGTCTCCTCCAAGGGAGGCGCCGTTGCGCCTCTCCGATCACCCGTTGCTTGTTTGCGTTCGGTTGATCCCGCCTGAGGTGTCCATGCTCTATTCTTGATCATAGTCCTCCCAGGCGTGAAAAGGCTATGGACCGCCGCCTCGGGTGTTCCCTGCAACTGCGCCAGGCATCCTTGCCAGGAGACATATTCGGAGGTATCCATGTCGTGCACTGGTTTTGCATTCCGTTCTACACTCTCATTAACCCATCGAGGTGGGTTAGGTGTTTCTGCTTCCGGGCTCGGTGTTCCACGTAACAATTGCTCCATGGTCTCGGCGTATTCCTTCTCTCTGATCAAGGTTGCCAACTGATCCTCTCGGAGTTGGACTTCCATCCGCAGTTGGTCAATTTCCCCCTGCAGCTGGGACTCGCTCTTGGATGTGTCCATAACGGCCGTGTATGTTCCACGTTCACTAGTGTTTAAGTTCTCCTATCCGCACGTTACGCTCAAAAGAGGTCAAAGTCTTGCCGTTGCCTCCAGAAGTGGATTAAGTTATCCGTTAATGAGTTCAGCATACAATATCCCACCGCTGCCACCATTTGTGGCGGATTTACTATTTGCCAGGTTGGTTGTCCCTCGGCTGGTACTCGCTGGCGGGCGAGTAGTCCCACTGCGCCGAGGTGCCGGTCCGTTTGTTGGAAATATGCCACCGCGTATGTCTGAACCCACTCCCAGACCACTCACACACTCCACGACACAGACAGCACGGGGACAGACACCGGAGAACTTACGGGGACGGACTAGAATGATTATGACACAGTGACAACAGAAGAACGTTCCAAGTATTTATTAAATGTCAAATATGAAGGTAAACCCCTGATTATTATCCCTTTTATTAAATTGTGGTTTCGCCTCAAGTAACGCCTCGAGCAACGCCTCAAGCAGTGTGTTGCGCCTCAAGCAGTGTGTTGCGCCTCAAGTAACTCCTCGAGCAACGCCTCAAGCAGTGTGGTGCGCCTCTCCCTATTTGCTTTGACCCTCGCGCTTGTGGGTGACGCCTCGCCCAATTAGAAAGAATGCTTCTCGACAGCGCTAGCTCCGTGAATGTCCGTTTGTAGTCGTCCCTTCCTATGGCCCTTGCGATCCGCAAGAGGCCCCGATGGTCACTACAACTTGACTCCGCGCCTCACGTCAGTCCTACGTCAGTCCTACTACAATGACTCCACGCCTCCCGTTAGTCCAGCACTCCAGCAGGCTATCTGTCCGGCCCACTGGAGGCGCCGGTCCCGAGTGTCGCCCTAGTCCCCGTATATGGCCCACGTACGCTCCGGTACATGGACAGCACATATACTTACTGTAGTCCACTGACTCCGCTACGCTAGCCACGAGTTTCCTTGCGCCTCCTCTGTTTCCGTCCTTTTCGCCTCCTTTGTTTCCGTCCTTTTCGACGAGCGCGTACCCGTGTACGTCTTCCACGGTCAAGATCTAACCAGCCACTCCCTGCGCACACCACGTATCATGCATGCCGCTGCGCTGCTTGAACGCCCTCAAGTGTTAGCGCTGCACTATGGCGCGCCTAATCTTACAGAAATATAAATATGGAACTAGCAATTTGCAATAATGTTACAATATGAAAGAAAAATATGAATTTTTCAAAACATGCGCGTTACACTTTCTCAAAGACGGCATTTCACACGAAACTGCAAATAGGCCTACCGCATTTCCAGATATTCTTGAAAAAGGTGCCTCTTTAAACGGCTAATTGGAATAGAACCCATTCTTGGAATAAACCCTTTCTGAAATTAAGTGAGCCCGGGAGGGTAATCGTT
This sequence comes from Hippasteria phrygiana, assembly GCA_037893225.1. Taxonomy (NCBI): domain Eukaryota; kingdom Metazoa; phylum Echinodermata; class Asteroidea; order Valvatida; family Goniasteridae; genus Hippasteria; species Hippasteria phrygiana. The sequence goes on from JAZGUH010000001.1 coordinate 261,895, forward strand.
AGAAATATAAAAGAAAAATATGAATTTTTCAAAATATGTTCGGTACACTTTCTTTAACACAGAGGCTATTGGTCTGAACCGAGAGAAATCGGTGTCGAGAAAATAGAGAAATCTTTAAAAGGAGCCTTCTCGAAACGAGCAATTATTTTAGACAAATAACCCATAAAACAATGCTAAAAATAAGATGTATCGCTTAGGTGATATCTGTTCTAAAATTTGATGCAAAATTTGTTGGTAATTTTTTGACATTTCGTTGCATGAATCTGGCGATTTCGTAAAAAAACCGCCTTTTGTTGCATAGGTTCTAGTTTTCAATATGCGGCTGCCCTGATCGGGCGAATCGCGGGCCCTATTGCGAATCACGGGGTTAATCGTGGGGTGAATTGCAATGTAAATCGCGGGCTGAATCATACGAAGCAGAATTAAAGTCAAAACAATTGGAACATATTTCTTTTTAAACGGAATGCTATTTTGAAAATCGAACGTGTTTTTAAATCTAATGCATTTTTAAAAAGAACGTGTTTTGAAACATCGAACGTTTTTTTTTACCTACCGAATGCATATTTTCCAAAACCCAATGAAATTGTACAGACCGAACATCCTTGATTCGAATGCTTTTCCAAAACCCAATGAAATATTACAAACCTAACGTGTTTTTGTAACTCAAATGCATTTTCCAAAACCGAATGAAATTTCACAAACGTAATTACATGTTTTTGCGATTTCAAATGCATTTCCCTAAACCGACTGAAATTGTACAAACCTAACGTGTTTTTGTAACTCTAATGCATTTTCCAAAACCGAATGAAATTTCACAAACCTAACATGTTTTTGCCATTTCAAAATGCATTTCCCAAAACCGAATGAAATTTTACAAACCAGCCTAATGTGTTTTTGTAACTCAAATGCATTTTCCAAAACCGAATAAACTTTCACAAACCTAACATGTATTTGCGATTCGAATGCATTTCCCGAAAAACCTAATTAAATTACAAACCTGTCCTAACCAATCGAATGTATTTTTCCCCGACATAAAACAGCCGCAGGTTTTGAATTTCATCCGACATCTCATTGCCTCCGAATATTAAAGGCATTCGATCTTTTTGACAGTGTTCGGCCCGGGTTTTGCCGAGACCCGAACTACACATAAACCTTTCTTTGATTCGGAGGTAGTCTTGGCCCAAGACGTTAGGCAAGTCTTTGCATGGCGACCTGTCGGAAGCTAGCCCGCGATTCAGCCCGCGGCGCTTCGGTCCACGATAAAGCCCGGCGCGATTTAGCCCGCGATTCAGCCTGCGATTTAGCCCGGCGATTCGGAGCGGGGTAAATGAATTGCGTGGTGAATCGCGGGGGAATCGCGGGGTGCATCGCGGGGTGAATCGCGGGGTGAATCGCGCAGGGCTTAAATCGCGAACCGAAGCGCCGCGGGCTGAATCGCAGGGTAGCTTCCGACAGGTCGTCATGCAGTGGCGGCGCCAGACTTTAAAAATTGGGGGGGGGGGGGGGGGGGAGTGAGGGGCAAAGTCATAATTTTTCTTTTTTGGGGGGGGGGCCAAGACTGAAAAATCCCCGGATTCCGCAGCCTTCAAAAATCGAAAAGGGGGGGGGGGGGGGTGGTCATGCTATAGGGATTAAAGGTTCAGGTGTAGTTCGGGTACTCGGTAAAACCCGGGCCGAACACTGTCAAAAAGATCGAACGCTTTTAAAATTCGGAGGCAGTGAGATGTCAGATGAAATACACGCGCCTAATTCAAAACCTGCGGCTGTTTTATGTCGGAAACTTTTTTCATTTGATTCTTGGGGAATGTGTTAGGTTTGTAATTTCATTCGGTTTGGGGAAATGCATCCGAGTTACAAAAACACGTTCGGTTTGTAAAATTTCCTTGGGTTTTGGAAAAGCATTCGAATCATAAGGATGTTTGGTCTGTAAAAATTCATTGGGTTTTGGAAAATGCATTTGGGTGGTAAAAAACACGTTCCGGATGTTTCAAAACACGGTCTTTTTTTGCATTTGATTTAAAAACACGTTCGATTTTCAAAAATACATTACGTTTTTCAAAGAATATGTTCCAATCTTTTTGACTTTAATTCTGCTTCGTACTTTTAACCTATTACTGGTTAAACCCTCTCACGTGACCGGCCAGTCCCACTCTCCTAATTATCTTCACTCAGGCATGTGAAATACAACAAATGAGCCCGTATTTCATAGTGACTAAATTTCACTATGCTGTGCTTCCGCGGATGCAGAATTTCTTTAATTTGCCAGCTCGCGTACCGTATTGCGTAATAGAATTGTAAGGTGTTAGCATAAAATTTGGTGTTACTGATTCCATGTAATTTGGCCCAGGTCGCAATTTTATAGTGCTGCTTTGATTCACATGTATACTGTTTCAACTTCAATGTTGTCTGCTCTTGCCTATACCGTAGAAACAACTGGACCAGCATTCACAGGACAGGATGGATTTGAAGACAAAGATTCGAAACGACATCGAAGCATTTATAAGAGCATGTCCTACAGGTGACGACTGGCCAAAACGAGCCGTATTGATTGTCAATGATACAGTGTATACGAGCAAACCTGCCCAAGACGAAGAAAATTCTTCTCATCATGCAGAGGCAATTGCTTTGAAATCAATTGAAGAAAAAGAGATTGAAGAGGGTAAAAAGTTTGTCATGTACATTAATCATTCTCCATGTCACAATTGTGCCTCAGAACTTCTGGAGTTTCAGAAAAAACATAAGGCTGAACTTGATATCAGATTTGCACATGTGTATTACAAACATTGGTCAACCGGGTTAGAAAGATTAACCCACAATGAAGGCATACATCTGCGCGCACTACAGGGAAGTGATTGGAAAGAAATAATTCAAAAGATTTCAACTTTTCACGGGGGACAAGACTGGAAGAACGTTTCAAAAAAAATCCTCAAGGATGTTCAAGGAGACGCATGGAAAAATGCATTTCGAATGATCTGCAGTGATGATGATCAGGATAAGTTGGAACAAAGGTTGTCAGAGATTTTCAGGGACAATCAGCAAAGTCAGATTGTCACTGAATTATCAGGCCTTCTAAAAGCGCACGGGCGGTTTGGTTTGGAAAAGGAATTAAAATTGATTGTGCAAGACCACAAACAAAAAGAATGGGAAAAATCAACACAGATTCTCGAGCATCATAAGGGAGATCAATGGGAAAACAATTTGGAATGGACACTTCGAAAAAATGGGCTGGCACATTTAAAGGCAAATTTAACCAAGGTACCCCTTAATGACCGAAGTGCTTGGCAAACTGAACTGAGACAGATTTTGCATTATAGAAGAAAGATTCACTTGTTGAATGTGATCATGCAGATTCTCCTGCATCGTAAGCAGGAACGTTTTCTTCACATTGTGAAACATATTGATACGAGTGATAGAGAAGGTTACGCATGGCTGTTGAGAGTGCTTTGTAATTTTGGAATCGATGTGGACCCAGAGTGGCTCGGACGACGGATTATTGCAGATAATGTGGCAGGAGAAGAACTGAACTGCATTCTGTAAGACAGGGATACGGGTATAGGATATTGGATATTCAGGACCCTCTGCCAGTGTTGTATAGGGACTGCACACTTTCTGAGTCCAAGTCTTATTAGTCTGGGCATAAGTCCCTGGTGTCCGAGACCGAGACCAAATTCTTGCATCTGGATCAAAGCCCAAGCTCTGGTCTTAAAAGGTTCTTGGTCCAAGTTTCAGTCCATGAAAAAGGGACTTGAGAAGGCCATAAATGGCCAACACGTAAAGACCATTATTTCTAATAATGCCTTTCTAAACAAATCTACAACAAAATAATCAGTCCGATTTGTGACCAGACCGTATGGTCGGTCACCTACTTCTCATTTCTTTATACTTGTGAAAATAGGCCACATAGTTCATACTGCTGCATTCTGTTTGATTGTTCCCTGGGATTGTCTTTCGGTATGGCATTTTTTTATTCCTGGGAACAATCAACTGGGCAGCGGTTGGAGCGTGTGGCATCTTAAATAACCTTAGATAACCTTTTGTATTTGCGTTAAAGCACCACATAATAATAAGTGGTGGAGGCCAGTTTTTCTTTGCTGGCTGCCACCGAGGGTACTGGTGAGAAACTCCAACTCATGTGCATGAGCCGTACGTAGTGCTGTGAAAATTACGCTTGGATAATTAGATTATCACTGCGTCTTTATGCCGTTTATTCCGTGTGTACATGTATACTTGGTAAATGTGAATGTGTATAGAATAACAACAATCCAATTTATTTTTCTGAAAAGGAGCTGTCTCGCGCATGTTCTTCGTAAACGCCCTCTGTTTGTCATCATGATTAGATTTTCTATATCCCCCATCACCGCATGGTTACAATTGGCGTAGTCGACAGGATGGGTGTTAATTAAGGAAATGCACGTTTTCTATATTTACCAAGATTACGTTACGGACTATTAGACTGAGAATTATAATTTGTAAAAACGGCAGTCTAGTACACATTTTGAGAACGCGTTGGACGATTGGATCCTCTTCAGAGGGATGTAAACTCGCTGTGGGACGTATTCTGATCTGGGCTCGCCCAAGAATAACTGGGACATCCGGTGAGGGGCAGTTGGGCGCACTTCAGTCAACCAGCTTTCTCGTCAAGACCTTTCTATCCATGACGCCACCAGGCAGAAGCAGCACTTCAGCCAACCAGCTTTCTCGTCAAGACGGTTCTATCCATGACGCCACCAGGCAGAAGCAGCACTACGGCCAACCTTGTACACTCGATCTTTCTCTAATCTTGGCAGCCAGGATTGAAAACTCTATTTATTTTTCCTATGTTTGCTTTTTTGCTAATGTATTTTGTTATGTCAGTTAGTGATGTGTTTTAATGTGGTTAGTGTATGTACATTTATTGTTATTGTTCTAGTTGGAATTTATTTCGGGGAATTCCAGGCAGGTGACTGCGACTCGTGCACAAAGAAAATTCTAGATCTAGTTGGATATACCTGGTACACGATCACTTTGTATTATTTGTATCCTGTACTCGGAAAAAGATACCATGGTTATAAGGGTATTGGTTTTGATATTTGTAATTAGTTGTTGTTTAAGTACTGAATTACACGATATTGCAGAACCATTTAATATTGCAATAGTTCAATTTCATATCGTACATCCCATTTTATCTGTGTTGATACAAAACCTGTTTGTGGTAAATTTTATTCTCTTTATCCTGATTTCGTCTTCAACCACTTTGATTTGGGCGTCGCGAACCCAACGTGGACAGATAGACATGTTGGGTTAGGGTTGAAATAGGCCCTGTTAAAACACAAAGAGAATCTTTTTTTAAATACAATTAGATGTAGCCAGATCTTGGATTTGTTTTGACACAAATATTGGATGTTTTTAAGGATGGTTTATTTTGAGAAATGGCTAGATCTTCATTGTATTTAGGACTTTTTATGTCGAATATTGGCCAAATTGGGAGTTTTTAGATTCAAGGTCCATATTGCGATAATTTCTTTACTAGTGGTGGACAATCTTTTATCGTGCTCTCGACCAAATGTACATATTATCCCTAGGAACTGAAACCATTTCTAAATAAGCAATTCCTTTGTTAATAGCTCTGTTTTTACATAATTTATTTTTATGCAAATCTTGACTTCAAAATGAGAAATACAATTTCGCAACCAGATTTACATAGATTTGAGTTTAGATATGAGAGGCCAAATTGGGAGGTATTAGTACCTAGTCCATAGAGGTAATCTCGTATTTCCAGGCAAATCCTGGAGTGGACTATTGGTACATATATAATCCTCTCGACCGTAATTCATCCAATAACTTTAAATTTTGGTATTTCTGACTGCATTTATCAAATTTTGATCTCCCTTTGTAGATTAAAATTATCAATACTTTCACGTATAAGGTGCGAGTTATATATGGTCCTAACAGCAATTTGTGTAATTCAGACATGTCTCTAAATAGTTTAAAATTGTCAGTTAGTCTTGTAAATGACATCTTATTGTTTTCAGATCGAAACTTATCAATTCTGTTTTTCATCATGACCGAAGCTACAGGTATATCATACCTTTAATTTGGTTGTGTCAAAATTGTTAATTTTAACCTTTTGACTATATGAACATATATACGTAATTTTGTTTATAGAAACCACTGGGTCAGGAGGGCCCTTGACAATAACTTTCTTTTGCGGTTTTTCCTTTATTATCTTGTTAATTGACATTGATTGACATTTTGACGTTTAATTTCATTGTATTTGTTTTCTTTTTGCTAATCCCAAGAAATAAAGTTAAATAACGCAACTGTCAGAAGTGCTGTTTTAAAAAATAAACAAAATGTACTTGCAGGGAGATGGGTGGCTTTGACTATCAAAACAAAGTTTAAAAAGGGAAATAATCAGAAAGACACATTTTATTTTTAAAGTTATAACATTGTTAGGTATGTGTATAAATTTACATGATTTTTATAAGCAAGATTTTAAGTCGCTCTATGAAATTGGCCGTAGTAGTCAAGCAGCCATCCCCTATACCTACACAAAATATCAATTTTTAATTCGTCTAATAAACGACATGGGAAATTAATAGGTAAATTTGAATACATTTTCAAAGTAAACAAAGAAAACTGACAGGAACGGGATTCGAAGGTTGCAGGTTCGAATCCCGCTTCTGCCAGTTTTCTTTGTTCATTTTGACAATTCATGACTTGGTAATAATGACCCAGAACAAACGGACAGAAACATCGAAAAAAGGTTTGATTACAGAATAGACCAAATTTTCCAGTGACTAACTAAACCTGAAGTTCTGTTGACAATTCTTGAGTTTAAAACCCCTTGCGTACGGGTATTATATGGGGGCGCCATGTCGGCTTGTGCAGCCAAGCGAAACGGAAACAATGGGCTTGTGCAGCCAAGCATAACGTGCACAATACCCCAATAATGGATTGAAAAAGCAGAGAATGGCGTGTATATAGAGGTCAACGGGCCAGGTGGCCATTTTCAACCCGCACGTATACAGGGTGGATAAAAAGAAACCAAACCGAGATATTATTGCTAATTGTTACAGAAGTAGGACACATGTGAATCAAAGGGAGATATCCTCTGTTACGGTTGAATCTCCTCTTTCAAATGACACCCTGATCATGTCATTACATTAACGGTTGACTGAGCAGTGACCAATTTTATGAAAGGTCTATTTAGAGAATTGCGCCACTTTCTTTAGTGGCATTCATTGGCCTTAACCATTACATAACCTTCTTAAAATCAACAAGTGGGTGAGGAGAAGCTTGCAGTTTCTTAAAACACATTCAGGCGTACATGAGAATGCAGCTTACAAAAGAACAGCGAGTTTTTGTTGTGTCGAAGTGGCTGGAGACGGGGAGCCTTCAGCAAGTGGCAGATGCTTTTGCTGAAAACTTTCCAGAACGTCCTCCTCCAGCTAAGGCAACGACTTGGCGCAATGTTCGCAAGTACCAGCGTGAGGGAACCAGCTTAAACTTAAACAAGGGAAGATCTGGGCGACGAAGAACTGGGCGCTCACCCGAAAACACCAATGCGGTCCAGCAGGCCCTGCAACAAGGAGAACGCACCAGCCAGAGACGAAATGGTCTAGGACTGCCCCCAGCCACATTCAACAGAATTGTGAGGCTGGATGTCCGGTGGTACCCTTACAGAATTGTGAGACGACATCAACTGCTTCCTGGTGATCTTCCGAGGCGTCTTAGGTTTTGCAAATAGATACTTGACCGTCCAAACAGATTTTTGGAAAATCTCATCATCGGAGATGAGGCTGCCTTCTGCATGAACGGAGCCGTGAACACACAGAACGTCCGCCAGTACGCACCATTGCATCATCCACCGGCGGAATTCACTTTTGACAAAAGTTTGAATCGTGAGAAATTATCACTGTGGATTGGACTTTCTGGGAATGGGATTCTGCTTGGTCCTTACTTTTTTGAAGGAAATTTGAATGGAGAAGGCTATCTTCAAATGATCAATGACTTGATTGTACCCCAGTTAGAGCAACATTTCGAAAGACAGCAAGGAGGCATTTTTCGTCGGTTGTGGTGGGCCCAAGACGGGGCACCTGCTCATCGCCGCATCATCGTACGAGAGCGATTGGCGGAACTGTTTGGAGAAAGAATCATTGCTCTGAACCACAACGTGGAATGGCCCCCGAGATCCCCGGATCTAACCCCATGCGATTTCTTTCTCTGGGGTTATTTGAAAGACAATTAGGTTTTTGTTACGCCACCACAGGATGTTCAAGACTTGAGGGAGCGGATTGTCCGAGAGATCGACATCCTACGCGGGCAACCTGGTGTGATTCGCTCGGCAGTGATGGGCATGCGACGCCATGCTCAGATTTGTGTCGGGGAAAACGGAGGACATGTTGAGGGGCATGTTTAATTATGTAAATAACACTGCGCGAATAAATGTTATTAAGTTTACATGGTGAAATTTCTTTTTCTACACCTGGCTTGATTGGCAACCATAGCTTTTCACTCTGTGACAAATGACACCACAAAAACCACAATTGAAAAGTGGCGCAATTCCCTAAATAGACCCTTTCATAAAATTGGTTACTGCTCAGTCAACCGTGAATATAATGACATGATCAGGGTGTCATTTTAAAGAGGAGATTCAACCCTAACAGAGGATATCTCCCTTTGATTCACATGTGCCCTACTTCTGTTACAATTAGCAATAATATCTCGGTTTTTTTTTTTTTTTTCACCCTGTATATTATACGTGTCATCCGTACGCAAGGGATTTATTAATTAAGCACCATTATTGGCAAACTGTCGGCAAATTTCCTGTTTTTATCAAGTCCTCCTGTACTGTCAAGCCCGCTGGTGCAATTTGTCTAAAGTCGTTGCTGTGGGCAGCAAACAAATCACGTCATAACACGAACTCCCCTTTTGTGCCTAGTGCTCGACACAAAAGGGAAGGCCGTTTTAGACGTCATATTTGTTTGCTTCCCCGCCCGCCAGCGACGACTTTGAGATAAATGGCACCAGCAGGCTCACCATGGGGGTTTTCGAAACCTTTGCAGCCGCTTCGGCTTCGTCTCCGATTTCTGAATAACTGAGGAGCAAACCAAATGGAAATATTAAAATTTTTGCTTTCATAATCAACCGAATGTATGTTCCTGAAGTTGAACATGCGCCATGAAGTAGAACATGCACATGGTCCAAAATGTTGCTACACTTCCTGAAAGTGGGGGTCTAATATCTCCTAAATCCTAAGACGAAGCGGCCGGCAAAGGTTTCGAAACCACCCGTTTCCTCGCTCACTTAGTTTTTCCCATTGTGGAGATCTATCTACTGGCGCCAGTTTACCTCCTGTGCTTGATCAGTTCCTTTTTTAAGCAATGGTCCTTGTGTTTGAATAGACTTAATGTGTTGCGTAATTAAATTTGTTATGTCGCTACCTGTATTCAGGTTTTTGTTTTGTTAATTCGCCATTAACCTTTTAGATGTATGGCGGACACAATAGGAGGGCGCTATTTGATTTGGGTAAACCTTTTGTATGGCACAAAATGTTTACTCAAATCAAATAGCGCCCTTCTATTGTGTCCGCCATACCTCTAAAAGGCTAATGGGCTCGATCCGCACTTGTTTGTTTTAAATTAAAGTTAGTTGGTTTGATCTGGAAACCCGCGTCACAAACTTGTGTCTGTTTTGTCCATCCTCTTGGTGTGGCGGCCATGCTGTGCCACATAGTATAGTATAGCCCTTTTACAAATAGTGATATTCCTTGGTTGGTTTCCTCTGTCATAATTTTCATGAGATTCTTTGCAACTTGAGTTTTTACAAGATTGCCAATCCCATGCAAGTGAAGCTAACGACCAACTTGAAACATTGCTGGTGAATATTAGCGAGCAACATTTGGGGGGGGGGGGGGGGGGGGTCAGAATCAATTAGACCCGGTGTACGCTGTGCCTCAATTCTGAAGCAGCAATTGAAATCAACGCATTTCGAAGTATCGGACATGTAATGGTTTTTGTGTTCCTGTCCGGGCATTTTTAAAACGGGTTGGGAGTATGATTAGTTTTGTGTATTTCGGGCAAAAACTTGATTTGTAAGTATAGGCCTACAATAATATTATAGCAATGTAGGCCTAAGCCATTTCTATGTCGTTATGCTCTATTTCAAACATACAACTACCCCCTCCAACTTGGACCCGTTCTCATAAATGTTGCAACCCAACGAAGTAGACCTTTCACTTGTTTATTTTTCATTCATTCATAACTCGTTCCCATGCAAAATCCCCAGACAAAACGAGAAATGTCACCAATGATTAACCGGGTCGGCGGTGTGCGTGGGAACCCAAGTCACATTCTGGAGCACATCCCGGATCACACTTTGCCACTATCCAAGGTTAAACACTGTGCGCTGGTAAATTCATTCATTATGATGGTTCCGCGCAGGTTACTGGAGCATGCATTGCATGTATCGTGTTGATGTCTGTCAAATTTCTTTTCCAAAAAAATCTTTTGTGATTAATAATTCATTCAAGCAGGTCATTTGTCCAGTATAGCCTGTGCCTACGTTAACTCATTTGAATAAAGATTATTTTTAACATCCGCATATTACACGTGTCGCTTTTTTTTTTTTCACTGCATCGAGGTTTTAACTTTTCAAATGAGAGAAATTTTTACATTTTGTTTAGCCTATTTTACTACTGGACCTGAAATGACCTTTGACATTGATAAGTGACCTTTAACACCAACATCACCTAAATGTTTTCATGCTGCACGTTTGGCTCAAGTTTGATTGCAATTGGACTTGAACTTTCAAATACATTTTTTACTTTTTACATTTCAAGCCTATTTCGTAACTTGACCTCAAATGACCTTTGACCACAGTAAGTGACCTATGACATCACCATCGTATGACGGTTAATCGTTAACATAATGCACCTGTGACCCAAGTTCGATTGTAATTTGACTTCCACTTTTGAAATAAGACAAATTTTACATTTTCAGTCTTTTTTAAACACTTGATCTCCAATGACCTTTATGTGACCTTTAACAGCAACATCACATCAATGTTTCCATTAGCCTTTTAGAGGTATGGCGGACACAATAGGAGGGCGCTCTTTGATTTTGGTATACCTTTTGTGCCTTTTAGAGGTATGGCGGACACAATAGGAGGGCGCTATTTGATTTGGGTAAACCTTTTGTGCCATACAAAAGGTATACCCAAATCAAATAGAGCCCTCCTAATGTGTCCGCCATACCTCTAAAAGGCTAATGTTGCACCTATGACCCAAGTTTGTTTGCAATTGGATTTCAACTTTTCATGAGACCCATTTTTTTGCGAAACTAACCCAAATGCCACATACATACCGTCATACTATTAGACCTCTAATGACCCCGACATGACCTTTGACCTCAGCATTCCGAAAAATAATTGCGTCTTCCCACCCAAGGGTCACTGCATACAAGTTTCATCAAAATCCATGAAAGCATGTCGATGTTATAAACTTTCTCCCAAAAAGTTAACCTGAAACATACGAAGCTCCGGAGCTACGGTCACACAGAATTTAGGACTGCATGTCCCAAAAACATGTCCCCCCAAAAAATAATTTTGGAGAAGTAGTCGGACTTTTGAAACTTCCAAGATTATTACATTATTTTCAGCAGGAAATACGACCATGCATTTTGTTTTGAGTGGGTTTTGTTTAGTTGTTTTTCTTTGGCTTGGCCGGGTCACATAGACTAATGGTAGGTTTATCATACCGAAGCATCACAATTACAGTAAGAATACCACGAAAGCGGCACCCTATTTTTCAATAGAAATTACGCATGTATATAAATATGTAAACTGAGTGCAGCGAGTCTACTTTTGCCTGGCAAGACGATATCAGATCGATGCGTAATATAATTATATTTTGTGATTTTAGAGAGATTAGATACAAAATAAATTGTGTAGCCTACTCTAAACTTGTTTATGGCTGCGTGTGTGCCCCGCCTCCAGCCCCCTTAAAAACAACCACAGCTTCCGGCCATCAGTAGGTCTTTAACTACACGTTTAAGAGTGAAAGCGGACGATCGGTGACGACTCTGTTAAAACTTATCGCAAAACGTCCTATATTATAACGTGAAATTATCAAAACGTAATAAGTTTTACATCTAGTATTTTAATGAGCATAATTATATTATCACTGACCGCAAAAGGCGTGGCTGTAGACAGTTTGTGGCCTTAACCAGTTTGTGTGGCCTTAACATAAAATATTGGGGCTTACCAGATTTGGGGACCTGGATTTCAGAGATTTACAAAAATGTTGGAGGTAAACCTTTTGGAAAGCGGGAGACAGTTCAAGCGGAATAATTTTTTTCAAGCGGAAAAGCCTTTATAATGAATGAATGAAACAAAAATTAAATCAATTGACCACTTTCCTCATCCCTTTGTTAGTTAAATGTGTCGGATATTAAAACGTTTGAATGATTCTCAAGTTTTGTTGATGAATGAACCTTTCTGAATTCATTAACTTTTGCAAGGAGGAACAAGCTCAGTCGCAAGAATTTGACCCAAAAGTTATAGGTCCTGACGTATCAATCCTATATACACAGAATCTTTCTCAAGGGTAGTGGAGAATTTATTTTTGTAGATCCCATTCCCGGAATTAATGTTTCTATTTCCGAATCCCTGGCAGTACAGAAAACTATGCAAAAAATGCTTTCCCGATTCTTGGAGAATATTTTGGTTCCGTTTGCACAAGCCTATCCCCATCTCTTTTTACCTTTACTTTTTGTCAGGGCACTCCCAACCTCCGTACATCTTATGTCACTTTTATACAGTAATCAGTTCAAGACACTATGCACATCTAACAAATGAAAAACAACGCACTATATAACAATGAACATCCATTGTTACTTGTTTACAGTGAGAGGGACACATTCTAGTTTTACTGTCAGGGCCAAGTTTCCATGACAGTTGTCGGTACATATATTTGTTTTCATATTGCTGATTCACAATGCGGAATGTGCCAAGACAATATTTTGGCAGAAGTGTTCCCATACTCCGATTCAGACAAAAATCACAAGCCAGACGTCGGTGCGCAGGAGGGCTATGTGTGATCGTCTCCGATTCCCTCACGGAGCAACACCCACCGAGGGTAGGGGGACCCATTGGATCGTGAACAAGGCCGAGCCAATGCCGACTTCAACAAGACACGTATCAACATACAACTGCCCACTTGGCTGCCGTCGGAAGTGGATCTTTGGCCAGCGGAGAATAAAACAAAGTATTTTAGACTGAACGATCATTACCGTACCAGAGCGTTCAGGGCTGACTATCTAGTATCCTCAGTAGATAGTCCTTCAAGCCCGAATCACTCGCAGTCAGCGGCAGGTTGCTCAGGGTAGTTTCGTGGCTGCAGTTTTCGCACTCATCACTGAGCTTGTCGCTGCGCAATGTAAGTAGAAAATCTCACAATGCTGTTATTGTTTTGATGATCCTATATATTTCTATTATGCGTGTACGTGTATTGAAGGGCGGCGGAAAGCTTTACCTTTTCTAACATCATTATTAATGGGATTTAAGGCTCAAATAATTGATGTAAACATCTTGTTAATCGCGACTCGTTTAGGGGAAATTTATTCTAGCCAAGGATAAATATCAGGACTAAGACCGACTAATTATTGCGGTAGTTGCTGTTTAGAAATGTGGTGGCTGAGCGACAGCCGGAGGGTGGTTTTTGTACTGAAAAAAGTATGCCTTGTCGACATTTGAACGGCTTTCTACTTATATAGTAAATCTTTTCAATTTTTTGTTTAACTTTTCCATTTAACCCTCCCTCTTCGGGTGCCAAATTGGAGCCAACTACCCTATCTATCAAAACCTATCGAGTGACAGGTTGAGACACACAAGCTGTGGGAGAGGAGAGGATTTGGTTTTTCGATAGGTTGTGACAGTTATAATAGTAGGAGGGTTAAAGTAGTTCGTTTATTTAGTTTGTTAAATAAGGACACGAATTTAATGGGAATTTAATGCCTGTAATAAAGGATGGCGAGAACATTTCTTTTAGACCACCGGCCCATAGTCTCTGAAAATCTGAAATCTGTGCCTTTGAAGTTTCAGTCCTTTTTGCGCAATTGGCGCACAGTAGCAGCTGTTAAAGATTCTGTAATTCTGGCGGATGTATTGTCAACTGTTTGGAAAACGCTGAAATTATTCAGTTGTCTGAATACTCAACGCAATTTATGCACCTCTAACGAAACTAACAGAAACGATTGACTGATGCATGTACTTGAAGTAGAGATGGGATTTTTAAAAAGAATGCAGTATTCAACCCTGCATCGATCGCACTACCAGACACTTTCTGTAACTGGGCACGGACGTCCAACTTAAGCAAAAGTCTAGTTCCGCGATGCGAAAACAACCCCAAATTAACGACAAACGGATAGACGACGGACATTAAAAAATAATCAACAATTGTGTCATTTATATGAATTGCTCAGAAAAAAAAAAGATTTTATTTTTAATAAGATACCGAGATGGGGAATGAATAAGCATCCAAAACTGTTTATTGGTAGCCCGTTATTATTCAGGTTTGGTAGCCTATTCCCCCCCCCCCCCCCCCCACAGTAGTGTGGGACGAGTCTACTAGCGAATACTTACCCGTAGAGCCACTACCAATGCATATTTCCCTAGAGGGCGCAATACACTCGCTAAGATTTCACACAATAGCCTTCCCACCATGCCCCGCGGCACACCCGCCATGTTAGCTTCCTCTTTTCTCGAGCGATAGCAGGCAGATGCGCATCGAGCCCTCTGTGGGGAGGAGGGCGGGATGCTCTACGGGTAAGTATTCGCTAGTAGACTCGTCCCACACTACTGTGGGGGGGGGGGGGGGGGGGGGGGGGAGTCTACAGCGCTCATCTTACCCGTAGAGCCACTACCAATGCAGAGTAGCACCGCTTTTGGAGGTGGGAGTGAGATGCCACTGTGTGAGTCTAGGACACTCCATATAGAGGGGTATCACTGTTGGGAGAAATTGGTTAATGCAACAGTATACAACCCTCAGTTACCAGCGGAAGTCACATAGACACGAGATGTGAGCTTACTGGTGGAGCGAACCCGTCTACAGGAGTTGCTGAGAGGTAGATTGCGAGGCCTGCGAGGCCGCATCGCTTGCTACCCGCAACGCCGCTCTTCCAGCACGTCCCTCAGTTTGGAGGACGTCTCGCAGGTAGCAGGCTGTGAAAGTGTTCGACGTCTTCCAGCATGCTGCCTGCGTGATATCGGCCAAGGGAACCCCTTTGAAGAAGGCCCATGACGTCGCCACTGCTCTGACGTCGTGAGCATGCACTTCAGAGCAGGCAGATGATGGATCCGGCCAGGTCTGTGAAGCCGTCCGAATAGCAGTCACAATCCAGCGCGTGGTGGTGCTCTGTGAGGCTGGACGATATGGAGGGGTGGAGGTGACGAACAGGCTCGTCGCCTTGCCCCGGATCAGTTGGGTCCTGTTGAGGTACCACTTGAGTGTGCGAACAGGGCACCATGTCCTATCTTCCAGTACAGATGACTGCGAGCGCATGTCTGGTACGAAGATGTCTGGTGGAGCAAAGGACTCGGACTGGTTCTTCGTGAGAAACGACGCATTTGGGACTAGACGAACCCCATTCGGTTCCCAGCGAATGTGGCCCGGATCAACAGATAGGGCATGTAGTTCGCTACGACGCCGTGACGTAGCCACCGCTAGCAAGAAAGCGAGCTTGACGGATAAGTCGAACAAGGTCGCCTGGCCCATTGGTTCGTAGGGGGCGCGTGATAGCGCCCCCAGAACGTTGGAGAGGTCCCAAGAAGGAAGGAGCTTACGAGTTGGTGGCCTCTCTAGAAACATTCCTCGAAGGATGTGACCCAGGGCATGGTTACTGGTAATTGATGACCCGTCCGCGAAACCTTGATGGACGGCCGCAATAGCCGAACGGTAGTTCCGGATCGTGGCTACTGTGAGGCCCGAGTTGAACAGGTAAACAAAGAAGTCACCAATGTCGGTTATAGGTGAATTGACTGGATCAACCGAATTCCGTCCACACCATTTGTAGTAATGGCGTAGGCGGCTATTGTAGACTTTCCTCGTGGAAGGTCTACGACTGCGTGCCGCGAATGCGGCAGCGTCCTGCGAAAGGCCCGCTGCTCGGAAGGAGTGTTGGACAATGTCCAGCACGTCAGGTGAAGATCCCCGGGTGCTGGGTGAATGAACCTCGAGCGAGGCTGAGACAGAATGTCCGGTCGAGGTGGAAGAATTAATGGTCGGTGCACCAAGAGCCGGATCAACCGGGGGAACCAGGGTTGACGTGGCCAAAACGGGGCGACAAGGAGGATCCTGCATCGTTCCTGTTCTATCTTCGTCAGTACCCGAGGGATCAGGGATATCGGCGGAAAAGCGTACGCGAACATCCCTTCCCGGGGCATCGAGAGGGCGTCTACATGCCACGCCCTCGGATCTGGGTATCTGGTGCAATACACCGGCAGCTGGTTGTTGACCGCTGACGCAAACAGGTCTACATGAGGGCGGTCGATGAGCGTGAAGATCTGCGCGACCACCCGGGGATGTAGCGTCCACTCCTTTGGACGGATTACTCCCCTGGAGAGGGCATCGGCTATCGAGTTGTCCGCTCCTGGGATGTGGAAGGCCGACAACGTGATGTTGGACCTTATGCACCAATGGAGTACTTCCCACGTCAGGAGGCAGAGCTGGGGTGACCGTGTGCCTCCCTCGTGGTTGAGGTATGCCACAACTGTGACATTGTCGCATTTGATTAGGACAGACCGATCCCGGACGTACGGTTGAAAATGTCTGAGGGCATTGAACACCGCTAGCATCTCCAGAACATTGATATGTAGGGATCGCTGGTCCGGAGTCCACTCTCCCGCGGCTTGGCGCGGGTAAAGCAGAGCTCCCCGTCGGTTGTGGCCGCGGAAAGGTCACTCCGCGCATGAGGTTTGACGGATCGGACCACCACCACAGGTGTGGGCGTAGAAATACTGGAACCGGAACCATATGATGGATGAGGTGGTATTTCGGTCGGAAGTAAGCGAGGAGCTGGAGCTGGAGCGGGCGCATGTGGAGTCGGCAGTGAGGCACGAGATCCACCATGCTTGCCATGAGGCCGAGCAGTTTCAGCCATGCTGCTGCTGGGGCCAATGTTACTGCGAGGAATAGATCGACGCACTGCTGCAGATTCTGAACTCGCCTGTCCGTCGGGAAAACCACGTTCGTTCTGAGGTTCATTACAGCCCCTAAGAACGTTGGGAGTTGTGTAGGAATTGGGTGTGATTTTCGTATGTTTATCAGAAACCCAAGACGCGTGGCTAACTGTACGGTTCAGGCGAGCGCTCGGCTGGTTTCATGCCGCGAACGGCCCACTATCAGCCAGTCGTCCAAATACATGAAGATTGAAATGCCGCTCGCGTGGAGGGCTGCTCCCACCGACTTCACAATCCTCGTGAAAACCCGAGGAGATGTGGACAGCCCGAATGGGAGAGCCGTAAATTCGTAAGTCACGTTTCGGTAATGGAAGCGGAGGAACCGATAGTGACTCGGAAGAATGGGGACATGAAGATACGCGTCCTGCAGGTCGAGTGTAGCCGCCCATGCTTGGGCCGGAATCGAACCGATGACCACCCGGAGCGTGTCCATACGGAACCGTTTGGGGCAGATGAAGCTGTTTAATGGCTTCAGGTTGAGAATAGGCCGCCATGTTCCCGTGTCCGTTTTTGGCGCGAGGAAAAAGGACGACAGGAAACCAGGTGACCCCCCCGACCGCGGAACCACGCGTATCGCTTTGTTCCGGAGGAGAGACTCGATTTCCGACTCTAGCGCCAGGCGTTTGGCGGGGTCGGATGGAGTTTCCGTGTGACGAATTACCGTGTCCGACGGGGGGGTGCTCGTGAATTCCAATGCGTACCCGTGCTGGATTGTCTTGAGCACCCACCGGTCGGAGACGACCTGGGACCAGGGCCCTGCGAAGGCTTGGAGGCGGCCACCCACGGGCCCGGCTGTGGGGGGCCACCAGGGTATGGGCGCATCACTTGCGCCACCCTCCGGAAAACCAGGGGGCCGACGGCTTAAAGGTCTGGCCACGCGGTCGGAAGGATTGGCCTCGGCGGGGACCCGTATATGGAGGGCGCGCCGAAGATTGAGCCGTTGACGCAGCGGGAAAACGCCCGCGGGCTCTGCCCTGTGGAAGCCTGGAGCGTCCTGCTGGGGCCCGGGGGGTCGACTTGGCCTTAGGTTGAGGCTGTGCTGTCGATTTCTGGGCAGGCTTGCGAAGATTTATCTTATCGGTAGCCTCTATTCGCTTCGCTTCGGCCTCCATAGAGTCCTGGAACTGATTGGCGAATAAATCCGGGTCAAATAATGGTAAAGCCTCTATCCGCTTCCTGGCCCCTTCTGAGGGGAGGTACAGGGAATCGAGGATATTGGCCCGACGGACGGATGTTGCCATCACCGAAATACGAGCAAACTGCTCCAAAGTCAGGCGGAGGGTTTCGTCAAGGCAGCGGAAGGCTGCGGAGAGCATGTCCGCAGGAACGGTAGCCCCGTCCTCACAGCCTCTGACCAGATACTCCGACAGCAGTAGGAGGAACGAGGTCGAGCGCATGCCGAATCTGGAGGCCCAGTCTGTCTTCCTCAAAGTGTCCTCGATCTTATTTCTAGTACGATCGGTAAAGAGGGCACGTGTCGAACCCGACCCACTACCATCAGCGGCCAGCTTGTCTCTGGCAGAGTCAGGGACTGTTGGTACTGTAAAATAGTCGTCAAAGTCCTTCGACGGGAAACGGAAATAACCATTGGTACGTTTGTCGAAGGACTGCCACGTTTTGCGATCCGCTACGGCCTGGATATGTTTAATGCAAAACTGGTCCAGGGGTAGGATCGGAAAGGGCGTCGAGCGTCCCGCAGGGATATCCGATGCGGTACGCAACTGTGTCTCGATGGGGGAGAGATGATGTGTGTCAAGCATGTCACCCTCTGCATCAGACAACCCCTGGTCCGAACCCGTGGCCTCCGTAGCTGGTGTCCGCTCGCGATGGAGGGGCACCGCCGGCACTGAATCCCCATCCGACTCCGAGAAAACTGCTGAAGGGTGGATGGAAATGGCCGGAGGTGAGGCCGGGGCACGACCCAAAGCCTGGGGGAGATGTTGTTGGTCACGACGAACCCAACCCTGGACGTCCCGAGTCGGCGGAGCGACAACGGGGGCGACACTGGGGGCGAGTTGACCGAAGTGCGGGGCCGGCTGACCCATCTGGGGGGCAAGCAGGCCCGCGCTCGGGGCGAGTTGGCCCGCAATGGGGGCGAACCGTCCCGTGTCCGGGGCGAGTCGGCCAGCGTGTGGGGCGAGTTGGCCCACTGGCGCGAACCTCGCAGTTGACAAGGTCGACAGGGACGCGGTGAACGCCTGGAAAGCCTGTAAGAGATCCGCATTGGAAACGGACTCCGCATGTTTGCGGTGTTTCCGGGAGCGGTCCGAGGACGATGGGGTGTCCGAGGAACGGTGACGTTTCTTACGCGATTTCCCTTTCTTGACTGGGCGACCCCGCAAAACCTCAGTATCCGAGGGCTCGGTGGAGGGCGGGATCGCTGGAATTCCGGAGCATCGGAGTAAGTCCGAGGCAGAGGAAAAACTCGCAACGGGGACCCATGGGTCCCCCACCGAACGGCCAGGGGCTAACAGCCCGGGCGGATCGGTGATTGCGCTGCCCGCCAGGGTGGCACCGCTACCCTGGGTCCCGTGGTCATATGCCAGTGACCCATGGGTAGAGGCGGGCAGATTGGTCACGCTGAGCGTGGCCGTAGCCTTGGCCACACTGCCCGGGATCGGGGGGTGGCCAGAGGCAAATGAAGGCAACTCGGCGGGGAGGGTGTCCCGCTTGCCTTTGAAGCTTTGGACCGTGGTGCGCGATTTTTGGCGACTCTTACCGGTCAGCTTCTGAGTCGGCTGGTTTTCCCCGTTATCCGCGGCCGGGGGAACGGGCTGAATATAGCCCGATCCCCGGCCTATGGGGAGGCCACTGCCCGTTTCCGGGCAGCGGAGTGAAGTCTGTGTACGGGGGAGGGTGGCCCCAACAGATTCACGGTCGGAGGCAAGGCCATGGGAGGAGGGTGTCTCCCTGGGCTCGCCCCCCGGAGGTGCGGGCAGTCCCGTGGAACCCACGTCCACGGGTACCGCCCCGCACCGAGCCGACTTACGCTTCACATTTTTCTCCCGTGAAGCCATGAATATCGAAATAACAAACTAAACACAAGAATACAAACTCTACAATCTTTATTCAAGAATACTTAGCAAATGTACGGCAGACGTAGACGTAAACTGCGTGTATAACGCCACCGAAAAAATTTCACGTCCTACGCTGATCAGCGCTAAGAGAAAAGAGGAAGCTAACATGGCGGGTGTGCCGCGGGGCATGGTGGGAAGGCTATTGTGTGAAATCTTAGCGAGTGTATTGCGCCCTCTAGGGAAATATGCATTGGTAGTGGCTCTACGGGTAAGATGAGCGCTGTAGACACTTAGATTTACCGGAAGCAAAAGCATATATGAGCTTCATTTTTAAGGAACATTTATAATTCATACCCGATACTTTTACTCAGGCCTATATTCATCGTGTTTTGCATAAATTTGGTAAAGGAGTGACATCAAAGGGCACATAATTCAAAGGCGATCTGACCTGTGACGTCACTCCTGATGACACCGAGGCCTGTTGTGTCACAAACTAAGGTTGGCTGCAAGAGTCTCTAGCTGCCCAGGAGGATATGCCACACTAAAGGACATTACACTCTAAAACTTAATTTGTCATTCAGGTTATTTAATTTGTCACAATGACTAACTTTAATTGGTTTTTATTGAATGACTAATTGATACGTGAGGACGACTAATTTATCATTGGAAATGACTAAAACGAAACGTCCTTTTGACTGATGTACATTCGTAACTTGTTTCAAAGTATCCGTGATTTAAATGAAATACATGTAGTCATATGTGAAGGTTTTAACCAATTTCGCTTAGTCAGTTGTAAAAGGCTTTTGACTAAATTGAGGTATTTGACTAATTTCGCAAAGTCAATTGTCTCTAGATGTACATTGATTATTTCTGACCATGCTCTATGTTCTGACCAAATTGAGCTTTGTCATTTTCCAGCGTTCAGTCTGTTAATTACATTCAGGCGGGATTGTACGCGTCGGTTTGTTTATACCGTCGCCATTGTTACAAGTACATCATACACGTACAATATACAAGGACACTTTTCATATAGTGCGTCGCCTTGTCAACTTAACGATGTCAAATATGCAAAGGTAAGTCGATATGTGTTTCTGATTTTATTGATAAAGATTGATTTGATGATTTCGGCCCATCTGACAGTTACAAGTTTCCCAACTAGCTTGTCCGGCCGAACGTTCAATTTAGGCTATCGTTAGGACAGTTCAGCCCTGCCCCTTAGTCAGACTAATGTGTGTTTATATTACTATTACGTACGAGAGACTATTTTTGTGGTAATCGTAGTGACGCATTTGAGAGAACGAAAACTCACCTTTAAGTTGTTTAATTGTTCGCTAAGATGTTATGTTGAATATTAGCAGGGTTATTTTTGTAGAAAGAGGGCAGGGTTTTGATAAATAAGGAAAATAGGCCTAGGCCTGATGCCATGTATGCAGTAAAACTTTCACAAACAGCTTAACAGTAATGATGTTAACTGACGTATCTTAGTGCTACATGTATAACAGGCAAGGACGGTCTCATTTGAGGCAAACAAATGCAAAGGGGCTCATCAATATCACGGCTCTTTTCATTATCAGGTCCTCTGAAAGTAAAGTACAAGTTTGCAGATGAGATGTCCTTGTGCTGTGGTCCTTCAATGCAATTAACTGTTAGAGGAAGTTTGGAGACAACCAATCATTATCAGACCTGTCTTCCACCAAGAAAGCACCACCACAGTGAGGCATAGCCGATTACCAGCCAGCCAGGCCACGCTCAGAGGATGATGCCTCCATTGCAGCTCTTATCTAGATGAAGCAGGAATCGAAGCTACTAAACCGAAGCTTGATTGTGATGATTCTTGCTGAACGCCGACAACTCATCACGAAGCCAGAGGGTGCCTCAATCCTGACAATTAAAAAACCAATCCCTGGCTTTTTGTTTTTGTTTCCCAACTGAAAAAAGTGAAACATTTTTTGTAAATTCAGTTTGAAATTTTAATGGTCATGTCCATTTTGCTGTAAGTTAAAGCCTTCACACTGGCACAATCTCTCAACTGGTCCCCTGCTTGCGGTTCACAAACCTACCCTAATTTTTTTTAAGCGACTCTAAAGTATTTATATAAAAAATCAGTTGGTTTTTTCTGTCTTCATGAGAATACTTCTCAACACCCTTTTTATAAAAAAAAAATGCTTTTAATATTTCTACTGTCAATATTTGTTTGTTTGCCTTTCTTAAAAAAAAAACTCCAGGGTTTGAGTTTGACCCAGGCTGAAAGGCTGTGAAAAGAGCATAAGTTTATTATTTTAAGAAGGAGGTCGTGGTTCATTGACCAGCCATATAAGCCGAAGCAGTTTCTCGTGTAGACTCATGGAAATTCCTCAGCTTATTCTAACACTGCATAGCTTGTGTAAAGTCGTGTTCAAGGGCCTGTAACTCAAAAGTAGCTCTGGCAACTTGTGACTCATTTTCGATCTCTGGCTGTGCTCCGTGGTCATATATGGGTCGATGTGGCCGGCTGCCAGAGGCGCCTTTACGTGCCAGCGACTCGACCACGTTGTAGCCGCCTCCTTCGCAATTCAGCATCCCAGCTGCGAGTAAGGATGATAAGCCTCCCAAATTATCATTTATAATTTCAGGTCATTCGATCCAGTTGGCAATTATAAATATAATGAACTTTTTAGAATGAGTTTTGGGTCCATGATTTGTTTTGGTGACTCTATATCAGCCCATTGTTTTCATTTGTAGTGAATTTGTTTGGGTTTTTTAAACAGAAGCAACTTGCAGTGCTGCTGTCCTGGGCATACCATGCTTGCTGAAGGAGCTGATCACCAACATGAACGTGCTTAAAGAGGAAGCAGGGAGTTAAACAGCTATAAATCAAGAATCAATTCATCAATTTGTTATTATGTATAAGCACATAATTTATGAATTTTATAGCTTAAAGACTTGTTAGCACTTAAAATGTTGGATGTCTGCGTCCTGTACTTTCACCAAGGTGGCAAACACAATCTGTTACTAAGCAATATTTTCTGTTTATCAGTGGCTCCTACAAAGTTTCTCATTGTAAACTAATTTTGGACCAAATAATTTCCACACATAATAATGGTCAACATTTGCTGGAGCAACATAGTACTGCAAGTGATAAATTATCAATGATAATTGTAGTAAGGTATAATTATGAAATTTGTACACAGGCACATAAAAATCTTTTATGGTAATTAGGTTGACTTTTTACGACTGAAAAAAATGTTTATGCCTTGCATATAAATTCTTATAAAAGCACTCTGCGTGTACATGTATATCAGCATCAGATTAATTATATCACCATACACCTTGCTTATATTGTCTAGATAATTAGGCACAATTGACCCTAATAAATATTGTATTTTATTAACCATGACAGTTTTGTAAAAGGATTTGGCTCTATTTGCAATTGCTATCATGTTTACATACAATCGGAGCAAATCATTACCAAATCCAACGTGCAATGTCAGCAACCACGCCTTGCTTTTCCTACGTTTTCATAGACTGATTTGGAGTTCAGTTTTCTAGTTACTGCAAATAGTGTCCACCCTTTTTAAGCCAACTATTGTTTGACACTCCCTGGTAAATACATTTATTGGTTTACACTCTGTATAGATATACAATTTATAGGGCTCCAACTTGTGCATTTTTCTAATAATTTAGTATTTGATTATTCTAACTTGGACTTGATGAAATATTTGAATGTTCAAAATGTTCTCATCAAGATAATTATGTACAGCCAAAAATGACCCGTAACAGGATTTGTCTGTGCCTGCTGAAAAATACAATTAGTTTCTTATGGATGCTCTCAAATCATACGCAGAAGTTGCTTTCAACAAAATTCTGGCATTTGAAAAACTAAGAACCACACAACTACATTTAAAAAGAAGACAGTGGACCTTTTTCATCATTTTCAAGACCGATCACAGTTTTCAAATATTTGAGTTGGAATAAAGCTATTGGATACCGGTTGATCGAATATTCAAATATTCCATATATTTTGCATAGCCCCATGGAATAGCCTTAAAAATATTGTATCTTCTTGAGAGATGAGAGAAATAAACAGTATTCAAGAAATGAACAGATTTTTCTCTTTGTGTTTCTCTTGCAGGTGTGATTATGATGATGCAGTGGTAGATCCAAGGAGCTAAACACTGGCACTGTGACCCAATCCAATGTACTACAAAATGTATCAGTAAGACACAAGTCAGCTGCAGTGCAGATGTTTTGATGTGCACAGTGCCACTTGGATCTGCCACTGCTACTAATTTCAATGTGTCAGATTAATGGTAAATCTTCAAGCTCATTAGTCACTGGACTACAGTGTGATTAGTCAGTTCAATTACAAATTGCGAAAGTCACTTGACTAAGAGATTAGTCGTATCAGACATGATCCTATCCTTGTCATATGACAATTTTTTCTAGTCAGGACCTTGACTTATTAAGTTAGTCGGAAGTTCAATTACAAATTGCGAAAGTCGCTGGACTCAAAATTAGTCGTATAAAGCAGGTTTTGATCTTGTCGTAGGACTAACGTTTTCATGTCAGATGTGACAAATTTTCATTAGTAATCGACACCATGGGACTTATTTTAATTAGTTGTATGAGACACTGTTGTGGACTAATATTTTCAAGTCAAATTGACAAACTATTTTTAACAGTGTAGCGACAAATTCAAGAAGTCGAGCAAGGAGGATGTTTGCAAGAATCTTTCCAGCTACTGCAAGCAGTGAGATGCCACGATAGTCGTTATAATCCGCTCTCTGATCACAAATCCGGGTAGGTATAGCTCCTATAAGCCTCTGTTGGCAGTCTACCCTGGTACTCCGAAATTCTCTGGCTATGGTGTTATGAAGTCTCTGATCAGCGACTAGAGCTCGGGCATGACGTTGCAGCCCCTCGGAACTGCCGGCCATCTCAGGTTTCGAGTGCCATCGGTTCCAATTCCTTGAGATCAAGCTTTGTGAGATTGGCGATTATCACACCCACATCCTCACGTTAATCTCTTCACTGCTCTGGTTTCCACACTTCGCTCATGAATATGGAAATTTGTATTAGCATAAGGCGAAGTAAAAACAAAGAAAAAAGTTTAGCATCCCGGCCCGCTTCCTTTTTGGGGGCCGCCTGGATTTTAAAAAAATTTTACCAGTGGAAAATGAGGTAAAAATACTCCCGAAAATCTCAACCGATCCACTTGTCCAACATACACCTTTCATTTGTGTGTCTTTAAACAGTTGAAAACCTACGGTTGTTAACAATTTAAAAACGAATGGCGGCCATCTTGAAAATAAATAAAAAGCCCTCCTTCCTTAAAAAAACAAAACAACCAGACACTAAACATGTTTTTTCACTTGGCCTAAAATCCAGAATTATTAAAACAGTCACAACGTGCAAGGCAAAAGAAATGTTGTAAATGTCAAAATACAGATGTGTTACGGAATCAAGAAAAAAAAATCCCACAACAAACATTTTGGTTCTAATATTCGTAACCCCCAAACCCCCTCTCCAACCCTACACCACCAAACATATCTGATGTTCATTTGTCATATCTGCTCTTCATCTGATCATTAGCCCCTCGAGTCCGCTTGTTTATAGTGAGGCGCCGGGGCGGGCTGTGCAGCCAAGCGAAACGGACACAAGAGGCTTGTCAGCAAAGTGTAACAGACAATAATCCAACAATGGATTGAGAATAGCGTGTGTATGTAGACGTCGACCGGCCTGGTGGCAATTTTTTGTTTTGGCGTCTATAGGCATCATCCGGCTTCAAAGGATGTTAACCACCCTTATAGTACAATGTACCTGGGGGAAAACCAATTTGGCCACAGAAATCTAAATGTTTGTACGGAGTGACAAACGAATGTTGTCCCTAATAACTCCCTTTGTTATTAGTTAAGCTTTCTGATTGGTGGAAATACTAAAACACATTTGTGATCTTAATTGTTTTGGTTTGGTTTGTTTCTGCAGTTCAAATCTAACCGAATCTGGAGATAGTTATCACAGCCAGAAAGAGCCAAAAAGCACTACAAATAGACACAGTACACACATTGCGAAAGTGAGTAATCCAGATTTGTATATTTATGACACTGTCATGCACAATGCCGGAATCTTGGCAAATTTGGAATTTGTCAAAGTGGGAATAATCAGTGCATGATAATCCAGGGCTGGGCCTTTCTTTAAAGGAACCATGCTTCTCAAATTTGCCGGATAGCATTTTATTTCATAAATACATTCATTTATATGTATTAAATGTGAATTAAAAGCCAAACTGGTTCAAGTGAAGTTTTAGTGTGATTATTTGCCGCCCAAAAATTGCCCCCCCCTTTTTGGAATTTGTTGAGACTCAAATTGAGGGCGCTGTTCGTGACGTAGATCGAGGCACCAAAATTCATGAATGGACTCGATAGTCTGGACCCGTTAATGACGCCTGGGTGCGAGACGAGCATCAAAGCATGTCCGCGTGGGTACGCGTACCCGTACGGTATACGTATACGGCAGAGCACGTGTATACTATGTAGGGCCTACACGTACGTATACGTACACCAAGCTGTACACCCTTGTACTGTACGTGTACAAAATGTATCCGCATGTACGTACACACTAGGTCTACACGTGCAATTTCGTACATTGTAAGTTGCAACAACTATACATCGAACTTACCCTGATTTTCTCCCTTTTAGCGACAGCTCCTCGGGGAATGGGCCGTTTAACTGCTTTCGCCTGTACCTTACCCACATCTGGGAACTTTGTTGGGATGGCAGTGGACTTGAGCATATTTTTAATGGCCATCCCAAAGGAGTTGAAAATACCAGTATCGAAACACGACTGCTCAAAGTGGTCGCTACATAACGCTGAGAAGCTGCTGGGACCGGACCACTTCGCTCTTGTCACCTTCACTTTCGCCGTCCAAATTCTCCGATATTTCGCATCAGTTGAAAATAAATGAAGGCTTACTCCATCCTTCGTTGTTTTGCTGCATCCAGCAGCCACACACCTTGTCGGCATGGCCGAAAAACGCTATATTTTGCTTAGATTTTGGACGAAGAATGTACACTCAATTTACGCGTGATGAATGGTGCTGGCTCGAGCAGAATATGTAATGTTCCTCGATCTACGTCACTCACTTATGTTAATGAGGGTCCCACTCAGGGGGCGGAGTAGCTTGGACAAACTTTTTCAAAAAATGTTTTTTCATATTTAATCTGGGAAATAATTGACTCTGGTAACAAAATATCATTGTCAAGATAATACTTTATTGTTTTAAGCAGGAATAATGCAATGTAAATCCTATTTCATGGTTCCTTTAACAGGCAAAGGCTGTTCATTCTCACATTGCACTATACATGTATGTACTTCTGAACCTGGGCAAAGTGGAAGTCTTAAGTGAAATTCAACATATAAACCCATGTATTCCCACTTTGCCGGGCAGTATTGGAATTCCAACTTTGCACAGATTCCCACTTTGACAATATGACTAATTAATTGTAGGACTAATTAACTTTATGTAAAGTTTATGTTGTCCACCGATAAGTGAATCTTTGTTTCATCCTTCAAAGACTTCAGTCAAACCCAGCACATGTCATTGCCAAGCTTTCTAATTTTGTATGTCTTTTTTAAAGCGGTTTATCAAACTCACCTACGGAATTGTGCCAATTCAAGTGCAGTCCTCTTGCACAGCATTTCAACTTGAATTCCTCTGCTCTTTTCCAGGAATGGCTCATCAAGCTCCTGAACAAACAAGGAAGGATGGTATGATCAGAGATATTAGAGAGGACATCAGGACTTTTATCCGATCATGCCCCGTGGGTGATAATTGGCCAAATGCAACCGTTTTGGTTGCCAACAATCAAGTGTATAATAATACACCTCGGGGACCTCATGCAGAGAGAGAATTTTTAGACAGTCTACAAGAAACACTTGATGAAGGGAATCAAGCATATAGTTTGTTTATTAACTATTCGCCTTGTAGTGACTGTGCTAATGCAATAAGAAGGTGAGTTTCAAAATTACATTTGCTCATGTGTATAAAGCACATGAAGACGGTAACGGGGAAGGATTGGCTGAATTAAATAATCTGAAAAATTTCACTCTGCAAGCAGTACAAGAGGAGGACTGGAAAACTATGATACAACAGATTCTGAGGCATCATGGGAAGGCTTACTGGAAAGCTGAATTCGAAGAGAGGAAATCAAGTAACAATTGGGGAAGTGATGAAACTCCATTTGAGGATATCTTTGAGAAGCTCAAGCAAAATGGGGAGATGTACTGGAAAAATAAACTTACACAGATTTTCAAGGATCGTGGAATTGATGGATGGGAAACTGTATTGGGTCAGATTTTCCCAGATCAAGGGGAGAACACATGGGAGAACAGGTTAAGAAAGATTCTTGAGAATCATTGGCAGGAGGGATGGGAAACTGTACTGGAACAGATACTGGAAGATCATTGGGAGAATAGCTGGGAAACCGTATTGTTACGGATTCTTGAGCATGAAGGCCATGATGGATGGGAAAACGCGCTGGTAGAGATTCTCCAGCCTCGTGAGCACAATGAATGGGATGTTGTATCACAAACCATTCAACAACAGCATGAAAACCAGGGGGATTGGGAAGATGTATTAAAAAACGCCCTCATCAGATATAACCTGGAAGACTTGAAAGACGATTTGTTACAGATTGTCGGAAACCATGAACACAGTGTGTGGGGCAATGAATTAGGGCAGCGACTCCAGCATCCCAATCAGATGCATTTGCATAATACAGCAATGCAGCTTCTCTACCATCATGGCAAGGATAGCCTCCAAACCATACTAGAAAAGATTTCCAACAAAAATGGGCAGGGTTATGCTTGGTTGTTGCAAGTGCTCCAGGCCCTAAGATCCACTCTAGTAGTGAACACGGAATGGCTATAGGCCGACGTATTATCGCAGACTGTTGCAGCAAAAGAACTAGACTACATTCTGCAAAATGAGTAAAGGTACATATTATATAAACGTACAACATTTGCAAACATCAGAAAACTACCGAATTGTTATGAAATACTTACTTGACTGTAAGTAAATAATAGTCTCAAGCATCATGTGAAACCATGGCACCTGGTGTGCTGTCATTTAAGAAAAGTGGAATTTTTGTATCAATTTTTAGCAATAGTCAGCCGACCATCGTTGAAAATAGTCTACTTCCCCAACCTGATAATTCCCTAAACTCTATAAATTGCTCCGTTTTTTTTAAAAATAGGGCAGGGAACCAGATTACAAGAACAGCATTTTTGTCCTTTGTTTTCCCAGCATCTATGCACACGAAACTTTAAACAGGTCAGTGTTACAGTATTTGCTATAAAATACTAACCCCCCAAATCCATTCATTTCTGAACATTACAGCAAAAGCAAATGTTGTATACTACCTTTAAGGACTTCCATTTAACTGTGTACCTGTATTCATATTTGGCTTGTAAATGCAACTGAGGCAAAATCAATGGTACCAACAGTTTAACCTTGGAGTCACATAAAATTGACTTGGAAATACAGATAATAATCAAAAGATTTGACAAAATGACAACTCGCGCGAAATGAAAATCGTGACCTGTGCTGCCCGGTTTTTCTGTACTTATTATCCACAGCTAATGTGAACTTTTTTACTACCAGAAATAAACAGCCATTGAAAT
The DNA here is from genome assembly GCA_037893225.1 of Hippasteria phrygiana. NCBI lineage: Eukaryota > Metazoa > Echinodermata > Asteroidea > Valvatida > Goniasteridae > Hippasteria > Hippasteria phrygiana. Next base: position 291,789 of record JAZGUH010000001.1, read on the forward strand.
AATTATTTTGAAAGGTTTTAGAGTAAAATAAACCAAACCTGAAACAGTGCCAAAGGAAGCTATTTTGGTTGCTGACAAAGTGTATAATAATGAGTGCAAGAAGTACAAGGGGATGACTGGAAAACTATAATACAACAGATTCTGAGGCATCATGGGAAGGCTTACTGGAAAGCTGAATATGAAGAGAGGAAATCAAGGGAAAATTGGGGAAGTTAAATTCGATATGAGGATGTATTTGAGACTCAAGCAAAACGGGGAGGTGTATACTGGAAAGATAAACTTAAACAGATTTTCACGGATCTGATGGATGGGAAACTGTATTGGGTCAGATTTTGCCAGATCAAGGGGAGAACACGTGGGAGAACAGGTTAAGAAAGATTCTTGAGAATCATTGGCAGGAGGGATGGGAAACTGTACTGGAACAGATACTGGAAGATCATTGGGAGAATAGCTGGGAAACCGTATTGTTACGGATTCTCGAGTATGAAGGCCATGATGGATGGGAAAACGCGCTGGTAGAGATTCTACAGCCTCTTGAGTCTTGAGCTAAACCCACCTGCCAACCTGGATGAAACAATTTCCCAGGTAAACAGGCAGGGTTATGATTGGTTGCTAAAAGTACTGAATACAGCTTTACCTGAAGAAGGGAAAGATGAGGAATGGCTGAACCGGCGAATTAATGCAGACAGTAACACAAAGCAAACACTGGCAGACATTATGCAACCTCAACAGCAAGACGTTCACGGGGCTGCCAATTGATACCGTGAGTTTTGCATTTGGTTTGAAAATGTTGATGTAACCTTTAATTTTGTATCAACATTTCAATCAATACTGAACAAACGTAAACACACCAACACTGGGCATTCCAATTTTAGTCTGTCCTGGGGACAAAATTGGTGGTTTAGAATCTCTTCTATCAGTTTGAGATATAAAGCTGAATTACCTAAACCATGTTGACAAATTCCGAAAATATCCTTGTCTGTCAACCCACTCAAGTTACCAGAGTTTCCACCACACAGAATTGAATGAGCAATAGATCTTAACTTCTGACAAGGAACAAAACAGACTGTTCGAAACATTGAGTCACCGGTTCTTCTCAGAACCACATGGTGCTACAGTAGAACTTTGCTATAAGGAACACCTCTATACCGAGCATTTGACTATCACGAACATCCTCTTTGGCTCCCATATTAATGTATTCAACACATACCATTATTCACTATGACGACCACTAAAGTGAAAATTTTTTGTGGATCCATGATGTTCGTTATAATGTAATTTTACTCTACCAAAAACCTTCACCTTTGCCTATTTATCCATCCTCCAATAAAATGACCATAGAAAGTCAGATGTTTCCACTACGAAAGCTCAAGTCACCTCTCATACAATGCACATGTACCAAAAACAGCATCTTGTCCAGCTTTCCTTGCCTCGGTCCTCAAATTAACCCATCGCTGTAGGATCATTGGACACAGCACGATGTGCAAGAATGTTCAACCCCTTGGCTATAATTTAACATGCAACGTGATTTTACAAAAGCAATCAAAGCATACTGCACAAAATTCCATAAACATTTTGGGGCGTAGCTACATGCCATGACACCCACCAATGAGTTTTAGGCCCAGTCAATGTCTATGGCAAATGTAAAGTTCAACACCGATTATGACCAATTGCCATTGTTATCTTTGTATAAGTCTTTTATCTGGTTTCACATCAGCTTAATTATGAATGTATTTTTGTTTTGGGTGTTCATGCTTGTCCAGGCTGATCAAATACCAGGGTTTGCTTATAGGAACAGCCTTGTACTCTTGTAATTTATGCTTTATTTTCTCTAATATCAAAAATTTCTACCAACACTCACTGTATTTTGATTTGTTGCATTATTGATTTATATTTGCATGATCAATCGTTGTCTTTTTTGTTGTTGCTGGAGAGACTAAACAATATATTCTTTTGAATTTGACCTAGTGCCTGCCATGTGCTCGGTTGTTAACGTGTAGCATTTGCACTGGGTATGACCACTAAAGCACAATCTTTGTCTATACATGCTGGATTCGCCTGCCAATGTAAAACTTTGATAGCTTACCATGGACTTGCAATTGTTGCAGTCGGAATTCCTTTGCTTTCAGGCTTGTTCCAACCACTCATGTCATCAGAAAGTAACTGAAATTAAATTAGTTAATAAAAAGAGTAAATTAGATTAATGTAAATAAGTGCAAGGATATGAATGACAATGGATATATAAATATGAAATGGGACTTATTTGGAACTGTCATTTAATAATTATTTGGTATACTTATTTTTCAGCATACAAAAATTATTTTCAATTAGACAAGTATCTTCACACACAAAAATGACGTGTTATTTAGAATTCACAAAATTGTCTACACAAATGAAAGTCAATTTATAAAACATTAGTTTATAACAGTATAAATTTGTTTTTATGTGTTTAACTTATATTCAAGTTTGTCAGAAAAAAATATACGAAGCCTGTAAATTGCATAAATAAGCGTTTCATTAAAGGGACACATTGCCTTCAAATGTCATGAAATATTGCTGTTTGAAAATGTTCCTTATCTTTTATAAGAGTTGTTCATGCAAAAAAACATGTATAATGTATTGTAATTCGTAAGTAGTGATTACAAAACATAAAATTGGCCTCTGACCCCTGACCCGCGAAACATAGACTTATTTCCAGTAGTAAATACCACCGTCTAAATAATGCGCAAAATATGCTGTAAGAGTCTTTAGGCTGGCGCCGCAGCCAGTGGCCTTGTAAACCTATCAGATGATCGTCAGGTACCATTCTCTACCTCGCGACATATCGCCAGTGCTGCGCGCCATGCCACAGTACATCAAAATAGATCAACAGAACCTACTTCAATCAGCTGCGACTGGAAATACGACCCGCCATTTTGTGGAGTCAAAAATTTGGTTCTACAAAATGGCGGACCGTTATTTGTCACGAAATTAAACAAAAACCACGCAATTTGAAGGGATAGTTATGTGAATCTTTATATTATACTTTTAAAAAAGCTTCCCAACCATATCCATTTCAGTTTTATAGCCCAAATCGCAAAATCCAAAGCAATGTGTCCCTTTAATCACTATTAAGATAAAATTATTTTACAATTACGTAACAGTTTTGTGATAATGGATTAAATATATATAAACTGGGTTTCTTTCTTGAACTAGTTTTTAAGATGGTAAATATCTGGTTTTTTCCCAGTTTTTCGAAAGTCTTTGCAATTCCAATGACTCGGGAAAAATTTCACTTGAAAAAAATGGTGTCTGGTGTACCGATTTTTTATTTTAATACGTAGTATATAAATTAATTGCTTGGCAATTTCTAGTTCACACTTATACTTAGCGACTATTTAAGCATTTCTATCATCTGCCTCCAATGGTTTGTGCATCTCTTTAATTTCACAATATATGTATTTACCTACAAAGATATGTATCTTTAGAAAACCTTTGATGCGAAGGACATTTTTATGGGAGCAATCGTACACTTTAGATATCAATAATTTTTAGTTGTAAAGTTTAGCAGTAAAATACTTACCTAGCACTGTAGATTTCAGAAAAGAGCTTTGAATAAAAAATGACAATTTATTCGAGACAGCAAGTTTTTATGATGAAATTAACCACTGGGAGGAACAACTAAATGACAAATGGACAAAAATACTTGTGAGGCGTCGAGTATATTTCACCATCCGTGAAAGTGGATATAAATTAGTTTTAAACACATTCATTGAATACCTTTGCTCTACAATTTTAAGATAATAAACAAATACATGTAGCAAAAACAATTTCTGGTCCAACGTCTGCAATTTTATGCCATGGTTCAAACTTGTTCAACAAATTTAACTGAATGTAAAGAAAAATAGTTTGGATGTACTAAATAAAGATCTTAGTTTTACTCAGTTCAATAGAGTGGCCTAAATTTTGTTTCTAGAGTACTGTTAGTGTTCAGATCCTTGTAAACAGTACTTAACACAATTTCAACGTTACACCAAGTAGGTACTACACAAATGATTAAATACTACAGCATGCACAACACAGGTCTGCAACATTAAAGGTACGGTAAAGACAGTTTACCTATTCCTATTGGTCGAGAGCCTGTCACATGGGTGGTTTTAAACGGGTGATAAAAGTACCAACTGGTTTTAAACACTTTTCTGGTGTCACATGAAATTTAGACTCCTGTGAAATCTGGTCCCTTTTATTTGTTAAATACTAATTATGCAAGCGCAATACTACCGATGAGTCCGTAAATTTACACTACACAGGCACTGCAGTGTGTTCTCTGCACCACATCGTGCCATATCAAGCAACATCGCGCAGTACGCGTGTCAAATTTTTGGCGCTACTCGTGTGAGGCACACATCACTAAATAGCTAAAGAGGTGTTTTACAAAAGGTAAAATTTCTGAGCAAAAATCATTGGAAATTTATAATAAGTTGGACTTACATGAATAAGTGACACTTTTATAAGCACTGCTGTAGAAGTGCAAAAACCTTGAACAGGAGCAAAAAAAATATTCTTTTTAGAGTGAACGAGCAGGATTCACACATGTGAAAAAATCTTGATATCATTTAACTCCAGGAATCACAAAACTTGATCAGTTAGACTGAAAAGGCAACTTATAAGTCATCAAAAAATGTAATATGCCATCAAAGCATTTTCATGCATATAAAAAAATAAAACAAATTTCTCTTTTTGAGATTTTGTTTTTCAGTGACATCAAAGCAGATGGATTTCGACTTTGAAAGTCTCTTTTGAAGCAGGCAAAGATTAAATCTGCATAATATTTCTACTTTGCAGCGAATCTTTCTTGGATTTCAGTAAAAGTTAAAATAGAACAAGGGGGAAAATAAGACAAAGTAAAGGACTATTTGCTTTTGACAAACAAGGCAGGGTTTTTCCCACACAAAAACACAAATTGTGTTCTCAAACGCTTGCTGACAAATATTTAGAGCAACTCTTTCTACTAGATTATGTTTTTTCATTGAAATATGATTATTAATCAGTAATTCGTTCCTTGGAATATTACAAAACATTACAGTGCACCCTGAAACTTCTTTTTCAGTACTTTTTGTGACTTTTTCAACCAATGCAAAAATATTAATACTCCTTTCCTACACCAACAGCACAGATTTATCAACTCCATGCACGCATTACTCACAGAGGGGCTGTTTGTGTTTAACACTCCGTACAAAACCTCTGGAATGTCCAAACACCAATAGGCCACACCAATTTCTGAATTTACTCTTCACAACAGTCTTTTCAAGTTTAATTCTGGTATTTTCTTTCCATTTGTGTCATCTTGTATTTTACTGATTTTTGTTGAGCTATGAACATATTTTTTTTAACACAGTGCACCAGAAGCATTTAAAATAGCATTAACATTGTTAAACAATAATTGTTGTATCTAAGATTGAATAAACAGCGTCAACACTTGATAGTTGATACCGCTTTCAGACAATATGAAACGATCCCTTATAATCAGGCAATGCCAGGAGCTGGATTTAGGCAGATTCAAGATAGTTTGGAGTTCAATATTTCTCACATACAATGCTAAACTACACAGCCCTGATACTTCAGCATAAAAGCGACACAGCAGTTTTGCTTCGACTTTTTTTCTAAAAATCAATGGCACCAAGAAAATTGTGGATTTTCAAAGGGCATTGAGGCAATGGTAAAAAATTTGCCCTATTTTGATAAATTTACTTAATTAGATGTAAATAAACACACTGACTCAGCAGTTGCCAATTAATCAGACTGAAGTTCCATTCCTTTGGTGTATTTCCCGAAACTGGGTGTAATTGGCATATATAGAATTTGTATTTTAAAATCCTATGTAAGCTACCCTTTGCAATGATCAGCAACTGCAAAATGCTGGAAACAATTTTTAAACCCCCAAATTTGGTTTTGGACCCAGTCTGAGAAAAAAAAAATATCAAAATATTTAATATATTTATAACATTTCTTCACAGGCAGGATGACTGGTTATAATTTAACTCCCCCTCCCCCTCCCCCTCACCCCACCACCAAAAAAAAAAAAAAATACTCCCGTTAGTCGATGTGATTACACGTACATGTGATGTTCTGGTGTAGATATTCATTAAACATGGGTGTTGCAATGTTTTCATTTTGGTCAAATGTGTGGCAGCGTGACAAGAAAGACAAGTTTGAACGATGTTGACAAAATTATTTGGTTGAAATATTTTGCAAGGGTAGCTGGTGCCTGGAATGCACATGTGTGTGGCGTTTCTGCCTGGAGGGCGCAATGGCAATGTTGGGAAAAGGCACGGCAACTCTTTGTCATAAAAAGTGGGATTTCTCAAATTGCAGCATTTGCCGTCGTCAAGTATCAGGGATGTCTACATTTAACTATGCTATTTAAGACCAACTGTATTAACTGCCAAAAACCAAGTCTCAAACGTTTTTTTTTTTCAGAACTGTAAAATAAGCATCAGTTAAACTATTTTATTCACATTTTTTTTCATGAGATTTCACGATTCCTTCAAATTTTACCCGTCCTCAATTTAATAGACACATAAAGCAAACTTGTGAAAGGTATCAAATGTGGACGTCCATTTCAAGTTTAATTTGGAGCAACTCTGACTACCACGTTTCCAAATCCCGGCTAAAACCCTGGTAACCTCGCTAATGATGTGTGTCGGTAAATGGTTTGAGAGCCGTTTCTGAGAGTTGAATAGTAATACTCATCAATCATCTTGCATTGTTTCACGACCCGGGTAAGATGGGCGGTATCAGCTGAGGGTGGAAAAAAATGTAAAACAAAAAACACTTCAATGTATTTTTGTAATTATTATTTTGGAATATATTCTTTAACAAAATACTGATTGCACTGAAGGTGGATTCTGAAAATTGCCAGGTGGCAATTTATAATTTTTCATGAGTTTGAGTTCACTATGAAGTAATCATTCAGACAAAACAAATATTGAGGGGGAAGGGGGGGGGGGGGGGGGGGGGTGGAGGGCGTGGTACCATTTGTTATGAACAGGCAGCTTGTGAAAGATGGGTGGGGGAGATTAACGTCTTTAATAGGGACGACGGCCATAGACAGTTTGAATACGACCACCTGGCCGGTTGAGGTCTTCAGGTACATTCCTGCGCTTACTCAATCCATTCTTTGTTTAACTATATTGTTCTTGAATGGGGGTGTAATGAATAGATATTTACATGGTCATACATTGTATTTCAATCGTTGAAGGTCATCAGATACAATTTGTTTCGAAGATGAGAGCATTTCAGACGAAAGTACATGTATTTCTCAGGACTGAAACTAGTCCATTTGATTTTCGATTATTATTCAAATCATACATTTTGTCTACAGCTTTTCTTTTTGCCATTAGTGAACTATGGGGATTAACCATAGCTGTAGACAAATCGTCAGTTCTGGACAAAGCCTATTAGACTACCCAGAATGCAATGGGATGTCAACATTTAGTGGAATGAAACAGGAAAGGTTTTCTTTTTTACTATTTTTTTCCCATGCTCCCCGCCCCTCCGCAATTGGTCTCCAGAACGACTCACCCTGTAAGTGCTTCCTACGTCATCTAATGATGAAACAGGCGTACGCTGGTGTGAGCTAGAGTAATACCATGTTCGTTGCATGCTGCAATGATCACCTTGTCCTGCGCAGACCCAGCTGGACTGGCAATGTATTCCACTCCGCTCTGATCACAAAAGAGAACAAAATTCATGTGATGGCCCTTATTTCAGCCCAGCATTTTACCCATCTTCCTCAAACTAACCATTTCTTGTTTTTTCTACAACCGTTTCTTCTGAACCATTTATCGCAGACTTTTAAGCAGACCCAGGTGAAAATGTAGAATAGTAGGAGCAAAATTAAAATTAAAATAAAAAATAAAGGTTAGGTTGGATTGTGAATCAAGTTACCGCGTTAGGTTATTCAAAGTTTAACCAGTTCACGCCGGGATTATTTTTCACGAGTCTGGGTGCCAGACGGGCTAAGGCCTTTATCTGCGAGTAGCACACCCTGGCCTCGCTCACTGCGAGCCGGTCGCTGACAGATTTTCACTGGATCCTTGCCTCGCTGAGTGCGTGTATACACGTCATCCGACGCGAACTGGTTAATCATGTTTTCTTCATGTTTTCACAAGTACAATGTCCCCTGATCTCACTCAATTGTCTTTTGTCCAGATGTACTCATGTTTTACACCAAGCTATCCAGAATTTTCACAACCATTCTCAAGACAACGGAAGTCATTCATGCATAGCTATAGAAATGCATCCAAGATAAACAGAAAGCTCATTACCCCTAGTTTATGATAAAACCATAATGATCATTATGTACATAACTTGGTCATTATGTACATAACTTGGTCATATTTTCCCTTTGTTTGGGGTTACCTGCGTAAATGTTATCATACACATCAATTACTACTGACCTGATAAGCACGATCGATGTTGTCACGGAATGGGAAGAAGGCATCCGAGCTCAGCGCCACTCCCTTCAGCTTAGACATCCATTCCTTGCGCTCTTCCTGCACAAGAAAATGTAGCAAAACCGAACATTTGTGACAAAGATTCCAGGCAGGATACAAGCCACGGCCACCAGCACCCGATTTCAAGGAAACCGTAACGTCAGATTCTGTACTTAAGAATTCTTTATTGACCGATCTAGCAAAGAAATTCTGCGCTAACCCTGTAAGCACAGAATCCTTGCGGGATGTATGTATGCACACAAGCCAAATTACTTGCTAAACCAAAAAATATGCTAACCATACATAAAGCATTTTCTTCTCTAGTTAGCGATTTTTCGCCGTTATGGATTTCATGAAATTGGGCTAAGTAGCAGGAAATGGGGTAAAGAACGTAAGCGCCAAACCAGCTGCCAATTCATTTCCTTAATTGCTGGGTGACCACTGGACAGGGTTCCTGCACCTTTTAGGACAATAAAATTCCATGACTTTTCTATGACTAAATCATGAAAACCCATGACCTATTTCATCCAAATGCTGTAGCATTTCATCAAAACTGTAGCGTCCTAGTTACTCGGACGAAAGTAGGCCTACAAGACGAACTTTAAGACGCATTATGTAAGGTATACAAATCAGATTTCTGATGGTCTTCACAAAACTCCATGACTTTTCCATGACTTTTGTCATTTTTACAAAATTCCATGACTTTTCCAGACCTGGAAATTGAAAATAAAATTCCATGACTTTTCCAGGATTTTTCCAGGCCACGGGAAACCTGCTGGAATATCTGCACATGGGCACATCAACCTACTGACCAACCAACTGACTAATTGACCTGTCAATTAAACCAAGTGATTGATAAAGAGATTGACTTGCAGACCTTCCAATACACCCATCAACTGATTTCTGGTTAATTGATCAGGCAGGCAAATAAATTAAAGACAAAGCAAAACGTTTACCTCTGTAATTTGTTCTGGCACTGCTTGCAAGAAGCCCTCCCAAGTTTCCTTGTCCATATCCTACGTGGAATTCAATTCAAGACAAAAAAGTATGTATAAAAGTATCCAGGAACTGTGTGGGTGAGTAGATGAGCATGAGCACACAAAAAATAAGAGCGCAAGTGTAGAAAAAGGTACTTAGCACCAGTTGGATTCGAATAGACCATTTTTAACAAATGAGGGCACTGCAACGAAATTGTGGGTGTTAAAGAGCAACTCCAACGGTTTTGAAAAGTTTTCAAAGTTTTAAAAAGTGTTAGAATTAAATGTTATTGTGTTCAATATACAATAAATTACTTGTTCATTGCAAAATCATGTTTGTTTTGCGTCTCAATGTGTTATTTTGCGAGAAATTATTACCAATTATAGAACATTTATGAAACATTTCCACAAATTGGCCGCTGGTGGCACTGTTGAGAATATATGATGTTGTACCGTAGAAAGATGCACGCGATGTTATGTGCATGTTTACGTGTCGAGTTGTTGCATGCTCACCAGTAATACATCAGAAATGAATATTCATTAGATGTAAATGAGCTTTGACGTCATGCTCGTTTTCACGAAACTAGACTCGCGGAAAGACAGGCAACAAAAATGCATATTTTTTACATAAAAACCGGCGTCAAAGATAGGGATCTTGACAAGTATCTGTTTATTTGACATACATGTAGCTCTTCTCAATTAAATCGAAACCCAAGATATACCCACCTGGCCGACTGTCCCGTTGACATAAACATCAATGACATTAGACATCTCTGCTCTCTTGACTCCGTCCTTGAAGGCCAAAGCAAGCACCTTAGGGTGTTGTCTTAGCCACCTGTAGAGGGACACAGAAACAATGGCAACATGATATCTCAGAGCTGCCAACCTTTTCAAACTCGGTATTCAGAAAGCAAAAAAAAATAAGTATTTTGTTAAAAAATAAAAATCAGTATTCTTCATGAAATTTGAACTTCACCTGAAAAGCAGATTTTTTCGGAGCTCATGCTAAGCATGCACGCGCTGGACTTTTTTAAAGCTAAAGTTGCCTCTGTTCGGTTGGGATCACAATAATGAGCCTTTGAGCCAGTACACGCGCAGTATAATAGCATAACATGCATGACAAAACATTATGGTCAGAATTTACAAAATCTGTATTTAGAAACAAAAATTCATACTTAAGTATTTTTGTGTGAATTTCTGTACGAAATATGACAAATCTGTACTGTTGACAGCTCTAATATCTATACTGAACACCAGAAGAATTTTGCAAGATAGCACTCGTATTCAATGCCAGAATTTGAAAAATTGCAGTAATTACTCTTTCATATACACTTAAAATTGTAGTACTTTAATAACCCCAAAAGCCACCAGGTTTGGGAGCTTTTCGGAGGACTGAGCAAAGTACAGGCCAACCATTATTACTGTATATGAGACTTCATGCCCCTTAGTTTTTCAAATAAAGATATGCTACTGGGTTTACTGTACAATGGTGGATTTTGGAGGATTCAGGAAGGTTCATGCCTGAGGAATTAACCTTCCTCAACTTTGACCCTCCGATAATCTTTGAAATTTTCAATACTTGGAATTCACATGAGGGGACTCTAAAAACTTCAGTGAATTGAGAGCGAGTAGTGTGGACCCTTCAAAACACTCCAATGGGATTTGTGGTGAAAGAGGAAATACTGTAGGGATCTTGCTCGCAGGGCTGTAGTCAAGTCCTTTCGCAAGTCCTTTCGCAAGTCCTTTCGCAAGTCCTTTCGCAAGTCCAGTCGCAAGTCCAGTCGCAAGTCCAGTCGCAAGTCCAGTCGCAAGTCCAGTCGCAAGTCCAGTCGCAAGTCCAGTCGCAAGTCCTTTCGCAAGTCCAGTCGCAAGTCCAGTCGCAAGTCCAGTCGCAAGTCCAGTCGCAAGTCCAGTCGCAAGTCCAGTCGCAAGTCCAGTCGCAAGTCCAGTCGCAAGTCCAGTCGCAAGTCCAGTCGCAAGTCCAGTCGCAAGTCCAGTCGCAAGTCCAGTCGCAAGTCCAGTCGCAAGTCCAGTCGCAAGTCCAGTCGCAAGTCCAGTCGCAAGTCCAGTCGCAAGTCCAGTCGCAAGTCCAGTCGCAAGTCCAGTCGCAAGTCCAGTCGCAAGTCCAGTCGCAAGTCCAGTCGCAAGTCCAGTCGCAAGTCCAGTCGCAAGTCCAGTCGCAAGTCCAGTCGCATGGACTTGCGATGGACTTGCGATGGACTTGCGATGGACTTGCGATGGACTTGCGATGGACTTGCGATGGACTTGCGATGGACTTGACTACAGCCTGCTTGCTCGTGAATTTTAGTTAACACTTCAAAAGACTTCTCAATACTCGAGGACTCCATACAGCACAGTTATTTGAAACTTCAAAACCTTTCACATGAGAATATCTGAAGTTTTAAGTGCCAGATATATTACACTTTAAAGTGTCCCAAGAGTAGGAGGGTTAAATTAATAGGGTTTAATTTCATTTTGTTTAAAGTCCCTTTTTAGAGTATCATCTTTGGGCCTTTTATGTCAAAGTTGTTTTCCCTTGGCAAATATACCATAGAATACAATTAAAGTTAAACGGGATCGAATTGGCAACTTACCAATTGTTGGCCTTATCCCCGGCCAAGCGTGTACAGTGGATACGGGATTGCTGGCCTGCTCCGCTCCCGATCACCTGACCGTCACGGGCGTAGCACACCGAGTTGGACTGGGTGTACTTAACGGCAATGGTAGCCACGATGAGATCACGCAGGCCGTCTGCTGTCAACTGAGAAACAACATTACAATAATGTTTGATTATGATCACACAAGTATTAGAGAAATAATTGTTAAAAATTCCTTACATGCATCAATATACTTTTGATGGCATATAAAGTAGACCTTGGGAGGTAAAAAAAAAAAGCACCCCTCCCAAATATTGTATATCCCCTCCCCCCCAACAAAACAAACAACAAATATTTTTTTAAATGCTGGTTTTTAATTTTTAGTCATTTTTCTTTTGGATGATTATTTTGTTCATGACGATTCTGATAATTGATGACTTTCCTACATTCTTAGTTGCTGAAAAAAATAAATCAATTATTAAAAAAAGAATTAGGTAAACGGGAACTGGTTAGATCTTTCAAAAGAATTTTTTTGTTGTGTTTTTAAATACAACTGATGACCATCTGTGAACCAATGTGTAAAAATAATTGATCCTACCTCTTTTCGCTCAGTCACCACATTTTCAAAGAGCTTCTCTGTGACCACAGCATTATTGCGAAGCTGTTGAAGCTGAAGACCAAATAGGGTTCTGGTCTCGGTTTCAACTGGTTTATAATCAGGATCCATCTGCATCGGAGACAAATATGAATGATCAAAAAAATGTAGAAATTTCAATTTTATGTATGTATGCAAGAAAATTTGAAATTCTGAGATTTAATTGATAACACCACCCTCCAGTGGCATATCCACATTTTGGAATTATTATTTCTAAAACCATGGCTTCAAAATGCTTTTTTTTCTTTATCTGAAAATATGGTTAAACATCAGCTGTGTACTTCGTACTGGCTGCGAAGTGGTTGCTTTTTAAATTATGAACCCTCTGTCTCTCGGTGCCAAAATGGAGCCAACTACCCTATATATCAAAACCTATGGTTGAAACACAGGTGGAAACACACAACCTGTCAGACGAAATGGGTAGATTTTTTTGATAGGCTTTGATAGTTCTAATAGTAGGAGGGTTAAAGATATTGTTTGTACTCTTCTTGAAATTCACCCTGAAAAGAATGTTTGTTTTCTTCCCAACTGCAAATTTTTGGAAAAACAATTTTTAGAAGACGGGGGAACAAGCTGGACTGGAGCAATGTTGAGTGCATCGACCGGCATCCACATTGGTGTGCTCGCCGGGTCAAGAAAGACAACGGCATCAAGATACCGGACTCATGGATCTTTGTGATCAAACGTCACATGCACGATCCAACGACCATGCAAAACCAGTGCGCACTGGATCTCCCTCCCCCCCGACACAGATATCAGGGCAAAACGGATAGGTCTATGTACACTGTCAAAGAAGGTGGACGTGATAATATATTTGTACATAAAAGCCATGGAGAGACTGCTGTTCTGCCTTGAGTGACATCATACTTTGGTTAATGAGTATGGAAAGTCTCATTAGCATCAAAAAACCAAATGTTGACATTTCCTCCTTTATACTGTTGCAAAGGAGGGGGAAGAACTTTATACTGTATGAAAATGCCTGGAGGAGCTTTCTAAACATACAGTAAGTCATGCATGCAGCAGGCTGTCTAGATTTTAAAATGGGCTTTCATGGTCAGGTCCTTTAGGAACATGGCAAAACAAAAAATGTCCGTGTATTCAAGTCATACAAATCTCAACTTGAGTTTGCACATACAGCCGTGTCTCTTACAACAATACAGGCTGGATTTCAATGCTTGATTTCAGTTGAAGTAATTAATTTTTGTTTGGTAAAAAAAGCACAATTCATTTCTCCAGAAAAAGACCAATAATGTTTTGAGGAAATATCGGTTAGAAGTGACTCCAAACGAGCTACATGTAGTTGGATCCTCCAATTTACATACAATTTTTCACACCACCTAGGGAGTTAGGGTTAATATCGAAAAATCAGATATAACTAAAAAAAGTAACTTCTCCAAGCAAGGTTTGATATTTTGGGACATCACACCATGGCAACCCCACTGTTGTACCTGATGACATCATGATTTGACTCATGAATATGAACATTTTCATTAATATAAAATCTCAAATTTTGCAATACTCCTTAGTATTGCAACAAAGGATCTGAAACGTAGAGTAATGTAATAATATCCTACTGCATGATCCTTTTAAATATGTAAGCTTTGTCTACATTTATAAGTGGTAAACTGCAACTGAATATTGTTCACTTGACTGAGTAACTATTTCCACTAGGGCTGTTGTCGTTGGCGATTTTTCTTGTCGACATGTCGGCAAAATAAAACTCTGACGTCGACAAATTGTCGACAAAAGCAAGTTACAAGTCGGGTAAATAAATCGGGCATTGACTACACGTAAAACATTGTTTATATTACTGAAGTCCGATTTCTTACCTTAATAATTACTGTAAAAATTGTTGAATTCATAGTTTAAGGTAAAGTAAATGTATTATTTAAAACAACAAACCCTGTTCTTCTGCAAGCCCCGATCCCGTTCTTGGCAATGTTTTCATTTGGAAATATCATGTCATGTGTCATGTAGGCTATTAAGCAAGGGCCATGCGCAGTGTGACCAGAAATTCCCCAGGCTATTTATTAGAACAGCTCACACAAAAATTGCTTTGGACACAATTGCGTGTGATTTTTTTCTTTTCCGACAATTGAGTCATTTGTATGGACATGTCGGAAACATGTCATTGTCGCCAACATTGTCGACAAAAGGCCTGTCGACAATAGCCCTAATTTCCACATGAATAAATTACAGATGTGCTGACAGCAGGTTGTGCAATCTGTAGACATAATATTTTATCGCGTGGTTCATGTAGAACCCTGGAGCACAATTAGACCTATTTGCTTAGTCCCTGGATCCCTGTCGCCATGTGTTGGCAAAAGGTTGTATTCTGCCCTTATACTTCAGGAACCCTTGATAGTCACCTTTGACCTCCATTGCCCCATGCAACGAGCAATCGAAAGCACCTGCAAAATATTACATGATCAGCTCCATCAAAATGAGGATAAAGTTGGAAAATCTAGCCTTGGAATTATAAACAGAGAATGTTGTCTTTTATACATGAAAGAACAGGTGTGTAGTCCACACAATTATTCAGTAACACTTGATAAATAGCGATGATATTTGCACAGAAAAGGGTTAAAATGCGGCTCCAAGAAAAAGTCTTAACCAGTTCACGTTGGGATTATTTTTCACGAGCCTGGGTGCCAGATGGGTTGAGGCCTTTATCTGCGGGTAGCACACCCTGGCCTAGCTCACTGTGAGCTGGTCGCTGACATATTTCCGCTGGATCCTTGCCTCGCTGAATGTGTGTATACACGTCATCCGACGCAAACTGGTTAATATTAAATCTTGATAGGCAGGCCAATGTTTAACATTCTTAAAATTTAACTTTGTGAAACAGACCGACAAGTGTTTATCATAAAGTGCAGTAGGGAGATTTCTGCTTGATTATTTTATTAAATTCAATTTCAATTGTCTATGATATGTCTATTTTAAAATGCCAAATATTGGCATGACATTTTGAAGAAGTTTTTAAAAACTCTTTTGGATTTTAATAAATGCTGCTTTTGTTGTAAAAAATGCTGTTGCAACTTTCAGGCAAGGGCCCAAAAATATCAGCTTCTACTGGGTGGGCCTTCCATTGATTACTTATAGATGGCTTGCGATCAATAACAAATCAAATCTGAATTATTAAAACCTAACAATCTATGGTCTTGATTTTCAAATGTAGAATGTTAAAAGGGTGGTTACATGTACTTGAAACACCACCAGCAACCTATTGCTCATTTTGATCGACAGAAAAACGGGACTTCCCCCATTTAGGCAATGTGAATAAATAATGTGCATGCCTGTAAGTTTAAAGGTCTTGGCTATGACGCACTACAAACTCCATCCTTGCTGCACACATACATGTAATGTACAAGGACTATGTGATACAGACAGCAGTGGCGATATGACTGGCATGGATTTACAGATTCATAAACGAGAAGACATTTCAAGGTATTTCCCGTTTTCTTATTTTTAAGCAACATTTTTAATAAAAAACATGTTCAGCATCATGTTGGCTTCAAAAAAGAAAGGTCCTTTTTTTGCTTTGGTTTGCAATGAGGCGACCTCAAAAAAGGAAGCAAGCGAGGATGCTAAATATGTCTTATTTTTGTAATGTGCATTAATTTTTTATATATTAAAATCTTGTAATTGGTAAGCAGCTGCCTCACAATGTTAAGCCCCCATCCCCCCCCCCCAAAAAAGCTGCAAAACGCCACTTCCATGAAAACTGAGAACGATATCAAGTCTTCATATATAGTTGTGTTGCCCTCTGAACCAACACTCACAAAAATCTGGTTGCTTTTTCTTTTTTAAAGATGTTTTTAAATAATTGTCTTTAAATCAGGGTTGTTTGATTTAAATCACCCGATTTAAATCAATGATTTAAATCATTGGGAAAAATAAAAAAAAATCACTAATAAAAATCACGTTTTGATTTTAAGACAAACTTTGTATTCTAGAAAAGAATATGATCAGTGAAAGGGATTTCAGTACTGATTTCAATTGTGTGGTTATACTTGACTTTCAATGATGGTCATTTAAATTGACTTATTGAAATAAATGTTTTATGCCAATGGTACGATGGTAAACAAAATTTAAAAAAATCGATTTAAATCAAAACAATCTGATTTAAATTTTAAAAAATCAGATTTTTTTATAAGCTTATAATAAATAAGCTTATTTTTTGCCTCCCGAATTCAGAGTATACGACTGGTTAAAAAACAACATTTTTTTTAAATCAACCGACCTACATGTACCCTCCCCTTCCCGATTTTTCCCATTTAAGGGCTTGGGTGGAACTTGGGGGCACTCAGTGGCTGCACTTGGAATAAAGATGTTTATCAACAACAGATCATAGGTGTCCACTTTTACCGATTATAAAACATAGAATGAAGTGGACCTTTGGGTGCCCCCCCCCTTCCTGTATGGGCACGGCTTTCTAATCTACATTTCTTTGATCCTTTTCAGATTTCCACCAAGCTACCAATGACAGCAACATGAATGTCATCAAGTGTTTCATTAGAACTGGGGTTGATGATCCTCGCAAGGACTGATACGGACACAATCACTACAACAGCCCAAGGAGAACTGTACTACTTGCCGATAGAAAGGTATATCATAACGACTACTCGGGCCATGCCGAAGAAAAATTCCTGCACATGCTCAGTAAACAAGACACTGAAAGACGTCGAGCAACAACGCATATATTGCACATAAACTACTCTCCGTGCAAATCCTGTGCAACCAAGTTAAAAAGGTTCTGTGAACAGCATCCAAATGTTACATTTGACATCAAATTTACCCAAGTTTATTGGAAGGGCAGTGGGGTAAGACTGCTCATGCAGAGTCCTAATATCCGCGTGGGAAACATACGTGCCGATGAGTGGAAGATCATAGTGATGCAAATTGTCCAGATTCACGGATTGGAGTTGCCGAGGACAACAAAAACTGGGTACCGGTGGTTGCTGCAAGTGCTTGACCATTTAGGCATCGAGGATCAAAATGAGTGGATGCGATTGCGCTGCCAGGCAGATAACAAAACAAAGGATAAACTGACGAACATAAAAGCACAAAGAATTGCCCGATTTGATTGTGGCTACTATCAAATCAGAAATCAGATCATTCATGATCGCCCCTTAAAACCTTGGGAGGAGCGCCACCCATAAAATGACTCGCACATACCAAGGTGCTCACCCGGAAGGCACCTTCTAAAAGCATGGACATGAAACAGTCACAGACATTGGCTTTTTGGGGGTGCAAACAGCTGTTGTTTACCGTCTGTCACTGGGCAAGCAGTGGAATGATCGATACTTTCCTTTATGCAGGCAGGCTCAGCCCTGCCAGGCTGGCTATCACAAAGGACTTAGGTTTGTATACAAATGAATGGTGCTTGGCCAGAAGCCAGATTTCTCGGTCAAAAATAAAAAAGGCCTGCCTGGTGGGTAACCCCTGCTTTAAAGGTGATTATACCAGGTTCAACTGGGGGGGGGGGGGGGGGGGGTTGATGTAGGAACACATGTAGTTTGAGCGGAATTGGCCCAAAGGTGTTTAAGTAATTAAATAATTTTAAAACAAATTGTCTACGGGTTGAGCACCTTGGCTGCGCGAAGGGTTGTTGTATTGACCAACTATGGTCCGACAAACGCCTGAAAAATGACCGGAATGTGGCGTACGTGTCAATACAGCTTAATGACCGGTCTATTGAATACATAACTAAGGACAAGAACATTCTAAGCTTACTGCTGATAACCGGGCACAGGTATGAACATCATTATTCAGTTGGAATGTCATGACTGGAAGTTATCAGCTGTGTTAAAAGTCCATTTTCAAATCTTAGTTCTGCGACACAAAAGTTGTCTTTAAAAGTCTGCTTACTGAGGATTTTACTGAATGATAGTACAAATATAGAACTAAGAATGTCAGACCTAATTCCTTCAACAAGATTTTGAAACTCTTTAGAATACAAATTTAATAACAGCCCATATGACTTGGTCCTTATTTTGAAAAAGTGAGGAACAGCACAACTCTTGGGCTGCATAATTTCTGTGCAGACTCGGAATAATAGTACAGCGCGCCATGCAAATGACAATAATGAGAGTGACTGCTAGGGGTGTGCATCGGAACCGGGTACCGAGTACCCGACCGTTCATATAAGGAACCGGTTCCAGATTATGGAATCGAGTACCAGTAAAAACTTTACATTATGAAAAAAGGAAAGGTTTTAAATGTTATTTGTTGGAAATTTTCAAAATTAAAACCCGACTACATGGGAAACTAGCACAGATTTCACGTTTATGACGCTCACGAAAATTGACAAAGGGATTTACCGGTTGTGGTTTTTGTAGTCAAGGCATGGATAAGAGCCTCGTCGAGACATAATAGCATGCCTCATCCACCATAAATACAACTGTATAAAGCTTCAGGATAGCCGTCTTTGTGATATGCCGGCACATGCACGAGCCGGCAGACGCAAAGGTGGAGAAGTGATCATGTGTACTAAACAGGCATGAGATTTATCAGACTTTTGTCTGCAATAAGACTTTGAATCTCAGAGAAAGACATTTTTACAACTTCCGGGATTGGAAGTTTTGGGTTGGGTTTCTTTAACGGGTACCCGGGTACCCGTATTTTTTTCAATCAGGCATCCGGTTCTTTTACTACCTGTAAATGCACACCCTTAGTGACTGCTACTCTTGGGAGTTGCCTGTTCATAAGAAATAATGTTGATCATGATGTGCAATATTGTCTATTTAAAATGTTTACCAAGACCCATGGAAGACTGGCAAATATCTCAGCATGGTACACCCTAGTCAAAATACATAAATAAAATAGAACAATACATCTATATTCAAAGTTATTATGGTACTTGAGATGACACATTGCCATCCTATATACATATAAATAAAAGGAATTATTTGTAAATATTGCCTTGTTTAAATATATAAAGTGTTCGCTGATGTATAATTTTAGTTAATGACCAACATTTTTATATTTTATCACAATGGAGTAAAAGTGTGATGATCAGAGATTTAACATGTCAAAAATTACTGTGGAAACTAATATTCTTTGCTTACAACAAAACACACTTTAAAATCGCAAAAATACCAATAAGAAAAACAAACAAACAATGACAGGGGGGTCACCTTCATGGGGTTGCCAAATACACAATTTTTTGCAAGCACATAAAAGATTCGTTTAGCAAAAAATTGTGACAGCGGAAATGATATGTGATGTTTATTGCTTGTAAGTGGTTCTCGGTTAAGCCCTATAAGCTTCATGTACATCAGGGCCCAAAATCTCCACGATGATTATTAAAAGCAAAGAGTCTACAGGTCTGAAAATTGGCACAATTTCTTTGGTATCTATTGAAGATTAATCCTCTGGACCCAGGATGGTAGCGCTGGCAACCTAAAATGTGACTAACCTCGCCACCTCTGAATTGGGGAAGGGATTGCTGCTCGGTTGAAATCAAGTATTTCCATTGCCGAAGTCAAATTTACTGTGCTTAAAGGCAGTGTACATGATTGGTCATTGTTGCAGTTTTCAGAAATGGGCGGATTTAGGGGTTAGTATTTTATAGGAAATATCATTCCACTGACCTGTTAAAAGTTTTGCATTGTTGGGTGGCGAAAAAAACGAGAGAAAAACGGCACTCATCTTCAACCGTCAGGCGGATAATAGCCTTTAGTCAAGGCACCCGTGGCTATCTGGGCGCATAACGCGCCCCGAATGCCAGCATGTCCGGGGCGCGCCACTCATCCACGTAGCCACGCGCACCTTAGGCTACAGGGCAGTTTTCCAATGATTTCCAGCTGCAAATCGTTGGAAAACGATATATATTTCCATTTTTCTTGACAATGACAGCACACCTGGTGCTATAATTTCACAGGATGACTGAGACTACTATTGGCTTACAGTCTACTAAGGTATTTCGAAATAATTCAGTAAAAAAAAAATGGAGGATTACCAATCGTGTACACTACATTTAAATCTGCCGAGTACTGTGTGTTCATCATCTACTTCAAAAACCCCTACTTCACAAAATGTATCACTGGCTTAGGGCTACTTGACACTTTACATGAAATATAATAGCATAAGGCTGCAGTTTGGAACCGTTTACACGGTAAACCGACTGTTTAAACGGTTACATTTTTCTGTTTCGGTTAACCGTAATCCAATTTTTTTAAATCGACCTTTCCTTTTTGGAGCACAGAGAACGGGAAGAAAAAAAATCAAGTTGCGGGCGAGCACAAATACACAAATCTTTTAAAGATTCGACCGACCGAGAACCCGAATGCCAAATGTTTTCAATGTCTTGACAGATTTCCTGATGTTAGTGATTGTCCCCTTCTTATTGAATGCCGCCTTTGTGTTGCGTTTCTAAGAACCGAGGGTGGTGTGGATGGCATTATATTACCGCTTATAAAACATCAAAGGATGGACAGCGGAACCGATGGTGAGATACTGAGCCATTGCCACCCCTGGCATAGTGTAGAATTTGTGAGTTTGTATATGCCGGCAATCGTGGACCTAGGACAAAAGAATTCGAGCGTAGACAAAGGGGTCCACGTTTGACCTAACGTCCACGATTGAAAATCGTGTACAAAACCAATGGGAGGCCTTCCGAAAAAGTTAGAGTATAAACAAAAGAGGAACAATGGGAGGTCCACGATTGCACCCGTTTACATGACTGGGTGTGTGTGTGTGTGTGGGCGCGTTGGCGTATTCAAACCGCGGACGTAAAATGCCAGAGAACAAAAGAGAACAATATCGTCCGCGATTCCCAGCATACGTCCGCGATTGGAAGTGTGTACAAAGTCTATGGAGGCCTTCCGAAAAAGTTAGAGTATAAACAAAAGAGGAACAATGGGACGTCCGCGTTTGGAGGTCGGTACACGACTGGGTGTACGTGCAAGCAATATATCTCCGAGGACAAGAGAAGAAAGGAGACACAAAGAATCCTTTCAGTCCTCGAACGTAGAGTCTTTTGTTGAAATCGGTCCTCGAACGTAAGGATACGTGCTTAGTCTATGGGGTTTGGCTATATCAAGGGAACAAAAGGAAACACAAAGCTTCGTCCTCGGACGTAGTAGGGAAGTACGACTGTGTGAACAGATATTCCGTACCCTGTGGAGACATGAACACAATGCGCACAAAGGGACTGAATAGGTCTCCACAGGGCATTTGTATGGGTTAGGATGTCTCCACAAGGAATTTTGTGTACTGAGTCTATGGGGTTTGCTTAACTGCAGGGACAAAGGGGAGAACAATGCCATGTCTCCACAGGGCTGCAAAAAAAGGTATACGTGTGTGTGTGGAGAGATATTCCGTACCCTGTGGAGACATGAACACAATGCGAACAAAGGGACTCAATAGGTCTCCACAGGGCAATTCTATGGGTTAGGTTTGCTCCACAAGGAATTTTGTGTACAAAGTCTATGGGGGTTTGCTTAAGTACAGGGACAAAGGGGAGAACAATGCCATGTCTCCACAGGGATGCAAAAACGCGTATATGTGTGTGTATGTGTGTGTGTGTACGTGCACGCAATATATCTCTGAGGACAAGAGAAGAAAGGAGACACAAAGAATCCTTTCAGTCCTCGAACGTAGAGTCTTTTGTTGAAATCGGTCCTCGAACGTAAGGATACGTGCTTAGTCTATGGGGTTTGGCTATATCAAGGGAACAAAAGGAAACACAAAGCTTCGTCCTCGGACGTAGTAGGGAAGTACGACTGTGTGTGTGTGTGTGTGTGTGTAATGGTAACCATTATTGTGAGAAATGCACTAAAACAAAATAATGTGATTGGTTATTGTCTGCACTGGTGTATTGTCCGAATTATTTTTATCTGTGATTTTAGCTCTGGGTCCCTTGATGAGTTGACGTTTAAAAAGAGTTGGTTGAGAAAACTACCCACACTGCAGATACACAGCATGGAAGACATTTCATTCTCCGGCAGAAAAGACTGGGGGGGGGGGGAGGGGTGGGGGAGACGTATTAAGCCGTGAACCCTAAACAGGACGGGTGGCGTCAGCCATGAATGGTGACTCTCCGACCCTTAACTTTGCAAAGGAATCAAAGATAATATTTGCTCGAGGCTTCTTGACGTCTTCAAAACAGTGGACTTAATAGTCACAGTGTTAAGGATAAAAATTCAAGAAACAAATTCTTTTTACCACCAAACTTTGAACAAATCATTTCAAAATCATTTTAAATCATTTCAAATAGCTTTTTCTCTGCAACCACATTCTCTAAAAACAGATTATATGACAAGTTAATGGTTAATCATTGAAATTTTGGTTTTTGAAGTGCCTTATGCATATTTAAATTTAGGCAAATAGCTATAGTAAATTTTTTTGCAGACTGCTAATCTATAACAAAATTACCCATGCATTGGTATACGTTGTTTCAAGTCTTAGGGTAGCAAATACTGTGTGCAATGTTGCACGAAGGCCAATTGGGGCCCGAGTGCACGGAATAAATTTAAAAAAATTCCCACTGCCAATCGTCTTCATGCATCATGATTGGTTAGATTCTACATGGGCCGTCTACTATGTGGGACGAGGGCCAATCGGGCCTTGATTTTGGGCGCACGGAATCTGTGCACGCCCAATGAAGCTTGATGCATTATGAAAGATGTTCGGCAACAGCCAATGGGGTTGGGCAGACGATGAAGAATGTGTTTTCCATGTGCTTGCCAGCTATGTAGCCATAGCTGGGTGTGCACCGTACCAGTGCATCATGAATTCATAATTAGTTGAATTTGGGCACGGGCCATCTATGATGTTGGGGTTAGGTCATCATAGTCAACAAAACTTCTCACGTGCTCGTCCGTATTAGAGTGAATTAATTTGGCATCGTTGTCGGCGTTGTGGGGGCAGGGGAATTTTGTTCACCCGTTCTTGATGTTACCGTCTTAATTAGCGGTGTATGATCGATTTCTGCCAATCACGTGGTAATAAAATTAGGTTACGAACCGCGACTTCCCTAGACTTGTTTTTCTTTGTTTACACAAAAGATCATTGGTTACGGTTAACCGTAAACCGTAACCATAAAACAAACGGTTACACGGATAATTTTAAAACCGGAAACTTGCAGCCTTATAATAGCAATAAACTATTACAAACTGCTTGCCAAGTGGAATGGCCAGAGTTGTAGCTGCCAACCTTTGTTAAATTCATTTCAACATTCAGAAAGCAAAAAAAATCTGTATTTTTCTCAACAAAAAAACAAAAAAGACCCACAAACAATGTTTTTTTTTTTATTTACCTAAAAATCAGATTTTTTCTGAGCTCAAACTATGCGTGCATGCCACTTGAGCATGCCTGGTGAGTTAAACTCATGGTTGGATGAACCGTCTCGTTTTTCTATTATTTTTAAAGCTAAAATTGTTTGCTTTCGGTTGAGATCACAATAATGAGCCAAATTGCATAATATGCATGACAAAACATTTCTAAACAAAAATTCACACCTCCGTATTTTTCTTCGTGAATTTCTGTACAAAATACGGAAAATCCGTACTGGTTGGCAGCTTTGTGAAATACGCACTTGATAAAGGTTAGGCGTGCCAGACATTTGATCCTAGCAAAATGTTTCTAAAAGGCCTGTGAAAAAGATTCGGCTAGGATCGAAAGGCTAGGTCCTAACTTTTCTCATTTTCCTTAAATGACATCTTACCGTCAGGATGCAGAACTTGCCACTTTTCTTCTTGGCGAGGATTTCTTGGGCCTCAGGCTCGTACCCTGGGGCTATGATCCCGTCCGACACCTGGAAGGAAAACACCATTTTACAAAGAATACAGGCAAAGAATAAGTTCAGTGACATCAAACGTCAACATCTGGACTATTCTGGAGTGACAAAAATGGGAATTATAGACTAATGGCCCAAGTGGCATCACACAGCAGTGATTATAACACCTCATCTACAGATTCTGTGTCTTGATTGGCCGAGAGCGAGTCACATGGCATTTTCTATTTTTGCTATCTTCCTGTGCACAGCCAAAAGTACTATACCCATAGTAACCAAAGTACTATACCATTAGCAACCAAAGTACTATACACATGGCGCGGTATTTGTGTGCAGATGCATGCGGGTGTGCGAGTTGAGCGTATTGTTCCAAAGTGCCAGCGCTACAGAGCTAGGTTCAAACATTTCTTTAAGGGGTGGTTTTGAAAAGAGCAAATAAATTTGCCACTAATTTTGTATTAAAATAGAAGTCAATTTTAACTGTATTTAGATTTAAATAATGTTAAAATTTTAAAATCAAGCATGAATCTGTGGGTGAGGTGTTATAAAACAAATATTTACTGCTTTTATCTCGTGGTGTGGTAAAACTAGCTTCCCTCGGTGATCCATGGAGCATTCTATTTTCCCTCGGCGAAGCCGAGGGAAAAATAGAATGATCACCTCGGGAGGCTAGTTTTACTACACCACTTGAAACAGTAAATATTTGTATACTATATCACCATCAGTGAAAGCAGAAGGATTTTGTTTTGTTTTCTTTCTTTGTGGTGGGGTTGGCATTGGTAGTACATGTATGATGTAGTATTATGATGTATTACATTCAAAATTCCATCTTCTACAACAGTTTATATTTCAAGGTCTGAATTTCGGGAAAAAATCTGCCAAACCGCAAGGCAAGTAACTCAAGAAATCTACTAGACCGGAATTATATTTCCAGGACCAAGACACCATAAACAAAAAAAATATGAAGATGAAGAACTACCTTTTGGCCTCTATTTAGATCTGGGCCAAGGAAAACCATAAGGCTAGTAGGGCTGGCAGTTCAAAATATCGCCAACCCTACCACCTCTGAGTGGCTTTTAGCCTTGTATGGGGTGAACTGAAAAACAAAACAAATTTCAGGAGTTAACCATAGGACCACGATTTATCAAATCCATTGATAAAAATATGACAACTGACCTCTCTAGACAGAATCTTGGCTGTAGGGACGTCACAGACATCGGACAGAGCCACAAAGTCTCCAAATGATGACATACGGTCCGCACCTTGCAGAAGGAAATGAACATGTTCAAATCTGATTATTTATTCACGAAAATTAAACATTCGTGAAAAAAAAAAAAACAAGACTGACAATTGCTTTATATCCATGGAAAACAGAACCCCGCTCAGTACTAGGGTCCTGTTTGTTAAAGGTTTGTGTGAAAAGGTTCTCATTTACACATACAAGGCTTTCAATACCAAATAAGGGAGAAAAACAATTTAAAAAATTAAACAGAATAAATCAGTACACAGTTGAATACACCTAACATTAGGGGTGTGTATTTACGGGTAGTACGGGAATCGGGTACCCGATTGGAAAAAAAGCATGGGTACCCGGGTACCCGTTAAAGACAGCCAATCACAAAAAATCAATATCGGAAATTGCTATTCGTATTGTTCATAGAGGCCCGCTAGATGCAAGTGTGTACAGTGAGCTCTATAGCTTTACGGCGTAAGTAGCATTTTCGC
Organism: Hippasteria phrygiana; assembly: GCA_037893225.1. Classification (NCBI taxonomy): domain Eukaryota; kingdom Metazoa; phylum Echinodermata; class Asteroidea; order Valvatida; family Goniasteridae; genus Hippasteria; species Hippasteria phrygiana. The sequence continues at coordinate 317,960 of JAZGUH010000001.1, forward strand.
AAGCATCAGAAACGTCAATCTGTTTTGTTTTTCTATGTGCCCTGGTTTTAATTTTGAAAATTCCCCACAATTGACATTTAAAAACTTCCTTTTTTCATTGTCTGAGAAATTACTAAGTAATGTTAATTCGGGTACGGATGCTTGATTCCATTATCTAGAACCGGTTCCTGGCAATAGCGGTCAGGTCCCCGGGTACCCGGTTCGGAAGCACAGCCCTACCCAAAATCACACAAGTTTTGGCTGTAGCAATATTACAATTATTTTGTACAGCTTGAACAATCCAGTACAAAAGAACATCATAACGAACATCATGGGATCTACATAAAAAATTCAGTATGGTGGTTCCTTGTTATAGTGAATAATAGTATGTATTGAATACATCAATTTGGGAGCCGAAGAGGATGTTCGTCATAGCCAAATGTTCAGTATAGCGGTGTTCGTTATAGTGAATAATGGTATGTATTGAATGCATCAATTTGGGAGCCAAAGAGGATGCTCATTATAGCCAAATGTTCAGTATAGCGGTGTTCGTTATAGTGAATAATGGTATGTATTGAATACATCAATTTGGGAGCCAAAGAGGATGTTCATCATAGCCAAATGTTCAGTATAGCGGTGTTCGTTATAGTGAATAATGGTATGTATTGAATACAACAATTTGGGAGCCAAAGAGGATGCTCATCATAGCCAAATGTTCAGTTTATACCCAAGTTTTACTGTATCACCAAGCTGCCATGGTGTAGGGTGCCTGAATATGTTTGCGCACAGATTCACGTACTTGATAGTGAGTTTCCAACAAGCATTTAACCTTTTCTTTTTTTTTTAATGAAAATGGTGGTAACTTTTCGCTTGACTCACCTCTTGCCCTTGCATAAGCCATAGCCAGTGGGGTCAGAGGCATCAGATCAGCTACCATGCAGAGCTTAGCCTGCTCGGGACTCAACTCAACACCAACGGCAGCCCCTGGGAAAAAAAACAAGGAACAGGACAACTGAAAGCAACACATCGCCAAACAAAAATCCTCCCAACTCGGGAATGAGTCTGGCTTTTGGGAAAAATTACTGATGGGGATTCAAGGGGCAACATGGTATTTGGAATCATGACATTAGGTTTGTGAAAATAGTGGCAGAGCACGGAGAATGCACGTGAAAACGTCTACACACATGGCATGGTGCCTGCAGTACTGTTACGAACGTACAATAAAATCTGAATACGCTGAGAACAGATATGTGCTAAGTTGTCTTTAACCCCCGAGTACGGTTATTTATAATGAGGCGCTAGGGTGCCGGGGCGGCCTGTGCAGCCAAGCGAAATGAACACGGATTGTGCAGCCAAGCGTAACATACATAATAATTTAGCAATGGATTGAAAATGCAGAGAATGGCGTGTATAGACGTCATCCGGCATGGTGGTAATTTTGTTTTGGCATGTACAGACATCATCCGTACGCAACGGGTTAAACCCTTTCCTAACCACTTTGTTTATTGGCTTATCTTACCCCAGTATCACATTCTTTATTATTAAAGTCCAGCATAAAGCCACTTACACAGAAAAAGCAGCAGACTGCTTGTTGAATGGTTGTATTTTCAACCAAAGATTCCACCTCAAGAATTGGTTGAAAAGGGAAATGTATGTAAAGTTTGTTCCATGAAAATTTCTCTTTCATATGGTGTAAAAAATGAAAGTCATAACTGCTAATATAGCAAAGTTACGGCCGTTTTCTCTTCTGGCCCACTTTATCAAACAGGAAAGTTCGTCACCGTTTTCACGAAGAGCCACACATGTGGATTTTGAAGAAAAAGCGTTTGAGATAATCGCAAGAGAAGTTTCTCCTATTTTAAAACTGCAAAAAATACTACTTTTCAACAACTTTGTGCAGCAAGGAAACATTCACATGATTTTATGAGAGGTGAATTTTTACGTGAACCCAGTAATTAGAATTAACACGGTGGTTAATTAGCCTAAATTAATTAGTAAAGATGCGTGTCCCTTCGTGAAAACGAAAATTCAGGTTTTCTTACATTGTGGCCCTTCTGTTCAATGTGTTTTTCCATATGGAAGGAGCGCACGTGTTTACGTGCGCGCAGCTGAGAATGTAACAAAAATCTCAGTTGACCTACTTTTACGCCTTTCCGTGCTATACGTTTTGTACACGTTCAAGGGGCAGTAATCTTTGCGTCTCTTCGTGAAAACACAAAATGCAATTATCGAGATGTCTGCCCCTTGCATAATTAATGTAATTTGGAAATTAATGATGTTTTGCTTACAGAAGCATTTAAAAATGGTTAAGTAGAGTGTTTTAAAGCAAAATAGTGAACAAAATCGAAATCGAAAAAATTGTCATTTTTGACATGTGTGTCTCTTCGTGAAAACGGTGACGAGTTGTTTGTCACATGAACAAATGGCACTCCATGCACATAAATAACTATACAGGGAAACTACGGATACAGTTCTCTCAAAATATTGTAATGGTGACATGAATTTGATAGCACTATTGGAAAGATCCGAACAAGCTCTTTCTGTTGGTATAAAGATCATGTGTGGACAGCGAAAAACACAAGCACTACAGTTCGTTGAAACATGGTGAATATATTTGTTGTTTGGATATTCTGGTGTGTGGTTTCCCTGTTGAGTAAACTGGACATTGGTAAGCAACAGGGATGTTGTGACTTGACGAGTAAACTCGACATTAGTAAGGAAAGGGTTAAAATGCACACAATTTGCTTATTTTGTTTTTACTCATTTGCAGATCACAGGTGCGGTACATTAAGCGGTCACATGGTACCGTAATTTTAATATAGGCCGCGGCTTATACGTCAATTCTCACGCTGAATAATGTCCCTGTGGCTTATAAATACGGCAACATTTGAAGAATAAAATCAGTCACAGAAGCCACGCCTCAGCCCGGGCCACGCGTGCAGGCAGCGCTCCTGTCCAGGCGGCGGTCTGGGTCAGGCTGTCATGTTTTTGTTGGTTGCCGTTTACGTTCGCTCTACTCGAGTGTTGGAAATAAAGGAAACCAGTCCAGAGGGACCGAATAGACTTGCAAATTTACCGTAAGTACCGTTCACACCTCACAAATCGTGTGGTGCGTCTGTTCGTTTTTGTCCGTTTTATCGTTGTGTAATCCATGTTATTTCACTGGTCAATCCAGCCTGCCAAAATTGGTAATTTCAAGGACTTATGAAAGTTTATTTAATGGGCACCGTGTGCATCGAATGAGAGCGCTGTCCACATAGCAACCGCACTTCCAAGGGCAGTACGTAGCTGGTATTACGCACCGCGCTCCTCGTTCATTTGATACTCGTATACCAGTGGGATTGCTTTGTCTGTTTGCCGACTCTCGATAATTGCATTTTCAATAAGAATATCATAGCGGGAACCAGACACTTAAATTGAAGTCAGGTAAGATAGCGTCGATATTGACTCCCCAACTCGCCTTTTCTTTCCGACACTTTAGGATTGCATGTGTAGTAGAACCATTTACATACTAGCGCTTCAGCATGCAGCACGATGACTTTTGTGGTTGGACGTCGTCAGCGCCGCGGCTTATACGCCGGTGCGGCTAATATGCCAACTTTAAATCTTAATTTGCAGATTTTTGCGTGCTGCGGCTTATACTCCGCACGGCCTATATTTCAAAAATTACAATAAATATTTGTCTATCATCCTTTATTGTGTCCTTATCACGTGGCACCAGCAAGCGAAATCAGACATAGATTGGAAATTGTGAAAATTGAGCTTTCCATTCGTTAACAAAATATATAATGGTAAGCTTTGTAATAGTGAAAAAAATTACTGTAATACGATATTTTGGTTTTCGAATAGAGCCATTAAATTCAGCAATGAGAATGGAAAAAAATACCTAGTTTACAGTTTTTTTCGGAAGTACGTTGGCCAGACTAAAATGTCAAATTGTAAATATTTAATGGTATCAACACAAAAGCAAAACCAGCTATTTTGAATTAAATTTGCTTTAAACTGCACGATTGCTGAACAGGAATCGTTTTTTGTTTTGGACGATTTTCATTTAAATTGCAATTACTCAAAAATAGGTAATGCAACTTATGTCTGATTTCCCTTGCGGGCAACACATATGAAGCATTTTTAGTCCCTGAATTTGACATATACAGGAACACATTTTTATATAATCAGTAATATCGACAGAGCCTACCTGCTGGGCTGACGTGCTTGAAAGAGGACGCAGCTGGCATCCCCAGTGCGGTGCGTAGCTCCCTGACCAACTGCCAGGCATTGAGGGCGTCACAGAGGTTAATGAACCCCGGCGAGCCGTTCAGAACCTTCAGGGGCAGCTCGGGGCAGGTGGTGAAGAGCTGGGCGGGCTTCTGGTGGGGGTTGGTGCCGTAGCGCAGTCCCAGCTGTGACACGCCGTCGCCGCAGTACTGCTGGCGGAAGAAGTCCGAGATGGCCGCGTCGTACAGGGCAGTGTGGGTGAAGGCCTAGGAGAGAGCAACAGGCAAAAATCAACTGTTGGATAAAACTCTGGAATCTGCAACTTTTCAGTCAAATGTACAACCCTTTTGTATGTCATTTCACCCAAATTTTGTTTTTTAATTGAACTGCAAAATCTTTTTGGATTTTTTTCGACCGAAAGTGACACACACAAAGAAACTAAAAGTATAGTAAACATCACCAAAAATTGACAATTTATCTAAGCTAAAACCAGTTTCTGCACTGGTTATTAACAAAGAGGTTTTTGACTAATAATGCAAGATTTACCTTGACAGCAAGTTTCTGTCTGGTTTCCAGCGTAGTGTCCTTGTCATCACGACCTTCCAGTTCAGCCAGTACACTGGCATGGATAGAAGCAAATATTACATCTTTAAAACTTTGATTTATTAAAGAGTTTAAACAAATTTTGCCTTTTTGGAAAATATAAATTTTCGGCAAAAATAATCCCGGCGCTAACTGGTTAAGGGTTGGTCTTCATTTCTCTCTTTCTGCAAGGAGGAGAGGTGTTCAGTAGATACAAGTTTGAAATGACATGTAGTGTGTGATAGGCTGAAAGTATCAAAAACAGTTTTAATGTATAGAACAGTATAGGACTGGCCTTTATTCTGCAGTACACGAGTTACAGAAATCTGCATTGAACATAAAGCTGAATTTTTAGTTGAACAAAGAAAACCCGCCACAGCTGGAACTGAACTGCAATTTCTGGATTACTGTGCTGTGCTACCTCGTCCTACACTGGTAGTCTCCAAAGTCCTATTCTAGGCAATTTTCTTTTAGTCTATCTTGTATTTATATGCTTACTATTTCACTGGCTGGAGAACAACCATTCTCCACCATGGATTTTCATCATAGTTTACATGTGTCTTAAGGGGTTTTTCAATTTTTAATTGTTTTTTATGGAAGTTTGCACCTTGAACAAGACAAAAAGTCACTCCTGGTACAGAGCTACAAAAGGGAAAAAAGAATCAAAAATGCAGGAAGCAGGAATTAGGATTCCTCTTGAAGCAGGAAAGATCATAAGAAATCCATAGATACAGAACGAGGGAAAAAGCTATTGGCATAGCTACAGCTAGAGTAAATGTTGCGACATTAACCCTAATCCCCAGACCCATTTTTGCTAGGAACCATCCTCAATCCTCCGATTACCCTGCCCCAAAAAATGCATTCATCCTCAATCCTCCTTGCTTGAAACACCATTCATCCTCAATCCTCCAAAATCCTCCTTGCTTGAAACACCATTCATCCTCAATCCTCCAAAATCCTCCAAAACTGCAAGGAGGATTTTGGAGGATTGAGGTGGGTTAGGGTTAATTAAGGCAGTATGGAAAGCCTGGAACGGTTTCACACAGAACATTGCCTGTTTGTATTGGGAACACCCCGCTGTTTCCACTTGGAACAGTTAGCTCGGGAACACCTATCCCAGGAACACATAGCTCAGGAACACTGCATGATGCTATATGGGACACTCGTCTATGCATGTGCATACTCGGGAACGGCCCGTTCCAGGTTCCAGTTGGGAATGCATTGGGAACACACAATGTTATAGAACGGGGTGTTTTAAAGGCAACAGGAATGTTCTGATTTTTAAGAGGCTCCCTTAGACCAGCATTAATAAGCCAGAATAAGACACAATAAGCCCGTTCGGTATCTCAAAGGTCAAATGTTATTCGGAAAAAATGGCCGACGAAATGTCACGCCATGTTACGCGAACGTCCATTCTGATTGAATTTAACACGTGTGCATTGTGCGACCACCTTTTGCGTTCACACGTGCGCGTTAGGGCACGCGGGTCATTCGGACAAAATGTCATTGTGCACATGCGCAGTTAAAATACTGAACTGGCTTACATGTATTTGAACAATTTTGCTTCCAATGCACCCGTGCTTGTAGAGAGCACCTGCTTAGTTCAAATGCACCTGCCAACACAATGGCCAGTCATCCTTGTAATTGGATTTATGTACAGCAGGTCTAGTGGGATAAGAGTGAATTATATAAGGTTCAACCGATGTTGGATTTGCCTGCCGATCCGATGGCCGATGTTTTATTTGGAACATCGGCCGATGTCCGATCCGATCCGATGTTTTTAATCGACATAAAACAATGCCATCAAAAACGTCAAAAAATCGTGCTGCGCTATCGGTAGATCGTGACGCTATGGACCGATCGCGCTGCCACCAGTCGAACACATTTTCTTTCTAATTCACGGCTCTAGAGGATTTTTTTTAAAGGTAAGTAAAGTCCAAGATATCCGTCAGAATCGACTGATAGCGCAGCACGATCGACCGATTGCGCCCAACCAACAGTGACATACCCAAGACAAACCACGACAGTAATAAATTGGGCCAAACAAAAAAATGCCTTCAGTTCGGGTCACCCTATTTTCGAAAGCCATAAAATGTTATTAGGTAGAGGAAGACAAATTAATTCTACGATACCGATTTCTGATCATAATATAGTAGGAATTGCCGACCGGGCGTCCGGAATTCCCATACAAGTAGCGGTACTTGCCGACATGTGAAACTATGCGTAACTCAAAGATCGTGTACATCTTGTCGATGTTCGGCCGGGAGTACGTGCGCATGCGGCAAAATAAGTACGGGCTCGATCATGGGGAAAAGAAACCGTTTGCGCCTGCGCATTGCGCAGAGCGGGTCCGTTGTTGGGGGTGTTTATTCATGCAACACCATGCTTTGACACGCATGCTTTGGAGGCAACAAAATACTCAAAGATTCTACTTCTAGAACTTCGTAGGCCCACTCGACAAGATTTGTTCATAAAATCCCGGCGAAAACCAACAAAGAATCGGACCAACAAGGATAGTCAAAATCAGGATGTGTTTTAATCAAAACTTTCGACAAATTGCGACAAGAAGTGGACCAGTGGTTGAGTGATATGCGTGATAAACGGCTGTGTGGATAATTCCACGTGTCGCCAACGTGTTACGGTGACGCACCGTGCATGGAGCTGTCAGTTGGCCGGGCACGCCCGCGCGTTGTACGGCATGGACTGCTTTCGTATCACGGCACTCTGTGCGTGCAGTTTGTGATATGGTGATCGCAGTTTCATATTTATTTTGTTTAGTTTATTGCTTTTGCTGATTAATAGGCTATCAATCATGTATCTATCTTTGTTCTGAATAAAAAGGTCGATTATTCACAACACGAGAGTTTTGGCTTAACCATACAAGTTTACAGTTTTAAAGAAATAGGAAGGAAGCTGATTATTTTTACAATACGTACATTTTTTTTTTCACTTTGCAATGCTCGTATCACATACAATTCATCAGGCATATGTCTCACAAAGCATCTCAAAATTTGTACATGTACTTCGTTTCGGGACCCCTCTAACAGGTATTGCGTTAATTATTCTCACCTTTAGCATGGAGGTAGAAAATTAACATGTTATGCCTACCAACCGACCCTATTAAATTTAATTTTAACACTGCTGGTTGTTGGATAGAAGTTGAAATGGAGAACAAATTAGGACAATGGGCAAATCTAATCCAGGCATTTATTTACATGTACGTAGAAAAATCTGCGGTCGTAAAAATACGACGCCGAATATAACTCGCAGTGATTTCAATTCAATTCAAGCTTCAGTCTAGCAAAATTGGCACACGTGAAGGGAATTCCCCATTAGGGCGTCTATGCTGGTCTTTTTTCCAGGGTATTTTTGTATTCACGCTGTATATAACATTACACGGTGCACACATATCGCCAATGCTGTGCATGCAAGAGACACGTGATCGGCTGAACTAAAGTCCACAACGCGTCGTGGCTTCACACAGTGTAGTTCCCCGACTCCGTTCATGACGTTCAGTAGACCAGTACAGTCATGCACTGACTGCTAGCTTCGTTGTCTTCGGGCACTGAGTTTTCACGCATGCGGTGCAGATAGCGCGGATCGCATAGACGCGGAGCTCGGAGATATTTACACCGGTATGATAATATACATCACAGCATAAAACTGTTCATTTTTCACACAAAAATAAAACATCGTTTTTACTCGCGCTCTAATAAAAAAAACATGACATTTGTGTATGATAAATTGGGTGTAAAGTTTGCTAATTGACATTGCCGAACATCGGTTCGTCATCGGTTAAACCTTACAAATTTTGACGATCCGATGTTTTGCCGATATTGCCAAACATCGGCCCGATCCGATGTCCGATCCGATCATCGGTTAAACCTTAGAATTATACACATTGAAGGTACAGGAAAAATAAACAAAAGGGCAGCAATCTTTAGCCGTTTCTTTTCCCGACAAAACTTGCACTTCCGGTGATTGGACGTACCTGTTGTAGTCGCCGGGGTCACATAACACCGTCACTCTGGAATGATTCTTGGCAGCGGCTCGAAGTAAAGTTACCCCACCTGTAACCAGAAAATACACAAAATTACACCTGTAATTTCAAGATACGTACAGGCAATCTAGACTAGAAACATTCCTAAATCCACCACTGTGCATTCTTTGAACTTTCAAGGGACATCAAGGTATATGTAACAATGGAGGATCTCCTCATTAAACAGGCATAGGTTTTCAAGCAGACCCAGGTGAAAGAGGAGAATAGTGTGATCACATTTTTTTTTTAAGGACAAAAGTAGGACTTCTGCAGGCTTCCAGGAGTAGTTATCATTGATACTCACGTCCACAGCATCACAAGCCTCATTTGGCATGTCCTGTGCTCCATCCTCAACTAAGCTCTTGGAAGTAAAGTTGCAGTACTCCTGCACCCAAGCCCTTCATTGCGATTCAATATTCAATAAGGTTTCATTTTTCGGAGTTGTGGGACAAAAAGTAGGGAAAAAAATAAGATTTTTTTTAAAGTAGGAAAAGTAAGAGCAAGGTAACAAAATTAGGAAAAAGTAGAATATTTGAAAGCCTGCAGGCAAATATTAGCGGTAACACTTTTTTGTTTGGTATTAGTATAACCCACCAGGTTATACTACAAAGCTAGAAATCCACATTTATCTTGGACCAGCTTTAGAGAGGACTTTGCTGTCGGCACACAATCAAGAGTACTATTAAATTAACGGATGCTTCAATTTTTGTTCAAGTCCACCCTGCCCTTCCAACAGTCTTACGCACTCACTTACCGATGTCGATTTGTTCCACTGCCACAGGCACAGTCACATCGGGCTTAGCGATAGTGGACTCGAATGGATAAAGATTGCACGCCACCAACCTGTACAAGAAATACATGTACGTTTGTGGGCCACGTTTGAAGGCAGAAATGAACATACATGTATACTGAACGGCAAAAGAAACGTCAAGATTTTTAAATCGTCGACATAACTCAACCACAAGAGTTGTACATGTATCGTTTTCGGGATATATACAGTCTAACATCAATCTGAATCATGACTGTACATGATTCAGAATGATGTTAAACTGTATATTTCCCGAAAACGTACAACTCTTGTGGTTGAGTTATGTCGACGATTTAAAATCATGTTTCTTTTGCTGTTCAGTATATGTTGACTCTTACTGCTTGACAATGGCATGCTTGTCCCTAGTGTAATGCCTTTTTGTCCGTATGACCGACCCTAATGGCCAACACTAATAGGGTGTAAACAAGTGTGGTGTGCTGACAAAAACAAATACCCCGCTGAGCATGTACAAATCTTATGACTGATGTTTTAGGTGAACTGTATAGAGTACCGAAGTAATGACGTCAATCAATGCAATGTTTGGAACCAGAATACATTCTAAACTGCATGTGTTTAGAACCATTGCCCCGGCAACTGACATCAGACTTCGGTACTCTATTATACACAATTGTGACCTTGACCTTTGCCCTAAATACAATAGGCGTCATGGGAGTACAAAGAGCAATCCACACCATAGTTTATATGTCAAGTATTTCTCAAGTTAGTGCACTGACAACATTTCTATTGTTTCAGCCATCGGGACCTTGGCCTTTGACTTGCTTGCTTCGTCAATAACAAATCCCAAAAATACATTACAATATTAAAGCCCAAACATTTGATTGAGGCATTTGGTTGGGGGCATTTGCCATGCATAATCATTAAATGTAATCATTCACGGAAATAGGACAGATGGTCTCTATAGCCATACCTCCCACCACACACCCACACACAAATATTTGAAATTCAAAATATTTTTTAACAAGACAGCAAATTTCCCACTTTGACTTGTCTGGCTTGCATTACTGTTCATTGAGTTTTGGCTTGTATGGCCAATTCAATGAATGATATATCCGTGCAGAACGTGCTTGATAAAATTATTTTGGTCTGCCTACCTGCTGAGTGGTCCAGTGGATATTTATATGAAATACAAGGTCACCCCCCCCCCCCCCCCCCCCCTCGAAACAGTCGTTCAAAATATGACCTGGCATCACACAATTTGTGGAATGTGAACAATTGCGATTATTTTATTTCCTGAAAGCATACAGTGTACATTAACCCTAACCCTAACCCTGCCAGATTGCAGCACAGTGCATCTGTGCTGACAGCTCCACTTTGCTGGACTCTGCACACAAGTCAAAGAGACAAAATATGCAAACGTGCCCTGGAGGGTTAGGGTTAAAAGATTTAATTTCATGCATCGTGTGTGTTGCTTTAGCTCATTCCTGGCCGACTCTGTAGCTCTTTGAAGATGCTCGAGTCCCGACCACTTGTTTTGAGCTGTACAGACTGTACTCAGTAAAAAAAAAACAATCCCTCAATACTGACATTTCATGATTGAATTCAGTTTTAAAACTTTGAGATATGATATTGAGGGGTTTTTAGATTTAAAAACATTAAAATCTCACAATCAAAGTAACACTGAAAAATGTTATTTTTGCTTTTTATTTTATTGGGCAATGTGACATAACTATTATTATTGGCTGCTTCGGTTTTTTTTTTTTTTATTCCGCAATCTTTGCGGAAAAGGTATTGTTTTTGTTCTTCCTTTTGTTTCTTCTCCCCCAAATCCCATAGACTTTGTACACCTTTTGCTGTGCGGCAAATCTTCATCATAATTTGCCGGAACAAAGATCCCATACTAAAGGTGTGCATCGAACCGTGACGTCATGATGACATCACGTGACGCCATCTTAAAGGTATATTTTTGAAGGACCCATATCTAGAGAACTGTCAGTCCGATTGAGTTCAAAGTTGCTATGTTGGTAGGCCAGCAAGTGTTATAGATGAAAATCATACGATTTTATAGCAAATTTTTGAACCTTTAACCCTAACCCCCTTGGCATTTTTACTAGGAAGTGTCCTCAACCTGTAAAAATCCAACATGTAAAGTAATGGTGCCATGGCGCTACAGTCCTGAACCCATCAAAATAAGACAAAACCTGCTGTTGGAGTTTGTAAGGCTTGGGGTAAAGCTATATCTCATCAACAGAACATGCTAATTTCGAAATTCTTTTTGTAATAGGCTTGTTAGGTCATAGGCAGGCCTCGAAATAGTACTAGCCTGGCGTACAAATTCCAGTGAAAAACGCTCCGGGCTACCTAAACATGGTTTCTTGGTTGCCCGGTGGGCTAGTGAACAATTCAGTAACCTACCTGTTATAATTTAGATCAAAATAATGCTTTCGGTAATAATAAATACAGGATCGCCAAAAACTGAGTCATTGTGAATGTGTTTTTATTTGGGTTTTTCCAACGTGATACTTGCGCGATATACTCAAGCGATAAGAGACCGCACGCGCTGGCGCCACCACGAACAGAGTAGACTGGTGGGCTGTAGTAAGCATAGCACAGTAGAGCGCTCACGGCGAGGTACCGCACATGTGCACACTATTCTCGTTCACATCGTTTATCAATTTTTCTAACCTACAGCTACATGTAGCTGTACTGTGCGTTGTGGGAGTCACTTAAAAAGCGTTTGATACAAAGGCTACAGAAAGCCGCGTGTAAACAGCGCCCTCTGTAATCTCAATAAAGTTTTTCGCATTGCCACCGCGCACCAAGCAACGTTAATTCATCATCCGATATCCGTATCCAAGCAAAATGTGGCGATTTCTACCAAATGTCAGTAACCCAAACGAGTGTAAAGATGGGTCAAAGAGAGCGTATGATCAATCGTATGACAAAAATAAAAGGCAACGAGTTTACAGGCGGGAGTGGGAACGGCAATTTCAGTGGCTGGAATACAGTGAAAAGGAAAAAGTGATGTACTGCAAGATCTGTCGCGGATCGGGTACAGGGCCGGGATCGGGAAGGAAAGTGAACTTATTCTACGAGGGCACTGACAATTTCAGGATTGATTCTGTCAAAGCTCATGATCGATCCGATTCACACACTACAGCGAGGTCTCGGCATGCTGCAAGCCATATGGAACCAGGATCCAGCAAAGCTGAAAAAATGCTTCAATCCATGAATGAAGCCGTCATCAAAAAATTGGCGATTCTTTTTCGCAATGCCCACGCTATGGCGAAACACTGCCGACCGTTTACCGACTTCGTTTGGATGGCAGAATTGGATGATGCCAAAGGACTTGATGTTGGAAAATCTTACCGTTCAGACAGATCTGCCCAGCAGTTCGTGCATTTCATCGCAGAGGTTTGTAATGTGTTTTTTTCCATATGGGAAAGAGTTCCATTCGCATATTATAATGATCGCTAATTTTTCTGATAATGGCATTTTGCAATTTATGATTTATTTTCGAGAGATAAACAGTTCGCCAAATCTGATGGAAAAAAATTAATTATTTATTTACTTGGAAAAAAAAACAGTTTTTCAAGTGATGTTCAACAATGTGCTTTTGTAACGTGAACCTGGATGTCATGACTGAAAATCTGGATTTTTTGGTACATTTTTATTATAGGCTGAAAGACACAAACTTCAGAAAGCTGTAGATAAAGCAAGTTTCATCTCAGTTATCTCCGACGGAACAACAGATGCATCAGTAACAGAGGCTGAAATTGTCTATATTAGATATTCCATTGATGGTACCCCCCACACAGATTTGGTTGCAGTGAAAAATGTCATTACAGCCAATGCACCTTCAATCAAGCAAGCAATCATTGACAGTTTGCAAACAAATCTTGACATTAATGACACAGTTCTTGTAAAGAAACTTGTTGGTTTTGGTAGCGACGGAGCATCAGTTATGCTAGGAAAGAACAATGGAGTGGCTAAACTTCTCAAAGACAAGTTCCCTGTACTCCAGGCAGTTCATTGCACAGCCCATAGACTAGAACTTGCCTTTAAAGATGCTGTGAGCAAAGTGCCGCTGTACAAATCACTTAGTAGCCTGCTTCTGAATCTGTACTTATTCTATAAGAACAGCTCAAAAAATCGAAGTGGACTTAAAGAAGCTGCAAAGGCCATGAATCAGACAGCTGTCATTCCAACACGTGTTGGAGGCACAAGATGGTTGCCACATGTGGAACGAGCATTGAAGCAATTGATCAATGGCTACACACCACTGCTTTGTCACCTTCATCAGGTATAACAATGCTATTAAATACGTGATTATTTTGTACTTTTTAATTTAAAAATCAAATAAGTTAAGAGGGCCTAATATTTCGATCTTAACAAGATCTTCAGAATTTAAAAGTTAGGTAAATTAATTATGCCTCTGAAGAGCTGGTTAAGACCGCAACTCAGACAGTCTTATTTTTTCAGGTCAATTATCTAATCCAAAAGCATTAATCTTTCCGTTAATCTTTCAAATTTCTTATTTATTCACAGTTAGAGTTGCAGCAGGGGGTCACTGGTGAGGCTCAAGCAAAGGCGAAGAACTTCCGGAGGCAGCTACACAGAAAAGACCTTGTACAATTTGCCCACTTCATGCTGGATACAATCCATATCCTGTCCAAGGTCTCCTTTGCAGCACAACTTACTAACTCAACCGTGGCTGATGTTGCGGCATCGATTGAGTCTGCACAGTCTGTACTGTCCAAATATGAAACTAAGTAAGCAACAAAGTTATCAATTAAGTAAAAGTAATAATAATTAAGAAAATAAGAAAATACAAGAAATATTTTATTGAAGGATTCTAGTTAATTTTGTGTAAATATTATGGAACTTATTGTTTCATCTCATTTCTAAAGGAGGACGATGCCTAGGCTCAAATCCCTAGAACATGCAACAGAATTTAAAGGAGAGCCACTAGGTGATACAGGCAACAGCAACAACTCAGTAGTGCAAGTGCTTCAGGGTCTGCAGGCCTCATCACTCAATGGAAGATTTTCTGATATGAAGACTGGTACACTTCAAGCTCTCAGAATATCCAGTTTCAAGTTTTGGCCTGCAAAGAAAGATGAGATGCAAGGTGGTATTTTACATTCATTAAAAATTCATATTTGTTATTCATATAAATATATACACCAATAAATTAATTTAATCATTTAAATTAACTTACCTGCTCTTTTCAAACAGACTTTGGAGATGAAGAAGTCCAGTTTCTCAAAGTACTTTTTGAGCCAGCTTTAAAAGCTGCAGATGTTGCTTTGGAGGATTTGGAGGTGGAGTGGAATTTGATGAAGAACAAGGTATACAAGGTATATAAGTGTATACAAGGTACGTCATGTATTACTGTGTAACTCACTGTTCAATCAATTACAACGTACAGTACTAAAATAAATATTATCATGAAATAAATAGTTAACTTATAAAGTTCAATGTGTTGCTTGATTTACTTTTTTAGGCACAAAATTGTCACTGAAGCACAGTGGAATGAAATCCTCCCCAACATAGCCACCTTCATAAATCTGCTTCTGACCATACCCGCAAGTTCGGCCGAAGCAGAAAGGGGGTTTAGCAGAATGAAACTTCTGAAGACGAAGTCTCGAACATGCCTCAAGGATGATCGGGTCAGTGACCAGTTGGTTGTTATGCTACAGACCCCTCCCATAAAGGAGTTTGACCCAATGCCAGCAATAAACTTGTGGAACTGTCATGGGGGAGCAAGGAGGATCAAGAAGGAACATGACCCCCAAGACCTGTTGGTACAAGATAGTGATAATTCATCGGATGAAGATCAGGCTCAAGCTCATGGCAGTGATTCTGGCAACTCGGACACATCAAATGAACAAGATGACTCTCCAGTTGAATATGATCCTGACTCCGTGACCAGTGATTCAAGCTACTTTTAACTTGACAGTACATGCCTCTTAAGTCATTTACCATCAGCCTTTTATTTTCCGAAATATCAGCTAAACATATATTTTGGGGTTTTCTTATTATTTATATACGGGCTAGTAAAACTCTAAACGGGCTAGTAAAATCTTCAGTTAACTAGCCCAGTGGGCTAGCCAGGAAAAAAAGTTAGCGCAAGGCCTGCATAGGTACTTACTACTTACATAAATGTGAAAAATGTGTGACGTCATAATAAATGTGCTTTTTTGAAACACAAGAGTAGGTCCGATCGTCAAGAAAAATTGGTTGGTAGGTAGATATTGTCACTAGCATGCAAAATCCGAAGCGGCATCATGGTGACGTCATCGGCTGATTTTCAAGCAATTTCTTAATGTTTTAAATTTCATTCTCTCAAAATGTTACACTGTCATTTATCAGATTGAAAATAAAAAACCCGAAACTGCCATGTGTTTGTCCATGTGACAAACACATAACATGTCTAGTTATTTTTTTTTTTGGGGGGGGAAGGGGTTGGGGGGGGGGGGGGGGGGGGTTGGGGGGGGGGGTTGGGGGGTTGGGGGGGGGGGGGGGGGGGGGGGTTGGGGGGGGGGGGGTTGGGGGGGGGGTTGGGGGGGGGGGGTCTGTGCTTTCCCCTTAATACTTCTATCAGCTTCCTGGGAACCCTTTTGTACTGACTAGTGCTCAGAAAAATTCCAGCATTTACCTGACAAACTGGAATCCCTGCTGGTTCATATCTGCCACATCCTGCTCAATCTTTCGGGACAGTATTCCTGAAATAACAGACATCATAGCAAGCGTTAATTTAAGACTGCAAATCGTTGTACTTCTTGACAAATTCTCTATACGTCATGGCCCGCGTTCCGTCAAATAGTCCCAGGCCATGTGCAGCTGGCTGGCGGACGTATACACGGCGCAGTAAGTATCGTGCATCCTCTGAACCGACTTGTTTTTCGCATTATAAATGCATGCATTATTGCACAAATCAAAATAATTTGATTTGGTCCTGTTATATAAAATTGCATTGGATATCAAATTCCACCAGTGCGTGATACCCCGATTCTTCAAGTCAAATTGCCGATACCAGAATTTTCATATTTTTATTTCGCCCCCAGTAAATTTTTTACGCGATTTGTACAGTTTATCCGGAACAGTTTTTGTCGAGTGACTGAATGTTTTTAAGATGAACACAATGGTGTATCCAATTACTGACACTAGAACATCGATATATTACCCCTTATGTTAGAATTTTACCCTCAAAGTTAGACAAGAAAATCGTCAAAATTTACCGAAATTCAGCTGGCCGTATTTAAACAAGGAAAGTTCTTCTGTCGTTGATTTTTTTTATCGACTGCAGAAATCCCTGATCAATAAAATGGTGACTAGAAAAAGCCTTATCACCGTAACCAGGAAATAGTAATTACTCCGCCTTTGCATTTTTCACGAGTACGGCCGGGAGTCAAACTTTCGGCCGGTCACAGCGCGCGACAGAAAATCAGTTCCGCAAATAGCGCCTCCAATGAAGGTTCGCGTGAATCTGCCTAATATAATATACACAGAGTGGTTTCTATGGCTAACAAGGGTATGTTTTGTTCCGTGGAATTAAAAGTTACATCTGTGGTCTCCAAAAGTCTATTTTATTGTTGGTGCTTAATTTACAATCCAGATTTCATGCACGTGCCACCAACGACCGCTGCTGTTATCGTGCCCAGTTGCTGCACACTGTTTTCCACTGGCACGTGGTGTTCGATAGTCTTGAATAATTTAATTTATTCATTTATTCCTTGCCAACTGATTGGCTGGTGGGAGAGTGATAAATGGTTGAATCCAAGAAGGGGGTTTCTGTGAAATTCTCTATTATTAATGCGAATATTAAACCCAATCTGTCGCATGTTGTCAACAAATGCACGTGGCGAACTCTGATGGGTGTTATCCCGATTTTCGGTCATGTGTCGGCCACAACTTCCACGTTCAATAGACCCAAGACGTAATGACGTCACGCTGATAATTAATACCATGGACGCCTACAATCACACACGATGAGCTGTCAAAAACATCGTCTTGTGTTTGTACACACGGATGCTCCACACACGTTTGTCTTCTCTCGAAACGAATTTTGCTGCACGTTAGCTGCATGTACATTTGTACGTGCATTGTATACTGTACACTGGGAATAACACGATGGCATTCACATGTCGATCGTTGCGTGCATATTGAATTGAATAAATCGGGTGCGCGTTGTGATAAGTTGTTCAACATGGGAAAATATATAACAGTTACGTCAGGCCTAAAAGAAAGTATGTGCACGGCGTGCACGTTGTACCCGAGGTTTACATACACAGAGGAAAAAGTACATGCACCAGTGCATACGTGCACCCGTCTAAATCGACCAGTCAGTGGGGCAGTTTCAATTCAATTACTGTACGATAAATATTAGAATCCTCATCTGTAAACGAAGCGGTACAAATGGACAAAATGACCAAATATCACGATTCTGTTTATGGTAAGTGAGGAATCACTAATTTCACAGGCTAGTAAGGAATTCGCTATGCAATGTGCACAACCAGAAACCTAGGATTACGTGCTTTGTTAACGCAGAATTTCTTAGCTCAGCTTGCACATAACTGCAGGCAGTGAGCAGAGAAACCAAATTTGGCCCTGTTCCGCATGCATTGCTAGTGTAACTGTCTGTTTGAAACCAAAGAAGATGGAACCTTGCACGTTACTACTATACATGTATATTAAATACAACAATTCTTACCGGCATGAACGGCGGGATGGAGAGTTTTGACCCGCCCACCCAGCATCTCTGGGGCTCCAGTTACCGAGGCAACATCACTACAAATTCGGGCAGACAGAAGAAATAAAATGTCAACTTTTGCTCTTTCATTTTCATCATTTACAGGAGCATGTAGTCAGGGGCATCGCTCAACTATTTTGAATACGGGGGGTTAATTATCATCACATGATTTGATGACCTGGTGTGTGAAAATAAAAACAAAACATTTGAAAAACAGGTGGGGTGGAGGAGGCCTGTGGAGGGGTGGGTCTGTGTGGGGGGGGGGGGGAGGGGGGTACAGAGAGGGGGTTCAGAGAGGGGGTTCAGAGAGGGGGTTCAGAGAGGGGGTTCAGAGAGGGGGTTCAGAGAGGGGGTTCAGAGAGGGGGTTCAGAGAGGAAGGTACAGAGAGGAGGGTGGGGGTTATTTCACATTAAGCGAGCAATTTTAGAGATTTATGACTTAATGTATCAGTAAACAAGCTGCACTGAAAACTCTGAATTTGCTTTCGCCTTGTCCACGATTTTGCCTTTAGCTTTTGAAAATAAGTTTCAATTAATACTGGCCTCCTCACATCAAAAGCGGTCCATCAAAAATAACCCTTGCATGATCTTGATTCCCACGACTTATTTTTCCCAATTGGTAACTCTGGTACCTGGCCTTGGATGCACAGCTCTATGATACGTCTTACCTAACTGGAATACCAGCCTCTTTGATGGCTTTGGCTGTGCCTCCTGAAGCCACAAGCTGAAGTCCGATAGCCTGTAGACGTTTGGCAAAGTCAACCAGACCAGCTTTATTGGACACACTCAATAGAGCTGCAACAAATAATCAAACGTGGACAAGAATTTATGATATCACAGCACTTGCAGTTTTGCTTATTTCGTGCTTTGATTTTCAGACATCTGAAAGATGTTGGAAATTCTACATGTATACTCAATATAGTTTGATAGGTCATCTGTATTATGTGTGTATTTAACGTTGAGAAAATCTTAGCCCTAGAAGTTTGGCATGATAGCGACAGCGCCGCGACATTCTCAACCATTTAAATAAGGGTACAATGGAATTTAGCGGTATGTGTCGGTCACTATACAACTTGTTTACAAGGCTGGGCACGTGTGACTTTTCCTTTAGGAAACAGTCGCCATCATACGGGAAGCTGGGCGGTACTTAGGCTACATGTAGGAGTACACGTAATGCCATATGCGAAGTCAAGTTGGGTCACGATTTAAATAATATGTCAAACAACAATATGTGTCGACGATGAGTGCTTATCAGAATTTAACAGGAATTTTTACTTTTCATCCAGATTGTAGGTAAACCTTGGTTCCTCCATCTTAATCCTCAAACTACTCGTAACTTAGGTGGCATATCTAGTAGTCCGAGTAACTTGGACCCTACAACTTGCGTCATGCCGTTATGCTATGCAAAGTCACGAATGCAACTGTCATGACTGTACAGAGTGTAGGCGTGGAATACGCGTTTGGATTGCATTTATGACTTTACTTCCGATCGCCACTTTGCCCCAACGCCTAATTCGTAACGGTAAGGCCGAAAAAAACAAAAACATGTTTCACGTCCGGGTTTTCAAAAAAAAAAAAAGGAGGAAGAGGGGCTTTTTATTTTCAAGATGGCCGTCATTTAAAAAATGGGTTGCTACATGTATGCAGCTCCAAGGGGAAAACATGATACACATGTGCCTTGTATAAATTAATAGACGAAGGGGAAGATATGACGTCATGCCGACGGTGAGAATACCGGTTCACGGTAGTCCGAGTAACTTGGACCCTTTATCGCCTTTTTAAACATTTGGACATGATCTGGCGATAGTAGGGTCCAAGGCAAAGTGTGCGATCTACTCGGAATTAATCCAAACTGTTTGAAGACCCAACAAAAACATCAAATTTCACCCTTAAAACGGCCACCAAAATACTAGATATGCCACCTGTACCTGAGAGACAAGTGGAGTTCCATGATTAAGATGGAGGTACTAAGGTTTACTTGGATGTTTTTATTGGGCCTTCAAACAGTTTTAATTACTTCCGAGTAATTCCGAGTAACGTTAGATCGCACACTTTGCCTTGGACCTATCACCAGATCATGTCCAAATGTTTAAAAAGGCGATAAAGGGTCC
Source organism: Hippasteria phrygiana (assembly GCA_037893225.1). Lineage (NCBI taxonomy): Eukaryota > Metazoa > Echinodermata > Asteroidea > Valvatida > Goniasteridae > Hippasteria > Hippasteria phrygiana. Next base: position 338,407 of record JAZGUH010000001.1, read on the forward strand.
AACATGTCTAAGCATAGAGCTACCCCTAGAAATATGGGGCTCCTACCGGAACCCCATAGAAAGAAGCCTATTTTCCCCATAGGCTAGTACAGCATGATGCGACTGTTGCCGGCCGGCCGCATGTGCGCGGGTCGGACCAGACAAGCTTATGATTATTCATGTCAAAAATCTGAAGTACGGCACGCACGCGCGGCATGCACTGCCGTCGTGTCCGTTACCGTCCGCATCGCGTGCAGCGATCACTACGTACACCACGTATGTTTCCTCCGCCAACTTAGTTTTGCTCATTGTGCAGATCTACAATTTACCCTTTGTGCTGTACAAGTGACGTCAGATCAGTTTCTTTTTTAAGCAATGAGGTGCGTATTTGCGTTTGAATAGGCATAATGGTGTTGCGTAATTGAATTGCATATTAGCCTTTTACAAGCAGTGATATTCGTTGATTTCCTCTGTTGCTGTCATACTTTTCATGAGATTCTTTGGAAGCGGGGTTTTGTACAAGAATGCGAATCCCATGGAAGTGAAGCTAACGACCAACTTTCACCTTCCTGGTGATTATTAGTGTGCAATATTTTTTTGGGGTCAGATTCACGAGTTCAAACCCGGTGTAGGTTGTGCTTCGATTCTGTAGCAGCAATTGATTAACTGAACCAGCGGTCCCGGTGATTTTCGAATAGTGCATAATTCAATAGCTTTTAATCATATCGATACCAATCACTATAGAAATATGCCAAGAATCGATGCTATCTACTTCCGACTTTACCTGACAACATGAAACAAAGAAATCAATAAATATTACTTTAAAAAAAACTCTGCACGCCTGATTTTATGATGTGTGTCTTGGGAAACTTCTTGTGCACATATATTTCTGGGGTACATTGACAGAAAACCCCGGAAGAGATAATTTGAATGGTGTCATAGCATTTGTACAGTATTTTGGCAACACGTCTAGTAGCAGCCCGATGCAAGACTATCTCACAGACATTATTATCAATGGCTACGGCTCTTTACCGTAGCCTGTCAATGGCCAAATTCGAAGCCGTAGCCACAACAGATCCGATCCAAGCAACGGCTTATACTGTGCGACTGCAGCATACCAGCCTGTGAATAAACTAAACTGATACATCCGCAATACACCTCAACATACGTTTTTACGCGACACGTACATGTACCCAGTACATGCACAGTGATCGATGCGCGCGAAGTAAATGTAAATGAGAATATTACGGATTTTGGGGAAAACTGTGCAGCGGTTTTCGTGCGCACAATGTAAATGTGAGTGCATGGAAATGACATTCCTATTCTTGCTGTACTACTACTGGGAAAAATAGGCTTCTTTCTATGGGGTTCCGGTAGGAGCCCCATATTTCTAGGGGTAACGCGTACGTTAGGTTTCCGGTAGTCATGGTATAGTCGAACTCCCCATTATTGCGGCAACTCTATTATCGCGGCATTGGAAATATCTCCTTTTTTTGCGTTGCCAAAACTCCTTCGTGTGGCGATTTTTCATCCAGTTCATCAGGCATTTAGGATTTCCTGCCGAGTTAAAAATGACGATTATAAAATGTTGTGTTGGGACTTTTAATGATTTTTAATAAATATTCACGTTTTCCAAAACTTGTAAATTTTGCCTCACCGTGTCTGCTAAAATGTACTGTCTATATTTTAACACAAATCTTTAATGGTGGACTGTCCATTAAAGTTCCATTGTCTGATTCCCATTCTACAGCTGCAAATGCAAAATGACGCCGAAGGACGATATTTCCACCGCGAAATCGAAAAAACTTTTACGGGATAAAAATAAGGACAGTGCGTTAAAAAAATAAAACGACGCACCGTGTAAAGTGAATGGCGCCCCCAATCGTCAATCAGCAGACTTGTCTCAGTGAATTTTGTCCCCTTCACCAGGGGGGATAGAGTGTTAAGAAATCATCATGCAGGCCTAATCGTCTTTAATCAACTAAAACTTTACAGTGAAAATATACTTTATTCAGGGGATGTTTTGGTCAAACTATAACTATTTTCTTTCTTTCTTTCTTTATTATTCGGCATTCAGCCGGGATAGCCCACGAAAGTCTTTTGACTTATTTCCAGTGGGGTCCCATGATAGAAGATGAGGAGGAAGGAAGTTACAGTTTTAGACGTGGGAGGAAAACCCCAGAGAATAATTCTGGAGAAAACCCACGGAATCAGGTAGGGACTGAAAACCCAATCCACATGTTGGCCCCAACCGGGATTCGAACCAGGGTCACAGTGGTGGAAGGCGAGGAAAGCACCACTACACCAACCTGATTCCCCTGACTATGAATAAAAAAGTTGAGATCATTGTAAAATCCACTTCCCACATACCGCGATATCATGATAAACCTTTTCGACATTCTCAAAAAAAAGTCAAAGCATAATGGGAACTGCATCACTCAGCCCATCATGGAGGAAGGCCTTCCCTCCATGATCAGCCCTAACTGGCATTAGAGCAAGCACATTAGAACGGACGTGATTGGTCGCATTGGTCACATGTTCGTTGTCATGCTTGCAAAAATCCTCTTCTGATTGGCTAATAATGTGACATTACTAGCTGTTCTAATTCCAGAATTTTGCATTCATCAGTAACAAGTACCCTGAGAGGGATTCCCCAATTATTTCTTTTATTTTTATTGCCATTTAAAAAAAATAGATTTTTCTGGTTATTTTCCTTATGACGTTCCATGCAAAGATATGTGAAAAGGGTATCGCTCAACTCATGACAGATATTTAGCATAAAATCAATTAATATTTGGACTGGTTCACAGTGCCATAGGTTTGTGTAGTCCGAGTAACTTGGACCCTTCATATCGCCTTTTTTAACATTTGGACATGATCTGGCGATAGTAGGGTCCAAGTCGATTGTGCGATAGAGAATGGCCAAACACAAAATCCCCCCAAAAAACATCAGAATTCAACCTTGCAACGGCCACCAAAATACTAGATACGCCACCACCTGACCAAGTGGAGTTCCGTGATCAGATAAATGTACCAAGGTTTACTTAACATCCAAATAAAAAGTGAAATTTTACCGTTTATTTCCCAGAGACCCCCGCAGAACATGTCTTTCCGCCGTTTTGAAGTTCAAAAAGTGACTCCTCCATCTTGCATGACGTACGTCACCCTGATGCGCAGCGCCCGCATGCACCGCCCGACAACCTGCCGGCGACTGCTTCGCGAGTGGTAAAACGGTCGCTGTACGTGTTCGTGTGTAGATCATAGAGTTATACATGTAGCATGTGTAGTATATTGATTCGAGGTTTCACGCGCGTCATGAGGTAGGAAATTCTTCACGAAACAGTCGCCGGCATAAACAGGTTGTCGCGCGGTGCATGCTAGTCTTGGTTCCAAGACGTCCTTAGCGCGGTGCGACGTACAGCGCGCACGGCATGGCAGCACCCTCTAGCTACACAAACACAAACTGGCGAGAGGGCGCTGTCGGCCGGCCGTGCGCGCTATATATACGTCGCACCGCTAAGAACGTCTTGGAACCTAGACTAGGTGCATGCGGGCGCTGCGCATCAGGGTGACGTACGTCATGCAAGATGGTAGTCCGAGTAACTTGGACCCTTCATATCGCCTTTTTTAACATTTGGACATGATCTGGCGATAGTAGGGTCCAAGTCGATTGCACAATAGAGAATGGTCAAACACAAAATCCCCCCAAAAAACATCAGAATTCAACCTTACAACGGCCACCAAAATACTAGATACGCCACCACCTGACCAAGTGGAGTTCCGTGATCAGATAAATGTACCAAGGTTTACTTAACATCCAAATAAAAAGTGAAATTTTACCGTTTATTTCCCAGAGACCCCCGCAGAACATGTCTTTTCGCCGTTTTGAAGTTCAAAAAGTGACTCCTCCATCTTGCATGACGTACGTCACCCTGATGCGCAGCGCCCGCATGCACCGCCCGACAACCTGCCGGCGACAGCTTCGCGAGTGGTAAAACGGTCGCTGTACGTGTTCGTGTGTAGATCATAGAGTTATACATGTAGCATGTGTAGTATATTGATTCGAGGTTTCACGCGCGTCATGAGGTAGGAAATTCTTCACGAAACAGTCGCCGGCATAAACAGGTTGTCGCGCGGTGCATGCTAGTCTTGGTTCCAAGACGTCCTTAGCGCGGTGCGACGTACAGCGCGCACGGCATGGCAGCACCCTCTAGCTACACAAACACAAACTGGCGAGAGGGCGCTGTCGGCCGGCCGTGCGCGCTATACGTCGCACCGCTAAGAACGTCTTGGAACCTAGACTAGGTGCATGCGGGCGCTGCGCATCAGGGTGACGTACGTCATGCAAGATGGAGGAGTCACTTTTTGAACTTCAAAACGGCGAAAAGACATGTTCTGCGGGGGTCTCTGGGAAATAAACGGTAAAATTTCACTTTTTATTTGGATGTTAAGTAAACCTTGGTACATTTATCTGATCACGGAACTCCACTTGGTCAGGTGGTGGCGTATCTAGTATTTTGGTGGCCGTTGTAAGGTTGAATTCTGATGTTTTTTGGGGGGATTTTGTGTTTGACCATTCTCTATTGTGCAATCGACTTGGACCCTACTATCGCCAGATCATGTCCAAATGTTAAAAAAGGCGATATGAAGGGTCCAAGTTACTCGGACTAGCAAGATGGAGGAGTCACTTTTTGAACTTCAAAACGGCGAAAAGACATGTTCTGCGGGGGTCTCTGGGAAATAAACGGTAACATTTCACTTTTTATTTGGATGTTAAGTAAACCTTGGTACATTTATCTGATCACGGAACTCCACTTGGTCAGGTGGTGGCGTATCTAGTATTTTGGTGGCCGTTGTAAGGTTGAATTTAGTCCCAGTAACTAGGACCCTTCATATCGCCTTTTTTTAACATTTGGACATGAACTGGCGATAGTAGGGTCCTAGCGAATTGTGCACAAAAAATGGCACGGTTGCAAAATCGACAACATTCACATGACATTAGGCTCCAAAAACATGGTAAAAACATTCCAAACGAGAAAGAAAGTTACCCCGATTAGATCTATACATTCATGGCATTCCCTAAGGCCGCTTAAATTGTTCTCAACAACCGTTAATTTGACCAAAAAAATCATGATTGCTTACCGCTGAAATTTGCCAGGCACCGTTCGCCATCGAATTTTTGGTTAAGCCCGGTTCGGACCGACTCGGCTCGGGAGGGCGCGTCTGACGTCACAGTCATGCAAACAACAAATCACGCATTATCAACGACTGTTTCATGGTACCATCTTCCAATGGGTCGTCTACAACTTGGTTGTATTAAAAGCCCATACTGTCGCACGTACATATATCGCACCATGAAACAGTCGTTGATAATGCGTGATTTGTTGTTTGTATGACTGCGACGTCAGACGCGCCCTCCCGAGCCGAGTCGGTCCGAAACGGGCTTAACCAAAAATTCGATGGCGAACGGTGCCTGGCAAATTTCAGCGGTAAGCAATCATGATTTTTTTGGTCAAATTAACGGTTGTTGAGAACAATTTAAGCGGCCTTAGGGAATGCCATGAATGTATAGATCTAATCGGGGTAACTTTCTTTCTCGTTTGGAATGTTTTTACCATGTTTTTGGAGCCTAATGTCATGTGAATGTTGTCGATTTTGCAACCGTACCGTTTTTTGTGCACAATTCGCTAGGACCCTACTACTATCGCCAGTTCATGTCCAAATGTTAAAAAAGGCGATATGAAGGGTCCTAGTTACTGGGACTAGGTTGAATTCTGATGTTTTTTGGGGGGATTTTGTGTTTGACCATTCTCTATTGTGCAATCGACTTGGACCCTACTATCGCCAGATCATGTCTAAATGTTAAAAAAGGCGATATGAAGGGTCCAAGTTACTCGGACTAAGGTTTGTGTATAAATTTATACATGTAATACCTCCATGGTCCTACTTAGCATGCTTAACGTTTACCTTTTAATACCTCCATGCTTTTTAATACCTCCATGCTTAGACCATGCTTAGAGTTAGACTAGATAGAGCAAAGTTACTCGGACCATGGAGGTGCTCGGACTAACGTTAGGTTCACCCCAAAATAACTGCCAAAACAAAATACATTAACATTTATGAAGATTGCTTACCAATTTCACCGCTTGCCATGACTGCCTAATATTTGTTCTTGCTCATTCGAAGTTTATGGAAAGACTAATGTCAGTTAGTATTCGTACCGTTCGTGCACGTACGTCCACGTGCGCTCAAATTTCAAGGTCGATTTTATTGTAATTGATGCTGCGTCACAGTACATGCTCAACACCTGGCTGATCCTGGCCCTAAATTTCACCTGGCTGATCCTGGCCCTAAATTTCGGGCCTGAATTCAGGCTAGCCTGATTTTCACGTCAGGATATTTTTACGTTCAGTGGCTTCGCCCGCATTTACCCATACGGTGGCCGATAGACAACGCAACTATAAAATATCAATGTAGATCAGTTGTATCTTGATTTTAAGTAACATATTAAGGAAATAGGCCTACTGTTAATTTCGGCAGATGGTGCCGAATTCATATTGAGAAAAGCAAAAATCCATTATAGTAAATAAATCAAATAAAATAAAATAGAAACACTATTTTGTAGCCTTACGTACTTGTATTACGAACGGGGGCGCTGTTCATCATGGCCAGGTTATGATGTGACACATCACTTCTAATGGACGAAATATATACCTTTTCCCATCAATTTCGCATATTTTGTTGAAGAAATGCCCATATTTATCATGAAACTGAAGGCGCCCCGAATAAACTGTGCATAAACAGTGTCAGCCTCATTAATCTTAAATAGATTTTTAATTTTAAACAAAACGCTCAAAGTCAGTCTTAAAGAGGCGCAGAATGCAGTTTTTCCAACTATTTTGTTACATTATATATAAATGCCAGAAAATTCTAATTATTATTAATGAACTTTGAAGAACAACACCTGAACTGGATCTGAAAAGCGCCCCAATGAAATAGTAAAGAAATAGTGTCCGTCTAATAGATTTTAAATAAAGACAGTTTTTCGGTGAAAAAAAGTTAAAAACAAGTCACAAAAGTCATAATGACGTTTTTAAAACAATTTTGTACCATTCTTAATTCCCGAAAATTGCCATTTTTATTAATGAACTTGTAAGAACAACACCTGAACTGCATGTGAAAAGCGCCCCGAATGAAATAGTGAAGAAAGAGGTCAGTCTACTGAATTCTAAATAAAGACGGATTTTCGGTTAAAATGGCTAAAAATCAGTCACGTAAAGTCAGAATGCCGTTTTTTCAACAATTTTGTACTATTCTTAATGCTCAAAAATGAAGATTGTTATTAATGAACTTGGAAGAACAACACTTGTACTGGATCTGAAAAGCGCCCCGAAGGAAATGGTGAAGGAATATTGTTCGTCTAATGAATTCCAAATAGAGAAGGATTTTCGGCTTTAAAAAACCTAAAAATCAGTCACGAATAGTCAGAATGCCGTATTTTTCAACAATTTTGTACCATTCTTAATCCCCGAAAATTAAGACTTTCTTTAATGAAATGGAATGAACAACACATGAACTGGATCTGAAAAGCGCCCCAAAGGAAATGGTGAAGAAATAGTGTCCGTTTAATTAATTTTACATGAAGACGGATTTTCGTTTTAAAACGATTAAAATCAGTCACGAAGAGTCAGAATGCCGTTTTTTCAACAATTTTGTACTATTCTTAATGCCCGAAAATTGCAATTTTTATTAATGAACTTGGAAGAACAACACCTGAACTGGATCTGAAAAGCGCCCCGAATGAAATAGTGAAGAAACAGTTTTCCGTTTAATGAATTTTAAATGAAGACGGATTTTTGGTTAAAAAAGCTAAAAATCATTCACGACGAGTCATAATGCCGTTTTTAAAACAATTTTGTACCATTCTTAATACCCGAAAATTCAAATTTTTATTAATGAACTTGGAAGAACTACACCTTAACTGGATCTGAAAAGCGCCCCGAATGAAATATTGAAGAAAAAGTGTCCGTTTAATGAATTTTAAATGGAGACGGATTTTCGTTTTAAAACGATTAAAATCAGTCACGAAGAGTCAGAATGCCGTTTTTTCAACAATTTTGTACCATTCTTAAAGCCCGAAAATTGCAATTTTTATTAATGAACTTGGAAGAACAACACTTGAACTGGATCTGAAAAGCGCCCCGAAGGAAATAGTGAAGAAATAGTGTCCGTTTAATGAATTTTATATGAAGACAGATTTTCGGTTAAAATAGCTAAAAATCATTCACGAAGAGTCATAATGCCGTTTTTTCAACAATTTTGTACCATTCTTAATGCCCGAAAATTGAGATTTTTATTAAAGAACTTGGAAGAACAACACTTGAACTGGATCTGAAAAGCGCCCCGAATGAAATAGTGAAGAAATAGTGTCCGTCTCATGAATCTTAAAAAAGACGGATTTTCGGTTAAAAAATCTAAAAATCAGTCACAAAGAGTCAGAATGCCGTTTTTTCAACAATTTCGTACCATTCTTAACACACGAAAATTCAAATTTGTATTAATGAACTTGGAAGAACAACACCTGAACTGGATCTGAAAAGCGCCCCGAATGAAATAGTGAAGAAATAGTGTCTGTTTAATGAATTTTAAATGAAGACGGATTTTTGGTTAAAAAAGCTAAAAATCATTCACGACGAGTCATAATGCCGTTTTTAAAACAATTTTGTACCATTCTTAATACCCGAAAATTCAAATTTTTATTAATGAACTTGGAAGAACTACACCTTAACTGGATCTGAAAAGCGCCCCGAATGAAATATTGAAGAAAAAGTGTCCGTTTAATGAATTTTAAATGGAGACGGATTTTCGTTTTAAAACGATTAAAATCAGTCACGAAGAGTCAGAATGCCGTTTTTTCAACAATTTTGTACCATTCTTAAAGCCCGAAAATTGCAATTTTTATTAATGAACTTGGAAGAACAACACTTGAACTGGATCTGAAAAGCGCCCCGAATGAAATATTAAAGAAATAGTGTCCGTTTAATGAATTTTATATGAAGACGGATTTTTGGTTAAAAAAGCTAAAAATCATTCATGACGAGTCATAATGCCGTTTTTAAAACAATTTTGTACCATTCTTAATACCCGAAAATTCAAATTTTTATTAATGAACTTGGAAGAACTACATCTTAACTGGATCTCAAAAGCGCCCCGAATGAAATATTGAAGAAAAAGTGTCCGTTTAATGAATTTTAAATGGAGACGGATTTTCGTTTTAAAACGATTAAAATCAGTCACGAAGAGTCAGAATGCCGTTTTTTCAACAATTTTGTACCATTCTTAAAGCCCGAAAATTGCAATTTTTATTAATGAACTTGGAAGAACAACACTTGAACTGGATCTGAAAAGCGCCCCGAATGAAATAGTGAAGAAATAGTGTCCGTCTCATGAATCTTAAAAAAGACGGATTTTCGGTTAAAAAATCTAAAAATCAGTCACAAAGAGTCAGAATGCCGTTTTTTCAACAATTTCGTACCATTCTTAACACACGAAAATTCAAATTTGTATTAATGAACTTGGAAGAACAACACCTGAACTGGATCTGAAAAGCGCCCCGAATGAAATAGTGAAGAAATAGTGTCTGTTTAATGAATTTTAAATGAAGACGGATTTTTGGTTAAAAAAGCTAAAAATCATTCACGACGAGTCATAATGCCGTTTTTAAAACAATTTTGTACCATTCTTAATACCCGAAAATTCAAATTTGTATTAATGAACTTGGAAGAACTACACCTTAACTGGATCTGAAAAGCGCCCCGAATGAAATATTGAAGAAAAAGTGTCCGTTTAATGAATTTTAAATGGGGACGGATTTTCGTTTTAAAACGATTAAAATCAGTCACGAAGAGTCAGAATGCCGTTTTTTCAACAATTTTGTACCATTCTTAAAGCCCGAAAATTGCAATTTTTATTAATGAACTTGGAAGAACAACACTTGAACTGGATCTGAAAAGCGCCCCGAAGGAAATAGTGAAGAAATAGTGTCCGTTTAATGAATTTTATAGGAAGACAGATTTTCGGTTAAAATAGCTAAAAATCAGTCACGAAGAGTCATAATGCCGTTTTTTCAACAATTTTGTACCATTCTTAATGCCCGAAAATTGAGATTTTTATTAAAGAACTTGGAAGAACAACACTTGAACTGGATCTGAAAAGCGCCCCGAATGAAATAGTGAAGAAATAGTGTCCGTCTCATGAATCTTAAAAAAGACGGATTTTCGGTTAAAAAATCTAAAAATCAGTCACAAAGAGTCAGAATGCCGTTTTTTCAACAATTTCGCACCATTCTTAACACACGAAAATTCAAATTTGTATTAATGAACTTGGAAGAACAACACCTGAACTGGATCTGAAAAGCGCCCCGAATGAAATAGTGAAGAAATAGTGTCTGTTTAATGAATTTTAAATGAAGACGGATTTTTGGTTAAAAAAGCTAAAAATCATTCACGACGAGTCATAATGCCGTTTTTAAAACAATTTTGTACCATTCTTAATACCCGAAAATTCAAATTTTTATTAATGAACTTGGAAGAACTACACCTTAACTGGATCTGAAAAGCGCCCCGAATGAAATATTGAAGAAAAAGTGTCCGTTTAATGAATTTTAAATGGGGACGGATTTTCGTTTTAAAACGATTAAAATCAGTCACGAAGAGTCAGAATGCCGTTTTTTCAACAATTTTGTACCATTCTTAAAGCCCGAAAATAGCAATTTTTATTAATGAACTTGGAAGAACAACACTTGAACTGGATCTGAAAAGCGCCCCGAAGGAAATAGTGAAGAAATAGTGTCCGTTTAATGAATTTTATATGAAGACAGATTTTCGGTTAAAATAGCTAAAAATCAGTCACGAAGAGTCAGAATGCCGTTTTTTCAACAATTTTGTACCATTCTTAATGCCCGAAAATTGAGATTTTTATTAAAGAACTTGGAAGAACAACACTTGAACTGGATCTGAAAAGCGCCCCGAATGAAATAGTGAAGAAATAGTGTCCGTCTCATGAATTTTAAAAAAGACGGATTTTCGGTTAAAAAATCTAAAAATCAGTCACAAAGAGTCAGAATGCCGTTTTTTCAACAATTTCGTACCATTCTTAACACACGAAAATTCAAATTTGTATTAATGAACTTGGAAGAACAACACCTGAACTGGATCTGAAAAGCGCCCCGAAGGAAATAGTGAAGAAATAGTGTCCGCCTCATGAATTTTAAATAAGGACGGATTTTAGGTTTAAAAAATCTAAAAATCAGTCACGAATAGTGAGAATGCCGTTTTTTCAACAATTTTGTACCATTCTTAATGCCCGAAAATTGAGATTTTTATTAATGAACTTGGAAGAACAACACCTGAACTGGATCTGAAAAGCGCCCCGAATGAAATATTGAAGAAATAGTGTCCGTCTAATTAATTTTAAATAAGGACGGATTTTCGGTTTAAAAAATAAAAAAATCAGTCACGAAGAGTCAGAATGCCGTTTTTTCAACAATTTTGTACCATTCTTAATGCACGAAAATTCAAATTTGTATTAATGAACTTGGAAGAACAACACCTGAACTGGATCTGAAAAGCGCCCCGAATGAAATAGTGAAGAAATAGTGTCTGTTTAATGAATTTTAAATGAAGACGGATTTTTGGTTAAAAAAGCTAAAAATCATTCACGACGAGTCATAATGCCGTTTTTAAAACAATTTTGTACCATTCTTAATACCCGAAAATTCAAATTTTTATTAATGAACTTGGAAGAACTACACCTTAACTGGATCTGAAAAGCGCCCCGAATGAAATATTGAAGAAAAAGTGTCCGTTTAATGAATTTTAAATGGAGACGGATTTTCGTTTTAAAACGATTAAAATCAGTCACGAAGAGTCAGAATGCCGTTTTTTCAACAATTTTGTACCATTCTTAAAGCCCGGAAATTGCAATTTTTATTAATGAACTTGGAAGAACAACACTTGAACTGGATCTGAAAAGCGCCCCGAATGAAATAGTGAAGAAATAGTGTCCGTTTAATGAATTTTATATGAAGACGGATTTTTGGTTAAAAAAGCTAAAAATCATTCACGACGAGTCATAATGCCGTTTTTAAAACAATTTTGTACCATTCTTAATACCCGAAAATTCAAATTTTTATTAATGAACTTGGAAGAACTACACCTTAACTGGATCTGAAAAGCGCCCCGAATGAAATATTGAAGAAAAAGTGTCCGTTTAATGAATTTTAAATGGAGACGGATTTTCGTTTTAAAACGATTAAAATCAGTCACGAAGAGTCAGAATGCCGTTTTTTCAACAATTTTGTACCATTCTTAAAGCCCGAAAATTGCAATTTTTATTAATGAACTTGGAAGAACAACACTTGAACTGGATCTGAAAAGCGCCCCGAATGAAATAGTGAAGAAATAGTGTCCGTCTCATGAATCTTAAAAAAGACGGATTTTCGGTTAAAAAATCTAAAAATCAGTCACAAAGAGTCAGAACGCCGTTTTTTCAACAATTTCGTACCATTCTTAACACACGAAAATTCAAATTTGTATTAATGAACTTGGAAGAACAACACCTGAACTGGATCTGAAAAGCGCCCCGAATGAAATAGTGAAGAAATAGTGTCTGTTTAATGAATTTTAAATGAAGACGGATTTTTGGTTAAAAAAGCTAAAAATCATTCACGACGAGTCATAATGCCGTTTTTAAAACAATTTTGTACCATTCTTAATACCCGAAAATTCAAATTTGTATTAATGAACTTGGAAGAACTACACCTTAACTGGATCTGAAAAGCGCCCCGAATGAAATATTGAAGAAAAAGTGTCCGTTTAATGAATTTTAAATGGGGACGGATTTTCGTTTTAAAACGATTAAAATCAGTCACGAAGAGTCAGAATGCCGTTTGTTCAACAATTTTGTACCATTCTTAAAGCCCGGAAATTGCAATTTTTATTAATGAACTTGGAAGAACAACACTTAAACTGGATCTGAAAAGCGCCCCGAAGGAAATAGTGAAGAAATAGTGTCTGTTTAATGAATTTTAAATGAAGACGGATTTTTGGTTAAAAAAGCTAAAAATCATTCACGACGAGTCATAATGCCGTTTTTAAAACAATTTTGTACCATTCTTAATACCCGAAAATTCAAATTTTTATTAATGAACTTGGAAGAACTACACCTTAACTGGATCTGAAAAGCGCCCCGAATGAAATATTGAAGAAAAAGTGTCCGTTTAATGAATTTTAAATGGGGACGGATTTTCGTTTTAAAACGATTAAAATCAGTCACGAAGAGTCAGAATGCCGTTTTTTCAACAATTTTGTACCATTCTTAAAGCCCGAAAATTGCAATTTTTATTAATGAACTTGGAAGAACAACACTTGAACTGGATCTGAAAAGCGCCCCGAAGGAAATAGTGAAGAAATAGTGTCCGTTTAATGAATTTTATATGAAGACAGATTTTCGGTTAAAATAGCTAAAAATCAGTCACGAAGAGTCATAATGCCGTTTTTTCAACAATTTTGTACCATTCTTAATGCCCGAAAATTGAGATTTTTATTAAAGAACTTGGAAGAACAACACTTGAACTGGATCTGAAAAGCGCCCCGAATGAAATAGTGAAGAAATAGTGTCCGTCTCATGAATTTTAGAAAAGACGGATTTTCGGTTAAAAAATCTAAAAATCAGTCACAAAGAGTCAGAATGCCGTTTTTTCAACAATTTCGTACCATTCTTAACACACGAAAATTCAAATTTGTATTAATGAACTTGGAAGAACAACACCTGAACTGGATCTGAAAAGCGCCCCGAAGGAAATAGTGAAGAAATAGTGTCCGCCTCATGAATTTTAAATAAGGACGGATTTTAGGTTTAAAAAATCTAAAAATCAGTCACGAATAGTGAGAATGCCGTTTTTTCAACAATTTTGTACCATTCTTAATGCCCGAAAATTGAGATTTTTATTAATGAACTTGGAAGAACAACACCTGAACTGGATCTGAAAAGCGCCCCGAATGAAATATTGAAGAAATAGTGTCCGTCTAATTAATTTTAAATAAGGACGGATTTTCGGTTTAAAAAATCAAAAAATCAGTCACGAAGAGTCAGAATGCCGTTTTTTCAACAATTTTGTACCATTCTTAATGCACGAAAATTCAAATTTGTATTAATGAACTTGGAAGAAGAACACCTGAACTGGATCTGAAAAGCGCCCCGAATGAAATAGTGAAGAAATAGTGTTCGTGTAACGAATTTTAAATAAAGACAGTCTGAATGACGTTAATTCAACAATTTTGTACCATTCTTAAATCCAGAAAATTGCAATTTTTATTAATGAAATGAAAAGAACAACACATTTGGGTTTCAGCTTCTTTAAAGGTGGGTACGATTAAAATATAAAATAAGTTTGCGGGTATCACTGTGTGAAATATATCGCTTCTAGGACGATGTATGGTTCTGAAAACAACCAGGAGGAGTGTAAACTAGACGTTTCTGACAGTGTGCTCTGTCTGTCCTCGGACGTTAAACATTATAGTATCATCTTTAAACATCAGTTTGAGCTGGGCTTGATTGAACTTATATTTAAATTGACACAGTTGCAGTAAGGCCGGATGCCAAATGATAGTCCAATGACAAGTTCATTCATGGTTAATCAGCCAATAGGAGCGCAATATGCAAATATCAGCAAATATTGGCCTTTCCCATTGGCGACGCACGTACATTTACTGCACCTAGGAAGTACCCTATACCTATCACATGCACACAGTGTAAAAAACGATGGTCAATGGTCAAACTCGCTGAAGGTCTTATGGTGACGATGGACAGTCAACATGCGACGTATTTTGAGGGCGACGCTGGACGTTTTGAAGGGCGACGAATGATGTTTTCAAGGGCGCCTGGCGACGTTTGAAATGGCAGATGTCTTTGGCGTCAGCTCAATCAAGGTGCACCGGTCAATCCAGACGCGTTGTTACTCGATAACCAGTTCCAGTCATTGCTCCATCTCGTTGTCACTTTTTATTTGAACGTTTTCTTCAAAGGAACTAGTTTTAATGAATATAGCAGTATTGAACACATTGAGAATTCCCGTTATTTCAACGTATATGTAAAATGGATACGCACACGGGTTCCGGATTTCGCGCACGAGCCGTTCGTTGGCCGACTGGAGTATCTGGGAAGCAAAACAATCTACACACGACCACTGACATTGGCAGTCGTAAACCGGTACGGTAAGCATAGGTCTAATGATCAAACAATAATGGTAACAATAGCAAAAATGATAGTACCTCGAAATAGTACCTGAGGGAAACACTCCCGTATGGTTATGTACAAACTTTATGCACATTGTTTGAAAGAAAGCAAGGCCTGTGAACTTTTAACTTTGGACATTTCATATAGCTTATTGCATGCAGTTGGATATCTGATGGCGTCATATAGCAACGTTTGAAAGATATGCACATCTCAGCATCAAGGATTATCTTGGTATTATGTTTCATATTCATCCCACGAACCGTTTCAGAGAATTTGGATGTTTGACCTTCTGGTTATTCCGAAAGGAAAGGTCGGCTGATAATTATTATTATTATTATTATTATTATTATTATTATTATTATTATTATTATAAGTATTATTGTTATTTTCCTCAATTGCCGGATAGGGCGACACATAATCCTGGAAAAGAGTGGGTTAGGGTGACCTGGTCGAATAGGGCGACAATTTGGTGTCGCCCTATTGTGAAAGTCGCCCCTTTGGAGTGTTTTTAGTAAGGCGCGTTGGGAAAGTGCTCTAAAAGGGCGACACTCGTGTCGCCCCAATAAGGTTATTTCGGGAAGAGTCGCCCATTTGCCGCATCCAGGAGATTTATAATTAGTATTCTTATTATTAACAACAACAACAACAACAACAACAACAACAACAGCAGCAGCAGCATTGTTGAAAAAACGGCATTCTGACTCTTCGTGACTGATTTTAATCGTTTTAAAACGAAAATCCGTCTCCATTTAAAATTCATTAAACGGACACTTTTTCTTCAATATTTCATTCGGGGCGCTTTTCAAATCCAGTTCAGGTGTTGTTCTTCCAATTTCATTAATAAAAATTTGAATTTTCAGGCATTAAGAATAGTACAAAATTGTTGAAAAAAAAGCATTATGCCTCTTCTGACTGATTTTTAGCTTTTTAAAACGAAAATCCGTCTTTAATTAAAATTCATTAGACAGACCTGTTTGTTCACCATTTCCTTCGGGGCGCTTTTCAGATCCAGTTCAGGTGTTGTTCTTCCAAGTTCATTAATACAAATTGGAATTTTCGGGTATTAAGAATGGTACAAAATTGTTGAAAAAACGTCATTATGACTCTTCCTGACTGATTTTTAGCTTTTTAAATCGAAAATCCGTCTTTATTTAGAATACATTAGACGGACACTATTTCTTCAGCATTTCTTTCGGGGCGCTTTTCAGATCCAGTTCAGGTGTTGTTCTTCCAATTTCATTAATACAAATTGGCATTTTCGGGCATTAAGAATGGTACAAAATTGTTGAAAAAACGTCATTATGACTCTTCGTGACTGATTTTTAGCTTTTTTAACCGAAAATCAGTCTCTATTTGAAATTCGTTAGACGGACACTATTTATTCACTATTTTCTATCGGGGCGCTTTTCAAATCCAGTTCAGGTGTTGTTCTTCCAATTTCATTAATAAAAATTGGCATTTTAGGGCATTAAGAATAGTACAAAATTGTTGAAAAAACGGCATTATGACTCTTCGTGAATGATTTTTAGCTTTTTAAAACGAAAATCCGTCTTTAATTAAAATTCATTAGACAGACCTGTTTGTTCACCATTTCCTTCGGGGCGCTTTTCTGATCCAGTTCAGGTGTTGTTCTTCCAAGTTCATTAATACAAATTGGAATTTTCGGGTATTAAGAATGGTACAAAATTGTTTTAAAAACGGCATTATGACTTTTGTGACTTGTATTTAACTTTTTTCACCGAAAAACTGTCCTTATTTAAAATACATTAGACGGACACTATTTCTTCAATATTTCATTCGGGGCGCTTTTCAGATCCGGTTCAGGTGTTGTTCTTCCAATTTCATTAATAAAAATTGGCATTTTCGGGCATTAAGAATGGTACAAAATTGATCACAGACGGCATTATGACTCTTCGTGACTGATTTTTAGCTTTTTTAACCGAAAATCAGTCTTTATTTAGAATACATTAGACGGACACTATTTCTTCAGCATTTCTTTCGGAGCGCTTTTCGGATCCAGTTCAGGTGTTGTTCTTCCAATTTCATTAATAAAAATTGGCATTTTCGGGCATTAAGAATGGTACAAATTGTTGAAAAAACGTCATTATGACTCTTCGTGACTGATTTTTAGCTTTTTTAACCGAAAATCAGTCTTTATTTAGAATACATTAGACGGACACTATTTCTTCAGCATTTCTTTCGGAGCGCTTTTCGGATCCAGTTCAGGTGTTGTTCTTCCAATTTCATTAATAAAAATTGGCATTTTCGGGCATTAAGAATGGTACAAATTGTTGAAAAAACGTCATTATGACTCTTCGTGACTGATTTTTAGCTTTTTTAACCGAAAATCAGTCTTTATTTAGAATACATTAGACGGACACTATTTCTTCAGCATTTCTTTCGGAGCGCTTTTCGGATCCAGTTCAGGTGTTGTTCTTCCAATTTCATTAATAAAAATTGGCATTTTCGGGTATTAAGAATGGTACAAAATTGTTTTAAAAACGGCATTATGACTTTTGTGACTTGTTTTTAACTTTTTTCACCGAAAAACTGTCCTTATTTAGAATACATTAGACGGACACTATTTCTTCAATATTTCATTCGGGGCGCTTTTCAGATCCGGTTCAGGTGTTGTTCTTCCAATTTCATTAATAAAAATTGGCATTTTCGGGCATTAAGAATGGTACAAAATTGGTCACAAACGGCATTATGACTCTTCGTAAATGATTTTTAGCTTTTTTAACCGAAAATCCGTCTTTATTTAGAATACATTAGACGGACACTATTTCTTCAGCATTTCTTTCGGGGCGCTTTTCAGATCCAGTTCAGGTGTTGTTCTTCCAATTTCATTAATAAAAATTGGCATTTTCGGGCATTAAGAATGGTACAAAATTGTTGAAAAAACGTCATTATGACTCTTCGTGACTGATTTTTAGCTTTTTTAACCGAAAATCAGTCTCTATTTGAAATTCGTTAGACGGACACTATTTATTCACTATTTTCTATCGGGGCGCTTTTCAAATCCAGTTCAGGTGTTGTTCTTCCAATTTCATTAATAAAAATTTGAATTTTAGGGCATTAAGAATAGTACAAAATTGTTGAAAAAACGGCATTATGACTCTTCGTGAATGATTTTTAGCTTTTTAAAACGAAAATCAGTCTTTATTTAGAATACATTAGACGGACACTATTTCTTCAGCATTTCTTTCGGAGCGCTTTTCGGATCCAGTTCAGGTGTTGTTCTTCCAATTTCATTAATAAAAATTGGCATTTTCGGGTATTAAGAATGGTACAAAATTGTTTTAAAAACGGCATTATGACTTTTGTGACTTGTTTTTAACTTTTTTCACCGAAAAACTGTCCTTATTTAGAATACATTAGACGGACACTATTTCTTCAATATTTCATTCGGGGCGCTTTTCAGATCCGGTTCAGGTGTTGTTCTTCCAATTTCATTAATAAAAATTGGCATTTTCGGGCATTAAGAATGGTACAAAATTGGTCACAAACGGCATTATGACTCTTCGTAAATGATTTTTAGCTTTTTTAACCGAAAATCCGTCTTTATTTAGAATACATTAGACGGAACACGTTCATATTTAACTGTTGATTTTCATTTTTGCCTTTTTAAAGATATAAAATCAAAATGTGGCTTCTTTTCCGTAAAAATGAAAAGTCTTGGCTAAAAATATATATCAGGCAATGTAGCCTTAAATTTAGCCCCAAATAAGACACGCATGGAAAACCACAAGTAACCTAACAATAGAAAAGTATTTATGAAAAACGACAGTTAAATGTAAACGTGTTACGGACACTATTTCTTCAGCATTTCTTTCGGGGCGCTTTTCAGATCCAGTTCAGGTGTTGTTCTTCCAATTTCATTAATAAAAATTGGCATTTTCGGGCATTAAGAATGGTACAAAATTGTTGAAAAAACGTCATTATGACTCTTCGTGACTGATTTTTAGCTTTTTTAACCGAAAATCAGTCTCTATTTGAAATTCGTTAGACGGACACTATTTATTCACTATTTTCTATCGGGGCGCTTTTCAAATCCAGTTCAGGTGTTGTTCTTCCAATTTCATTAATAAAAATTTGAATTTTAGGGCATTAAGAATAGTACAAAATTGTTGAAAAAACGGCATTATGACTCTTCGTGAATGATTTTTAGCTTTTTAAAACGAAAATCCGTCTTTAATTAACATTCATTAGACAGACCTGTTTGTTCACCATTTCATTCGGGGCGCTTTTCAGATCCGGTTCAGGTGTTGTTCTTCCAATTTCATTAATAAAAATTGGCATTTTCGGGCATTAAGAATGGTACAAAATTGGTCACAAACGGCATTATGACTCTTCGTAAATGATTTTTAGCTTTTTTAACCGAAAATCCGTCTTTATTTAGAATACATTAGACGGACACTATTTCTTCAGCATTTCTTTCGGGGCGCTTTTCAGATCCAGTTCAGGTGTTGTTCTTCCAATTTCATTAATAAAAATTGGCATTTTCGGGCATTAAGAATGGTACAAAATTGTTGAAAAAACGTCATTATGACTCTTCGTGACTGATTTTTAGCTTTTTTAACCGAAAATCAGTCTCTATTTGAAATTCGTTAGACGGACACTATTTATTCACTATTTTCTATCGGGGCGCTTTTCAAATCCAGTTCAGGTGTTGTTCTTCCAATTTCATTAATAAAAATTTGAATTTTAGGGCATTAAGAATAGTACAAAATTGTTGAAAAAACGGCATTATGACTCTTCGTGAATGATTTTTAGCTTTTTAAAACGAAAATCTGTCTTTAATTAACATTCATTAGACAGACCTGTTTGTTCACCATTTCATTCGGGGCGCTTTTCAGATCCAGTTCAGGTGTTGTTATTCCAAGTTCAATAATAAAAATTGGCATTTTCGGGCATTAAGAATGGTACAAAATTGTAAAAAAAACGGCATTATGACTCTTCGTAAAAGATTTTTAGCTTTTTACCGAAAATCCGTCCTAATTTATAATACATTAGACGGACACTATTTCTTCAGCATTTCTTTCGGGGCGCTTTTCAGATCCAGTTCAGGTGTTGTTCTTCCAATTTCATTAATACAAATTGGCATTTTCGGGCATTAAGAATGGTACAAAATTGTTGAAAAAACGGCATTATGAATCTTCGTAAATGATTTTTAGCTTTTTTACCCGAAAATCCGTCCTAATTTATAGTACATTAGACGGACACTATTTCTTCAGCATTTCTTTCGGGGCGCTTTTCAGATCCAGTTCAGGTGTTGTTCTTCAAATTTCATTAATAAAAATTGGCATTTTCGGGCATTAAGAATGGTACAAAATTGTTGAAAAAACGGCATTATGAATCTTCGTAAATGATTTTTAGCTTTTTTACCCGAAAATCCGTCCTAATTTATAGTACATTAGACGGACACTATTTCTTCAGCATTTCTTTCGGGGCGCTTTTCAGATCCAGTTCAGGTGTTGTTCTTCCAATTTCATTAATAAAAATTGGCATTTTCGGGCATTAAGAATGGTACAAAATTGTAAAAAAAACGGCATTATGACTCTTCCTGACTGATTTTTTGCTTTTTTAACCGAAAATCAGTCTCTATTTGAAATTTATTAGACGGACACTATTTCTTCACTATTTTCTTTAGGGGCGCTTTTCAAATCCAGTTAAGGTGTTGTTCTTCCAACTTCATTAATAAAAATTAGAATTTTCGGTCATTAAGAATGGTACAAAATTTTTGAAAAATACGGCATTCTGACTCTTCGTAACTGATTTGTATGTTTTTAAAACCGAAAATCCGTCTTTATTTAACATTCATTAGACGGACATTATTTCTTCACCATTTCCTTCAGGGCGCTTTACAGATGCAGTTCAGGTGTTGTTCATCAAATTTCATTAATAAACATTATAATTTTCGGGCATTGAGAATGGTACAAATTTGTTAAAATAAAACGGCATTATGACTCTTCGTGACTTGTTTTAAATTTTTTAACCGAAAATCAGTCCTTATTTGGAATTCATTAAACTGACATGTTTGTTCACTATTTCCTTCGGGGCGCTTTTCAGATCCAGTTAAGGTGTTGTTGGTCTAAGTTCATTATTAAAAATTAGAATTTTAGGGCATTAACAGAATAATATAAAATTGTTGAAGAAACGTCATTCTGAAATTTTGTGACTAATTTTCAGTTTTTTACACAGAAAAAGTGTCTTTTTAGGAAAATTTATTGGAGGAACACTATTCCTTCACCAATTCATTCGGGGCGCTTTTCAGATCCAGTTCATGTGTTGTTCTGTCCATTTCATTAATTAAAATTTGAATTTTCGGGCATTTAGAATGGAACAAAATAGTTGGTAAAACTGCATTCTGCGCCTCTTCAAGACTGACTTTTAGCTTTTTGTTTAAAATTATAAATTTATTTAAAATTAATGAGGCTGACACTGTTTATGCACAGTTTATTCGGGGCGCCTTCAGTTTCATAACTGAATATGGGCATTTTTTCAACAAAATATGCGAAATTGATGGGGAAAGGTATATATTTCGTCCATTAGAAGTGATGTGTCACATATAACCTGGCCATGATGAACAGCGCCCCCGTTCGTACTACAGGTACGCAAGGCTACAAAATAGTGTTTTCTATTTCATTTCATTTTATTTATTTACTATAATGGATTGTTGCTTTTCTCAATATGAATTCGGCACTAGCGGCCGAAATTCACATTTGAATATGTTAATTGAAATCAACATACAACCGATCTACATTGATATTTTATAGTTGCGTTGTCTATCGGCCACCGTATGGGTAAATGCGGGCGAAGCCTCTGAACGTAAAAATATCCTGACGTGAAAATCAGGCTAGCCTGAATTCAGGCCCGAAATTTAGGGCCAGGATCAGCCAGGTTAAATTTCGGGCCTGAATTCAGGCTAGCCTGATTTTCACGTCAGGATATTTTTACGTTCAGAGGCTTCGTCCGCATTTACCCATACGGTGGCCGATAGACAACGCAACTATAAAATATAAATGTAGATCAGTTGTATCTTGATTTCAAGTAACATATTAAAATGTGAATTTCGGCCGCTAGTGCCGAATTCATATTGAGAAAAGCAACAATCCATTATAGTAAATAAATAAAATAAAATGAAATAGAAAACACTATTTTGTAGCCTTGCGTACCCGTAGTACGAACGGGGGCGCTGTTCGTCATGGCCAGGTTATATGTGACACATCACTTCTAATGGACGAAATATATACCTTTTCCCATAAATTTCGCATATTTTGTTGCAAAAATGCCCATATTCAGTTATGAAACTGAAGGCGCCCCGAATAAACTGTGCATAAACAGTGTCAGCCTCATTAATTTTAAATAAATTTTAAATTTTAAACAAAAAGCTCAAAGTCAGTCTTGAAGAGGCGCAGAATGCAGTTTTTCCAACTATTTTGTTCTATTCTAAATGCCCGAAAATGCAAATTTTAATTAATGAAATGGACAGAACAACACATAAAGTGGATCTAAAAGGCGCCCTGAATGAATTGGTGAAGGAATAGTGTTCCTCTAATAAATTTTCACTAAAGACACTTTTTCGGTGTAAAAGACTGAAAATTAGTCACAAAATTTCAGAATGACGTTTCTTCAACAATTTTGTATTATTCTGTTAACGCACTAAAATTCTAATTGTTATTAATGAACTTAGACGAACAACACCTTAACTGGATCTGAAAAGCGCCCCGAAGAAAATAGTGAACAAACATGTCAGTTTAATGAAATCCAAATAGAGACTGATTTTCGGTTAAAACATTAAAAACAAGTCACGAAGAGCCATAATGCCGTTGTATTTTTAACAAATTTGTACCATTCTCAATGCCCGAAAATTCTAATGTTTATTAATGAAATTTGAAGAACAACACCTGAACTGCATCTGTGAAGCACCCTGAAGGAAATGGTGAAGAAATAGTGTCCGTCTAATGAATTTTAAATAAAGACGGATTTTCGGTTTTAAGAAACATAAAAATAAGTCACGAATAGTCAGAATGCCGTATTTTTCAACAATTTTGTACCATTCTTAATGCCCGGAAATTGCAATTTTTATTAATGAAATTGGAAGAACAACACCTGAACTGGATTTGAAAAGCGCCCCGAATGAAATAGTGAAGAAATAGTGTCCGTCTAATGAATTTCAAATAGAGACTGATTTTCGGTTAAAAAAGCTAAAAATCAGTCACGAAGAGTCATAATGCCGTTTTTTCAACAATTTTGTACCATTCTCAATGCCCGAAAATGTCAATTTTTATTAATGAAATTGGAAGAACAACACCTGAACTGGATCTGAAAAGCGCCCCGAATGAAATAGTGAAGAAATAGTGTCCGTCTAATGAATTTTAAATAAGGACGGATTTTCGGTTTAAAAATCTAAAAATCAGTCACGAAGAGTCAGAATGCGGTTTTTCAACAATTTTGTACCATTCTTAATGCCCGAAAATTGCAATTGTTATTAATGAACTTGGAAGAACAACACCTGAACTGGATCTGAAAAGCGCCCCGAATGAAATAGTGAAGAAATAGTGTCCGTCTAATGAATTTGAAATAAGGACGGATTTTCGGTTTAAAAATCTAAAAATCAGTCACGAAGAGTCAGAATGCCGTTTGTGACCAATTTTGTACCATTCTTAATGCCCGAAAATGCCAATTTTTATTAATGAAATTGGAAGAACAACACCTGAACTGGATCTGAAAAGCGCCCCGAATGAAATATTGAAGAAATAGTGTCCGTCTAATGTATTTTAAATAAGGACAGTTTTTCGGTGAAAAAAGCTAAAAACAAGTCACAAAAGTCATAATGCCGTTTTTAAAACAATTTTGTACCATTCTTAATGCCCGAAAATGCCAATTTTTATTCATGAAATTGGAAGAACAACACCTGAACTGGATCTGAAAAGCGCCCCGAAAGAAATGCTGAAAAAATAGTGTCCGTCTAATGTATTATAAATTAGGACGGATTTTCGGGTAAAAAAGCTAAAAATCTTTTACGAAGAGTCATAATGCCGTTTTTTCAACAATTTTTTACCATTCTTAATGCCCGAAAATGCCTACTTTTATTAATGAAATTTGAAGAACAACACCTGAACTGGATCTGAAAAGCGCCCCGAAAGAAATGCTGAAAAAATAGTGTCCGTCTAATTTATTATAAATTCGGACGGATTTTCGGGTCAAAAAGCTATAAATCATTCACGAAGAGTCATAATGCCGTTTTTTCAACAATTTTGTACCATTCTTAATGCCCAAAAATTCCAATTTTTATTATTGAACTGTGAAGAACAACACCTGAACTGGATCTGAAAAGCGCCCCGAAGGAAATGGTGAACAAACAGGTCTGTCTAATGAATTTTAATAATAGACGGATTTTCGTTTTAAAAAGCTAAAAATCAGTCAGGAAGAGTCAGAATGCTTTTTTTTCAACAATTTTGTACCATTCTTAATGCCCGAAAATGCCAATTTTTATTAATGAAATTGGAAGAACAACACCTGAACTGGATCTGAAAAGCGCCCCGAATGAAATAGTGAAGAAATAGTGTCCGTCTAATGAATTTTAAATAAGGACGGATTTTCGGTTTAAAAATCTAAAAATCAGTCACGAAGAGTCAGAATGCGGTTTTTCAACAATTTTGTACCATTCTTAATGCCCGAAAATTGCAATTGTTATTAATGAACTTGGAAGAACAACACCTGAACTGGATCTGAAAAGCGCCCCGAATGAAATAGTGAAGAAATAGTGTCCGTCTAATGAATTTGAAATAAGGACGGATTTTCGGTTTAAAAATCTAAAAATCAGTCACGAAGAGTCAGAATGCCGTTTGTGACCAATTTTGTACCATTCTTAATGCCCGAAAATGCCAATTTTTATTAATGAAATTGGAAGAACAACACCTGAACTGGATCTGAAAAGCGCCCCGAATGAAATATTGAAGAAATAGTGTCCGTCTAATGTATTTTAAATAAGGACAGTTTTTCGGTGAAAAAAGCTAAAAACAAGTCACAAAAGTCATAATGCCGTTTTTAAAACAATTTTGTACCATTCTTAATGCCCGAAAATGCCAATTTTTATTCATGAAATTGGAAGAACAACACCTGAACTGGATCTGAAAAGCGCCCCGAAAGAAATGGTGAAGAAATAGTGTCCGTCTAATGTATTATAAATTAGGACGGATTTTCGGGTAAAAAAGCTAAAAATCTTTTACGAAGAGTCATAATGCCGTTTTTTCAACAATTTTTTACCATTCTTAATGCCCGAAAATGCCAACTTTTATTATTGAACTGTGAAGAACAACACCTGAACTGGATCTGAAAAGCGCCCCGAAGGAAATGGTGAACAAACAGGTCTGTCTAATGAATTTTAATAATAGACGGATTTTCGTTTTAAAAAGCTAAAAATCAGTCAGGAAGAGTCAGAATGCTTTTTTTTCAACAATTTTGTACCATTCTTAATGCCCGAAAATGCCAATTTTTATTAATGAAATTGGAAGAACAACACCTGAACTGGATCTGAAAAGCGCCCCGAATGAAATATTGAAGAAATAGTGTCCGTCTAATGTATTTCAAATAAAAAGTGACAACGAGATGGAGCAATGACTGGAACTGGTTATCGAGTAACAACGCGTCTGGATTGACCGGTGCACCTTGATTGAGCTGACGCCAAAGACATCTGCCATTTCAAACGTCGCCAGTCGCCCTTGAAAACATCATTCGTCGCCCTTCAAAACGTCCAGCGTCGCCCTCAAAATACGTCGCATGTTGACTGTCCATCGTCACCATAAGACCTTCAGCGAGTTTGACCATTGACCATCGTTTTTTACACTGTGTGCATGTGTAAATGTACGTGCGTCGCCAATGGGAAAGGCCAATATTTGCTGATATTTGCATATTACGCTCCTATTGGCTGATTAACCATGAATGAACTTGTCATTGGACTATCATTTGGCATCCGGCCTTACTGCAACTGTGTCAATTTAAATATAAGTTCAATCAAGCCCAGCTCAAACTGATGTTTAAAGATGATACTATAATGTTTAACGTCCGAGGACAGACAGAGCACACTGTCAGAAACGTCTAGTTTACACTCCTCCTGGTTGTTTTCAGAACCATACATCTTCCTAGAAGCGATATATTTCACTCAGTGATACCCGCAAACTTATTTTCTATTTTAATCGTACCCACCATTTAAAGCTTTAAATTGTATTTACTGATTGTTTAATATTGTTAATATTTTAAATTTATCCGTTTTCAGCTTTAAATATCACGTCCATTGTATTCTACAATCAAAAAGAAGCTGAAACCCAAATGTGTTGTTCTTTTCATTTCATTAATAAAAATTGCAATTTTCTGGAATTAAGAATGGTACAAAATTGTTGAATAAACGTCATTCAGACTGTCTCTATTTAAAATTCGTTACACGAACACTATTTTTAGCTATTTTAACCGAAAATCTGTCTTCATTTAAAATTCATTAAACGGACACTATTTCTTCACTATTTCCTTCGGGGCGCTTTTCAGATCCAGTTCAAGTGTTGTTCTTCCAAGTTCATTAATAAAAATCTCAATTTTCGGGCTTTAAGAATGGTACAAAATTGTTGAAAAAACGGCATTATGACTCTTCGTGACTGATTTTTAGCTATTTTAACCGAAAATCTGTCTTCATTTAAAATTCATTAGACGGACACTATTTCTTCACTATTTCATTCGGGGCGCTTTTCAGATCCAGTTCAGGTGTTGTTCTTCCAAGTTCATTAATAACAATTGCAATTTCCGGGCATTAAGACTGGTACAAAATTGTCGAAAAAACGGCATTCTGACTCTTCGTGACTGATTTTTAGATTTCTTAAACCGAAAAAACGTCCTTACTTAAAATGCATGAGACAGACACTATTTCTTCACTATTTCATTCGGGGCGCTTTTCAGATCCAGTTCAGGTGTTGTTCTTCCAAGTTCATTAATAAAAATTTGAATTTTCGGGTATTAAGAATGGTACAAAATTGTTGAAAAAACGGCATTTTTACTCTTTGTGACTGATTTTTTGATTTTTTAAATCGAAAATCCGTCTTTTTAAAAATTCATGAGACGGACACTATTTCCTTCGGGGCGCTTTTCAGATCCAGTTCAAGTGTTGTTCTTCCAATTTCATTAATAAAAATTGCAATTTTCGGGCTTTAAGAATGGTACAAAATTGTTGAAAAAACGGAATTCTGACTCTTCGTGACTGATTTTAATCGTAAGGTTTTAAAACGAAAATCCGTCTCCATTTAAAATTCATTAAACGGACACTTTTTCTTCAATATTTCATTCGGGGCGCTTTTCAGATCCAGTTCAGGTGTAGTTCTTCCAAGTTCATTAATACAAATTTGAATTTTCGGGTATTAATAATGGTACAAAATTGTTTTAAAAACGGCATTATGACTCGTCGTGAATGATTTTTAGCTTTTTTAACGGAAAATCCGTCTTCATTTAAAATTCATTAAACGGAAAACTGTTTCTTCACTATTTCATTCGGGGCGCTTTTCAGATCCAGTTCAGGTGTTGTTCTTCCATGTTCATTAATAAAAATTGCAATTTTCGGTAATTAATAATGGTACAAAATTGTTTAAAAAACGTCATTATGACTATTGTGACTTGTTTTTAACTTTTTTCACCGAAAAAGTGTCTTTATTTAAAATTTATTAGACGGACACTATTTCTTCACTAATTCATTCGGGGCGCTTTTCAGATCCAGTTCAGGTGTTGTTCTTCCAAGTTCATTAATAATAATTAGAATTTTCTGGCATTTATATATAATGGAACAAAATTGTTGGAAAAACTGCATTCTGCGCCTCTTCAAGACTGACTTTGAGCTTTTTGTTTAAAATTAAAAATCTATTTAAAATTAATGAGGCTGACACTGTTTATGCACAGTTTATTCGGGGCGCCTTCAGTTTCATGATAAATATTGGCATTTTTTCAACAAAATATGCGAAATTGATGGGAAAAGGTATATATTTCGTCCATTAGAAGTGATGTGTCACATCATAACCTGGCCATGATGAACAGCGCCCCCGTTCGTAATACAAGTACGTAAGGCTACAAAATAGTGTTTTCTATTTTATTTTATTTGATTTATTTACTATAATGGATTTTTGCTTTTCTCAATATGAATTCGGCACCATCGGCCGAAATTAACAGTAGGCCTATTTCCTTAATATGTTACTTAAAATCAAGATACAACTGATCTACATTGATATTTTATAGTTGCGTTGTGTATCGGCCACCGTATGGGTAAATGCGGGCGAAGCCTCTGAACGTAAAAATATCCTGACGTGAAAATCAGGCTAGCCTGAATTCAGGCCCGAAATTTAGGGCCAGGATCAGCCAGGTATGCTCAACAACGTGAATTGTGGCGCGCTTATGCGGTCGTCTGGTCACTGCCCAATATTATGTTACATCGTATTGGGCTGAAACCAGACTGTCATATTCCCAGACTCACTTGGATAAGATACAGTACCGTTCCCGCTGTTGCCGTCCAACCTCGTTCCCAAGGCTTACTTAATTTTCAACCTCGTTTCCAATAGTAAGAGAGCAGCTGTGGTGTCGGTGAGGGCGCTGCTCGACACCATGGGAACGAGGTTGGATGCCGTCAACCTTGGGAACGAGGTTTGATGACGTGGCTTCCCCCCCCCCCCCCCCCCCCCCCCCGCGACCCCCGTACGCGCGCCCAAACAAACAGTTGGCCGCGGGGGAACGACTGATGAGCTTCACAGATTTTTGTGAAGGAAACGATCCCTTCGGCATTATGGGTAGCGAGCGTACTATGACCTTAGGGGGGGGGGGGGGGGGGGGGGGGGGCAGACTAGACCAGTGGGCCGAAAATAGTACGCCGGCCAAATCACGATTTGCAAGAGCATTTTGCATTTGAGGGTTTGTAAAAGAGAAGGTTGGCGGTGCACAGGACTGCCAGCTTGTATTACTATGAAATTCGAATGAAATGTTGCCCTAAAAGTGCTAGTATTTAGCAATGCAGCGTAGGCATCAATCTTCAAGCTGGCGATGGGCTTTACGGGACTACTTTTCGGGGCGATCATCTTTGGGTGGAAATTTCTCCCAAAAGTCATTGGTTAATCTCAATAAAATTGAATAGAAACTGAAAAATGATGAAATTGGATGCGTGTCTCAAACACATTGGAGAGTCCCAAGTATTTTCCTGAATTTTTGGAAGTTGGCGTATTTATCATTGGGTCTATAGTGATCTTATCGCAAATACCGCCTGGATGAGACGTCACAATGGTTACTAGGGACGTGGGAAAGAAACGCGCACCAAAATCGCTCCCATTTCCTTCCCACAATCCCTTGTGACCATTGTGACGTCTCGACCAGGCTGTATTTGCGATATGGTCTAGTCTATGGAAGTCGATTAAAGGCGACCGCACACTATACGATCCGACTACGATCCGACTGATTTTCAGTCGGATCTTAAGGTCTGCGGGGGAATACGACCACGATTTTCTCAGTCGGGCGTCAGATGCCGACTGGTCGGCGACTCAGTCGTGAAGATTCAACTGTCTAATCTTTACGACTGAGTCGGGGATTTGTTGTCTGGAAGATATGGCCCGCCAGTGTACAACAAAAAGGAAATGCAAAATTGATTATGTTCAATTTGTGTTATTAATTGTAATAAGTAATTCAGATAAAAAGTAATTTCATTTGATAAACAAATCACCAGGATAGACTAAAAAAAAAAAAAAATTCCAATTTGATTTCTTGAAGTTTTTACCTCTTAGGTTAATGTTTTTGTGACACTTTTTTGTTTCAAATGGCCTTCCATACAAAAACAAAATCACGCAGTTCGTGCAATAAAAATGGCGGAGAATTTGGACCCAATCGAATCTTGGACCCAAGAAAAAGAGGAGACACTTGTGGAGATGTGGAATTTCAGAAGCTGCCTGTTTGATGTATCCTCCAGGGGATACAGCAACAGGCAGCTGAAGAAGTAATCCATCGAGGAATGTTCATCTGTTCTTGAGGAGGAGGAAATCAGCATAATCAAGTCTTTGCAGAAGGTTCTATAGAGGAGCCCGAAGATGACGACGACACTGTCTT
The DNA here is from genome assembly GCA_037893225.1 of Hippasteria phrygiana. NCBI lineage: Eukaryota > Metazoa > Echinodermata > Asteroidea > Valvatida > Goniasteridae > Hippasteria > Hippasteria phrygiana. The sequence goes on from JAZGUH010000001.1 coordinate 368,803, forward strand.
TGCTAAACATCTAATAAGGGAAATGAAAAAAATCCAGGACGAACGGACAAAACGTTTGCGACAGAAGTTTCAAAATTTAATTGTTGAGGCAAGAATGGGCCAGCTTATGCCTCAAGAACCATATGCATTTTCAGAAATGTGATTTCTTGATGGACATTACCTTCTCTTACAAACTGCAAACGTGTTTAATTCGTTCTTGAAATGAAAATGGACATTTAAAGGTAATATACAATGCTGGCAAATGTTTGCCTCAACAATTAAATTTTGATGATACAAGTCATGTTATGAGAGATATATTTCTCCTTTGAAGAAATAACAAGCAATGGCAGCCATTTTGAACATTTTGAAATTTGCTTGTTATTCTTTCTACTGTGTGCTAAATTCCATGCTTGTATCATCAAAGGCACAATCCCATCACCTATCTGCCGTACTAATAACCCGTGGGCCAAATTTGTTTTATCGGTTGCTTAGGAGGAAGGTAACATATATGATGACCTTTTGACCTTCAATTTTACCTTGAATTAACCCCAAATCCATCCATTTCTGAAAATTACAGCAAAAGCAAATGTTATTGCAAGTTTAAATTTGTCATAATTATTTCCATGTTTACACGAGGCAAGTGATACTTTAAAACACTGTAAAAACAACTCTGTCTTACGAGGTGTTTACATTCATTCGTAGTCCAACAGTTTTTGGTCTTAACTACTTTTCATTCTGTATGAGACATTTTTGTAAGAGAAATCTTTCATGATCCACTGTATTTCACCTTGACAAATCATTTTACTCTGAGTGTCATCATCAGTATTGGCTACGAATTGTATATGTTTCTGTTTTACGTTTAGGTAATCCACGTTGTGCTGTCTCTGTATGAATTCTTGCCACTTTTGATTAATGTTCTTAAGACACTGATTAATTTATTGAAAAAATATTCTTTAATATAATTGTACCTTCATGAATTCTCCTTCCAAAGCTGTGTGTATTGCCTGACAGGTTTCCAACACAATCCCCGAAATTGTCCTTTCTCCAACTCGATAAAGAAAGACAGGCTTGCAAAGCTTTCACCTTGGAAATTAGAGGAAAAAAACAATTAACATGTAACAAGACTAAATAAAAGATATTTTACTACATTGAGTCGTTAACATAAAAAGAGCCTTTATTGTCCAAACTTCATTTTTGTATGTATAAATTTGTTTTTAAATCCACGCAGATTTTCCTCTTGCCACATATACTTAAACAGAGATCATTGTTTCAGTTACATGCCATCAATATAATGTTTCCTGTTCAATGTCAATGCTAGTTTATTGAATAAAAAACAATGCACACAAGCAACAGAAAAATTGGCTGTTTTAGGAATTTGTTTAAAACATAAACATACCCCTCCACCACTTAATTCCCCCTTATTATGAACCTGACCTTGGTTTACTTGTCACTGCCGCTATGTCCACTAGCAACCTGTGGGCCCCTGTAGGCGACACAGTTGAGAAAATGGAGCTCATAATCAATGAGGGAAAAGGGGCCTTATAAATTGTCACTATTAGCCACCCTATTCATTGAGAATGCCGCTTCATCACTAATGGGATAGGCCTACGCCTTCAAAAGAAAATAGAACTTGCTAAATAAAATTAATAGAGGTCTGTGTTAATTACCAGTGGCCAAGAATCTGAGTGTTATCGCCAGTCGCTCCTCTGGGCGGAAGCTGAGTCGGAAAGTTGTGTCTTGTTTCTGGATGTCTTTTCGAATTTTCGTCAGAATTTCGTCAAAGGCGCCTTGGTCCAGTCGGAGAAATTTCTTGAAGTCTTCTGGACTTTCTTACTCTTCTATCAAGTTCACATACGCCCACTTTCCTCACGACACTTAATGAATGGTTTTACCCAAACTTTCCTGTTTTTAGAATTCCTTTTTCTTTTTCTTCTTATTAACAAGGTGACGATAGCAGCGGCGATATTTGTTCTTTTGGATTTAGCCATCGCACGCCATTGAACAAAGTTCAATACGCCACCGTAAAAAAGTTACACGCATGCGCTATTCGTAACCAGTCGTCAAGAACGCGCTGTGACATCTTACAGTGTGCGGGGTACCACGACCCGACTGCGATTCAAGTCGGCAGTCGGGGCGCTGTCGGATCGTAGTCGGGTCGTAGTCGGATCGTATAGTGTGCGGTCGGCTTTACTCGTATGCAACCTTACCGAATTACATGCAGCGCTGTGATGAAAATGGCGCCATCGGAATTGTTGACCTCCAGCAGGTTACAGGTCACGCAAAATCTATTAAATCAGAGCTCAAAGCGCATCAGACGTTCCCAGGCAGTTGGGTCTACTGGGCCTTATGGGCTAACCCCAGAATGAACAAAGCTCAATGGCTAAAAACTGACCAAACAAAACCAATTTCCACACAACATGCAAATTTAGGTAGAAGTTACCCACCAATCAACAGAGAGCTTTAACTTAACCCGAACTGACCGCACAACTTCCCGGCGTGATTTCCGTGTTTGTTTGTTTTTTAATCCTTATAAAAAGAGCGGAAAAAAAGCTGAACAAAAATGTTGCTAACAGCGAGGATTTGTTCTTTTTGCCAATAGGATTATGGAGGTAAATAGGCTTACGGGGCAAAATTGAACAAATATATCCCTCGAGGTTATAGCCCCCACCCCTTCAAAAGGAAACAAAAATTAATGTAAACGAAAAGTTACCACTGCCCACACTACATTCATCTTTTATAGCATGACGAGAAAACTGACGAGAAAACAAAGCATTTATAAAAAGGAATGAGAGGATAGTATAAATCAATGCTGGTGATTTTCAATAAGGGAATAAATATGTGCTGGGCCGGTTTTAAACGTACGTTTAAAACCGCCTTGGGGCCTGGGCGCTTGATAATGACCCGAGCCGAAGGCGAGGGTCATTATCAGCGTCCAGGCCCCAAGGCGGTTTTAAACGTACGTTTAAAACCGGCCCAGCACATATTTATTCCCATTCATAAAATACCTTTTTGTATAATTAAGCAAAAACCACCGAAAATTATAAATTTCCAATGATTTTGTTTAATTTGTTTTACCTTGGTTTGTAAAACACCCCTTCAGCTATTTAATGGTTCGTGCCACGCGCGAGTAGTGGTAAACAAGTCCTTATATGGAAATTGACGCGCGCGCGACGCGCTCGCCAGGTGGTGCAAGAACACAGCATGCAGTGCCGGTGTAGCGTGAAATTATGGACTCTAAATACGGACGCATCGGTAGTATTGCGCTTGCGTTATTAGGAGAGTGACTGGTCGCTCGAGTGTTCAACCAATAAAATGGACCAGATTTTGTAGGACTCTACATTTCGTGTGACACCGGAAAAAATGTTTCAAACCGCGCCGTGTTTAAACAACTTCCAGCCGTGTTTAAACAACCGTTCATAAATGCCTCGGCGAGTTTCACTATTCCTATTGGTCTAGAGCCTGTCACGTGGGTGTGTTTAAACGGTTGTTTAAACACGGCTGGAAGTTGTTTAAACACGGCGCGTCATACAGCTGTTCTCAGCCGATACGCAACAGGGAGAGCGTAGTAGGTGCGCGCACAACTTAGATGTACTGAAATTCATATTAGACAACGCTGCATCTCGTGCGTGTGCGTACGTGCACGCGACAGACAGGCGCGGAGCGCCTTCACGCGCATGTGTTTTGTACTGAGCAAATGGGAGAAAAAGTGGGGTGAAAAAGCTTTGCATTTTGTCCTTTTTACGGGAGGTTTTTGCATTTTTCGTAAGAAGGCATTTATGGAACGGGGATAAAAATGTGATGAACCGTCTTTACCAGTCAATAATAACCTCGAAGGGTCGTGACCGCTGTTAATGGACCTCGCCTTCGGCTCGGTCCATTAACAGCGGTCACGCCCCTCCTCGGTTATTATTGACGTGGTAAAGACCGGGTCATCACACTTTTATCCCCTTATTTAAACACACCCACGTGACAGGCTCTCGACCAATAGGGATAGTGAAACTCGCCGAGGTATTTATGAATATCCTTTAAGAAAATAAATAAAAACAGGTGGGGGTGACAACACCTCCCTCATTGGACAGACTAGACAAGGTAACAAAACAGAAACAAGTTTGATTCAAATAATGGCGGCTACTAAGTGACTACAATATTCTCCCCCTTTGAACACCAAATGTACCCACCCCTCCACCCCCCATCCCAAAAAAGGAGAACAAATTAAACTGAATGAAAATTGCGGGATAAAATCAGACAAATTTGTTCCGCCGGAAAGATTTTATCCCCTACCCAATCCCAGCTTAGAGAAAATAAACATTTAAAATAAGGAAAGCGGTACAGTAGCAGGACTAATGGCACTTTTAACATCCTGAAAAGAAAAAAATTAAATGAGGAAAAAATACCGGGGAAAATTGCATTCGCCCTACTGGATGGGCAGAGAAACCCAACAAACAAATTAATGAGTCAAATAAAGACGACAGCGCACTATAGTGACATCAATAACCATCGCATTATTTTCCCCTTTCAACATCAATGACACATTAATAAACGACGCACAGGAGACTCAAAGGTGTTCATGAAATTACATTGTGTAATGATGCCAATTCGGTATATACATGAATGCTATATCATTTTTCATAATCCATACATGTAGAAACGTTGCCAGGAAGCTATCACACAACAACCAAATGTCATTTCTTTACAAAAATAGCACATTGAAATAACAAGTCTAACGGTTTTTAAATTAGCAGCTGGGGGTCAAATCGGCAGAGCAGCTGAAGCAGATCTGTATGCCTCATGCTATGAGAAACCGGATGAGAGCCATGCTCCCAGGATTCAGTCAACCCAATTTTGTTACAAACATTTGGGACTGCTTACTGCTTAGTGGTTACCCCCACTGCAGGAGCCCATTTCAATTTCCAAGTACATATACAAATATTTGCTTAGTGCAGAACAATTTTGCACGAGTTACCTTCCAAAAAATAAATAAATCATGTGATGTTTAATGTTTTTCCTGGGTACCCGGAGTAATTTTGCTTAGCAAATAATTTAAGATCTGCTTTCAACTCTTTGAAATTTGATTTGCCTCTGGCCCCAGACCCTTTTAAGCATTGTGTCAGTCACCTGCTCTTCTGGATTTCTCGGATCTGTTCCTGGATCCATCAAAGCGACATAAATTAAGCACTGTGTAAAGTCAACATGTACCAGGCTTAGCAAAAACCTTGGTACTAAGCAGTTAGATCTGCCCAGGCTCACCGGAGATGGCCCATGCGATTCTAATTAACACACAACATTAATGGCTTATATTATCTATGTACAAACTCATCATTAGGATTTGTCATCGACACAGAACCTCTACACTCACACTGAATGAGATCATGCTCGCTATCAGCGGTCAATAAATTAATGCGATCTATAATACATAATGCTGTGCAGAACCCAGCACTGGCTTACAGTATAAAACATACGTGGAAGGTAACCACACACAAAAACTCAAAGAATTGCGATCTATCTTATGTACAGTTTTGTAGTTGCATGATTTTAAGGACGAGTGAAGACATGCATGTGCCCACAAAAATATCCCAACCGTGTAATTTATGTTTAATTTACTCATATTAAAAAATAAGACGTGACTTGGTTGGTTGGTTTAAATAACATTGTTTTTATACCTACATTTAATTGGGAAAATCCATGTTTGTTACACTTTGGCCTTTTGACAAAGATATAAACACTATAGCACTCTCGCTATTAAACTTCAACTCAAACATACTCTGGCTATGGTTCTGGAAGTACATGTAATGTATATACTGGCCCAAACTATCCAAACAGACACATCAGCCACATCCTGTGCAGTTAAATTCAGAGTTGTGGTCGAGTCCCTGCAAGTCCTTTCGCAAGTCCAGTCAGAAGTCCTTTCATAAAGCCGGTCACAAGTAACTGGATGAACAATGACAAATGAATGCCTTTGTCAAAGCTCATTTGAAAAGCTTGTGACTGGGATTATGATTGGAGGGTTTCTGATGGACTTGCAGGGACTTGTGATGTATTTGCAGAGACTTGTGATGGACTCGAATACATCCCTGGTTAAATTGACACCATGTGTTACCTATATCAGATGAACGGTTCAGTATAGGTAAAACATAGTAGTTATTCAGGCTTTTGATCACAACACACAGACAAATTCATACTTGCAATTTTTGACTGAGAACACGGGTCTTCATCAGCAGGAGACTATATGATCTAGGGCCAATTTCATAGAGCTGCTTAACTTAGCACACAATTTTGCTTAAGCATAAAAACCTTGCTTAATAAAATCAGGCCACACCAGTCCAAACTCTATATATGTGATTGTTATGCTAAGGAAACAACAGGTAAATACCAGTCACAAGCACTATCACAGGGAGTTTTGGCTGGTAACCTGATTTTACTAAGCATGGTTTTTATGCTTAAGCAAATGTATGCCAGCGTTTCAGCTATGAAATTGGCCCATGGTGGTGTCGGGATCACATGTCTGCAAGGTCACAGATTCAACATCTGGACATCCTGCTGATGAAGACAGAGTTCTCAGTGGAAAATTTCAGGTATAAATTTTGTGTTGAAATCAAAAGTCTAAATAACTTCTCGTGTCAGTATTTGTCAAGTCGTTCGTCCAATACAAGGCCAAAAGCCACTCTAGGTTGCCAGCCCTACCACACAGTCATGTTTACCTATACTACTGAGGACAATGCTTTGTGTTTCCTATTGTTCCTTTAATATAACACAACCCCATAGGCTAAGCACGTATTTTTACGTCCGAGGACAGATTTTAACAAAATACCGACTCCCGAAGACAAAACAAATTTCCTTTGTATTTTCTTTCTCCTCTTGTCCTTGAACGTACAGACAGTACATGGACAGAATACAGATCCTGGGTCCAGATCGAGGATAAATCTTCAATAGATACAACAAAAATTCCTTCAGACCTACGAACCCAGGCGGGGTAGGTTCCACCGTTGGTGAGACCAACATGCAAACGCAGCTGAACTTAAAGTTGTGTTCATTTAACAATATAGTTCTTCCGTGTGCCCACAATGTTTACTCTTCAAAATTATGACTAATTCAACTGTCAACAACATATTTTAAAACAATTATTTTCAACATATTTTCAACATATTTTCAACTATATTTGTAGATGTTAAGCTTCTTTAAGTTAACATAGAACAACATACAGATTAGATTGTATTATTAATTTTGTGTTACTGGCGTTAATTTTTGGCTCAGTGCCACACATGCATTATTATCTGTCCATTCTGTGCACTTTGGGCATACAGATTCGTAAAGCTATACACGAAAGGTGAGAATGTATTAATAGGGCTGCGTCCGAATCGCTTGTCTAGGGCTATTGTGTAGGTGTTCGTCCATTACAACTATGTGTGACGTAGCCGTAGCTGTAGCTCTATAGACGCCCATTTCGGACACGGCCTAAGTGTTCTTATTAGAGAACATGAACAAAAATGCATCTATAGCAGAAAGATATGTCTACATGGGAGATGAGCACTTCAATTTGTTTATTTTTTTTTTTTTTTGGGGGGGGGGCACAAAGTTCCAAGATAGCCTCACTATTCTTGAAACAATTCTAAAAATCAAGTCCTCCAAATCTGGTCATCCTCCAAAAAAAACCAAATTCTGAATATTGTGAATATTTCAGCACCCCCATCTTTGGTATAGAACTGTACCCGACTTGCATTTCTTTACATTCCAGATTGGTAATAGTAATTGTAAACATTTATGCACGCACAAAACTGAATGCTAACCTGCGACACACACCTAGGATCAGTATGGAGTGTGGAGTTTTTTTTACTAAGTACCGATTCTTTCCCATATGGTAAGCGGGAAATTGGAACCTGCAATGAAATTTCCGCGAATCTGGCTTGGCCCCCCTGTACACATTTGAATGGATTAATGGCTTTGGGTTAGCTGAGCTGGTAGAGCGTACAACGTTTACCAACATTAACTCCAGTTGGCGTTGGATGGCAGGCATGTCGCAAGACTTCACAGAGTGGGTGAGGCAAGGGTGGGTGGGGCAAGGGTGGGTGGGGCAAGGGTGGGTGGGGCAAGGGTGGGTGGAGGGAAGTCCGGGGGGGGGGGGGGGACAGTGAGTTGGGAGCCGAGGTGGGGGAAGGTCTCCTCAAAGTAGAAAGAGTTTACAAGGTTAATTATTTTTTTGTTCAGCTTTAAATTGGGACACCCAGTTTGCTGCCAATATTCAGGAACTTGACCAAACAGATCTATTTTGTTTACAGTGAACAAAGACAATTGACCAAAGAGCAGGGTTTGAAGCTGTGCATTTCCCGATTACTGCGCTGGCACTCTACCAAAACAGAGCTATCTTACCCTCTGTTGGAAAATCTCCCAATTTTGTCAATATCTTTGTTTCAAGGGATGTAAGACAAAAGTATGTTCTTACTTAATGTTACCTAATCTTTCCTCGTCTAGGCGTGGTATAGTAATTGCATTGATTTTACTCATCTGCACTATTCATAAATACTAAGGATTGCATTTTCTTGTAAACAAAAATCATCCTGTAATAAGTTATTTCTAATTTTCTACAGTATAGTGGAGGTACTTAAAAATCAAATCAAAACTGCAACATGATAGCGCTTGTTCTATATAAAATAGTGTAATTAATAAGCCCTTCCCCTCAAAGAAAAGGACACCCCAAAAAAAGAATTTAAAAATCCAAAATTTTCGTCCACAGCAAAACAGGAGTTATAAGGGGAAATAAAGAGAAAATGGGGTGTTGGTGGAAAAGTTGCTTCCAACTAGAAACTGCTTAACCCCTTGAGTACGTTTTTTTACGGGAGACGTCGGGGTGTCGCGGCGGCTCTGGCAGCCAAGCGAAACGGACATAATGTGTTTGTGCAGTCAAGCGTAACATACACAATAATCCAACAATGGATTGAAACTGCACAAACAGCGGCAAATGGCATCATCCGGCCTGGTGGCACTGTTTTGTTTGCGGCATAGGACGTCTTCCGTACGCAAAGGATCCCTAACCCCCTCGGCATTTATATTAGGAAGTGTCCTCAACCTGTCAAAATCCAACACTGTGCAGTATACCTTTGGAGAAATTTGAGTATCATAGCTCCATGTAAAGTAATGGTGCCAAGGCGCTACACAGTCCTGAACCCATCAAAATTCAACACAACCTGCTGTTGGAGTTTAGTTAAGAGGCAATGCATACATATTTTCCTAAACAAGTTCTTTGATTAAAGGCCAATTTCATAGAGCTGCCAAGCACAAAATTTGGCTGAGCTCAGAAAAGTTGTGTTCAGCTTTAACAGGTTACCAGCCGAAACTACATGTGATACATATTGCTTGTGACTGGTTCTTGGCAGATTTTTGCTATGCTTAGCAGGAAAATTCGCTGAGCATTATTTTGTGTGAACATGGAGGAAGGAAGTTAGTGTTCCTTCCTCCATGGTGTGAAGCAGCTCCATGAAATAAGCCATAATGTCACGCCATGTTTTACGCGAACGCTCATTCTGATTGCATTTAACACGTGCGCGTTGTGTGACGGTGTGACCACCTTTTGCATTCACACGCGCGCGTAAGGTCACGCGGGTCATTCGGGATAAAATGTCATTGTGCACATGCGCAGTTGAAATACTGAACTGGCTTATTGGGTCCTGGGCTCATTAGACAATCTTTCACCATACCATGCTTTCAAGCAGACCCAGGTGACAAAGTAGGAGAATAGTAGGATCAATTTTTTTTAAAGGACAAAAGTAGGACTTTGCAGGACAAAATCAGGATAAAAGTAGGACTTTTGCGGGCTTTCAGAAGTAGTTTTCGTTGATACTCACCCATACCCACAGCATCACAAGCCTCATTTGGCATGCTCTGTACTCACACTTTGTGCTCCATCCTCAACTACAATGTAAGCTCTTGGAAGTCAAGTTGCAGTGCTCCTGCACCCAAGCCCTTTGTGTGATTTCCATGTGATGGTATGAAACACTGCTATGACAAGTATTCAATGAGATTTCATTTTTCGGAGTGGTGGGACAAAAAAGTAGGAAAAAAGGAGGACAAATTGGAATTTCAAGAAAATTCTCTTTTTTTCAAATGGAAGCAAGGTTAACAAAATATGAAAAAAAATAGGAAAAGTAGGAAAACTTGAAACCCTGCCTTACCAATCCACAAAACAAAGAAAAAATTTTTTGCCTGGCTCTTGTTCAGGCATTAACAGTCAATCAATAAAAAAAAATTATACTTAAAAATGAACCATTGCCTCCTTGAACTTGCCTTACAAATAGCTATAAAGAAACATTTTTACTCATAATATAAATCTTTCCGCTAAAAAAAACTGGCGAGAAGTTGCTTTAAAAATTTGTCATAAATTTTAGTCTTAAATCTCTTTTCATTAAATAGGATTATATAATACTTGTACAACTACATGTACTTACGATTCCAAAACCTTTGGGAACTGCAATGAAAAGCTCTTTTTCCTCCAGCACTACTTGAGGCAAAATAAAAAAACACGAAATATTAGCGTCCCAAACCACTTTCTTGCTTTTTTTGTTTGGCTTTTCTTCCAGAATTGCCACAAAAATGCAGAGCGAAAACGGGAAATGCCTCCCCATCGATCTCCTGGATGTTTTGAATCAATTTGAGGAACTCCAATGTCAGAGAAAAGCCATCTTGGAAAATTTTGCCTGGCATGATCCGAAAATAGATATAAAAAGGACACTAAATAATTTTTTTTATTTTGCCTAATTTTCATCCGAAGTAAAATATTATGAACTAATCATAAACATTTCCTGAATTCCTGGCAATCAAAAACCCTGTGCTATCACAAAAATATTCTTCTTTTTTTTACAGATCTCAATGCAAAAATCAACAGCCAGCGATGAGCATTTTGTACAGTTATATCCATCTGGTGAGAAAATGTCAATGCAGTCTACTCTCCACCTCAGAAATTCATGGACAAGTCATTTTTCATCAAAAATATCTCATAACAAAAATAATTTGAGCTTAAAAAAAGGTTGCGAAAAAAGCTATCCTAAGTCTCTTTTAGGCTGAGCAAACTAAATTGCATAACCATCTTGCATGGGTTTATCTTGAATGTTTCTGATCCACTGAAAAGCTCCAGGAGTTCAATAGTTTTCCATGTGACTTATACCATGGTATTGAAATGCCACATTCGATTGGTTGGGAACTGATCACATGGCTTATTCTAACTGTTTATATTTCTACGACTTCTTATCTCATAAAAGGACAAATATTGTATAACAATTGTTGCATATCCTCATTTGTGACCCGCTCTGCAAAAAGGACACTTATGTTGCAAAATTTGAAAGTAGTGTTTTATATATAGCTGGAAAGGCAATTTGATAAGCTTTCATATGGTATATGTCTGAGGTCTCTAGCATTTTGCAATCACGAGATATTTGGAAATTTGCATGTTTGTTTTCAGGAATTTCTTGAAATGACTTAAGGAGAAAGAAGCCATTTAAAGAAACAAAAAGTAAAGCAATAGATGGAAGCACTCGACAAAAACACATTGTTTTTCCAACTTTACTCACTGAAATCAAAGATTTTGGTTATGAAATAGAATAATATAGGTATCAAAGATGCAAAAAATTCCCTCCCTTCAAAATCACTTGTTTGAAGAATTGTTCACCCTCTTCACATTGAACGGCCCATAACTCGTAAAAGCATACAGCGACTTATGTGCCCTTTTTGCAGAGCGGGTCACATTTGGACCGGGAAGTGCAATTTAGCAGTTAACTATAGTCGACGATTGTTAGACGAATTTTACCCTACATGGCATATTCGCACTGGTTATCAATAGTAACATTTGTCCTGCTAAACTGTGACAAGTGAAGAGGGGACCTTTGACACCACAGTTATTGACTAGCTATTGTTCGTACTTGGATGTTATCGAGCATGTGTAAGGTACGTCAAGAATCAACCACTGGTTAACCAGTTTTCCTCAAACTTGCTCAAGGTTTTTAGTTTTGACTGTATCAGGAAGCCTGTCTTTTTTTCCCGCAATAAAGGAACAATGATAATTTGAATGTAGTGGCAAGAAGTGGGATCAATATAATAAGTTTGACAGAGGCCATCAAACAGTGCATACTATTATAAAAAGTATGCAATTGTTTATTTTGGAGACATTTTTTTTGCACGGAGCTTATCCCAGATTTACCAAATCCTCTTCAGTTACATTATTATCAAGACTGCTGCTGTCTTGATGCTTTTTTTACCCCTTTTATAATGTATAATCTAGAGTGCTGTTATTTTAGCAAGTTTGTATCAGGTAATAACCCTATGTATTGATGACGTTACGTGCTGTTTACCGCAGTGCATCATGGGGAAAAACGGGGGTCACCGGCGTGGCTCGTATACGATTTGTTTACATACACTAGCATTTTCCACGCTCGTTTTTCGACCTTGTGGATCCCGAGGAAAATCCCCTGCACAGTAATCGTCTTTTATAGTTTAAGACGGTGTTATCTTCCACGACAGAGAGCGCTAAAACTGTACATGTGACTATCTTTTGGTCGAAAACCGATCGTAAGTCGGCATTCTGCACGTAAAAGTATAGCGAGCGTCGAGCATTGACCCCCAATGAAAACTGCAATGTCATGCAGTAAACACTGACATAACGTCATCAACACATAGGGCTATTGCTGAGGGTTCGTACATCCCACAATGAGGGATCTTTTTATAAATGTCCAAAAGTATAACTTTCGGTTTTTTTTTTTAATGAATCTTCAATGGCCTGAATACAGGTCCATTCTAGAAATATTACTGAATATTATAATTGACAAAGCATCTTCAATGATTTCTAACTTAGCATCAGTAAATCCTATGTTTTTCAATCATGAGTCTGAATTGATTTTTTTGGTAAAAAGCTAATTCAAAAGGATGGTATTTGCTTTAACTGGATTACGATCACGATTAATTGAGGTCATACATTTTTGTACAAGTCAATGTACAAGCCCGATTTCACAGCGTTGTTTTGCACACAATTTTCTGCTAACAGCACCCTTGCACATTTTATAGAAATTGTAAGCGGTAAGCACAGTGAGGAGTTTTTAAATTTCAGAAGTAGAATAATTGTTAGCATGACTTTGCCGTGAATACTGCTAAGTTGGCATAACTTCACTGCTATAGTTTAATAGCTCAACTGTTCTGCTGTTAAAGGTAGTGTACGTGATTGGTCATTGTTGCAATTTTCAGAAATGGGCGGATTGGGGGTTAGTATTTTATAGGAAATATCGTTCCACTGACCTGTTCAAAGTTTTGCGCTCTTGGATGGCGGGAAAAAAACGAGAGAAAAACAGCGTTTTTTTTTCAACCATCGGGCGGCATTTGTTATAGCGCCCTCTTGTAAAATAAGCTCATTTTTTTGTAAATGGGATCGTTTTCAACTGGTCACATAACATGTACAGAGGCCGAGGGCCGAGCGGAACGTCCAAGATCCACTGCATGCTTCGGTACACTACGCATGTGCCCGTTTTCTGATTGTTAACCCATTTTAGGCAACATTCGGTCAATAGAGAGCAGTTTTCCAACGATTGTTCGGCCGAACAATCATTGGAAAAGGATATAAATTTCCACTTTTCTTGAAAACGACAGCACACCTGGTGCCATCATTTCACATGATGATTGAGACTACTATTAACTTACAGTCTAGTCAGGTATTTCGTAATAACTTTTTTTGGAGGATTACCAATCGTGTACACTACCTTTAAGCAACCCTATCAAGGTACATGGGATCCAAAGGTCAACCATATTTAAGCACATGACCTGTTTACCACAAAATGGGCGTAAAGTAGCAAACTTTGAAAAATCAAGATTATGGCATTTTCTGAAAGGACAGGTGTAGAGCTTTAATTTGATATATTGTGTGTTGTGGTATCTCTAGCCCCCTATTCCTAGCCCGCGATGCGCGATTCAACCTTTTAGAGCTATCAGAGTCTTGACCCCTTGTTTTGAGAAAATGAAGCTCAAAGTTTGTGATCAGCACACTTTAACTTGAGTTAAAAAAAGAATTCCCCTCAACATTTTTTTCGAGAATTGATTCAGTTTTAAAGCTTTGGGATCTGATAGAATAGTTTTTTTTTTTTAATATACATGTGTACAGTTGTTCAAATCCCAAAATTGACTTTTCAGTGAAAATTTTTTGTTTCTGCTTGTAACTCGGAAAGCCATAGTGCGACTTTAAGCTAATTTTGTGGTGGAAGATCACATATAGTACTGAAAGGGTTTAACTCTATGAAGTTCTCTCCTTGAGAATTTTGCAATCAGTGAGAGAACGCCAGCATAAAAACCTCAAACACCGTGTTGCACAAACCAGATCTACTATGAAAGATCAGGCAATGTGTGTACGAAAGCAAGATGAGAAATCTTTCTTGAAGACAGTAGTGATGTATGCTCCATGCCGATCCGATATGCCTGACGCATCACTCATCAAACATTCAGTGTTTGGTTTGGACAGCGACCCCAAACACTGCCGGCTTTGCTGCTGGTCGAGGCTTCTCAGGGAAGCTTGGTAATCCAGAGGTGAGTGCTGGGAGTTTTTGCTCTCAAACACCACCTACTTGTTGATTTCTGTGGCGAGTCTAGATAATGGTGCAACATCTACAGTATCGTGGCCTTCCCCCGCCCACTGAAGGGGGCGGAGTGACGGGTGCAAAGTAGGCTTGAACTTTGACATCAGGATGCTGTGCCTAGAGAGAGAAAGATCAAACAAACGACAGTGAATTTGGGACAAATTACTGGTTGTGATACAAATTCTCATACAAATTGACGGTGGATAAACCTTTGGCTATTTTGTTCCTATTTGTTTTGGATTACACCAACTTACCCACCTTTTGGGGGCCCAGGCCACTTACAGCCAGAGGTTGGGGTAGATCCCCTTCAGATCTTGATCAAACAGTAATAGATTTTTAATAACCCTAACCCCTATGGCACTTTACCGGGAAGTCTCCTGAACCTGTCAAAATCCAACACTGTGCAGTATACCTATGGCACATTCTTTGGACTTGGACAAATTGGGGCATCATAGCTCCATGTAAAGTAATGTTGCCAAGGCGCTACCAGTCCTGAACCCATCAAAATACAACACATCATGATGTTGGATTTTGGCAGATTTGGGATGGTTGGAGTTAAAAATGCAAATGTGGATACCCATGATATAAATTGAACTTCAATTATTAAACCAAAGGGTTTTGTAGTTATGATACAATATGCATGCTACACCTTGGGTGCGTTCGAGTAGCTCACCCAGATCGACTCGGGTGAAGGCAGGCAGACAGATTAGCCACGAGAGCCGGGCTAATAGAATGCACAAACGGCAACCTCTCGTGTCATTGTCACCTCACACTTGAGTTAGCCATATTCTATTCCCCACTGGATCGAGCAGAGTCTGTGGGGAATCAGAATGACTACGCATGCGTGTGATGTAATTCCACCAGTGACTCTGCTTCGCAAGCAGGGTCTGTGGTGGCTGACCCGAGTGATGAGCCCCGGGAATGACACAAGAGCTAATCGAACAGCACAGGTCTAACCCGAGTCGACCCGGGTGAGCTACTCGAACGCACCCCATGTTATGTGGATGCATGGTTTCTATGTACAAGGTCACTGAAGCAAATCACAGCAGTTTTCACCTGCCATTGGGAGAAAGTTGCATTTCGTGAGGACCATGCCCCTGATTTTTATAAATTTCATGTCAAAGAGTGGCAGGGCTGAAGTTAAAAAGGCTCTGAGCAAAAACAAAAAGCAGTGACACTATCGTGGACAAATTCTTCCCCCAGCTCTTTGACAGTTAACATTCAAAGGCAAGCAATAAACAAATATTCTGACAATGGCATAGACAAATCTGACCTTAAATTTGTTATTGACCTATACTGGAGGGTCACGGGAGGCCATTGTATCATCCTTTTGTCAACCCCAACCTTGGGTGACTGAATACAATAAATGCTTGCAGCCTACAAAAGCATGACTTACTGTACAGATGTGGATGGCCCCGTATTATGGCCACATTCATCCTGCCCATAAAAGCTTGGTCTGGTTCATCTATCATAAATAATTGTAAATTCTGGCTAAAAAAGTTGTTCCCGAGACAGAGCTGCTCCTTATTCTCCTGATGAGACAGACCTCTTAACCTCTTGAATATGGATAATACGGATGACAGCCATAGCCACGGTTTGAAAAAGACCACCCAGTTTTTGTCTACATGCGCATTCCTGCACATACTCAATCCATTCCTGTTTCAACTATATTGTTCTTGAATGAGAGTGTAATGAATAGATGGAGCTTTTTCAAAGAAAGCTTTCGTTCACACAAAAGGGGGGCTCCATGTGTGATGAATAGGACCAGCCCCCCATCAGTAACAGCCGGAAACAAGGGGTTATAATAAGCCAAGATGTGAAGGAGACCTATGAGCTTACCCTTAGCCTTCTGATGCCAGCCCGCGTTATCAACTGGCAATCGTACAGCTCTATCCTCTGCAAGCTCTGACATCCCATTAGGTGCTCTAGCGACACGTCGGTGATCAGTGGGCAGTTGTCTAGCTCAATGACCTGCAGGTGCTCCGTAGCGCACGCACTGGTACCTATGTGGCGGATGCCCTCGTCCGTGATCAACTCGCAGTGGGAGAAGCTCTGTCGGCCAAGAGAAAAAAAATGAGGTTGCGATGACTGGAGGAAGATAATGCAGCCTTGGTAACCCAGATCAGGGCCCCAATTCTATTTAGCAGAAAATCTTGCTTAACAAAGAGAACCCTATTTAGAAACCCTTTTTCGTACTGGTCTAATCCCCGTTTGCTTACCTGGTTCTAAGCCGGATGCTGCCCAGGTACTCGAGTGTGTCACCTGCTTCCAAGCAGACATTAACTTACTGCTAACCATGCTAAATCTAACAACATCCAACAATGGATACCTTCTGTTGGATTTTGCTGATGTGGGCTGTGAACAGAACATCTTTTCTTCTAGTTGTTGGATTCTGTAAGATTTAGCAGGCTTCACACTTTTCTCACCGAAAAATAATATATTCACTCATGAATTTTCCTGAGCGTACATGTAGCACAAGATTTGCATGTGTAACTCAAATTCATTGACAAACTGCAAGACTGATGCTTACCAACTCCTGCATTGCCGGGCAACCATTGGCCAAGTGCAAAAGTGTGGCATCAGTAATCTGGGGGAAACAAATATTTGGACATGTATAATTCCTACAAGTGCTTACAGAAAGCTTTAATAAGTTTCACAGTTTACTGTGAATTTAGTAGTATTTAAATACTTTCCAGAGTAACTTTTGGAGAAAATTTTAGGAGAGTTGGTGACAAAATCACCCATCCATTCTCAAAGTAGCGTATGGCCCAGAATAATAACAATTGATAGGTAGCTCAGTCGGAAGATCACTGGGACAGTCGCAAGTTCAAATCCATTGTAAAAATTGACAAAAGTGAAAATTGAATTTTGTTTCTATACCCTGATAGATCATTATCTGTCACAGGAGGGTGGTGGTGGTGTTGTGATGCCGAATTCAGGCACTCACTTTACAAGAAAACAGATCTCCAAATATAATCCATTTCACTATTTTGTTATTCAAACGATGGAACTTTGCATTGACATGATGTAAATTCAATATTGGTTTTTTTGCCCTTCACCGACGTATTTTATAAATACTGTGTACTCAGTGTACTTATTGGATTCAAACCAGCCAGGCGACTCCGGCAAGCTCGGTGGTCGAGTGGTAAGACATCTGCACTAGAAAGCAGGAGTTCGTGGGTTCGAGTCCCACCCGAGTGATTCTTTTGTCAAATAATCTCTCGGGGCAACACTGAGTATACAGTGTTTATAAAAAACGTAGGTGAAGGGCAAACAAAAACCAATATTGGACTATTTTGTTAATAAATGTTATTAACTAAGTTACTACTGTTACCAAAAAAAGAATTAATGTGAAAACAAAATTAACAGTGAAAAGTTAACGGAGAATCAATTCTAGCTTTTATGCAGAAATCAATTTTCGTGGTTAAATGTTTTCCTCCAATGACACCACTCGTGTTCTCATGAATATTCACATTACAAAAGATCTAAGATATTACAAAAAGGTGAAAACACACCTTGAAAATGACCGAAAAATGTTAGAATTCTCATAACAGATGCATATCTTGCAGTCATGTTAAAACAAAATTACACTTTGACGGCCTTTTCCGTTCAAATCCAAATACTTTAAAACCTTACCAATGAACACTCTTCAAGATCCATTCTTTCTAATTCTGAACACGTCTGGAAGGAAACAAAGTCACAATATAAATTGGCAATAAACAGAATGACAATAGGAAAACAAGAACAATTCTGCACAGATGTTTCTTTCAAACTTTCGCCATCTCATATGGTTTGCTTTAAAAGCACAGCAACCATTTACCTTTTTTTTAAACATCTATCATTAATAACCAAATCTTAATTATTAGCACTTTGTATGTATTTTCAACTGGTAAACTGTTGATTGCAAGTAAATGTTTTGTTAAGCTGGTTACTTACTCTTGCTAATGCTTGAAAACCATTGTCTGTGAATTGAGAGCACCCGGCCACCTCCAATGTTCTGTCAAACAAAAACAGAGGTCAGAAGTTACAGAAAATAATAGGAAACAATGAAATCAAACCAGGTTTGCCCTCGGCTGAGGATCTTGACCAAATTTGCATAATGCTGGATTCTGTGTTTATGGCCTGTAATTCGGTGCTAAATGAGCTGGCAAAGAAATCCTGCACTTACACCATATGCATATTAACCACTTACGCAGAAAAAGCAGCTGACTGCTTGTTGAATGGTTGTGTGTAAAGTTTGTTTAATGAACATTTCTCTTTCACATGGTGTAAAAATGAAAGTCATAACTGCTAAAATAGCAAAGTTACGGCTGTTTTCTCTTCTGGCCCACTTTATTAAACAGGAAAGTTGTTTATCACATGAACCATGGAGGAAGCACTCCATTAGCCTTTTAGAGGTATGGCGGACACAATAGGAGGGCGCTATTTGATTTGGGTAAAACCTGTGTATTTATACCCAAATAAAATAGCGCCCTCCTATTGTGTCCACCATACCTCTAAAAGGCTAATACACATAACTCTACAGGGAAACTTCAGATACAGTTTTCACAAAATATTGTAATGGTGACACATGAATTGGACAGTACCATTGGAAAGATCCAAACAAGCTCTTTCTGTTGGTATCTAGATCATGTATGGATGGCGAAAAACACAAGCACTACAGTTCATTGAAACATGGTGAATACATGTACATTGTTGTTTGGATACTCTGGTGTGTGGTTTCCTTGTTAAGTAAACTTGACATTGGTAAGCAACAGGGGTGCTGTGGCTTGTCAAGTAAACTCAACATTATGTCCAGCTGTTATTGACTGGGGGGGGGGGGGGGGGGGGGGGGGCGATGGTGTGCCAAGAATGGGCTGTGCAACCAAGCGTAAATGCAAACAATAGACACCACACTGAATACAGTGGTTCTATTCATCCATGTTCTGTTCATCCCCCTTTCGTGTGAATAAAAGCCTTGCAAGTTGAAAAAGCTCCATCTATTCATTACTCTCCCATTCAAGAATATAGTTGAAACATGAATGGATTGAGTACGTGCAGGAATGCGGGTATAGATGACAACCGGCCAGGTGGTCTTTTTCAAACTGCGGCTATGGCCATTGTCCTCATTCAAGAGGAAAAAACTGGGTCATTCTAACAGGCTGGGGCACAGTGTCCCTGTTCCCATCCATATCCTGCTGTGGGGTAATTTCAGTAGTCTACTTATCACTGCACAGTTTTGCTATGCATTGCATAGTTAAGGACAACGCACAGAATGGAACCATACCAACTTTGAGCTAGTTACTCTTACTTGAGATACAATTCAATCAACTGCAATAGACAAATCCTGGCTTTGTTTTTGATTTAAGAATATTTTTCCATTTTTTTCTTAATCTGAGAACATTTAAGAACATTTAAGGACATTTAAGGAAAAGGTTTCTTAAATCAAGAAATGGATATTGGAAACATTTTCTTGCTATTACTCCCTAGAAAAAAAAAACTTGTTTTGAGTTTTTTCTTCTGTCTCTCAAAATAGGAACACAGTTTTTGGCACTGCCTGAGAAATACCCTTTGATCAACAAGGTGATTGGATAACAGAGTTTGAAAATGGCCTCTACGTTGCACCCGCTTGCTGGCGCACTGTATTGTGAATTGCCCCAGTAAAAATGACAACTCTATATAATGACAATGAAATTACAGTACCCAAGACATTGTACAACAAATATGTTTGTTATACCATGGTATTAAATTGGGAGATCTGATTGGTCAATAACCGGTCATATGGTTTGTTACAAAAGTTCATGTGTTACTCCAAAACAGATGTACCCGGGTTACATCACTCTAAAAAGTGATGTACTCCGTGGAGTACATTACCTTGATCGTCCCCAGAGCTGCACTGAACAACAAGTTTTTTTAAAGAAGCAGATCCTGGGGAAAAGGTTTCGTTGTCCCTGGTACTACGCGATATAGGGAACAGTTAAAACGAAAGCAAAGTTTGGAAGAGTGACCTTCCGTTGCCGCCATTACTGTTTACGTTTCGTCTGCTCTTTCACGTTCAAACTAACGTTACTCAGGATTTGTACAGGCATGTATTTAATACCATGGTATAACAAAACAATTGCTGTCTGCTGTGATGTAGTCCATGGGTTTTGTAAACCCTCGCGGGGAAATGGCACCGTCGGCTTCGCCTCAGGTGCCATTTGCCCCCTCGACCACATCACAGCGGACAATTGTATAATAGATTTTTAATTTTCTAATTTTTTTTTTTTACTGAATTACTTCGAAATACCTTACTAGACTAAGTTAATAGCAATCTCAATCATCCTGTGAAATGATGGCACCTGGTGTGCTGTCGTTTTCAAGAAAAGTTGAAATTTATATCGTTTTCCAACGATTGTTACGAGGAGCAATCGTTGGAAATTTTGTTTTTAAATACTGTCCTCTATTGATCAAATGTATTTAGTCTGCGTTGCATCTAAAATGGGTTAACAATCTGAAAACGGGTGCAAGGTTGCAATTATTTGTAAATAGTACAAGCGTGTGTCGGGTAGTGTACCGAAGCGACAGAGGATGCTATAACAAATCCAGTTAACTGCCGCCCGACGGTTGAAAACAAACGCCGTTTTTCTCTCGTTTTTTTTAGCCATCCAAGAACGCAAAACTTTGAACAGGTCAGTGAAACGATATTTCCTATAAAATACTAACCCCCAAATCCGCCATTTCTGAAAATTGCAGCAATGACCAATCATGTACACTTTGAGTACGGTATTTTACGGGAGACATCGGGGTGCCGCGGCGGTTATGGCAGCCAAGCGAACCGCTACAATGTGTTTGTGCAGTCAAGCGAAACATATACACAATAATCCAACAATGGATTGAAACTGCACAAACGGCAGCCAATTGTGTCATCCGGCCTGGTGGCACTGTTTTTTTGGCGCATATTTGCGGCATCCGTACGCAAGGGGTTAAATGTGTGAACATTAAACACTCCTACTCAGACAATGGCCTGCCTGCATGTACATGTAGACCCTGAACTTTGAATTGGAGTTTTGTTATCTATATTGTTTGACATCATAGAATGAAGTGATACAAGCATCAGTATTTGGCAAATATCTGCACTCCAGACCACCCCAGGTAAGGAACCCATTGTGACTTATGTAAAGGTCAATTTGACGCATGATTTTGTACGTTGTCAGACTGCAGTAGTGACATCTTCCCTAGACAACCTAACTTTGTGTAACTTTGAAACAATATATGTATATACTGCTGCAAACTGCTTGCTAACTGGAAAGATATATGTGGCCCGATATATGTGGCCCGATATATGTGGCCCGATATATGTGGCCCGATATATGTGGCCCGATATATGTGGCCCGATATATGTGGCCCGATATATGTGGCCCGATATATGTGGCCCGATATATGTGGCCCGATATATGTGGCCCGATATATGTGGCCCGATATATGTGGCCCGATATATGTGGCCCGATATATGTGGCCCGATATATGTGGCCCGATATATGTGGCCCGATATATGTGGCCCGATATATGTGGCCCGATATATGTGGCCCGATATATGTGGCCCGATATATGTGGCCCGATATATGTGACCCGATATATGTGACCCGATATATGTGACCCGATATATGTGACCCGATATATGTGACCCGATATATGTGACCCGATATATGTGACCCGATATATGTGACCCGATATATGTGACCCGATATATGTGACCCAAAAATTTCTAAAACAAAGTCGATTTTTGGATTTTAAAATTTGTACACTTGAAAAGCACTGTTATATCCAGAGTGTTAAAACTGAATTCAATCTCAATACGGTTCACAATTTTTAGAACTCATTTTCTCAAAACAAAACAACTTCCAAAGGTATAAAAAAAATAGAAAAATACCAAAAATTGTTTTTAGTTGTAATTATTGAAAATGCCAAAAACTGTTTTTGTATAAGTCCCCCCCTTCAAATTATTTGTGGATGCAAGATTTTTCAGGGAACTTTTTTTGCAAAAAAACCAAGAACAAAAAAAAGAACAACATTTTTGGCCCAACCATAAAAGCTTTGAGAGCTAGTTACTCTTACTTGAAATACAATTGAATCAACTGCAATAGACAAAACCATGCTTGTTTTTGATTTATGAATATTTTTCCTTTATAATTTGAGAACATTGGCCCAGCCCCTCCCCATTCTAGATCCAGCCGTATCTTCATAGAAGACACATAGAAGATGTTTGAAATTGCAGTTTCAATCCATTGTTGGATTAAACAGTGCCACCAGGCCGGATGACGCCATTGGCCGCTGTTTGTGCAGTTTCAATCCATTGTTGAATTATTGAGTATGTTACGCTCGACTGCACAAACACAAACAGAGTTTTTTTGTTGTGTTTTTCACCCAAGTTCGCTCCGAACAAGGCTAAACGCCACTTGAGGTACGAGAGCAAAAAATACCAAAAAAAGTAGGAATTAATATTTCTCTTAAAGCAGGAAAGATTTTAAGATGAAGGGAGACAGGCACCAGGCAAAGAATTCCACATAGATACAGAACGAGGGAAAAAGCTATTGCCATAGCTTTTCGTTCTACATCTGCATTTGTAGCTATAGCTAGAGTATAATAATGGGAACAGACGGAAAGTCAAGTTTTAACCTCAAACACCCTAACTGGAGGAACCGAGCTGGGCAAGCCAGTGGAACATTTACCATGGAAATATCTGTAGAACAGACTAAGAGTAGCAGCAGACCTCTCCAACCAAATCAACTATGCACTTCTGTACTCTAATAAAGATAAATTGAACCCCATACATTTTTATGCAGGTGAAATACGGTAAAGTCACAATGCCTTCCTTGAGGCACAAGAAGATGATTGATGGTGGCTGGGGTATTGTCATTGCTTTGGCTGCCTTCGTTAGTATGTTCTTGCTTATTATTATGAGCCGGAGTACAGGAATTCTGTACCTCAGCTGGCAAATTGAATTTGATTCGACGGCCCTGCAAACTGGAGTGATCGCCAGCATTATTACATCCACATCTAACTTTGGAGGTGAGTCTATTGAACAGAATCTGTCTTGCTGACATAAAACTGTTTTTCTTTATTTACTTTTGTGCTGCAACAGTAATTAATTAATTGGTACATTAGTTTTTGGAGATCTGGCAGACAGCTCTTTAAATATAGGGTTAAATTGATGATTTGAACATTTCTTAAGTTGATGCTCGTTCTGTTTTTCACTTATTTTTCAAATTCAACAGGTCTACCAAGTTAATGACGTCACACTGTGTATTGAACGTTTGCCACGTGAGGGCATGCAACAAGATGACCATGTCATAGTTTTTGCTTTTGCCGGCGAAACGTATGCAGATGGTTACTTTGAGGACTATTTTTACTTTGTATTAATTAGGCCGGACCAAAAGGACACCACTGTTTCCTTTAGAGTTTGAAAAGCGTAGTCTTGGTGTTTGCTGCAAAAGCAGGCAGAAACTAACAGTCATAAATGCCTCAGCGAGTTTCACTATCCCTATTGGTCGAGAGCCTGTCACGTGGGTGTGTTTAAACGGTTGTTTTAACACGGCTGGAAGTTGTTTAAACACGGCGCGGTTTTAAACATGTTTTCCGGTGTCACACGAAATGTAGAGTCCTACAAAATCTGGTCCATTTTATTGGTTGAACACTCGAGCGACCAGTCACTCTCCTAATAACGCAAGCGCAATACTACCGATGCGTCCGTATTTAGAGTCCATAATTTCACGCTACACCGGCACTGCTGCGTTCTGCACCACCTGGCGAGCGCGTCGCGTGCGCATCAATTTCCATATAAGGACATGTTTACCACTACTCGCGCGTGGCACGAACCATTAAATAGCTGAAGGGGTGTTTTACAAACCAAGGTAAAACAAATTAAACAAAATCATTGGAAATTTAAAATTTTCGGTGGTTTTTGCTTAATTATACAAAAAGGTATTTTATGAATGGGAATAAATATGTGCTGGGCCGGTTTTAAACGTACGTTTAAAACCGCCTTGGGGCCTGGACGCTGATAATGACCCTAGCCTTCGGCTCGGGTCATTATCAAGCGCCCAGGCCCGAAGGCGGTTTTAAACGTACGTTTAAAATCGCCCAGCACATATTTATTCCCTTATTATCCCAACTTGCATGTAATGAAATGCATGTCATGATACTACAGCCTGCTGTTCCAATCCCAACTGGCTGCATGAATACAGTGAGGAAGACATGGTGTGACATTATTACATCATTGGGAGATTATTTGATACGTTCTATTTGAACTGTGTTAGATCTATTGTGTTCCTTTTCTTTCCCTTTTATCTATTTTAGGGCCGTCAACCACTGTGAGGCACACCAGGCCACTCTGTTGATGGATGAACATATTCAACTTTATGAGTTCAATTTGAACGATGTGTGGATTTTGTTTCCCCCTACAGCTGTTCCTGCAGGTGTAATTTGCAATCGATATGGGTATCGATTCACGTGCATCTTGGGAGGTTTCATAACGTCTTTTGCCATGTTCATGAGCTACTGGGCTTCAAATCTGATCCACATGTACATCATAGGAGTTTTCATAGGTACACAATCTTGAAACTCCTTGGGGGAAAAAAACTGTTAGCAGTGCACACAGTGTATTGCACTCAACTTGAAAGATTCTTAAGGCAATTAACCTTTGTAATCCACATGATTTACTGAAGCAAAACAATTTACAGAGGACCTCGCTGATTGAAATAAAAAAAATAAAAACTAGACCCATTAATTAAACCCGCCCCTTGACATAAGTCCAACATGGATGTGTATATTTGTAGCACGCAAGGCTGCAGCATGCAGGGTGGCACTGTAGTGGTGCGCATTACCCAGGCACACAGTGAGCTGGGATTACTGGTCGATTTGCCAAAGCACCAACAAACATTCTAAACAAAAATGAAAAAAAAATGCCAAAGAGATAACTAACAAATGAGCAACCATAAAACCGACACACCAATGCAGGTATTAAATGGAAATTCCTAACCAAATTTTATATTTTCCCATTTGTTGACAGGTACTGGCTCAGCTTTTTCTTATCTGGCAGCCGCTGTGGTTATCGCAGACTATTTCAAGAAGTACTTTCCTCTAGTCAATGGATTTTCTATCGCTGGAATCAGCTTAAGTATTATTGTGTCCCCACTCCTTTTCCGCCTACTCCTCGATGCATATGGATGGCGGGGAAGCATGCTTATAACGGCTGCAATCTCTGCCAATCTATGTGTTGCTGGTGCACTGCTACGCCCAATTAGGAGGCAGAAACACAAGGAAACAGAAACAATGGGCCGTATTGGCATCAATCCAATCATAGACGAAAGTTCGACAGAGGAACGAAAGTTCGACAGAGGAACAAAATCCTCCAGAATCACATCCAGGACTTGAGTCTGATGGAACCACAAGGAAATACGTTCCATTGGTGGCTTTTGTGCGGGGCCTGTTCTCAGAATTAAAACTGGATCTGCTGCTGAAGAGTTATCGTTTTAGCCTTCACTGCCTGACCGGTTTTGAATTCTCGATGACCTACTCGTGTGTCATGATTTTCCTAGTGCCCAGGGCTCAATTCAGTGGGGTTGGTGAGCTTGAGGCAGCATTTCTGCTGAGCCTAGTTGGGTTTGGGAGTTTCGCCGGGCGGGTCACGAGCGGCTTCTTCGTGACCCGTAAAACACCCGTGGAAGCCCTCTACGCTTTCTCATTCTCACTGATTTGTGTTGGTCTTCTGTGTGCTCAAGCCGAGAGCTACAAATCCTTCATAGCTTCAGCGTGCATACTTGGTCTGGGCACCGGAGCCAACAGAGCATGGAGTAATATTCTACTTCGTCAAATCCTTGGAGCATCTCGTGTGGCATCCGGGCTTGCAATAAATCTTCTATTTTGTGGTGTCGGGGACCTTATAGGTCCAATCATGGCAGGTAATCTTGTGCAGACCTAGCTGACATTTTAAATCTTATACTGAAAATGGGACTACACTGTAGGTGTTTAAATGGGCTTTTCATGACGGGAGTCAAAATTTCCCTCACAAGTTTGATATGGATTACACTTCAGCTTCTAAGACTACCGACTCTAGACTCACCTCCAAACGTGTGACTTGGACAAGTTAGTTACCAAACATCTGGCTTAGAATCAATACCCTCTTTGTGTCCCAAACTGATGCAATCAATACATACCATTATTCATTATAACGAACGACCACTATAGTGAACATTTTTTGTGGATCCCATGTTTATTATAGTGGCATTCTACTGTATATAAGTTTACATAAAACCAATTTCATAATTCATCCCAAACCAAACGAACCAAATCCAACTGAGTATTACATGCATGAAGAAGGATTTCTCAAACAAATCCGTGCAAGTTTCTGACAAGTTTCTTTTATCAAAGTGAACAAAGAAACTGGCCGGAGCGGGATTCGAACCTGCGACCTCCGGGTTACCGTACCGGCGCTCTACCAACTGAGCTATCTTGCCCTATGTTGGCGGTCTCCCAAATTGTCAGTATCTTTGTTCGGGTGGACGCTAGTCAGAAGTCATAAACCCAGAATGCCGTATAGCCAGGGATCACACCCAATTTTACGAAGCGACATTGTGGGGATCACTCAATGAGGATACGACTTTTTAACTTATAATTCGTCAAACAATCCACAAGGGAAACTGACTAGGTAAATTTGTATACATTTTCAAAGTTTCTCTTTTCTTCTTTTCTTTGCAAAGGCATGATGTACGACAACACAGGCACGTTCAGTATCGTTTTCTACATTTTGGCTGGTCTGGTTGCCGCTACTGGCTTGCAGATGCTGCTCATGCCTGTACTTGGCAGAGTTGAGCCCGATATTACTGAGGACGATGAAACGCCACCTCAAGTATAGTCACAGGATGTACTGATGCTACCAATAAGGACATCTGTCTCCCGAATTATGGCATTTTCAATAAATTTAAGAAATAGCCACGATTTGGAAAATGCAGTACAAGCTGTCCATAATTCAAATGAAATAAAAATATACTGCTTGCTAACTGGAATAATATGAAATATATAATTGATATCAGTAAGGAAGGCCTGGTATTTCGATCAGAATCTTTCTTGAAGTCAGTGATTCCACAAGCTTTTAGGCAACGGAAAAGTAGTGTCCCCCCAAAAGAAATGGTAACCCACAAATAAATGGAAAATATGACCAACCTATGTACAGAATGAATATTATTATTGCTGTATTATAAACTAGGGGCGATAAGCTTTCCATTGATATCTTGGATAATGATTTCTCTGATCATACATCACTGACTTCCATTGTCTTGAAAATGGTATATAGAAACCTTGGGACAGCTTGTAAAATCCATTAGCAATTGTTAGGTTGGCATGGGCATCACCAGTTGAAAGAAATTTTATTTACGATAAACTTTTATGTTTATTTTAATGTTAATTTTTGTTTTTAAATTTAATTTTTAATTTTTAATTTTTAAATTTAAATTTTCAATTTTCAATTTTTATTATTTATTAAAATATTTGTATTTATTTTATTTTATTTCTGATGTAATTTTTTATATGATACCTGTAAGTGGCGGGTCTCCGCTGTTGGATATCTAAATAAATAAATAAATAAACAGATCCTGTTTTGTTCTTGTTTTTCAAAGTTAGATCATGTTTTGTTAATATTTCCATAACTTTAACTGTTTTCACAAGTACAATGTCCACTGATCAGACTCAATCATCTTTTATCTCGATGTTCTCATAATATTTTACACCGAACTGTCCCAGGTAAGTTTGTACATACCATTTTCAAGACAATGGAAGCCAGTGGTGCATGACCAAAGACGTGCATCCAAGATATCAATGCAAAGCTTATTACCCCTAGTGTGTGATAAAACCATAACAATGATCATTATGTACATAAATTGGTACATATTTTCCCTTTGTTGTGGATTACCTTTTTTAGGGGACAACCTGTGTAAAAAAAAAAAAAATTATAGCGTAGACCCAAAGGTCTACGCATGTGTTCATTGTAAAACAAAAATTCCACGCTATTTAAAAAAGTGTGATTTCATGGGGAAAACATACAGTTTTAGTAGGGCTAGTGAACTTTTTTTAAAGGTTTTATTTGTTTTGTTTAAGAGATTGCTTTCTCTGTAAAGCCCACCAAAAAATGAAACAAATCATGGTAAAATGGCCCCAATTGACCAGTACAACCCAAAGTTATGGCCAAATATATGTCGCTCAAAATGACATTATTTTGAATAGGAAATGTGTACGAAAATGGTCAATTTTTGGGAAACAATAAAAAGGCATATTTAAACATCTGTCAAAGTGTAAATAAACACTTTAGTAACTTTTAACTTGTTTTTTCCATTGTTTTCCAGAAATACTATTGGTTCCAGTTGGTTTTGAGTTGTTAAAAATCATAATGTGCAATAAAATTTTACACCAAAAATGATCAACGGCAAGGTTGAAAAATGACTTAGTCCAACCTAAACAACACAAACAAAACGCCCCCATCTAATACAAATGGAATAGTCCATAAAGCTATACACATGTGGGAGTGGGTATGATCCATTTTTTACTACAGGGTAGAAAATTTAAATCCCACACTGGGGTAGAAGTTCCTGTTAAATTTAACAGGAAAATGATGGTTAATTTCATCAACAAATATGGCTCAGGTGAAAGTGTGGCCACATCCCCAGATTTAACCCAATCGGACCTGTAGTTCTTAAGATTTAGGCCTTAGAAAAATGCACCTTTAATGTGACGTCATATATCACATGACGACGTCATCATTTCGTCAGTTTAGTTTGCATCTATCACACATCATGGTCTTAGCACATACCGAAATTCAGCCCAATCGGACTTGCAATTCTGTAGATGTAGGCCTTAGAAAATGCACCATTAATCACGTTGGACTTGTCTGAAATCATAGTCACGAGATGGCGCTATACACATTTCCAGCTCAGACACTTTAGAAGAATATCTAAATTCCACCTCATTCTTGGAAATTCTGCAACTGCTAAGGTTGTCTGCTGCCCTCAACACATTGGTAGATATGCCCTAACGTGCGGGATGAATTAGACTACTTCCCGCACCATACGTTATATTCTAATCCTGTATTAGAAGTCCGAAGGACAACGGAAGGACCGATAACGAGTCTAAATCAGTCCACACATAAATTCACAACGCGCTACAAAATACCCACGGTTATCGCCTTCCCAGAATTCTTATGTTATCTTATTGCTTTTCGCTAAATTTTGAAATGGGCCTTATTTCACACTGGAATGAGCCACGATCATTTCCGCTTGCAGTAAGGTCGACCAAAATACAATGTATGACTTGTCTTATGCTTGCTGTCATAGGAGGTTGCTAAACACGCAAAATTGTGCTTTAAGTTAATGAATAGCCTCCAGATGACAAACATTTTACTCAAGCAGAAACATTTTTGCCGCCCAACTAATACTTTGCAAGAGATATAAGCTTCACATCTCGATTGGTTTTTCAGATATTGAGCCTGCAAGCGTGGAAAATTAATATTCATGAGGCCACAATTTAAAAACTACTGACGTCATCGCTTTAGGACAATCTACGCTATATGGCCTTTGTTGCGACAACTCAAGGGGACAACACGAGCTTTAACAGTATGAAATTAGGTGGGAAAGGGAGTTGAGTACAAACCTATGGCAAAAATGGCAGAAGAAAAATAGGAAAAAAAAAAATTCTTAACGAAAACAATAGCTGCTCCGCAGCGCTGCGTGCCAGAGCAGCTAATAAACATAATACATCAGGTATGATCTTGATTTGAAAGGGATTTGGCTGTATTTCGTTACTGGGACAACCGCATGAACTCAACTTTTTTATTTTAATGTCGTTTTCGTTGCCCGTCGACATAACCGCAGTGCCGAGCCAAAAAAACGGCAGTTTATTTCAGCAAAAACTAGTGTAATTTCAACATCAATCCCAATCGAAATAGTTTTAGTGGCGGCAATAAACCAAAATGACATTCTGGAGAAAATCCATAGAATCGGTCAGAGATTGAAAACCCAATTCACATGTTGACCTCAGAAAATAGTGTTTCTGAGATTAAACATGTATCTCCTATAAAGGTGCATACAATTTTGACAAATATGTATCTCTCACATGACCTTGCAGTGTTTAGGAATGGGGAAAGCTCAGGAGAGTCAGTCATTTTTCTTTCAAACGTGTACGTTTGCTGCAGGGCGGTCCGCACATAGTTGTATTGTCTATTGCTACCTGGTGACGTGGATGAAAAGGGTTCGGGATGTGCATGCATGGGTCGTATGGGAATAGGGTCCCCGGTTGAAAAAACACACAGGTACTCGGGTACCTGTTAAAGAAAGCCAATCCCAAAAATTTAATCTCAGAAATTGCTGTCCATATTACTAGTGAAGGTCCACACGCTAAAACTACCACATCGATGCAAGTGTGTACAGTGATGAGCTCTATAGCTTTACAGTGTACACTGCATTTTCGCAAGTGTCATAAACGTTTATCTGTTTTGCTGTACCATGTACCCTGGTTTTCATTTTGAAAATTCCTCGCAAATGACATTCAAAATGACAATTACCAAGTAATATTTTAATTCGGTACTCGATTCCATAATCTGGAACCGGTTCTTGACATTCGCGGTTGGGTACTTGGGTACCGGTTAAAAATGCACAGCCCTAGAAAAGGGTCAATAGTTTACCTGAGTTTCTGGCAGAAGTTACTGAGTGCTACTAGCGTTGCGTCTGTGAGGTGTGTGCAGCCCGATAGACATAGCGACTGTAGTTGCTTGCAACCTCTTGCAAGTCTTTGCATGCCTTCGTCTGTCATCAACTGAGAATTAGAAATCAAAAATTCAAATTCTCTCATGAACCGGGGTTGTGGTACAGTTTAGAGGCACAAATCCTTGAAATGAATTCAAGTAGTGGCATGGTTTTATCGGCAATCATAGTTTATAAAAAAAACCTGTGTCATCAAACAACCAAAAGTTGGGCGTGATCCCTGGCTATACGGCATGAGTTTATGACTTCTGACTACCGCCCCCTGAACAAAGACACTGACAATATGGGAGAACGCCAACATAGGGCAAGATAGCTCACAGTTGGTACAGCACTGGTACGGTATCCCGCTCCTGCCAGTTTTTTTGTGTCTATACACGCTTCAAAAATTAAAAATTACCACCTGGCCGGATGACGTCTATACACGCAATCTCGGCATTTTCAATCCATTGTTGGGTTATTGTGTATGTTACGCTTGCCTGCACAAGCCTCTTGTGTCTGTTTCACTTGGCTGCACAAGCCGGCCTGTCACGCCAGCGCCCCATTATAACACCCGTACTCAAGGGGTTAATGGAGTCTGGTTTTGCTTTTTTTGCAGCAAATTCTTTAATCAGTTCAGATCGGATGACGTGTATACACGCAAAGGTTTGTAGGTATTCAGAACGGATGACTGATAAACACTAACTCGATCAAGGCCGGTAATATCTGTCAGCGACCCGCTCGCAGCGAGTGAGGCCGGCAATATCAGGTTGCGCTACCCGCAGATTACAGCCTGATTCCACCTGAACCCGGCTGGCATCGAGCTTCGTGAAAAATAATCCCGCGGGTGGGTCCAAGTGAATGTCAAAATAATCCGGGCGTGAACTGGTTAAGAACAAGAGTCCAGCAAACAATAAAGATGCCATTTTTTTTTTTCACCCACCTTTTCAAAAAGAAAATCAGAAATTAAAAACATTGATCATTCTAAAAGGCCACTGAAAACTGGAAAGTTTCAAGTGGAAAGCACTGCTATGAAATTGGCACCCTCTCAAAAAACTCGAATTCTGCAGCTGACACACAACTTTTGCTGTTCAACATTTAAAGATCGATATGACAGATTATTAGCTCCAGGTCAATGCTTTGATGACAACATCAGGGGCCAATTTCATAGAGCTGTTAAGCACAAAAATTTGCTCAGCATGAAAATGTCTTGCTTAGTAAAAACAGGTTACCAGCCAAAAGTCCATGTAATTTTCATGCTAAGCAAACAACAGCTGAATACCAGTCAAAAGCAATATTCCACACATGGAAATCTGGTTGGTAATCCAGTTTTTATCAAGGAAGTATTTGCTTGCTAAGCAAATTTTTGTGCTTAACAGCTTTATGAAATTGGCCCCCTGTGCCGTCAGGATTTGGTTAAAGACTTGATGACTCCTGGAGAAACTCACCGTGCAACCTTGAACATTCAGAGTTGTCAAGTGGGGACTGTGGCTTCCTAAATGCGTGAGGGAATCGTCTGTAAGCTGCAAGCCAAACCAAACACAAGGAAATTAGCATTCAATCCAACAAAAGTTTTACTCAAAAATGCAATTAAAAGGGCAAATATTTGGGCGGAGTCGATATTGTAAAAACAATTTGTCAGTGTGAGTGTTTTAGCCACAGGAACCATGGCTATTTCACTGATATTCTAGTTTGCCTGAGAAAACTTTGCTGTGCTCAGCAACTTTGTAAACTCAACCACCCTATGGAGTAAAGCTGAAGACCATTCTTGACCAACATGTATAAACATTGACTTGCATAAACAACTCCCGGTTGTAGTTACACATTTCAAAGAGCAAGCCGAATTGGTTAGCCAGTTCATAAATAAAGACCACTGTCACCAGCCTTAAGCCATGTCCGAATTAGGGAATTTGTGGCTACGGCTTCAGTTTTTGCCACTGGTGCACTACGCTGAATAGCTCTAGCTATAAACAAAAAAAGCCAGTTTCGTACAAGGTCTTATTTTTCTACATAGTTCACTAAAGCCTTCAGATGCACGATACTTTAACTGTCTCTTGAACAGCTTTAAGAGGTTCTGATTTGCCTTTAAAACATTAGGCCTGCTAATTTTGTTGATTTGTATATTTCAGGACAATCCAGTCAGTTAGCCGTTTGCAGTAGTTTAATTCATCTTCACAGTTCTGATTCTGCTGAACTCAAATATCTGCCTGGCAGAATCAGCTTATTAGCCCAAATGTTTTAGAATGCTTCTGAATTGAAATTCACTTGGCAAGTAATAAAGCGGTGTTCTCAATGGACTTTTTGGGGGCAATCTAATAACCGAGTTTCCCCGGTTCTTTTCAGAACCACACAAACTCACAAAAGAGATAAGTTTCACATGGTGCTACCGCAAACCCTTACCACATTGCTAGCTTCACCATGCAAACCTTCAAATCTGATCCAATCTACCACTACTTTCCTGTAAAGTAACAAAATTAAGTCTGATAGGAACGGACGAGGAACTAAAATCCCTGCTACATGTAAATTACTGCAGCCATGATGTTAACTAACAGTCGGACAAAGGCCACCCAGCCAGAGTAGTTTTACAGGGACAAGGATTACTGGTACGTTTAATGGGAATACCCCAGCCACACACAGCAAACTTAACAGTCCGTCCCTGCATACAGCAAGGTCTTGCTCTGTGGTCTATATAAACAAAAGTTTAAAGATGAAGTTGATTGCTGAGAGAAGTCTGCGTCATTTTATATTTTTATCAGGCAAAAAAGAGGAAATTCAAATCTTTCCAAGACTTTGTACAGTGTTTGTCTATTTTTAATGGCACACATGGGTAGCAAAAAAATGAGGAAATCAGCTGATCCGAGGAAAAGTTGCACGCCTGTTTTATGTAGATTGCGTATTGTAAAATCAAACAGCAAATTATTTCTGCCATGAAATAATAAAAAAAAGTGACTTTTGAGAGCTGTTTTTATCAAATCCCCTCTAGCACAGCACAGCCCGCTGGTGCCATTTGTCTAAAAGTCATCGCTGCGGGCAACAAACAAATCGAACTTCATAGGACGAACTCCCCTTTTGTGCCTAGTGCTAGACACAAAAGGGGAGTTCGTCCTATGACGTCAAATTGTTTGTTACCCGCAGCGACGACTTTTAGACAAATGGCACCAATGGGCTGGAAGGGACTTGTTAAAAAATAGCTCTCAAAAGTCACCTTTTTGGGGATTTCTTTGCAGAAATAATTTACTGTTTGATTTTACAATATGCAAACCACATAAAAATGAAAAATGACGCAGACTTCTCTCACCACTG
Source organism: Hippasteria phrygiana (assembly GCA_037893225.1). Classification (NCBI taxonomy): domain Eukaryota; kingdom Metazoa; phylum Echinodermata; class Asteroidea; order Valvatida; family Goniasteridae; genus Hippasteria; species Hippasteria phrygiana. Next base: position 403,421 of record JAZGUH010000001.1, read on the forward strand.
AACTTCCTCTTTAAGTGGGAAAGGTTGTGCAAAAGGAATGCCGACAGCTAGTCACAACTTCCTGCATGGTGAAGTAAGGAACAATCAAATGGGAACACTGGGGGTGTGCATTTACGTGTAGTACGGGAATCGGGTACCGACTGAAAAAAAGCATGAGTACCCGGGTACCCGTTAAAGAAAGCCAATCCCAGAAATTTAATCTTGGAAATTGCTGTTCATAGTGTTCGTAAAGGTCCGCACGTTCATGCAGCAACATGCAAGTGTACAGTGAGCTCAAAAGCTTTACGGTGTAAATTGCAATTTCTCAAGCATCCTAAACGTTCATATGATTTGTTTTTCCATGTGCCCTGGTTTTGATTTTGAAAATTCCCCACAAATATGTTAATTCAGTTACGGATACTCGATTCCATAATCTGGAACCGGTCCCCGACATTAGCGGTCAGGTACTCGGGTACCTGACTTGGATGCATAGTCCTAGGGAGCACGGCTTAAAGTTTCCGACAGAATCTTTTCTGCTTGACTGCTCCATAAAATATAGCCCCTACTGGCCCAAAAATGAGTGCAGAAAGCAGCAGCATAATGGGGTCAGACATGGAAAACATGACACTACCCCATATCAAGTTAGAACTACCCTCCCTTTACTTACTTGATGGCATCCTTTACAGATTAGCACAGCTAGCTTTGGGCACCCCCTAGCCAATGCCTCGATACCGTTGTCTGAAAGGCCACACCACGACACGTTGAGATAGTTGAGATTGTGGCATCCATCACTGCAACGGAAACCAGGGTTTATGCTGAAAACTGTAATACCTTCTATGGTTTGGAGTAACCCTTCCAAAGTTTGAATAAAAACCTCTCAAACATAATAGAATGATGGAACTGAATTGGTCAGCCAACACTGGCAAGCTCAGTGGTCGAGTGGCTAACCTCTCTATTACGGACGATGGCCATAGCTGCGGTTTTTGAAAAAGACAACCTGGCCGGTTGTCCTTTATACGAACAGGAATACGTGCATTCCTGCGCATACTCAATCCATTCCTGTTTCAACTATATTGATATTGAATGGGATTGTAATGAATAGATCTTTTTCAAACAAAGCTTTGATTCACGCAAAAAAAGGGGGTCCAAGTGCGATGAATAGGACCACTCTATTCAACGTGGTGCCTATTATTTGTGTTTATGCTTGGCTGCACAACCCGTTCTTGGCATTCCAGTCCCCATCAATAACAGCCGGGTGCAAGGGGTTAAGATGTCTGTGGGTTTGGGTAAGCCCTTCTCACAAGGAAAGGCATGAAGAAAGGCACGAAGGAAAGCATTCGTTTACAAAAATGCCGTTACTTCACACCTGGTTTGGAATAACTGTGGCAGTTCTAGGGGCCAGTCTAAGAATATTGTTACGTATGGGACATTCAGTAACCTTCTTCAAACAAGTAAGAGTGTTTCTTGGTCATCTGCAAGGAGAGCACTCACAAGAGCTTATATGGAATGATGAAATTAAAGAAAATAGGTTGCGTTTATACATGGGACTTCAAGGGAACCTGTTCTTGAACTTACCCCTAGCAGTTCTATAGACTAACCCACCGACTAAAACATGGACCAGTATTGCGGCACTGTCTAGGCATTTTTAGAGTCAAGTGTCAATTTTTCTAAGCACTTCATGCCCCATTGATATGTGCCTGGACTTTAACCCCTTGAGCATGGTATTTTACGGGAGGTGTTGGGGTGTTGCAGCGGTTCTGTCAGCCAAATCGAACCGCTACAATGTGTTTGTGCAGTCACGCATGACATACACAGTAATCCAACAATAGATTGAAACTGCACAAACAGTGGTGTCATCCGGCCTGGCGACACTGTTTTTTTGCGCCCTATGGCGTCATCCGTACGCAAGGGGTAAAGAATACCTGTGACATGCGCAGAGGCGCGAAACCACCCTGACAGACCTTTAACAACAGCGGTCGCTGGATCAAAGTATTACTGGCAGTGGCCGTACTCAAATACTGTTAAACACTAAACTGCATATATGTACATGTTCTGTATATATGTTAGAGGACAAGAAGAGAAAGAAAATACAAAGGAATCTTTCTTGTCCTTGGGAGTCGGTCTTTTGTTAAAATCGGTCCTCGGGCGTAAAAATAAAGTCTATGGGGTTGTGTTATATTAAAGGAACAATAGGAAACACAAAGCATTGTTCTCAGAAGTATTGGGAAAGTACGACTGTATGAACAGTCAAATTCAACCCACAAACACTCACTAACACACAGTCCTGTTTTTCTATACTACTGAGGACAATGCTTTGTGTTTCCTATTGTTCCTTTACTTAAAAAAAATCCCATAGACTAAGCACGTTTTTTTACGTCCGAGGACCGATTTTAACAAAAGACCGACTCCCGAGGACAAGAAAGATTCCTTTGTATTTTCTTTCTCCTCTTGTCCTCGAACGTAATACAGTACATGTACAGGCATACACATCCTCAAACTTTGGGTTTGTGGGGTACTTGCATTATGCTCCCATTATCCCTGATCTTTAGAATTTCTCCTGTGGGGTACTGTTACACAAAGACCAACTTGTGGGGTACCATTGTTCCCATTGTGTGAGTACCCCACAAGGCTCTCCTTACAGGAACACACACAAAGACTGGCTTGTGGGGTACAATTGTTCCCAATGTGTGGGTACCCCACAAGGCTCTCTATACAGGAACACACCAGTTTGTTCCTGGAGCATACCGAGGTCTTCCCATTATCTTTCTGACTCCTTTTGTTTGTACTTTTTTTGACAGCTTTGCCAATCGAGGACCTATTGTCCTCACATGTAGTTCTTTTCTTGAATAGCACCGCATACAAACCTACACAAGTCAGGTTAGTTACCTTAGGAATTTGAGTGCCTGATCTGTGATGGACGTGCACGAGTCTAGCTTGAGTCGATGGAGTTTGCTGCAGTACTTGCTCAGGCTAATGGCGGTCTTGTCCGATATCTTCTTGCAGTCGCTCATTTTGAGGACTTCTATATTTCGGCAATTCTGTGCAAATGTGCTGTTAAAGACGAGAAAAATGCAACAACAACAACAAAATGAGATCAAGTGAATTTGTCCACAATGCAGGCGAATTGGGAGATGTGCTCCCACTATTTTCACAAATGGAAACAAAACACCCAATATCACAACCATGATTTTTATGGTTGCGTGGTAGGTAAACTCCTTTTACCTCCCAAACTTAAGAGATTGTATGCTAAATGGTTTGTATCTGTAAAAGTTTCTGGAATGAACAGCATGACGGATCGTCAAGTATGCATCCCTTTTTCCCCAACAATTTAAAACACATTTAACTTCCCAGCCAGAAAATTTAAGAATTGAAAAACTTCTCCCTTTCCATGTCTGGATCTGCCGCTGTCTGTTTGTTCGTGCAGCTTATGTCGTGAGTGCTCACACTGTTTTCACTGTACCGCTAGGCCGAACGGGATCTTCAACCATCCATGCTTGGCGTGGACTGGAACAACCCTCCCAAAAAATCCTGATTTCACCAATTTGTCTGAAAACAGATAAATTGTTCATCTCCCCATCCCCTCACTGCCATTCCCCCTAAAAAGGAAGCAACTTACTTGAGTTCATCATCTGTGACATTCTGGCAGATAAATTATTTATGTCCAATACCTCCTTCCATTTCCACCCTCCTCCTCCTCCCCCACCCCCTCCCCTGCTTCCCCCCTCTGCTTCCCCCCTCTGCTTCCCCCTCTGCTTCCCCCTCTGCTTCCCCCTCTGCTTCCCCCCTCTGCTTCCCCCCTCTGCTTCCCCCTCTGCTTCCCCCCTCTGCTTCCCCCTCTGCTTCCCCCTCTGCTTCCCCCTCTGCTTCCCCCTCTGCTTCCCCCCTCTGCTTCCCCCTCTGCTTCCCCCCTCTGCTTCCCCCTCTGCTTCCCCCCTCTGCTTCCCCCTCTGCTTCCCCCTCTGCTTCCCCCTCTGCTTCCCCCTCTGCTTCCCCCCTCTGCTTCCCCCTCTGCTTCCCCCCTCTGCTTCCCCCTCTGCTTCCCCCTCTGCTTCCCCCTCTGCTTCCCCCTCTGCTTCCCCCTCTGCTTCCCCCCTCTGCTTCCCCCCTCTGCTTCCCCACTCTGCTTCCCCCCTCTGCTTCCCCCCTCTGCTTCCCCCCTCTGCTTCCCCACTCTGCTTCCCCCTCTGCTTCCCCCCTCTGCTTCCCCACTCTGCTTCCCCCTCTGCTTCCCCCTCTGCTTCCCCCCTCTGCTTCCCCCCTCTGCTTCCCCCTCTGCTTCCCCCCTCTGCTTCCCCCTCTGCTTCCCCCTCTGCTTCCCCCCTCTGCTTCCCCCTCTGCTTCCCCACTCTGCTTCCCCCTCTGCTTCCCCCCTCTGCTTCCCCACTCTGCTTCCCCCCTCTGCTTCCCCCCTCTGCTTCCCCCCTCTGCTTCCCCACTCTGCTTCCCCCTCTGCTTCCCCCCTCTGCTTCCCCACTCTGCTTCCCCCTCTGCTTCCCCCTCTGCTTCCCCCTCTGCTTCCCCCCTCTGCTTCCCCACTCTGCTTCCCCCCTCTGCTTCCCCCTCTGCTTCCCCCTCTGCTTCCCCCTCTGCTTCCCCCCTCTGCTTCCCCCCTCTGCTCCCCCCCTCTGCTTCCCCCCTCTGCTTCCCCCCTCTGCTTCCCCCTCTGCTTCCCCCTCTGCTTCCCCCCTCTGCTTCCCCCTCTGCTTCCCCCTCTGCTTCCCCCCTCTGCTTCCCCCCTCTGCTTCCCCCCTCTGCTTCCCCCCTCTGCTTCCCCCTCTGCTTCCCCCTCTGCTTCCCCCTCTGCTTCCCCCCTCTGCTTCCCCCCTCTGCTTTCCCCCTCTGCTTCCCCCCTCTGCTTCCCCCTCTGCTTCCCCCTCTGCTTCCCCCCTCTGCTTCCCCCTCTGCTTCCCCACTCTGCTTCCCCCTCTGCTTCCCCCCTCTGCTTCCCCACTCTGCTTCCCCCCTCTGCTTCCCCCCTCTGCTTCCCCCCTCTGCTTCCCCCTCTGCTTCCCCACTCTGCTTCCCCCTCTGCTTCCCCCCTCTGCTTCCCCACTCTGCTTCCCCCTCTGCTTCCCCCTCTGCTTCCCCCCTCTGCTTCCCCCCTCTGCTTCCCCCTCTGCTTCCCCCCTCTGCTTCCCCCTCTGCTTCCCCCCTCTGCTTCCCCCCTCTGCTTCCCCCCTCTGCTTCCCCCTCTGCTTCCCCACTCTGCTTCCCCCTCTGCTTCCCCCCTCTGCTTCCCCCCTCTGCTTCCCCCCTCTGCTTCCCCCCTCTGCTTCCCCACTCTGCTTCCCCACTCTGCTTCCCCCTCTGCTTCCCCCCTCTGCTTCCCCACTCTGCTTCCCCCTCTGCTTCCCCCTCTGCTTCCCCCCTCTGCTTCCCCACTCTGCTTCCCCCCTCTGCTTCCCCCCTCTGCTTCCCCCCTCTGCTTCCCCCCTCTGCTTCCCCCTCTGCTTCCCCACTCTGCTTCCCCCTCTGCTTCCCCCCTCTGCTTCCCCCTCTGCTTCCCCCCTCTGCTTCCCCCCTCTGCTTCCCCACTCTGCTTCCCCCCTCTGCTTCCCCCCTCTGCTTCCCCCCTCTGCTTCCCCCTCTGCTTCCCCACTCTGCTTCCCCCTCTGCTTCCCCCCTCTGCTTCCCCACTCTGCTTCCCCCTCTGCTTCCCCCCTCTGCTTCCCCCCTCTGCTTCCCCCTCTGCTTCCCCCCTCTGCTTCCCCCTCTGCTTCCCCCTCTGCTTCCCCCCTCTGCTTCCCCCCTCTGCTTCCCCCCTCTGCTTCCCCCTCTGCTTCCCCACTCTGCTTCCCCCTCTGCTTCCCCCCTCTGCTTCCCCACTCTGCTTCCCCCCTCTGCTTCCCCCCTCTGCTTCCCCCCTCTGCTTCCCCCTCTGCTTCCCCACTCTGCTTCCCCCTCTGCTTCCCCCCTCTGCTTCCCCACTCTGCTTCCCCCTCTGCTTCCCCCTCTGCTTCCCCCCTCTGCTTCCCCCCTCTGCTTCCCCCCTCTGCTTCCCCACTCTGCTTCCCCCCTCTGCTTCCCCCTCTGCTTCCCCCTCTGCTTCCCCCTCTGCTTCCCCCCTCTGCTTCCCCCCTCTGCTTCCCCCCTCTGCTTCCCCCTCTGCTTCCCCCCTCTGCTTCCCCCCTCTGCTTCCCCCCTCTGCTTCCCCCTCTGCTTCCCCCTCTGCTTCCCCCCTCTGCTTCCCCCTCTGCTTCCCCCTCTGCTTCCCCCCTCTGCTTCCCCCCTCTGCTTCCCCCCTCTGCTTCCCCCTCTGCTTCCCCCTCTGCTTCCCCCCTCTGCTTCCCCCCTCTGCTTCCCCCCTCTGCTTCCCCCTCTGCTTCCCCCTCTGCTTCCCCCCTCTGCTTCCCCCTCTGCTTCCCCACTCTGCTTCCCCCTCTGCTTCCCCCCTCTGCTTCCCCACTCTGCTTCCCCCCTCTGCTTCCCCCCTCTGCTTCCCCCTCTGCTTCCCCACTCTGCTTCCCCCTCTGCTTCCCCCCTCTGCTTCCCCACTCTGCTTCCCCACTCTGCTTCCCCCTCTGCTTCCCCCCTCTGCTTCCCCCCTCTGCTTCCCCCCTCTGCTTCCCCCTCTGCTTCCCCCCTCTGCTTCCCCCTCTGCTTCCCCCCTCTGCTTCCCCCCTCTGCTTCCCCCCTCTGCTTCCCCCCTCTGCTTCCCCCCTCTGCTTCCCCCTCTGCTTCCCCCCTCTGCTTCCCCCTCTGCTTCCCCCTCTGCTTCCCCCCTCTGCTTCCCCCCTCTGCTTCCCCCTCTGCTTCCCCCCTCTGCTTCCCCCCTCTGCTTCCCCCCTCTGCTTCCCCCCTCTGCTTCCCCCTCACCCTCCCCCCAAACACCCCCCCCCCCCACCTCCAAAAAAAAGGAGAACAAAAAAGAAGCAACTTACTTGAGTGCATCATCTGTGACATTCTGACAGCCATAAAGGCTTAGGTTCTTTAGGAAGCCCCCACATCGTTTGGAAATATGTTCAACCACTTTTCCCTGAAAGAAAGAAAACAAAGAAAATTTCCCTGATCTGAATATTTTGGCATAAACTGACACACTGAAATTCTTCACAAGTTTGACTGGTTTTGATGTGTCCAAGGTCTTGTCTCTGTACAGAATGGCGGTTTTTTCTTCCTCTCAATTTAAAGTTTTCACCGATTGCTGAGAAATTTTCACAAAATACGACATCCTTTTAAAAGCATCCTGACTTTGAATTATTTACAGGAAGGTACAGACTAAATGCAAAAAATACAAAATCAAATACTCATGTGATGCCAAAATGACTCTTTGTTGAAAAACTGATGTTTAAAGTTATTCATGTGGCTAAAACGGCCAAGAAATAAGAAAACATGTTGCATATTATAGACATGTTTCACTTTCAACGGTCAATATCATAATTTATACAGTGCGGTTAAAAAACCTACACACTTTTTTTAGAGGAAAAATTCTCGGAATTGGGGGAAAAATAGGAAAATTTTAAAACTTATTTATTAACTACACCATCTTAGTAGTGTATGGTAAAAATTGCGTTAAAAAGAAAACTCAAAATAGAAAAAGAACAAGTGATCCATGGATCACACGTGTCGCCTTTTTTTTGGTCACTGCATCGCATTTGCAACTTTTCAAATGAGAGCACTTTTACATATTAAGCCTATTTTATAATTTGACCTCAAATGACCTTTGACTTCAGTATGCAACCTTTCACATCACCATCTTAAACAGTTAACTGTTAACACAATGCACCTGTGACCCAAGTTCGATTGCAATTGGACTTTAACTTTTCAAAAGAGACCAATTTTACATTTTAAGCCTTTTTACCACTTGACCTCAAATGACCTTTGACCTAGATGTGACCTGTAACATCAACATCATATAAATGTTTCCATGTTGCACCTAAGGCTCAAGTTTGCTTGCAATTGGACTTCAACTTTTCAAATGAGACCAATTTTACATTTTAAGCCTTTTTACCACTTGACCTCAAATGACCTTTGACCTAGATGTGACCTGTAACATCAACATCATATAAATGTTTCCATGTTGCACCTAAGGCTCAAGTTTGCTTGCAATTGGACTTCAACTTTTCAAATGAGACCAATTTTACATGTTTAGCCCATTTTACAACTTGACCTCAAATGACCTTTGACATTGGTATGTGACCTTTGACTTTATTAACATATGAAGGTTCCCATGTTACATGAATAACCCACGTTTGGTTGCAATTGGACTTCAACTTTTCAAATGACACCAAATGAGAGCAAAAACTTAACCTAAAACTAGTTAACATACAAAATGTACATGTACGGTCACACGGTCAAACTGACAGAATTCATGACTGGTATGTGCCCCCAAAAACAATCGTATAGGCGACACAAAAATATTAAAAAAACACAAAACTAATATTTAATTCTTTCTGAATATGAAACCAAGGATTCTTCAAGAGTGGCTCAGCCTACTGAAACTGACGATGAAGAGACATAACTGAAGTTTCACAAGTGTTGACCTGAGGTAACAAAGATTGTTTAGAATTTGGTGGACTGTTTATAAGCCATACATTTTGTTTATGCAAATCGCCCATCATCACAAGGCCAAAGGCCACTCGAGGTGTGGGCTACAGAGGAAAGTCTGGAAGAACCAGCCCCTCACACTCAAACAAGACAAGATCAGGATGGGTAACTATAGCTAGTCCACTGCAAGGCATTAATAATGCCGTTACCCATATTAGGCGCAGAAGTGCTATAGCCCAGAACTGATGGGCTCGAACCCACAACTTGGAGAATTACCCGCAGACCACGAATTAAATGCTCCAAACCACTAGGCCACGGCACTTCCACACTTGTATGTATATGAATGCCGATTCTCATTGTTAGTCCAATGGAATAGTTTAATACCGAAGTTTATTCAAGGTTGTCCCAATCTACATACATGTACATGTAATACAAGGAACAACCAGTCATCTGTGATTTCTCACCTCAACGTCTGTCTGGAAGTTAAATAAATCCACCTTCTGCCAGTTGCTGCCATCCAGTGCAAGCTGATTCCAAGCCTTCAGAATCAAAACAGAAAACAAACTCACAGCGTAAAAAAGTTGTAAATGGAAGGCGGTTAAACCTTTAAAATATATGTACATGTATACTGTTTTTTTTGTTTTTTTTTCACCTCTAAAAACGATTAACCCTAACCCTGCCAGACGCAGCACAGTGCATCTGTGCTGACAGCTCCACTTTGCTGGACTCTCCACACAAGTCAATGTGACAAAGTATGCAATCTGATGCGTCTGGCAGGGTTTCTAGCCAAAATACCCTGGAGGGTTAGGGTTAAATTAAAGTTATTCACTTTATCAATGTGAAGACAGAATTTATGTCGGGGATGAAGTAAATTACAAATGTAGGCAAGATTTTTGCACCTTCTAACGTGGTGTTCAGCACTGTATTCTCTAAATACAGTGTTCAACACCGTATCGGGAATGGCAAAAAAAGATCTTAAGAAATGATAATCTTTTTAATAGACGATTGAATTGTAGAGGACACACGCACTGGCACGTACCTTGGATACCTGGGCACATCGACATAGGCTGACAACATCTAGATAGGAAAATATCCTGAAGGAGAAAACACAAAAGAGTGTTATTATAATAATCCAATCAAACGGAAGGTGATACGATAATCAGATCGTTTCTCCCCTGTGCAAAATGGTGCTTTCTGGCAATTTCATTATAGAGCTAATCAGACACAATGTTGTGTCTCGGCATACATTGGTACATTCAAGTACAGTGTTTCACTTCAGCGTACAAATGCAACCTGAAGGAAAAATTCACAGAACTTGATTAGAGGGAAAATAAATGCTTGACAGAAAACGACTTTTCTGTCACAAGTTGACAGAATCACATCTCCCAGTCTCAACAGATACAGGCCTACATGTCTTTAGGTCATTCCATAAATTTTGGTTCCAAAAGTGTGACTTTTTTTGGTGTCCCTGCATGCTACACCTGACCTGTGTAATTTCCATCAAGTATCATTAAAATTGACTTCACACAATTTTCTTTACTTGTCTGGGAGGTACTTTGCTTTACATAATCACTCTTGGAGATAGAAGGCATTAAAGAATGTGTCTGCAATTGCAAAATATTATACATGTCACTATGTAACAGGGACACCAAAAAGTCACACTTTTGGACCCCAAATTCATAGAATGACCCATTTACATTAATTTCTGTGCAGGAAATTTAACTGTCGTTTTTCATAAATACTTTTCTATTGTTAGGTTACTCGTGGTTTTGCATGCTTGTCTTATTTGGGGCCAAATTTGAGGCTACATTGCCTGATATCGATTTTTAGCCAAGGCTTTTCATTTTTACGGAAAAGTAGCCACATTTTGATCTTATATTTTTTAAAAGGCAAAAATGAAAATCAACAGTTAAATATGAACGTGTTATTTTTACTTTTAAGTTTCTCCCCACTTCCCAGTCTTTCAAATCTTTGACCCAGCATTGCTTTTAACCCTACCCCCTAGGCCCTTATTGCTAGGAACCATCCTCAATCCTCCAAAATCCTCCTGTGCTTCAATCACCATTCATCCTCAATCCTCCAAAATCCTCCGGTGCTTTTCAATAGACCGATCCGGATTTGACCATAAGCCACACATTGGACATTTGTTTGTGTACACTTTTCACAGCGCATGTGACAAAGTTTGACCGAGCTTGACCGAGCTAATGGCGGACCACGCCTGTAGCAACTGTTGCTAACCAAAAGTCGTAATCCTATTGGTCAATGCGTGCTGTTTGATTGACAGGCCGGATCGGTCCATTACCATTCATCCTCAATCCTCCAAAATCCTTTGCTTCAATCACCATTCATCCTCAATCCTCAAAAATCCTCCGGTGCTTCAATCACCATTCATTCCTCAGTCAATCCTCCAAAATCATCCAAAACCACCTCAAGGATTTTGGAGGGTTGAGGAGGGTTAGGGTTAAAAGATCAACGGAAAAGGCTGAAGTGAATATCATATCAAAACATACATGCATTAGGTGCAGAAAGTATTACAAAATGTACATTGTACATTTCTGAATAGCATAAACACAATTGGACTCTTTTCAGTATTGCAATATGAATAAATCATTCTTTTTTTTCAAAATTACAAATGTTTATGTTTTTCCTTGGTATATGAGGTTGCTGTTGTTTAAGTTAGTCACTTTACAGTTAAAGCATTAACTGTAAACAAAAATCCAAACTTTTCAGTTTTTACAGTTTGCTTAGGGGAATAACAATTGGTCTCTTGCCTTTTTTTTAAAGAGCAACCAGACTATTTTTTTACAAGAGGCTGCCACCATTTTTCAACATGGCTACCTGACTAACCGAGGCATCCCAACATGCAATACAGTGTAGCTTCAGTGAAGGAATTATTCTCCTTCCCTGCTAGAGTTTAGAAATATTTAGAGAAGATTAAAAAACAAACAACATGCAGCCTTTTATTAAGGAAGTAGGCAGGAACAATCACCATGTTTATTTTTTGGCTCAGTATCGAGTTATAAACCAAATTCTGAGAATTACACAAGCAGGAAAAGTAAAATATATTCCGAATTTTTGTTATGCACATTGAACCATGGAGGTACCTCCATGATTGAACACAGAAGCATTGCCTTAATAACAAGATGGCTTCTTTTTTAAGTGGTCATAAATGTATGAAAAGTCACACAAAATAAAAAAAATTGAAATGTGAAAAAAATTGTGTACAAATGTACATGTACAGGTAGGCCCCTTGTACAAATGTCAGGATAAATTGAATATAAACTTACAGGCTACAATGTATTAAGTCAAAGCATTTCTTTTCTTTTCATCCCTAGCCCAGTATGCAGCATGCATACATGTATGCATGTACTACAACCATGACGCCCCACATCAATTTAACAACATCATAATTGCACTTTTAGAAACTGCATGACTATTTTTATATGCAATAAAAAAATTGCCATTACACTGACGTCTAGCATCGTCTACACACAGACATGTACATGTAAACCATGGACCTTTGCGTAAACCCATCAAGACATTAAATGTAGTGTACACGATAGGTCATTGTTGCAATTTTCAGAACTGGGCGGATTTGGGGGTTAGTATTTTATAGGAAATATCGTTCCACTGACCTGTTCAAAGCTTTGCGTTGTTGGGTGGCAAAAAAAAAAGAGAAAAACGGCGCTCGTTTCCAACATCGGGCGGATGATAGCCTTTAGTCAAGGCGCGCGTGGCTATCTGGGCGCGTGACGCGCGCCGAATGCCAGCATGTCCGGGGCGCGCCACTCATGGGTATAGCTACGCGCGCCTTGACTAAAGGCTACAGGGCAGTTTTCCAACGATTTCCAGCTGGAAATCGTTGGAAAACGATATATATTTCCACTTTTCTTGACAACGACAGCACACCTGGTGCTATAATTTCACAGGATGATTGAGACTACTATTAGCTTACAGTCTAGTCAGGTATTTCGTAATAATTCAGTAAAAACAATTTGGAGGATTACCAATCGTGTACACTACATACATGTATAAGCCACATGCACTGTATCTGTACATCATAAAAAGCACTCAACAATTTCTTGGAAATCATCAAAACATGTCTAGCATGCAGCACTCACACCATTGGTATTCACGTTAATGCCACAAAATTGTATCGAGCTATATTTTATATCACTTCCCCTTCGTAATATTTCGCTGGGATAAAAACAAAATGGAGTCACTTTTTTATACAAATAATGTAAAAACTATGATCAGCAAATTTTAACACCCCCATACAGGCATGTAATTTGCATGGAACACGTACAAATACTTTTTTTTTTAATCTAAAATATTATCTGCAGAGAATAAGGCAAATTTTTAACTCGTTTACAAACATTTGTCAATTTGTAAATTTACACAAGCTTCAAATGTCCATGGCAACATTCAGACTTGTGCTCACAATGACCTTCTGGTATGTTACTTTGGATCCAACATTTGTAAATCAAATAGAAAGGAGGTTACACATAGGTTGACCTAGTGGGTACTTTCCTCGCCTTCCACCGCTGTGACCCAGGTTCGAATCCCACCAGGGCCGACATGATGTTAAAGGCCGAGGTGTGCCAAGAGATTACACATGTATGTATAATGTACAGTACATACATGTACATGTATGTAATCAAGAAATTGTATTGCCATGAAAATATTGATGCCGACAAATCCTCCTTTTGGAAAGCAGCCAAGTTTCACATAATTATACATTCTATTTTTAAAAGATACCATAATGCTTTCTACAAGCCACAGTAAACAACAAAACAAGTTGTCCATGTTTACTTCAAAACAATGTACAAAACATTGTAGAGATGTCTTTACATACAATGTAGTACAGTAACAATGCAGTCACAAAATTTGACACACCCCAGGAATGTATTTGAAGCGGATAATTGATTTAATATTGATTGAAAGATTTTCTTGGAATAAAATGTCTTTAATTAATTAACCCTAACCCTCCAGGGTATTTTGGCTAGAAACCCTGCCAGACGCATCAGATTGCATACTTTGTCACATTGACTTGTGTGCAGAGTGCAGCAAGGTCAAGCTGTCACCACAGATGCACTGTGCTGCGTCTGGCAGGGTTAGGGTTAATGTACAATGTATGCACAACTTTAAGAGCATTGCATAGTACTGGAGATTCTACAGGTACATGTATGTGGGTGTGTACATCTAGTATATTGATAAATAAAGCGGTATGCACAAAACATACATGTAGTACGCTTCATTGGGAAAAACCCTTGAATTACATGTAGTAAATAAAATGAACAGGCTCTGGCTCTGGATTCAAGACTTTGGTGTATTTGTAGAAAAAACAGTGCCCCAGATTAAGCCTTTCAGCCCCGCATTGTCTATTGGCATGCAGCCTGTGGTGACCACATTGTTCACACACTAAGCACTTCATGGTCGACTATAGTCGCCATTGGGGCTGAAAAGGGTTAAGGATGGGAATTTACGTTTAATTTGATCAACGTTTAGCAAAACTTTCCCGTAGCGTTTAAACGTTTAAATGTTTAGTCAACAATTGCAAAAAGGCTGCCGCCAGTCCCAGTGTTTGTGTAGGACTCGGACGTAGGAGAGGTGCCGTCCACGTCGAGCATTGATCTTGTCCCAGCGGCGTATTGAAAACATCAAACACAAACAATTGCATACACTGTCTAGTACTAAAGGCGTTTGTATTTCTTTGTAAATTAAATACATTAACAAAGATTCTGGATTCTTTGTAAAAACTGGAATGTATGTAGATTGCATAAATACAAGGTCCCATTTTTTACATTTGAGTTCCGTTTAAACATTTGGGAAAATTTCTAAGCGGATTTGAATTGTTTTCGTTTAAACGTTTAAACGTGTAAACGTCCAATCCTTTTATACCCCAGATCTTGCCAAATCTGGGGACATAAAATTACATGAAGCCAAAGCCAGAGTTAATTGAGAAATGGCCAATGGCCATAGTCCCCAAACTGATTCAAAGGACCCAATATGTCGACTACATGTACTACATGTACATTGTACACGTAAGAGGCATTTCCTCTCATTTTGTATTTTTTTTTAACCCTAACTCCCTCCCCGCATGTAACCTGAATCCTCCAACATCCTCTGATTTCAAAGTGTTAAAACTCCATACCTGAATCCTCCAAAATCCTCTTATGGGAATCATAGCATGAATCCTCCAAAATCCTCTAGGTTTTTTTTGCATACCCCTAGTAACCTCAATCCTCCAAAATCCTCATGTATCACATTGAGCCTGATAACCTGGATCCTCCATATTCCTGCAGGGGCAAAAACCCCTAGTAACCTCAATCCTGCAAAATCCTCCGATGCATCAACTTCCAAGTGCCCTCAATCCTCCAAATTCCTCCATTTTGCAAAGAGGATTTTTGAGGATTTGGGAAGGTTAGGGTTAAGAAAAGACAAAAAAAAATGATGTGGCTGCTGAAAGGAAATGGGCACTTTAACATTTTGTGTAGAACATGTTCTTTGACTTATCACTAGCTGTGTTCAGGAAAATAAAACATTCGAAATGTCACACTATAGTCAACCAGAATTATGTACTGTAGAATTATGGGCCTCTCGTCGTCCAGGGAAAACATGTACATGTATCTTTACCTGAACATCATGCATCCTTCAGGGCCACTCTAAAATAGTGTCTTGAGAGAGAGAGAGAGAGAGGGGGGGGGGGGGGGGCAGCAGGGCAGCAGTAACCGCACGAAAAAATCACGTATGCCAAATCTAAAAATACCAAAGCGGATCAATTCATTGAGAATATGTTTATCGTAATGCAAGTTTTATCTCTTCAAAAGCATGAACATGTACATATTACTTGCAGTTTGTCAATTTGTGTGTTGCATATGTTCTGGTTGCATGTTTGCAGATTGTTTTCGGTAAGAAAATAAAACAGAACCCTAATATTTAACTAAAATTTTAAACAATACATTTATTTTGCACTCGTGAGTAATTTTTTTAGTGTATTTTGTACGAAATTGTAAGTCAGCTGCTTTCTTTTAGTACAGAAACCATTGTGTGCAGAATTTTAAAACTATGGGGTTAGCTTCTTTTTGACTCACCCATGTATTTTGTATGTGACATGAAATTTACTTTTGATGTCTGCCATTGTCTTTTTTTTGTTAAATGTTTCATGTTTCCCCAATATTCCTTATCCCTCGCTCTACGAGTATTGTTTATTACAAAACAATGGTACACGTATATATGCCAATGCACTCTGGCTGCAGTGCACTGGAGCATTCTTTGCTTTACCAGACAATCAACCTATCACCCTTTACGAGTTAACCACGTCCCTTATAGACAACCCTGTGGGAATTTTGTGTGGTAATTTTTGTTTGTCTCAGATTTTGCCCGTTCCACGTGGAATTATAATTGATGTGATTGGACAATAATTCACAAGCTGCGTTGGCGCGATTCAACCACGATAGGTCAAATGATTTCAAAGCTCCTACTGGAGTGCATTGGAGGGCACTTTGGGGGTTGCTTGTCATTGTTGTTGCTCACTTGACCAGCAAGTCTTGATGGAAATTGCCATTGTATTTATTATTAGTAACTTTTATAATGTTAAATATCAATTTAAATTATTATAACATTATATAACATAACATTACTTAACCTGATGTTCCAAAAGTACAGAGTGTTTTACTTTACAGCCTATGGGTTTCACACTACTCTGAACTTACCTGGGTAATTTATTACCCGGGTAGTTGTCATTACCCGGGTAGAAACTAACCCGGAGAATCGGTTTCACACTACAAAATTAACCCCGCAATTCTGCTTACCCGTTTCAGCGCACACCCGGGTAACGTGTAGCCGCATTCACACTATATGCGAATGGTAACCCAAAGAATGTGCATTGCTTGACCTCTGCCCTAGCCATTGGTTCGTCGTAAAAGAGCGAAGTGAGAGTGAGAGCATGCAATGCAAGTTGAAAAAAATCAGATCAGCATTGGCAGCATGCACGCGTAATCCTTCAACTGTGCGGTCTAGACTGGTGCCTTGCATTAAGTGTATGTAAAATGTACTTATTAAGACGAGCCATCATCCACGGAAGACTGGTGCCTTTCATTAAGTATACGTCAAAATAAACTTATTAAGGCGAGGTACCAGCCACGGCGGCCGTACTATAAATTAATAAATTACGTCACCTTCACAAAGCTGGCCAATAAAACAAGACGAAGCGCACCCACCTACCCGGGTAGAAGAAAACCCGGCGAGCATTCACACTACTGATGGTAACCCGGAGAATCGTCTCAAGGTCGTCGTTAACCCACCTCGCGAGCAGGGTTAGAAATTACCCAGGTTAAGTGGGGTTTTCGGGCAGTTAACCCGGAGAATTTCTAACCCGGAGAATTGTAGTGGGAACGCTCCACATTACCACGGGTAATTGCCGGGTAAGAGCATAGTGTGAAACAGGCTATACCCTCCATCTTACTCCAGAGGATTATGGCATGTGGCTTTGCTTATCAGTGTAATACACTATTTACTCACAGAATGATCAAGTTATCCTCCAGTTTCCTTTGGCATTCCTTGGCGTGTACAATTACTCCCCATTGAAATAATGTGACAGTTATTGGAGGACCATTTTGGGGGCGAATATTGAAGTGCGTTGGAGTGTAAACAAGAGCAAGGGTTAAATTCTGCTTTTAAAAATGTACCTTTCAGTGGGAATCAGCTTTCTGTCCAACAGACAGTTCATGAATCTTAATAATAATAAATTGATAATAATTATTTTTCATGGTCTGGGAGCATGCAGGTTCAACTACAAGAAACTGTCAGTAAAAAAAAATTAATTACAAGTAATTGCAGGCTACACAAAGAACCATCAGTAAATGTGATCAAAACATCTTAAAATAAAACTGCTCATGCCCATGCCACATGTGCTTGTATGGACATAAACAAATTTCATTATGGAAATATCATTTGACAATTGCTGTAATTAAATTTAAATGTAATTTCTTTCCATTTTGTCCTGATGAGATAAGAAGCTTTATAAGCAAGCTCACCTTAAAGTGTCCTCCTTGGGAAGTTTTGAGTTGATCAGGCATTCGTCATCCCGCAGGATCTACACAAAAACAAAAACAAAACCAATTGGTAAAACATGCATTCTTGTTAGTCTTACAATTAAGTTGACTTAATAAAATTATTACCAGAAAAAAAACCTCTGGAATTGATACTAACAACTCAGTTAAAGTACATTTGAATGCTGAAAGAAAATTTCAGGATTTTGCTGAAAAACTACATGAAATTTTACCGAAAGTAGTGGAGTGGTTCCTATAGAAGAATAAGAGGTTTTAACTACTCAACCTGTCACTTGCAGACAATGTATTGTACTCTGGCCATTACAGCTTTTCCTCTTTTATATGTAGAAACCATTCTGCTCCTTAGAATTGTTGCAGTCACTCAAACCTTCCAAGACTTTATTTTGGTTTATAAAAAAACAAGGAGTGGTTTTGTCCAACTCTCTACAAAATGTACTTCAATTATGTATGAAACTTTCATGTAAATTTCTGAAAATGTCAACAATTTGTTAAATGCAAACATTCCTGAAATTCAGGTTCTCAATAACAGGATACCATCCGAAAGTTATTTAGCCAGACCCTTCCCATTCAAACTTTTTGTCTAGTATGAAATACAGAAAATCCTGTACTGGTTGGCATGTATCAGGTACATTTATGTATGTAGGATCAAAGCCCCATGCCTCTAAAGCTGTTATGGGTGAGGGAAGGGTGTATGACTCAGGGATGTGGATACTACAATGTATCCCAAGCTAGTGAACAGTGTTTATTTTATTCAGGACTCTCAGAGCGCTACGTAGAGTAAGACTAAAGCCCGGTTCATACTTCATGCGAATACGTGTGCGAAGCGAATTCGTTATGGTAACGGTGTACGTCACAATGAAACTTCAATTGTTGACGTCATTAAATTCGCATTCGCATTCGCATTCGCATTCGCATTCGCATTCGCATTCGCATTCGCATTCGCATTCGCATTCGCATTCGCATTCGCATTCGCATTCGCATTCGCATTCGCATTCGCATTCGCATTCGCATTCGCATTCGCATTCGCATTCGCATTCGCATTCGCATGAAGTATGAACCTGGCTTTAGTAGAGTAAGACTAAGTAGAGTAAGACTATTAAGTAGAGTAAGACTATTAAGTAGAGTAAGACTATTAAGTAGAGTAAGACTATTAAGTAGAATAAGACTAAGTAGAGTAAGACTAAGTAGAGTAAGACTATTAAGTAGAGTAAGACTATTAAGTAGAGTAAGACTATTAAGTAGAGTAAGACTATTAAGTAGAGTAAGACTATTAAGTAGAGTAAGACTAAGTAGAGTAAGACTAAGTAGAGTAAGACTATTAAGACTAAGGAGAGTAAGACTAAGTAGAGTAAGACTAAGTAGAGTAAGACTATTAAGACTAAGTAGAGTAAGACTAAGTAGAGTAAGACTATTAAGACTAAGTAGAGTAAGACTAAGTATTGCATTCCAGGTTTTCCTTCCCTTTTCAATTCCTCTCCTCTTCTTTCTTTTGTTTTCCTCTTTTTCCCTCTTTCATCCTCTTACACGCCCTGCCCCCTCTCGTTTTCTCGTGGTAGGATGGCTCTGTAGAGGTGCTGGTCACCTGTTTCATCTTGCCACTCACTGGCTTAATTCTTATTTTAGAAATTCATTTCGTTAATTGTAAATTTGTGTATTTTAAAAATTTTGATTCTGTATATTCTGTAATGTTTTTTTGTTTGTCAGCCAGTGGAAAAGTATAAATAAAATAAATAAAAAATATAGACAAAATAAGAACAAATAATAAATGGAAAATGGTTTCTAAAAGATTAACTTAACACCGCCGATTGTGAAAATATCCTTATTGTTTCTTTTTCGTTTTTTCAATTTTAATAAATTGCATTAATCCTAGCCATCGTCCAAAATCTTCTTTGCCTAAAGGAGGAATTTGGAGGATTGAGGGACTTTGGAAGTTGAAGCATCGGAGGATTTTGTAGGATTGCGGGCATTAGAGGATTTTGCCTCTGAAGGAAAAATGGAGGATCCAGGTCATCAGGCCCAATTTGATACTGGATGATTTTGGAGGATTGAGGTAACTGGGGTGTTTACCAAAACCCCTGGAGGATTTTGCAGGATTCAGGCAGTGGTCCCTATAATTAGAGGATTTTGGAGGATTCAGGTTGTGTGTTGCTTGAACATCTTGAAATCGGAGGATATTGGGAGATTCAGGTTATGTAGGAAACATGATGTACATGTTGGGAGTTAGGGTTAATATTTGCAATTTTATGCATAAAAAAATGAGCCCGAAGTAAAAAGTTGCTGGCCGATTCAGGTCTGGATTACTGAATGCTTTACACGATCCATAAATTCTAAACTTTGAGAACCACTGTATTTACACTGCCGGTTGCTTTATATTTTCTTCTAAATTATAACGTACATGTAGGCCTACATGTACAATGTACATGTATTAACGAAAAAACACCCTTTTCTATTTTGGACATATCTGCAACTCTCCACACATCTGAGGCACACAAAGAATTATTTCCGTCTGCAAATAATTCAACATTAGTAAAGGAAACATATAAATGTGGCCGAGGTTTTCTCGTTTGATGTCTCATTCAAATGTGAATACCTTTTGTGTATTGCTCGGGGGAAAAAAGCAATTTAAAAATGTGCACATGTAGCCACAATCATGGGTACAGCTTTTTTGGGCATCCGTGTTATAAACAACATTTTGAAAAACAATGATGTAAACATTATTTGAGATTACACACAAATCGGTCATCCAGCTTTATGCCAACTTGGAATAAAAAGTGCTCTAAGTGTGGCAAATCCTAATTTTTCAAAGAGCTACATGTATTCAGCATTGCTCTGTCGTTCATAATGGTGTCTTTGTAACAAAAAGTGTACCCATGATTGTGGCTGTGCACAAAAACAAATAATTTTCCAGGTGAAACTAAAAAAAGTTTAGGCAGGGCATGGGCAGGGCTACATGTAAATGTTTGTATTTTGCGGTAACAGTAACTGTTTATCCTCATCACAGCTCTTTCTTTGAGATCCTGTTACCAATTAGGACACCCTGCTAGAGTAAACCCTGTTTCAATAGTCAGTGGCAATTTGTCAACTCAATGTAATTGGATTTGTTTGCATTTTAAACAAAACCATCTGAAGTCAAATGCTTGATACACAAGAAAGACTTATAAATGTAAATGTGACCCACTCTGCAAAAAGGGCAATTATGTTGCAAAATGTGAAAATAGTGTTTCATATAGGTTGTAGGTTCTCTCTTTTGTGGGTAAATTATTGTTTTATCTAAATGTATTTTTATATTTTAAGAAATGCCAATGGAAACAAAATTTCTGTATTTTTATGATGCGGACAATAAATGTCCAATCCAATCCAATCCAATCCAATCCAATCCAATCCAATCCAATCCAATCCAATCCAATCCAATCCAATCCAATCCAATCCAATCCAATCCAATCCAATCCAATCCAATCCAATCCAATCCAATCCAATCCAATCCAATCCAATCCAATCCAATCCAATCCAATCCAATCCAATCCAATCCAATCCAATCCATATAGATGGAAAGGCCATTTTATAAGCTTTCATATGGTATACATGTATGTCCAAGGCCTGTAGCATTCACAAGATATTTGGACATTTGCTTTTTTGTTGTCAAGAATTTCTTGAAATGACTTAAGGAAAAACAAGCCATTCAAAAAAACAAAAAACAAAGCAATAGATTGAAGCACTCGACAAAAACACATTCTTTTTCCAACTTTATTCACTGAAATCAAAGATTTTGGTTACGAACTAGAATAATATAGGTATCAAAGATGCAAACAATTCCCTCTCTCAAAAATAACTTAAAATTCGTCACACAATCCACAAGGGAAACTGACTAGGTAAATTTGAATACATTTTCAAAGTGAACAAAGAAACTGGCACGAGCGGGATTCGAACCTGCGACCTCCGAGTTACCGTACCGGCGCTCTACCAACTGAGCTATCTTGCCCTATGTTGGCGGTCTCCCAAATTGTCAGTATCTTTGTTCGAGTGGGCGCTAGTCAGAAGTCATAAACCCAGAATGCCGTGTAGCCAGGGATCACACCCAATTTTACGATACAACCTGGGAAGCGACATTGTGGAGATCACTCAATGTTCAAAAATAACTTGTTTGAAGAATTTTTCACCCTCTTCACATAGAACGGCCCATTACGTGTAAAAGCATACAGTGACTTAGGTGCCCTTTTTGCAGAGCGGGTCACAAATATTTTTGAACATACATGTACATACACATGTACCATGCAGGTCACTGTAAAAAGAGCTTTTATTACCGGGCAGTTTATCAAATTGTCAGTTTCGTGTACAACATCAGCCACACATCCTCCCTGATTACATGGAGGTCAAAAATGTCATCCTTGATTTAGCCATGAGGAGGGAGATGGATGTGGCTATATGCCAGGATTTATTCAACCTGCAGTCAGGATATCAGGGTCGGAATTCTGACAAGTAAAGTGTATTCCAGATTATCCAATAAATAAATTCATGGTACGTGGATAGGGAACAAAACAGAATGTATGTAATTATTCTTTTACAATATGGTTCTTGCTGTAAGCTTGGTCTTACATGTACATGTACATTGTACATGGCCAGAAGGATGTCTGGGTGTCTAGTTTTGATTTTTGGACAATTTGGACACCCTATTTTGTCAGTTCCATGGAAACATATATGCAACTGAGAAATTTGGACACCATATTTTTCAAATCCTGGCTATAACCCTCGTTGTACATAAGCACTCTTCTCCTAATGGGGTTTCCGTTTCTGTTGTATGGTGTTTACTGCCAATGTTATAAATTAGCGGTGGGAGAAATCGCAGATTTCAAAATCCGGTTATCCTAATTTTATTCAAACGGAATTATAGTTACGATTTCACCAGAAGTTCCCATCTAGCTCATACATGTAGTCATGCCAACAAAAAAGTGACGAGCGAGGTGCTGCATGAAAAGCCCTCCCAATGACTGGATATATAGTTCTCAGGATTCAGTGACCACTGGGCCTTTACAACAACACTTCACAACTGTAAATGTTGGGGGGGGGGGGGGGAATGGATGGGCAGGCTATTCATACAATGTACATGTACATTGTATGCATACCAAGAAGACCACTTGTGAGTGAATAACTTTACATACATGTAGTACCATCAGAGACCATGGAGCAAATTGGAGGATGTTCCAGTTGTTTTTGAAAAATCGAAACTGAATAGTGGAATTCCAACCGAGTGTTAAAAAATCCGGATTTACATCCAATCAGTGCAATCACTATTATAAATTGCATTTGTCATCAACTTTTACGGTACATCTATCAACACATATCATACGGCTTGGCAAGATATTGTTACCTCTTAATAACAGCTATCACATGTAATTCCTGGCTCCATCTCAACTCCCCCAGGAACATACACAGAGTCTGAATCAATCTCCACAACTACAGCAGGTGTACATGTATTTAAAGGTATGTTGCTTTGGTAATAATCCAAAACCAGGTGTTTAGTTTCAATCTGAAAGCTTGCTGTTTATGAGGATTGTACCAGTACATTGTACATGTGTCAATCTCGATCCTGAGAAATACATGTTCTTTCATCTGAAACGCTGTCATCTTTGAGAAAATTGTATCTGAAGATCTTTAAAACCACCGTGGCTTACTTTAATTCAACAATTGAAATACATGTATAAGCCCATATGAGCGTGCATGATATAACTGTTACGGCCGAATGATTTTTAACCCCTTGATCCAGGGTGTTATAATGGGCGCGGCGGGGTACGTGTCGTGTAGGATTGTGCAGCCAAGCAAAATGGACACAAGAGGCTTGTGCAGCCAAGCGTAACACACACAATAACCATACAATGCACTGCAAATGCAGAAAATGCGTGTACATTTTAGCCGTCATCCGGCCAGGTGGTAATTTTCTATAGACGTCTATATAAATACATCAGCCGGCTTCAAAGGGTTAACTACTTATTACTCGGATGACGGATTGAGCTCAAACTTTCACAGGTTTGTAAACTTGTTCATATGTCATGTATGTATGTACAATGTATGTACTACGTTGAATCATGCACGGTATGAAATTCGTCATGCCAGTTCTCTTACTCAATTAAAAACATCACTCAAAACTCACTTATTCCATTCATTTGTTTTATAGGCACCTTATTAACTAATTCTGTTTGGTTTTTTTTCGATGTAAAGCGTTGTGATACCACTTGTGTAAGAACGCTATATAAATGCCTTAATTATTATTATTATTATATTATTAATTACACGTACACGTATAGTACATGTAAACGTATGACCATCCCATAACTTATAAGATTGAAGCATATTATATCAAAGTGTTTAGCCCCTATTGCTGTGGAATTGCCCATCTGCAATTCATCTCTTCCCAGAAATACAAATGTGTCTTAGATTGTTTCCTTTTAAAAGACGTGTACGTGAGCTCAAAGACTAGGGCAATCTTGTATAATACATGCATGTACTGTTAATGGATCAGATGTGTCACCTACTACCGGTGCATCCACTCAGAATCAAACGAGGTGAGAATTGGAGGATTTTCTGTCAGAGTGTTGCAGATTCCAGGCAATCCAATTCTCCCATTGATTTTCCACGGAGAGGGCTGCCCATAATGTTAATCCCAATGATGATGGTCGAAAAATTAAAAAAACAAGATATAAAAACAAGCATATTAAAAGTTTGTTTTATACCATACACAATGTACATACACGATGTACCTGTACACGTACAATGTACATGAATTAATGGTATGACAGCATTGTCCCCGTTACACCTGACCTGTGTAATTTCCCATATCATTAAAATTCACTTCACACTATTTGTTTACTTGTTTGGCAGGTACATGTACTTTGCTATACATAATCAGTCTTGGACATAGAAGGCATTAAAGAATGTGACCTGAATTGCAAAATCTTATACATGTCAGATGTTTGTAACAGGGACACCAAAATTGGACCCCAACTTGATAGACTAACCCATGGTGCAGGCAGTGTTAATACTTTGTGGGATTCAACATCTACATATATGTACAATGTACACATGAAATAACAAACCTGTGAAAGTTTCAGCCCAATCCGTCAACCAATGTCATGAGAAAACAGTGACAAAAATCCTGTTTTAACAGGCATTTTGTGCACATTCATCATGTGTACATGTACAATGTATGTATTTGGATTGTTGTAATCGTAATAAGCCACAGCATATTTAGAGGTCTTCAGAAACAATATTCTCGAAGATGACAGCATTTCAGTCTTCAGATGTAAATATTTCTGAGGAGAATTGGTACGCATACTTGTAACATTTTTCTAAACAGTAATCTTTTAGATTGAAACTAATCACATTGGTTTTTGTTTTTTTACTAACGCTACATGTATCATACTTGCACGTACATGCACCTTTAAGAAGGGTGAAGAGTGCGGTTTACACTAGCTTGGGCAAATGGTATCAAAATTAAATGGGGGAGGGGACACATCAGCACATGACCTTAAAATATTTCACAAGATTTACATGTGCACTTCACAAATGTCGGGATGGGCAGCTAGCTATAATGTAAAAAGGGACAAGTGACACCTTAAAAGAGAAAACAAAAGTCTTAAATTTTAAAACAGACAAGGTTGGTCTTTTGTTTTCCCAACTGTGGACAAATTACAAATTGTCTTCATTTAGCCTAACATCCTGCCACAACCTCAGAGTCTGCGGACAAGAAAAAAACTGGGACGACACTTACAAATGTAGGTCAGTATAAACTCAATCAGAGGTGCCAAGCTTCACTGCCAGCATGCAGTGCTTTAGTCAAGACCTGAAAGTCTAAGACTGAGACAGGGTCTCAAGACCTGCATGTACAGTACATTGCTCATTAAATTATATAGACAGCGTGGAAACTATGGATCCTAACTGCAAGTTTCTAATAATGCTCAAGGTGTATGTACATACAATGTATACATAATTCTGCTTGTTTTGAACCATGGACAAATTATGTACATGGGTTATTCCATGAAATTGAGACACACACACATTTTGGCATTCTTTGATTATGTAATTGTTTTTCTTGTTTAAACTAAACTGACTTTAATGGTGATTATGGTATGAACTTGAAGAGTAAAAGGAAGGCTTTCGAATGATACAAAACATGAGGGCATTATTTGAGATATATTTATGTTTTGTCACCAAGTGTGATGGTGTCCCGGGCTAAATTATGGGGTAATTTTGTGACATAAAAACTTACAAAATACAAATAGGGTTCAGAGGTTAAAAAAATTTAGTATTTTATTTTCTTTTACATGAGCAGTTAGCAAAAACTGCATGTAACTTAACAACAAATCATATTTTCAGTATCTCTTACATCTTTTCTGTTATATGGCTAACAAATCTGTGGTTAGAGAGGTAACGGATGGTGTCCCACTGTTAAATTTTGTTACATCCTGCTTGCATGTCTAGCTTTCTTACTTTTCATCAAATGAAGTCTGAATTAAATTTCTTTTCTTTTGTGTGATTACCGTTTTAATAAAATTAACTTGTAGAGTCAATATATTGGACTGCCTTTTCAAAATTAGGACAAAATGGACTCGGATGTAACGGTGGTGTCCCACGTTACATCCTAGCAATTTTGGGAACTTTCTTCCATAATTTATCTGTAAGCAGTATGTGAAATGTCCATGCAACATGATAACAAAGACTTGGAGTACCTCTTTTTAAAAACATAAAAAAGACCCCCCTAAATTGGTGTCATGTGTTAGTTTGCCACCCTTGATGGAGCGGTGTCCCATGTTACATCCTTGCAGGCTTGCCAAATCAATTATTACATCAAATGTTTTAGCCAACTGTATTTGAGGGGTATGTAAAAGGATAACATTTTCTAACTACCACATACAGATTTGGATGCTTTAACATGATTATTAATGAATTATGAGCAACATAAACTAAGATGTAACCGGGACACCGTGTCCCTTGTTACATCGTTGATTTATCCATAGTAAGTCTATGGGAGTTCATGTGAAACTCAAGAGAGAGGACCCTAAACTAAATATTATGTCACAATGAATCTAACCTATGATGAAATAATTGTATAGAATCACATGTGGTGTGACAAATTTATTTCACACCAATTTAAAATGTTTACCAATATGTCACACATTGTGTCTCAACTTCATGGAATGACCCACATGTACATGATAACATTTATCCCCTGGAATTCTTAGCTTCGCCAGGACAACACATTTAAACAACATGGATGACAACAGGTCAGCACCTGAAATATTCACAACACTAAAGCTTATATTTTGATTTCACTGCACAGAAAAATCAAGATTTTCAGGGACTTCATGAAAAATGGAGACAGTAAAAATCATGACCTTGCCAACGATAGGCCCTAATTGATTTTCAACTAGGATAGATTGCAGTCATATGTGTACATGTTTATTTACACTGATGTTACCAATTTTAGATCACGGATTTCACAGTCAATAACTAAGTTCCCAGTAGATAGTGTACTTTCTTTATACAATTACAATGGTCAAGTTGAGAAAATTTCCAAACCTCTTCCCCATCAGAATGACAAGGTTTACGTTCTCTACATTTAATTTCATTCCGACACTTATTCCCAGTATTTGACCTACATGTATATAACGAGAGTCTGGAAAGTGAATTCTGGAAACACCAGTGCCATGACGTCCTGCTCTTAAAATGTCCTCGTAGAATAAGCAGTGCCTGTTTGTGTAAGCTTTCATCATGTCATAATGCACATTTTCATCTAGACCATAATGTACATAGTATACAATGTACACAGTATACATGTACATGTAGTAGCCTACAGTATACAATCCCAGGTCAGCCGTAGGGTTCGGCAGTTTCTGTGTAAATTATGTATGTACAGTACAGGGTACAAAACGCACGATTTTGATACTGGTTGTGCGATATTGCAAAGATCTCTAATTAACATTCAATCAAAATTACAACTGCATGATTGCAAATTACTTGTAACTGGCTTAATTAGCATCTTCAAAAAATAAAATCAAGGTCAGTGTTGTGTAGCAAATTTGAAATTGAAAAGTACATTACATTGTACATGTATAATTATCTACAATAGGAAAACAATTAATGTTGGGTATTAGGGCCTATGTATAATATTATGTACATATGTGACCCGCTTTGCAAAAAGGGCACATAGTCGCTGTATGCTTTTACGAGTTATGGGCCGTTCAATGTGAAGAGGGTGAAAAATTCTTCAAACAAGTGATTTTGAAGGGAGGGAATTTTTCACATCTTTGATACCTATATTATTCTATTTCATAACCAAAATCTTTGATTTCAGTGAATAAAGTTGGAAAAAGAATGTGTTTTTGTCGAGTGCTTCTATCTATTGCTTTGCTTTTTGTTTTTTTAAATGGCTTGTTTCTCCTTAAGTCATTTCAAGAAATTCCTGAAAACAAACATGCAAATTTCCAAATATCTCGTGATTGCAAAATGCTAGAGACCTCAGACATATACCACATGAAAGCTTATAAAATGGCCTTTCCAGCTATATATAAAACACTATTTTCAAATTTTGCAACATAAGTGCCCTTTTTGCAGAGCGGGTCACATATATGCACTTATAAGCATGTAATTTTCATTGAGATAATGCACATTGTACACGTGTTCGACATGTGTTGTGATTCCATTAACTTCCATACAATGTGTCCGTGTTACAGTACATGTACATTGTACGCAAGAGTTTTTAGGTTCAACACATGTATACCTGTACATTACAGGAATGAGTTAAAGAATGTATCAAGAGCAAAGGACATGCTGCAATTAAGCTTCAGACCAAAAAATAATAAGACAATTTCACCTTGAGCATGAAGAGCAATTAAGAAAACCCGCTCTGAAAACATATTGCAAATGATAATTTAAAGATGAAATTGATGATGTGCATGGCCTACAGCAATACGGTTAGATCTACCATTAGAATTGCTTTACATGCATTTGACATTTCACAGCTTGAACCAAAGACCTGGGGTGTTGCATAAAGCCATTTAGGGGGTGTACATGTACATTGTACAAGGGCCTTTTGTCAGGGAAAACAGCCCCCCCCCCCCCTAAAACTATGAACAGATTGCCAAGTTAAAACTCTTACACAGGGTTAAACGTGTATCGACCTCCAAACGTAGACGTCCTATATTGTCCCTCTTTTGTTTGTACTTTTTCGGAAGACCTCCATGTTTTGTACACAATCCCAATCGCAGACGTACGCTGGGAATTGCGGACGATATTGTTCTCTCTTGTTCTCCAACATTTTTCGTCCACGGTTTAAATACCCCAACGCCCCCATTACTACAAGGGGCATGCATGTAGGCACTCGGGCATGGTTCTATACCATAACTTTTTTTCAGGGGGTCTATAGTACTGTTAATTTTGAAGGTAATCAATTGTGAAAACAAATTGGAAACTGTTTCAGACTTTTAAATTTTATTGAAAATAATCACTTATATACATGTATTCTCAATTTGTAACTTGATTAACCTCTTGAATACTCAAGACAGCCATGGCCGCAGTTTGAAAACGACCACCTGACTGGTTACCGCCTATACATGCATTCCTGCATACATGTTTGCTTATTGTTTGCATTACGCTGGGCTGCACTGCAGGCCGGCAACCCATATATCCATACCAGCACCTCATTACTAACAGCCGGCCAGAATGGGAGCCGGGTGGTCTCTATGACATTTACACCGTAATCCCAATGGCTCAATTTTCTACGACTTTTACCTACAAATGTGGGAAAAAATAAGACAGATTTATTGGTACACAGACATTGTACATGTACACTATTATGTATGCACAAGTCAGTCAGAAGATGGAATGTTTGCGTCGGGGGATGATGTAAATTCGAACAGAGATGTTTGCTCTTTTTGCCCTGTCCCGACTTAATATATGAAGCACTGTATACTCATCAGTGCTTTCCAAGAGCCTGTGTGAAAAAATTCACAGGCTTACTCGGGCGGGATTCGAACCCACAACTTCCTGCTTACTACTCGAGTAGTTAAGACGTCTGCACTAGTAAGCAGGAAGTCGTGGGTTCAAATCCCGCCCGAGTAAGCCTGTGAATTTTTTCACACAGGCTCTCGGAAAGCACTGAGTATACAGTACTTCATGTATATTACGTCGGGACAGGGCAAAGAGAAAACATCTCTGTTCTAATTTATGCACAATTCATCGGCTCATGGACCCATTCTCTTTTGAGCCGATGATGATGAACATCAGATGTACATGTACATGTACCTACATGTAACCAAGGAGGTTTGTGAATTTGCTTGTAGCCTTGTACACATACATCTAAGCTTAATTACAATCATATGGCCGCCAGTGTATTATGCTTTTGCACCTAACACTCCAGACTAATCGA
Source organism: Hippasteria phrygiana (assembly GCA_037893225.1). Lineage (NCBI taxonomy): Eukaryota > Metazoa > Echinodermata > Asteroidea > Valvatida > Goniasteridae > Hippasteria > Hippasteria phrygiana. Next base: position 433,376 of record JAZGUH010000001.1, read on the forward strand.
ACGGGACAAGAGATCAATGCAATGTCTTAACTTCGCCTCGAAGATCGGGCAATCAGTGCATAAATTTCAAATTGACATTGGGCATGCCAGACAGATCCAGGGTTGCAGAAATGAGGCAGACAGACTCAAAGTGGATGTGCAAGTAATACATTGTAGTACATTGTACAACGGAAGGCCATTTCAGGGGCGGATCCAGGATTGTTTGCAGGGGGAGGGGTTCTGAATTTTTTCCCGTACATTTGTTTAAAAAAATTCTCAACGTTGGTGGTGCCATTTAGCCTTTGTTTTGTTCTTATCCGTACATGCAAAATAAGACCTTTACGGTACCTAGGCGTAGGCCCCTACAAGCAAAAAAAAATATATATAAAAAAAAATAAATTAAAAAAAAAAAAAAAAATTGGCAACAAGTAGGCGAAGGGGGTTTCGACACCCAAAACCCCCTCTGGAATCCACGCCTGCATTTTCTGATTTTTAGGGGTACATGTACATCCAGAGTTGGGTTCTTGAAATGAAACTCCTGCCCTCCCTCCACAGTGTTAAGCCGTGTCCGCACTGGACTTTCTTTTGGAAGGTTTTACCGAGACGATGGTAAAATGAAAAATGGTCAAATGTGACCACTGTCCGCACTTGGACTTTCGACACAGGAAAATTTTACCGAGACCGTGGTAGAAGTAACCGAGCTGTCAATATAACGACTCATGAGGGCGCTTTGCATGACCTTTCCACATTGACGCGATTGACCCAAATCACGCGTGCCTTTTCATTTTTCCGGCCGATGTGTACACGCAGGCCTACGTCTTTACATTGTGTAGCACCAATCAAACTTCCGACTGTATCAATAATAAAATCTGCCATGATTGCGACCAAAAGAGGAACAACACACTGGAATTTGGAAACTTGCCACATATGCACCGCACCGCGGTGAAACAATGCAAAGCGCATGTGTGGCTTCCCTGTGAAGCATGACCTTGCACTCGGGCCGGATGTACGCTTTCCTGAGCCACTTTTACAGACTCGCACTGTCCGCACTGGACTTGCATTGTATCGTCTCAGGAAAAGTTACCTGGTCAGTTTTCCTGGGCAGCAGTTGCCCGGTAGAAATAACCGCTGGACTCAGTAAAAGTAACTGAGAGGAAAACGTCCTACATTTTTGTAGGCTGTCCGCACTGGACTTAAAATGGTAAAAGTACCCATCGTCTCGGTAAGTTTTACCAAAAAAAGTCCAGTGCGGACAGGGCTTTAGACCAGGCCTGTTCACCTGATATTTGTTTCCGTTTTGTTTTTTGGAGGGAGTGGGGAGAGAGGGGCTTACGGTGTGATCCGCCGCTGCCGCCGCCGTCAGATCCAACCCCTTGGTAACAACTTACTTTCAATGACAGTACTTACAATGTATGTACAGACACTCAATTAATACACACCCATATTGTACAATGTACATGTACATGTACATGCACGCAGTATTAATATCAATTCAATTAAATAGTAGGCCTATTGATGAATTCTTAACTCAATTCCAAAGTGATATTGGGGATTTCTTTTAGAAAATTGATTTTAAAGTAGAATACATGTAAGTGTAGAGGTTATATTGTGAAAATATTGACATCTACTACAAAATGTGCTGGATATGACTGGATTGATTAGAATGGATGAGGAGCGCTTACCGAAAAGAAAAGGGAAACAGGAAAAGATGGAGGCCAAGACTGAGAAGGGAAGATTGTGTGAGGAGGGACACGAGGAAGGTGGAGATGGATGAATGACAGAATGTATACAGCAGAGGATCGGAGACATTGGAGAGAAGTGATACATTAAGTCCATTGTAGAATGCAGTGTACGCCTAACTCCACCCCTTGTAAAGGGAACATATGGCATGTATTAGAACGGGAGCCCAGGGGGGTCAGCCTAGCTGGAAAGTTAACCAATTTCCATGTATATATAGCAATGATCCACATGCATGCCGATGTAAGGAAATGGGACGTCTACCGAGCACACTGTGGTGGGTGTGGTCAGGAGGGCCATGACAAAGGGCCCCAAAATTGGGCTAGCCTAGCTGGTGAGTTAACCGGATGAAACCTACTGGAAAATGTTCGGCATAGTCCCAGGTATCATGAATGGCCACTGCCAGACATTTTCAGTGGTGGAGTGTGCCCGCCAGACGAAAAAAACCTGTACAGGAGGGGGCGTGGCTGTAACCCCCTCCTGTTCCTTTACGCCGATATGTAACTTGAGAGTAACTTAAGAGTAATTTAAGATCAGACTAATTAACTAAAGAGCGGCGCGAATAGTGCGGAGGGGGCGGGGCCGCCACCCCCTTCCAAGTACATTTTTCCTTATATCATCGCAATACATTATTTTAATCCTGTCAAATTTTCCTGGCATATTTGCCGATGCCATGTTCAATGTGGTACAGTACATTATACAATGATGTGTTGCGGCTGGAGCTTAGTTTTTCAAAACGAGGTACAGGCAATAAAAACTTACGAAAACAGATGTTTACATCCATTTCCCTTGTTCTTTATGCTTTGAAATACACTTGGACACAAGATAAAACATTCTTACATTATAACACTGGTTATTTTCACCCTTTTGTGGGCGTGGCTTAAATATGTAAAGCAGGGTGCGAATAAGAGCACTCTGATTCAAACAAGAAAAAAGGATTTTCTGGCAAAACAGTTTCTGCATTGTTAACTGTGTTAATAGTGCACTGCAAAGATGATTTAAAAAAAAAGATTGTGTAAATCAATAACATAACGTTTTAAACTTACACAAGTTCTTTTTCAATGAAAAATGACAGTGGTGTACATGGTATTTAGAGAAAACACGTGGGGGACACACGTACATGTAGGAATGAATGGAGAAACATAAGAGATAAAGAGCAAAGAGGGGAGAGGCACATCAAAGATCAAAGGGAGTAAGGAGTGGTGAAGTGATACTGACAGCAAGAATGTGGGTTGGGAAGGAAGAGGGCACAGGGGTGGTTAACAGGCAACGGAGGGAATAGAGGAAAGGGAAGACATGAAAGAATGAAAGAAACCAGGGACGGATCCAGGAATAATTGCGGGAGGGGGGGGGGGGGGGGGGGTCAGACCCGTCAGATTTTTTTTATGTCCGATTTTTGCGGACAGCCGGACATACATGTATCTAGGTAATGCAGTACATTGTGACTGATGCACTTACATGTACCATTAACGTTCACCACATACAGATAATAACCCTGCATAATGTTATTATTTTGTATTATTACTGTAATTATTATAATTGATTTTGGGTCACAGCAGGAGGGGTTTCGACCACCCCACCCCCCCCCCCCCCCCCCCTTCCCCCTTTGGGATCCGCCCGTAGAAACCCTGACAGTGACAGAACAGTATTGGAGTATAGGCGTCCCGTAACCTACAATACCTGATTATTCGAGCTGAAGTCCCCACCATGGATGCCCCTCTTCCCACCCAGCATGGTCATTTAAGTGCCGAAGTTCTAAATTATTGGTTTGCCAGAATCACATACAGGAGTCTGACACCATTCAGAGGACTTATTGCCTCCTTTAATGTCTTCCCCTTTCCTTAACCCTTGACACACTTATACCATCTCCTATAGAATACCGCAGTGATGACGTCAATCAATGCAATGTTTGGAACCAGAATACATTCTAAGCTGCATTTGTTTGGAATTACCAGTTTTCGCGCCAACTGACGTCAGACTTCGGTACTCTATTAATCCTACTTCTTGCCACTTTTTTTGTCCGCCATCCTTATCTCCCACAAATCTCTTTCATCCTCGCCCAAACAAAACTCTTTTGTTCCTTGCGGGTCATTTCCCTCCATTTGATTTTCACCTGTCGATCTCTCCTCTAGTCCTTAAACTCTCTTTTATATGCCTCGCACGTTACCCTACATTATATATAGTATTTTATAAACACTGCGTAGGCCTGTACAGGTTCTGTATATACTTCTGAGGACAAGAGGAGAAAGAAAATACAAAGAAATCTTTCAGTCCTCGCAAGTCAAGTCTTTTGTTGAAATCGGTCCTCGGAAGTAAAAATACGTGCTTAGTCTATGGGGTTGGGTTATATTAAAGGAACAATACATATGTAGGAAACACAAAGCATTGTCCTCGGAAGCAGTGGCGCACCCAAGAGGGGGCTTGAGCCTCCCCCCCCCCCCCAGGTTGTCATTTTTGTTATTATTATTATTATTGTTGTTTTTTTTAGTCCTAGGAATTGACCGTGGTGATATGTATGTGGCTATGGGGGTTTAAATAGCGCCACCAACGTCAAAAGAGTCCATCCACCCCCCCCCCCCCCTTTTTCAAAATTATTTCCCGGGAAAAAATCTGGGGCAACATATTTTTTTTTTAAAGTAAACAAAAATTGGTGAGCCCACCCCCTACCCCTACCCCACCCCCACCCCACCCCCCCCTCCCCCCACCCCTCCAAAGTCAAATCCTGGGTGCGCCACTGTTCGGAAGTATTGGGAAAGTACGAGTGTGTGTACTCACACGAATATACACCTGCCCACTTACAGGGTACCTCCATTGTTGACCCTACTTCCCATCTATTCTCTTTTGTTCCCATGGAAATACAATGTATAAAAATACATAGCGTTTTTCTCGTCGGGTCCATCAATTTCTATAGACCGACTTGCCGGGTACCATTGTCCCTATTTTGTCCCTTTGCTCCCGGGTGCGTTCATACACACATACACCAGAGAGATATGAGAAAAATAATTACTCACTCAGGTGGGACATGAACTCTCGATCTGGAATTTGCGTCGGAGTAATGTAAATTGAATTTAGAGTTTTGCCCTTTTTTATATAAACACTGTATACACACCCCCAGAGTATCACACTGTTATTTGCCTTTAAGGAAAAACTTGCCCAAGTTCAAAACGTCAGTGCCGGCTTATTTTATTGATTTACACAATCTGTTTAAAAATTAACTTTACACAATTAACATAGTTAACAATGCAGAATTGGTGTTTTGCCAGCAAAATCTCAAATTTTCCTTGCTTGAAGTGCTCTTATTCACACCCTGCCTGACATATTTAGGCCACGCACACAAAAGGGTGAAAATAACAAGTGTTATAATGTAAGAATTTTGTGTCCAAGTGTTTTTCAAAGCACAAAGAACAAGGGAAATGGATGTAAAAAACCCTGTTTTTGTAAGTTTTTATTATCTGTACCTCTTTTTGAAAAACTAAACTCCAGCCCCAACACATATAATATATTGTTAGTACTGTACGTATCGAACGTGGTCAATAGCCTACTTGTTTCGGGAAATGGACATTTGATGAGAATGGTGTGTTTTTTTGTTTCTTTAATGGGTATAAAATAGCCACAAGGCATCGGCAAACATGCCAGGAAAATTTGACAGGATTAAAAGAATGTATTGCGATGATATAAGCGAAAATGTACTTGGAAGGGGGTTACGGCCACGCCCCCTTCGCACTATTCGCGCCGCTCTTTAGTTATAAGTCTGATCTTAAATGACTCTTAAGTAAAATTTCTATTTTCTAAAAGTGTCAAGGCATATCTATAGAAACTGGTTTCACATTTTTCTCTGTCGCCGCGTTGCAACTGTATCGGCGTAAAGGAACAGGAGGGGGTTACAGCCACGCCCCCTCCTGTACAGGTGTTTTTCGTCTGGCGGGCACAATCCACCACTGAAAATGTCTGGCAGTGGCCATTCATGATACCTGGGACTATGCCGAACATTTTCCAGTAGGTTTCATCGGGTTAACTCACCAGCTAGGCTAGCCCAATTTTGGGGGCCCTTTGTCATGGCCCTCCTGACCACACCCACCACAGTGTGCTTGGCTGACGTCCATTTCCTTACATCGGCATGCACGTAGATCATTGCTATATACATGGAAATTGGTTAACTTTTCAGCTAGGCTACCCCCCCCCCCTGGGGTCCCGGTCTATATGGTAAGATGTCTAATAACTGCATGAGGTCCTTAATTTGTGTGCATAAATTACACTGAAAATACATGCCCAATCAAGTCTGACAGGTTAGTTCTATTTTTAATTTCCTTTTGCCATAGACAGAAATTATTAACCACCACATGTCAAATCTAAGTCTAAAGTTTAGAGTCCAAATACAAAGCACACCAAAGAATGACAGTCGAGACCAAAGGGCAACATTTTGGCTGATGATATCACATAAAGTCTCGGAGTCTTTACAAAATAAGGTCTATACAGGGAATCCACTCGGTGAAGCACCTGTTGAAAAAACAATGCTATGCTCCGCCAGCCAGGTGTGAGCTGATTTAGGGTTTTGGGGGTTGTTTTTTTTTGGGGGGGGGTTCAAGATTGTGGAGAGCCCAATTTGCCAACTTTTTGGAGAATAAAGAAAACTTACCGTCTTTTAAAAATTTCCTGTAGTTTTCTTTTTGAAAGCATATTTTTAGTGGGTTTTTTCTTCATGTTTTCATGTTTTCATGTTTTTTGCTGTTGAAAAAAAGAGGATTCCCCCTCCCTTCTATTTATTTTTACATGATGCCAGGGATACATGTATATTCCCCAAGATGACCATTCCCATTTTGCAATGGCTTTCACTGACACTGGAGTCCCACAAATCCATTCAATTTGCATCCAGCAGATCGACTGGAAGGCATTTTTTCTCTACTCTGCACTTTCGTGGCATATTTTTAAAAATGAAAAACAAAAAAGACAAATAAAAAAATAAAAATACAAAAAATAGTAGCGGGATGGGGTAGGATGGTGGGCATGTATACATTACTATGAATGTTTTGCAGATCAAGTGCACTAGTGCTACTTTATGGACATGATAAATCACTCCAGGGCACCATGATGGATTACAGATTTCACAAAATGTAATGCACCACATCTAGAAAATAATTACATGTTTACGTTTACATTTACATGTATGCTGATTTATCTGTACAGTATTTAACAGCTGTTGAGTATTTATGATTTATCATAAATGGATGAAGGGCATCAGGGAGATATGTACATTGTACGTGTTGGATGCAATGCTTCCTCAACAGATTAAAAACAAAGTTCCGCATCACATATAGTGACTAGTGAGCAGTCAACAAAAGCTCGTATGCATGGCAGCCATCTCTAGTGGGCTTTGTTTCTGTCATGAATCTGTAACAATGGAGGCACAAAAGGTCTACATGTAGGTGCCTACCATAGGGGAACAAAGTGTGCATAGGATCTAATGTTTTCTTTTGTTTTGTTTTATTTTGTTCAGATACTGGCCAGTAGGTACATGGTACATAGTGCACAAGACATGTTGCATATTTATACTGGGATGTCAATTTAAATTCCTGCTGGTGCTACACATACAATGTAAGACTGCATTTAATCAAGATGCCCTGTTTAAATATATTATAGTTTAAAACAAATGCTTCGTACAGGCAATGTACATGTACCTGGCATTTCACCCATGGGACACAAATCTTGTCCAAGGAGTGCTTTTGAATAAAAAAGTAAAACAAAGTCAACACAGCTCATGTGCACGTACCTGATTTATGTAATGTACAGTAGATGTTTTTACATGTATTACGCATGACGATGATGTGACGTAAATGCAAGATATATGGTATTGCATTGACATAAATCATCTGCAAGACTGCGCTCACAGCAAGGTTTGAGAAAGAGACACAGAGGTTCTGCCTAAGACAATATTTGTGCGGTGGAGAGGGTAGGCCCTATGCAATGAAAATAAGCCAGTTCAGTATTTCAACTGCGCATGTTAACAATGACATTTTATTCCTAATGACCCACGTGACCTAACGCGCGCGTGTGAACGCAAAAGGTAGTCTCACAACGCGAACATGTTAAATTCAATCAGCATGGGCGTTCGCGTAACATGGCATGACATTACGGCAGCAATTTTATCTCGAATAACCTTTTACCTTTGAGGTACCGAACTAGCTTATTGGTCTCAACTACGTACGTACATACATGCACGCTGTACCTGAAAAAAAATAGGTCAAACTCTTGCTTGCTTCACTAGGAAGTGTGTACAGTACATTGTACATGTATGTAAATGAATTTAAAGGTACACATGTGTACACGATTGGTAATCCTCCAATTCTTTTTTACTGAATTATTACAAAATACCTTATTAGACTAAGTTAACCAGTTCGCGTCGGATGACATACACGCAAAGGTTTTGCGGTATTCGGAACGGATGACGGATAAACATGCACTCGAGCAAGGCTGGAAATATCCGTCAGCAACCCGCTCGCAGCAAGCGAGGCCGGCAATATATCAGGGTGTGCTACCCACAGATGACGGCCTGAACCCGTCTGGCACCCAGGCTTGTGAAAAATAATCCCGCGCCTGGGTCCAGTCAATGTCAAAATAATCCCGGCGTCAACTGGTTAATAGCAATCTCAATCATCCTGTGAAATGATGGCACTAGGTGTGCTGTCGTTGTCAATAAAAGTGGACATTTTCCAACAATTTCCGGCTGACAATCATAGGAAAACTGCCCTGTAGCCTTTAGTCAAGGCGCGCATGGCTACCCGGATGAGTGGAGCGCCCCGGACATAATGGCATATCCGGGGCGCGTCACGTACGCCCCAGATAGCCACTCACGCTTTGACTAAAAGGCTATCATCCGCCCGACGGTTGAAAACGAACACCGTTTTTTCTCTCGTTTTTTTCACCATCCAACAACGCAAAACTTTGAACAGGTCAGTGGAACGATATTTCCTATAAAATACTGACCCCCCAAATCTGCCCATTTCTGAAAATTACAACAATGACCAATCATGTACACTACGTTTAAGAGTTCAAAAAGTTACATGTAAATTGTCAGTCCTGTTTTTTTAATGGCCTATTGCAATGTACATTTACACAAATGTACATGAAGTAACCAGGCTTAAACAACTGGGCGTGTTTAAATAAGGGAATAAATATGTGCTGGGCCGGTTTAAAACCACCTTGGGGACTGGGCGCTTGATAATGACCCGAGCCGAAGGCGTCCAGGCCCCAAAGCGGTTTTAATCGTATGTTTAAAACCGGCCCTGCACATATTTATTCCCATTCATGAAATACCTTTTTGTATAATTAAGCAAAAACCACCGAAAATTATAAATTTCCAATGATTTGGTTCAAATTTGTTTACCTTGGTTTGTAAAATACCCCTTCAGCTATTTAATGGTTCGTGCCACGCGCGAATAGTGCTAAACATTTCCTTATATGGAAATTGACGCGCGCGCGACGCGCTCGCCAGGTGGTGCAGAACGCAGCAGTGCCGGTGTAGTGTGAAATTATGGACTCTAAATACGGACGCATCGGTAGTATTGAGCTTGCGTTATTAGGAGAGTGACTGGTCGCTCGAGTGTTCAACCAATAGAATGGACCAGATTTTGTAGGATGTACTCTACATTTCGTGTGACACCGGAAAAACATGTTTAAAACCGCGCCGTGTTTAAACAACTTCCAGCCGTGTTTAAACAACCGTTTAAACACATCCACGTGACAGGCTCTTGACCAATAGGGATAGTGAAACTCGCTGAGGCATTTATGAATATGGTCTAAATTAGTGTTGCAGTGGTTATTTTGATTCCTCTCATTCTGAAAAAGTTTTACTCAAATATACAATACATACATGACTGTTTTACGTGACTGTAGTATCTGTTGACCTCCCCCTCCCTACCCCACCAACATATATCCACACTGACCATCCAATATTAGGGGGTGCAAAATTATGGAAATTTGCAGAGTGTCCTCTGGGAAACAACACAAAATTTCCCTATTCCAAAATTGTTTGCATTTTGCATTCATACCCACGTTCATCTAATATGAATGTGTAAATTCCTGCCATACTTGTGCCATACTTGCTGAATATCAATTTCAATAGGTCATAATGTTTAAATACAGTACATCTGAAACCAAGCTAACGATATTTCCCTCATACCATGTGGCCCCCTGATAATAAGTGTTTTTTTTCTAAGGACATCACAACTACTGTACATTAAACTCCAATTCAAACACACTGTAGTTCTGGCTTCCTCAACAGGACTTACACTACATCAGCACAAGTGGTACAGGAAACTTGGCACAGACACGAACTCCGGGGTTTGATCCACATCCAATCTTTAGGTTTCACAAAACTCCCCAATGACAATTTAAGTTCCTTGATCATGATTTCCTGGCGTTTGGATCCTTCTTTGTGCTTTTGGTTCCTTGTTTGTAATTTTAGGCAGAACAAGGGGACTAATTCCACAGACATTCTGTTACCCCACCAGCGTTTGTTGCTGGATCCAAGAGATCTAGAGCTGGTAATGATATTCTAAAGTTGTGGCGTTCTTCTAGAGCTACATGTACTTGTACATGTGTACATGTAGGCAAGCAAGAAGCATGTACAATGTACATAATATGTATTAACCCTCCTAGTCTTTGACCCGCCAAACCCCTTTGAAATTTTCAACACTTAGAATTCACATACATGTACCAATGTGGGAGCACTACCAACACTTCATGCTGTAATAAGGTCGAGTAGTGTGGACCCTCCCAAGAACTTCACAGGGAATTGAGAGTACATGTAAGTACCTGTAACGTGGACCCTTCAAAGCACTCCAAAGATATTAACCCTAAACCCACCTCATAATCCTCCAAAATCCTCCTTGCAGTTTTGGAGGATTGAGGATAAATGGTGTTTCAAGCGAGGAGGATTTTGGAGGATTGAGGATGAATGGTATTTGTTTTAAAAGAGGATTTTGGAGGATTGAGGATGAATGGTGTTTCAAGCAGAGGATTTTGGAGGATTGAGGATGAATGCATTTTTTGGGGGGCAGGGTAATCGGAGGATTTTGGAGGATTGAGGATGGTTCCTAGCAAAAAGGGTCTAGGGGGTTAGGGTTAATGGTGAAAGAGGGAACACTGTAGGGATCTTGCCAGTAGAAATTGCTTGTTTAGTTTTTTGCTATTCCACCAGTAGATTCATATAAGCACGTACAGGTATTCTAGTATACGTGTAGCTAATACTTCAAAACACTTAAGGACTCCACACAGCACATAGTTTTTTAAGGCTTCAAAACCCTTCTCATGAGAATATCTTAAGGGTTTTGAAGTTTTGTACATGTATACTACATACATGTACAGCAGGAGAAGCGGCCAGCCCCTTAAATAGGCAAAGTTATTGCCACTGGGATGTACTGGACTCCCCACATACATTTGTAACTTGGACCTTATAAGAACAAGAAGTGGTAATTTTTTCTAGATTTTTGAGAAATTACCCAATTTTTTTGTGACTAACGCGCCAACAAAAGTAGCGGCGAAACGACAATTTTTGGGCTGTTTGTCACCCTGACAAGCAAAAGTAATATTGTAAAGAAAACACAGTAGAATGAGGAATAGATTTCAACAAAATTAAATTAAATTAAATTAAATTAAATTAAATTAAATTAAATTAAATTAAATTAAATTAAATTAAATTAAATTAAATTAAATTAAATTAAATAAGCCAAACGACCACAACAAAAATGACTAAACATCAGCCGTGACAGTGACAACGTACATGTATGTACAATGTACAACATACCCAGTACCCAATTTTTCTTCCCAAATTCAATGCTGAACCTTAGCTGTGGGAGACTACATGTACACGTAGCTGCGATAATCATAACCCTCAGCCCAAAAAGGGGGGACCTGAGGGTTACAAATAACTCTATTCATACAATGTATTTTTGTGACATCCACTGAACATTGGATGGTTAATTACAGCTTTTAGGAGTCAGAATCCATAACAAAAAAATACTCAAGCTCTTCACAGTCTTTGTCAGGCTAATTTTTTTTTAATTATGTTTTTTAGCAATTTCCTACCTGCATTTAGCACACATTCATCAAGAACTACATGTATTTTTGTCAGTTTTGCATACAGGGGTGCATTCCACGTAGTTGGCAAAAGTTGGCAACGTTCGCGTAATTGTGGAATGCACCCGTTTTGAGCAGGGAGTCGGGTTTCCATTATGCAACACATTTGGAAATACATATCAAGTAATAAGACACCAGACTAGAACTCCTCAAATGACATCAGAGAAAAGCCTGAACAAGCTATTTTCTTATATACATGTATGTGTCACTATTCTCACAGTCGGCATGATGTCACATCTTCCTCTTCCTCTATTAATTTGTACACGGCACGTGATTTTGCTTTCCCCTTCGCGCTGCATAGCAACCCATTGATCTCCGTACAAAGTTCAAGCGAAGTTTCCTGATGTCCGACCGCGAGAATGAGGCCACCCAAAATGACTGCAGCGCATGTTCCTCAGTCAATGTTGTGTTTATGAAGATTTTTGCCACATAAAGGAAACTGATGTAATCAGAAAGCTACATGATTATGATGATCTAAAAATAGCCGACATCGTCACTCAATCGAGGGACAGCTGCATTAACGTGGCTAGATCTACAGCTGGTCCCCGGCTTGCTACTGCAACAGCAGGCATGGCAGGTCAGGCATTTTCGCCTAATCTAGGTAAAGGCCCCTATTAATTATTGATACATGTTTAACCCCTTGCGTATGGATGCCGCAAATATGCGCCAAAAGAACAGTGCCACCAGGCCGGATGTGCCACCAGGCCAGTTTCAATCCATTGTTGGATTAAACAGTGTCACCAGGCCGGATGACGCCATTGGCCGCTGTTTGTTCAGTTTCAATCCATTGTTGGATTATTGTGTATAGGTTACGCTTGACTGCACAAACACATTGTAGCGGTCGCTTGGCTGCCATAACCGCCGCGGCACCCCGATGTCTCCCGTAAAATACCGTACTCAAGGGGTTAAGAGAAAAGATGCAGCTGTTTATTTTATCTAAAGAAATTAGGTCTAAAGGCTAGCCTATGACTGACACATGACTGAACTGTGAACTGGGGGTTTCGAGTCAACTCGGACCCACGGCCAACTCGGACCCACGGCCAACTCGGACCCACGGCCAACTCGGACCCACGGCCAACTCGGACCCACGGCCAACTCGGACCCACGGCCAACTCGGACCCACGGCCAACTCGGACCCACGGCCAACTCGGACCCACGGCCAACTCGGACCCACGGCCAACTCGGACCCACGGCCAACTCGGACCCACGGCCAACTCGGACCCACGGCCAACTCGGACCCACGGCCAACTCGGACCCACGGCCAACTCGGACCCACGGCAAACTCGGACCCACGGCCAACTCGGACCCACGGCAAACTCGGACCCACGGCAAACTCGGACCCACGGCAAACTCGGACCCACGGCAAACTCGGACCCACGGCAAACTCGGACCCACGGCAAACTCGGACCCACGGCAAACTCGGACCCACGGCAAACTCGGACCCACGGCAAACTCGGACCCACGGCAAACTCGGACCCACGGCAAACTCGGACCCACGGCAAACTCGGACCCACGGCAAACTCGGACCCACGGCAAACTCGGACCCACGGCAAACTCGGACCCACGGCAAACTCGGACCCACGGCAAACTCGGACCCACGGCAAACTCGGACCCACGGCAAACTCGGACCCACGGCAAACTCGGACCCACGGCAAACTCGGACCCACGGCAAACTCGGACCCACGGCAAACTCGGACCCACAACCAACTCGGACCCACAACCAACTCGGACCCACAACCAACTCGGACCCACAACCAACTCGGACCCACAACCAACTCGGACCCACAACCAACTCGGACCCAATGATGACCAACTCGGACCCAATGATGACCAACTCGGACCCAATGATGACCAACTCGGACCCAATGATGACCAACTCGGACCCAATGATGACCAACTCGGACCCAATGATGACCAACTCGGACCCATTGTGCAAATTACTTTTATTCATTCTTTCATTTTTTTTATTTCCAAATCTTATTCAGTTATGTTATGAATAGCAATTGTTTTTACACACGGTAGGCCTATTTACAAATCCTCAAGCCAGATATTTAAAAGACGTCATAGGCCCTAGTATAAATATTATCTCCTGTTTGTTTTTACGATGTTCTTTTTGTTTTTTTAACTGATTAAAAACTAAACCTGTAAAGGCTGTATGTTTTATAAGTAGCCATAAAATATGTACTGGTAACAAAGTTTAGGTATCACCTCGCATAAAAAAAAAAAAATTAAATAAATACAGCCTGAAATCCAGAAATTCAGAACAAAACTGGAATTCTTAATCCAATCAGCAACTAAATAGGATCGACCGAGAAGAAAATTGCAGCAAAGTTCTGACTTAACAATCCTCAAGCCTGATGTTTCAAAGTTGGCTAAAGTAATATATAAAAACGTCATTAAAATATTACCAACCACCTGTTTGTTTTTGCGATGTTCTGAAACCTATTATGTTTTGTAAGTAGAAATGTCAAGTTCCATGAAAGAATCAGTAAACGTTGGAATAATGTTGTAAAAGCACCTATGTTTAAAATAAGTAAACTTGTCCGAATTATTATTCAAGAGCATTTGATATTATAATGTCACCATCTGTGAACTGGGAAACAAATTTTATGCTGAAAAGTTTTAATTTTATCCCAATCACAAATGCGCGAATGCGAACCTGCGAATTTCAACCAGCACTACCGTTCGTCCTGGAATTTTTACTGCAAACGAGCGTTTGCAGTAAAGATTCCAAAAACACGGACATGACGGACAGCTGTAGTACTGGTTCGCGATGCTGATTCATTCTTTTTTTAGTCCGACTTGGTCATGCTTGGGTCCGAGTTGGTCGTGGGTCCGAGTTGGTCGCGGGTCCGAGTTGGTCGCGGGTCCGAGTTGGTCGCGGGTCCGAGTTGGATGCGGGTCCGAGTTGGATGCGGGTCCGAGTTGGATGCGGGTCCGAGTTGGATGCGGGTCCGAGTTGGATGCGGGTCCGAGTTGGATGCGGGTCCGAGTTGGATGCGGGTCCGAGTTGGTCGTGGGTCCGAGTTGGTCGTGGGTCCGAGCTGGTCGTGGGTCCGAGCTGGTCGTGGGTCCGAGCTGGTCGTGGGTCCGAGCTGGTCGTGGGTCCGAGCTGGTCGTGGGTCCGAGCTGGTCGTGGGTCCGAGCTGGTCGTGGGTCCGAGCTGGTCGTGGGTCCGAGTTGGTCGTGGGTCCGAGTTGGTCGTGGGTCCGAGTTGGTATGGGTCCGAGTTGACCTGATCCCAAACTGGTTACAAAATGAAAAATGCTACACACAAATTTAATACTGGTCGCAAGACAATACATGCATGCAGCCAGCTTACAATTTGTATTACTCGCTTTATCCTCCATGATGTACTTAACAGACATAAAACCGTTCGTTATAATTCGTCGCACATGCCACAGTACCAGCTGCATGTGTATTCGACTATTTGCATAACGTACGGTATGGAGCTCATGAGAGAACTGAACACAAACATGACAAAACAAGCTGGGCTGACAATGTTCATCTATTTCCAACCTCAAAAATGTATTCTGGGGTCTCAAAATAGTGCTTTCAATTCTCTAAGACGTGATCTTACCTCACTTCGACTTCTCACGCTATTACTCATTGTTATGGGGACGATTTCCTCTCAAATTCCTAGCTACGTTGTCTCAATAACGTCTCGGAAAAGGGTCATCACAATCTAGTATCTCGCCTGACGACAATGCATCAAAACAGCCCTTTAACGAAGTGGAATGTGCTGAATAAGAGAGGGCGTTTGATTGGACAATCTACACAACGCTGAAGATATTTATCTGCACATTTTTGTGGATAAAGGAAATCTTTAACCACAAAAAAATGTAATTTTAACCCAATTCTTTAATAATATGGCAAATACTTGATATAACATTATTTAATGACACAAGTATGAGAAAATAATGCACGAAATCGTTTACGCGATAAATCAGTGATTGACCAATGGTGTAGCTCTTCGATTATAAGGGAACAAAACCAGCTGGATTCATTTATTTATGTTTTGATGCGATCACGCTTGCGCAACAAAAAACTTCCGGGTTGCTTGATTTGGCGGGAGTTACAAACACTGTGTTTGTGGCGCGCCAAATTTCCTTGATCTGACTTTTGGCAGCGCCCGGGACCGAAATTGAAATGATGTACTTATGTACTTACACAAATCCACACAAACACACAATTTTCTGTACTTTGCAAATGAAAAGGGTATGAAATTCACGTCCTACTGGAATCACCCAGAATTCATGTGAACTTGATTGTATTTGTGTAGTCTGTGAACGGTAACGCACGTATCAGAACGTGCTGGATACACATGAGCGGATCCAGGATTGTTCGGGGGGGGGGGGGGGGGGGTCTGAAGTTTTTGTTCGTACATTTTCCCAAAAAGTTGACACCCAAAATGTTTCGCCTGCGAACAACATTTTTACAGGCGGGGGGGGGGGGGGGGGGGGGGGGGGGGGGGGGGGGGGACTTTCTCGACGTTGGTGGCGCCATTTAACCTCTTTGTTTTGTTCTGACCCGTACAAGCAAAATAAGATCTTTACAGGATTTTGCTTTTCTAGTTTGCAACTTTTGGCGTAGGCCCTTACAAGCAAAAAATAAATCTACAAAAAAACTTGGCAACGAGCAGGTAGGGGAGGGGCGACTCCCCCCGCCCCCCACGCTCTGGATCAGCTAGAGTGTAACCAAGTAATTTTTTTCAAGTCCCAAGTCAATTTTTTTCAAGTCAAGCCACAAGCCATTTTTTTCAAGTCAAAGTCATTACTACTTTTTAAAAGAAGTAAATAAATATTTACCATACTCAAACTGTTAACAAGCAATGTCAAATCTCGGGCATTATTGTTTTAATGTATCTTTAAAATACATGTTCACATCCTGTTCACCTGGTTTAGGTAAGTCGGCCTACAATAAAGTTCGCGGTGACGATGATTTTCACACCGATTCCAGGCCAATTTTTAAATAAAAATACCAATCGAAAAATATGTTTTAGGAACTCGATCGTTAATGTTCGCAAGTTGTTTTTTTCAAGGCCAAGTCAAGTCTCAAGTCATTTTTTGTCAAGCCAAGTCAAGTCAAGTCACAAGTCACAAAAATTGCGACTCGAGTCGGACTCGAGTCAAAGTCACTGATTCCAGTCAACAAGTCTGGGATCCGCCCCTGATACAACAAGCAAAACCGGATATTGGATTTAAAAATTAATAGAGGCTTTGTTCAGTTTATTTCTGAAATATAGGGTTTTCCCGGCCAATTTAGCATTGGCGGCCAAATTGATGACCGATCACCCATTTTCGCACGAATTTGAATGCACGTTGAGTTCAGCATTCAATTAACTATAAAAACATCATTTAATTTAAATGTAAAAGCATGCAATTGCACATTTAAATCATACAATTTGAACAATTGTGCATTCAAATTAAAACTGCCCACGGGAGCTTACAGCTTCATTCGAATTCGCCATTAAGCAAGCATTTTTGAAAAGTAAACAAAGGAATTCGAAAGAGGTCCATGTTATTAATTTGTTTGTTAAAACTAAACGGAGTGCCTTTGTTCCAATTTGTCAAAGTACATGGATATAAGAACTGTTTCCCACAAGATTCCGCCACTTCTCTGATGACAAGTGCTGGTATGATCCGCGCATCCTCAACAGCCAAGTGAATCAGGTGTATGGATAAAGAGTAGGCCCCTAAATTGAGGGAAAAAATCTAAAGAAATGTAAAAACCCAGATCACAGTTTAAAATCCAAGATAAAAGAGACAGAGGTAAAGAATGGCCGGGAAAAACCTACAATGGCACATAGAAAATTATAACGATCATTTACTTAAGTTTTATTTTATTCAAAGTGAAGTTAATGAACAAAGAAAACTGGCAGGAGCTGGATTCGAACCTGCGATCTCCGGAATACCGTACCGTATACTCTACCAACTGAGCTATCTTTCCCTATTAAAGTCTTCCAAATTGTCTGTGTCTTTGTTTGGGGGGGGGGGGGGGGGGGGGGGGGGAGGTGGCGCTAGTCAAAAGTCACAAAGTTAACCCATAATGCCGTGTAGCTAGAGATCACGCCCAACTTTACGATATGATACTACCTGGGAAATGACATTGTGGGGATCACCCAATGAGGATACGACTTTTTAACTCGCAGGTTCAATCCCGCTCCTGCCAGTTTTCTTTGCGCACTTTGAACAAAATTCATTCAAATTACCTAGTTAGTTTAACGATATCATTTTTGTGAGGTTGACCCTTCCAGCCATGGGAGGCGATACCGGGGGGGGGGGGGGGGGGGGGGGAGGGGGGAGGGGGGAGGGGGGGGGGGAGGGGGGTGACGGCTATGGCAGTGTTCCTCCAAAAAGTTCCTCCACAAATTTTCCCCTTGTCATATATATTTTATGGGTCATTGGCTTTTACATGCACCAGTATGCACCGGAATACACAAAGATCAACAGACATTTTCAAAAATGTCTTAGGATACATGACTGTGAGACACACAATATAAAACGCTTAACAATTATTGTTGGTTGTGTGCTTTTTTGTTTTGTCTCCACCCCCCACCCTAATTGACGAGAAATCGCCGCCGTTGCGATGTATTTGTAAAACATGTGGCAGCGGAAGAGTACGCCACTTTTAAAGAAAAGGATTAATAGTGCCATTTGGTATAACCATGGAAATATGACACGAACAGTTCGGATGGTTGTCGTAATGTTTTAAAATAAATTTATTCAGTGAAACTATGGAAAATGTACAAGATGAAAGGAATTGTTAGGGCATTTAAAAAATCTTTATACAGCCCATTTATATTCAATTAATCTTATGACTGCACACAATCATGCAAAATGTAAATTTCATCAAATTTGCAACCCTCTAATAAAATCAGAAATAACTCGCCGGGAATGTATTAACAGAGAAATCATCTTACATTAAAATTGTTATCATAGATCATTTTATATGCACTGATTGCTTAAATGATACGCTCCATCAACAAAATTGCTATATAAAGAGATTATTAATCGTACCGCTTTAAATTAAATGTATTAAATATTATCAACGGGTACGAATAATGGAGAAATATATCATAGTCTTAATTGCACGCATGTTGTAACAAGTTTCTGCAAAGGGTAATAAAAAAATAATCACATCTACTCTACATTCGACTCTGATAGTTTTTTTTTACTTAAAAACATTCAACCCATCAGCCAGAACGGTCTATTGCCTCTATAGATAAAATCAAAGATGGTTTTGCCAAAATGTCAACAGGCCACACGAATCATACATGTGATAGAGTACGCCCGCTGAATGTCAAGCCCGAGTAGACTATCCGTTTGCACCATTATTACAGCGCATGATTTTGAAAGGTCATCAGACTATGCATGGTGGATGGGGGGGGGGGGGGGGGGGGGGGATTCCCCAATGGAAGGAGGCAAGC
Source organism: Hippasteria phrygiana (assembly GCA_037893225.1). Classification (NCBI taxonomy): domain Eukaryota; kingdom Metazoa; phylum Echinodermata; class Asteroidea; order Valvatida; family Goniasteridae; genus Hippasteria; species Hippasteria phrygiana. The sequence goes on from JAZGUH010000001.1 coordinate 452,655, forward strand.
TTTATTACCCCAGATAAGCAGGCTTATAGTAATTTCCGGATATATTTCAACTACCTGAAAGCATACATGGCCAAATTAGGCAGCCTATCCAAGCAATGTGAACTGTTACAGTGGCAGATTCAATCATTTGTTTTTCCCGGGAAAGGGGGGGGGGGTCAAGTCCGATCTTTTTTCCCCCACAAGAGTAAAACCTCAAAGAGTTCCTGACTGTGGGCCTGATCTGACTGTTATCATAACAGAACTGACCTGACCTGACCCGACTTGACCAACCACCCACCCCAAAAGGTAAATAGAAACTGCTCAGAGGAGGAGAGAGTTTGACACGCCCCCCCCCCCCCCCCCATCTATCCCTGTGTTATCACCAACGTGCAATATATCCAACTCTGCCTTCACAGGTACCCATACCATACTCCTGAGTTGGGAGAAGACAACGAGGCAATTAAAGAGTCTGTCTGTACCAAAGTGAACTAGCAGCCCTTGATGGGATTCGAACCCATGTCCTTGAAGGCTATATCTTACACCCCCCGCTGCCTGAGGCATTGACCAATCGCATGTGTGACTATATGTAAAAAAAAGTCTGGCAAAAGTTTGACAGGTACGGTGCATGCATATGTGTGCCACTCGTCAATAAACCGAGCTTAACGCAAGATTATTATCTTTGCCTGCTTGTTTTTTAATGACTTTTAATTACACAGGTGCTTTTTTTTCAGTGGCAAATGGGGAGGGCAACACATTTTTGATTGTTCATTTCACTTGTTTGTTTCTTCTGCTTGCACCGAATTTGCAACTTGTCTGCAGAATACAGTTCATAAATTTGTTTACATTTTCAGTTGTTGATGAGCAGTTTTCTTGTTTTGCAAAAAAAATATGTTTTTGCTGGCAGAGTTCATTTTGAGGCAATAATAAACAGTTTTAACCCTAACCCTCCAGGGTATTTTTGCTAGAAACCCTGCCAGACGCATCAGATTGCATACTTTGTCACATTGACTTGTGTGCAGAGTGCAGCAAGGTCAAGCTGTCACCACAGATGCACTGTGCTGCGTCTGGCAGGGTTAGGGTTATAACCAAAAAACAAACAAATTATCAAAAGCAAGTCAATATTAAATTTTGTATATGTTAGTCACACTCAAACAGATAATGAGATTACCATTTGCATTTATATTAAGAAATTCTAAGGTCAAACTTTGTGAATATCAGCTGCAGTCTTTGGGGGAAAATGGATTCTTCAAAACAACTTCCGTTTCTCTTGAAAATAGTGAAAAGGCTATACGATGATCTGCTGCAATATGTCCTACAGACAGAAGACAAACACAGATTTTGGCTTGTAGAATACATTGCTGATCTCAAAATTTACAAACTGTGCCTGACCCTGCAAATGAGTCACAGAGTTATTTGTTTTGAGTTACGAGTCCTCAAATATTAAACTTTGATTGAATCGATCCATTTACCCATTGCATATGGACGATGGCCACAGACTCAGTTTGAGAAAGACCACCTCGTCGGTTGTCGTCTATACGCACATTCTTGCATGTACTCAATCCACTTGTTTGTCTATTGTTTGCATTACGCTTTGGCTGCACAAGCCCTATTTGGCATACCAGCACTCATTAATAACAGCTGGCCAGATAAGCCCTGGGCCTTCACGTATTGACCAATCACAGCCGTAGCTATGGTCCGCCATGCATGTCCGCCATGCATGTCCGCCATGCATGTCCGCCATGCATGTCCGCCATGCATGTCCGCCATGCATGTCCGCCATGCATGTCCGCCATGCATGTCCGCCATGCATGTCCGCCATGCATGTCCGCCATGCATGTCCGCCATGCATGTCCGCCATGCATGTCCGCCATGCATGTCCGCCATGCATGTCCGCCATGCATGTCCGCCATGCATGTCCGCCATGCATGTCCGCCATGCATGTCCGCCATGCATGTCCGCCATGCATGTCCGCCATGCATGTCCGCCATGCATGTCCGCCATTGCATGTCCGCCATGCATGTCTGCCATGCATGTGCGTATGTATGGGTTTGTTTTTTGCATTCAATAGGGGACCTTCAACAATAGAGGACAATGGGGTCCCTGGTTGAGAAAGGTCCCCGTTTGAAAACCGTAAACAAAACTAATGAAGGTCCTTGCCAAAAAGTTAAAGTATGAACAATAGGAGGACAATAGGAAGTCCCCGATTGAAGGTGTTTACATACTTGTGTGTGTGTACAGGTTCTGTATACATGTATATCTCTGAGGACAAGAGGAGAAAGGAAATACAAAGAAAAACCTTTCAGTCCTCGCATGCAAGTCTTTTGTTGAAATCGGTCCTCGCACGAAGAAGTACGTGCTTAGTCTATGGGGTTGGGTCATATTAAAGGAACAATAGGAACATTGTCCTCGCACGTATTGGAAAAGTACGACTGTGTGTACGCTGCTGTGATTAGTCAATACGTCAATTAATGGAGTTTAATGGATCAGTCTATTGCCAAAATGAAGATCTGAATATGTCCCTGCTGATGTAGACACAAAACTTCAAACCATTTTAACCCCTTGTGTCCGGCTGTTATTGATGGGGTGCTGGTATGGAAAGATCAGGGCTGTGCAGCCAAGCGTGAATGCAAACAATAGGCACCACTCACAGCCCCCACCCCCTCTATGAGAATGAAAGCTTTGAAAAAGCTCCATCTATTCATTACACTCCCATTCAAGAACAATGTAGTTCAAATATGAATGGATCGAGTACATGCAGGAATGCGCCTATAGACGTCAACCGGCTAGGTTGTCTTTTTCAAACCGCAGCTATGACCTTTATCTATAGGTTAAAATGGCTTTCAAGACCTACTTTGTGAAAGGACGGTACATCCTTGATGTTCCCAAAATGCCAGTTTGACAAAGCTGACAAAAACCAAACAAACCCGAATCTTAAATAGAACCAGCAGCTGTCTCAAAACCAAAAATATTATTGCCAAAACAAAACAAATATGATTGGATCAACCATTTTAAGATTGCGTACACAATTCAAAAACATAAATTTACTGGCAATTTTCCACAAAAAATATTGCTGATAGTTTTTCCGTCCATAAAATCATTGCAAAAGCATTTACACTGGCATAATTACTTGTCAATGATACTCTTGTTTTGCAGATAAAGTGAACAATATGGTGAAATAAACAACCATTTTTTACATACATACATTTGTACATTCTATGATATACGGACACTCAGACCATGTCAACTTGTCTAAAGTGGCTGCCAAACGACCCACAAAACGTGGCCACAATAGACACGTACGGTATATTTTCTATGGGACCATCACCACCAGATCCTCCTCCTTGAGGATTTGATATTGCAAGTTTGAGGACAGTAGAGCCCAGCCTTCACAACTTAACATGGGGTTTGACGACCCTGAAAAGTTCTGTTCGAAGAATGTGCCACTGCGCTACCAGAGTTGTAGTCAAGTCCCTGCAAGTCCTTTCACAAGTTCTTTCGCAAGTCCAGTCAGAAGTCCTTTCATAAAGCTGGTCACAAGTAACTGGATGAACAATGACAACGGAATGCCTTTGTCAAAGCTCATTTGAATAGCTTGTGATTGGAATTAGGACTGGAGGGTTTGTGATGGACTTGCAGGGACTTGTGATGGACTGGACTACATCCCTGTGCGCTACTGCACAATGGTGAATCTTGGGACTCAGGATTAAACGATTTTCAAGCACTCCTTTGACACTCTAACAACATGTGACAGAGACAGGTAAGATTTAGTTTCTGTAATTGATGACACCTCAAGTGATTAGCAGTTTTATTGCTCTCACAGCAGGTACAATCCTGTCCATTGATACAACACCTGCAGAATAACAGTGCAAAGTTTTAGGTTAACTCAATTGAAGTAATAAAGGGTGTTAAAGTTGTGGGATTAGACTAAGGGTGTGCATCGGAACCGGGTACCCGTGTACCCAACCGTTCATGTCAGAAACCGGTTCCAGATTATGGAATCCAGTACCCGTACAACTTTACATTATCGCATAGTAACTTCCCAGAAAATTAAAAAGGAACGGTTTCTAATGTTATTTGTCGGGAATTTCCCAATTTAAAACCTGACTACATGGGAAACTGGCACAGATTTAATGTTAATGACACTCACGAAAATTGACAAAGGAATTTACCGGTTGTGGTTTTTGTAGTCTGGGTATGGATAAAGAGCCTTGACGAGACATAATAGCATGCCTTATCTCACAATAAATACAACTATATAAAGCTTCTGTCTTTTGTGATATGCCGGCGCATGCATGTGCCGAAACATGTAATGGCGGAGTAGTGATCATGTTTACTGGACAGGCATGATATTTTTCGGATTTTTGTCTGAAATCAGACTTTTGAATTTCAGAAAAAGACATTATTGCAGACAGTTTTGGGTTGAGTTTCTTTAACGGGTACCCGGGTACCCATATTTTTTTCAATCGGGTACCCGGTTCTTTTACTACCCGTAAATTGCACACCCCTAGATTAGACTAAGGATTGAGAGGGAGTGGTGTCAAATAGCATTCTGTGCAGAATTATCAAACCCTTCAACACTTGTTTGAGAGATGCGCACTCCCCCACTCTAATACAACACTTACCGAGAATCTCCATCAAATCTTTCACCATGGTGTCAAAAATGGGGAAAAACTTCCGATAGTGCTCCATTCTGGAGATAACCCTAAAAACAGACAGAACAAAAAAGAATTATTCTGTTGATTTCCATTCTGTTGATTATGGAGATAACTAGGGCTGTTCATTTTCGAATAAATTAGTATTTGATTATTCAAAACTGGGTTTGACCGAATATTCAAAACTCATTGATCAAGTTTAAGAAGTTGCATGCAAAACACGCCTGTGTTTTACATGGGGATATCAATTTTATGGTCGGCCCGATCGACACTTGTTTGCATGTGTCTGTTGTATCAATATCATTACGGGTACATATAACGTTCTCATAACAAGAAACCAAACTACAGCCAGCATTTTTGCAGTAATTATTTTATAAGTGATCAGGGTTTTACAGATATGAACAATAAACCTCCGTCCACAAAAAGTGAATGTTGACACAAATTTCACACTGCTATTAATACTTTTCTAAAAATTGCATCAGAGTTGTATCTGTCCTTTTTTGAATATTCGAACTGGCAAAAAGGTAACTCAAATATTCAATTGATGATCGAATATTCAAATATTCTGTATATTCTGACAACGCTAAAAACAGACAGAACAAAAAAAATCATTCTGTTGATTTCCATTCTATTGGTTCTGGAGGTAACCCTAAAAACAGACAGAACCAAAAAAATAATTCTGTTGATTTCCATTCTATTGGTTCTGGAGGTAACCCTAAAAACAGACAGAACCAAAAAAATCATTCTGTTGATTTCCATTCTATTGGTTCTGGAGATAACCCTAAAAACAGACGGAACAAAACAAATCATTCTGTTGATTTCCATTCTATTGGTTCTGGAGATAACCCTAAAAACAAAAGGAACAAAAATATCATTCTGTTGATTTCCATTCTATTGGTTCTGGAGGTAACCCTAAAAACAGACAGAACAAAACAAATAATTCTGTTGATTTCCATTCTATTGGTTCTGGAGATAACCCTAAAAACAAAAGGAACAAAAAAATCATTCTGTTGATTTCCATTCTTTTGGTTCTGGAGGTAACCCTAAAAACAGACAGAACAAAAAAAATCATTCTGTTGATTTCCATTCTATTGGTTCTGGAGATAACCCTAAAAACAGACAGAACAAAAAAAATCATCAATTTCCTTCACTGTTTTGTCAGACAAAAAGGGCAAGAACTGAACTTCCACATGTATCAGCAGTGATCGCAGTAGGACGGGCGATTGACACGTACACCCAATACTTTGGGTGGAGGAGACACACATGACAATTCCCCCCCAAATAATTTTGTTCCCTGAATATACATGCAGGGAGCAGCAACTCTTTCCTACCTGTCAAGTCGTTCCTGCTGCAGAAGCTGACCTAGCAGGTGCGATGTTGAGCCTGAATATAGCTCACAGAGTCTGGTTGTTGCTGTCACAATACTACTGGCCGGGGCATCCTCATCTTTAAAAACAAAAAGAGGGTAACCGTTGACAAACTTGACTTGTGAAAACTTGAACGCCGAGACAACTTGGCCATTGACCAACTCTAACATTGACCAACTCAACCGTTGATTGGAGGGCCTTCGTGGCATGTGTGCACCGATGGACCATGACTGAGACCAGGTTGCCTACGGCTACCAGGCCGGGCTTGGCCGTGCAGCCAGCTCACCACCGGTACCAGAGAGGAGTTTGCTCACATGCGGGAAATGCAACCACGTCGCACACTACATGCTCAGCATGCTCACAAATATGCTCCGATGATTAAAAATATGAAGATCTGTTGGGGTGTCCCCACCACAAAAATTCTTAAGACTGCCCCTGGGTTGTGCACATTCTCTTTTATCAAATCAGTTTTGTCTTAATAAAGGTAACAAATAGATTTGAAACTGAAAGTCAAATTGTAAAGACTTCTCCCATCCCTTAACCCTTTCTGTTCGTCTATTAATAATGGGGTGCTGGTATGCCACGACGGGAGTATGCAGCCAAGCGTAATGCAAACAATATGCAAACAATAGGCAAACAATAGGCAAACAATATGCAAACAATAGGCAAACAATGGATTGGGTACACGTATATAAATGACAACCGGCCAGGTGGTCTTTTTTTTTAAATCGCGGCTTTGGCCGTCGTTCATATTAACCCTAACTCCCTACATCATTTTCCCCCCATGTAACCTGAATCCTCCAACATCCTCTGATTTCAAAGTGTTAAAACTCCATATAACCTGAATCCTCCAAAATCCTCTTATGGGGACCATAGCACGAATCCTCCAAAATCCTCCAGGTTTTTTTTGCATACCCCTAGTAACCTCAATCCTCCAAAATCCTCATGTATCACATTGAGCCTGATAACCTGGATCCTCCATATTCCTGCAGGGGCAAAAATCCCTAGTAACCTCAATCCTGCAAAATCCTCCGATGCATCAACTTCCAAGTGCCCTCAATCCTCCAAATTCCTCCATTTTGCAAAGAGGATTTTGGAGGATTTGGGAGGGTTAGGGTTCAAGAGGTTAAAATACACCTGAAACACCTTCTCTCGTTATCACCTAACAACGGCCATGTTTTTGAGCTCACCTAAACCAAGAATGTCCTTGAGAGAGTGAAGTACATTCTGCATCTCGCCCACCCGGGAGTACAGCTCATTCATCCGTGTGTAAACACCGCCCTCTCTTGGCACGTCAAACAGCTTCTGGAAATGCGCAATCATCTTGCTGTGCTCTGTGTCGGACAGAAGTCTTACAGCCGAGGGTTCCTGAAACAAACACGAGCATAAAAGAAAGAAAAAGCTGCTGAGTTGACATTTGAGTACCTCAGGGTTAACTATACACTATGGGCATTTCGGACCATCAAACCTTTATTACTTAACCTCTTAAATATATAGGCGGTTTAAAAGACTACATGGCCGGTTGACATCTATACATGCATTCCTGCGCGTACTCAATAAATTCATGGTTCAACTACAGTGGAACGCCGCTATACCAAACACCGCTGGGCATTTGGGCTGTTTGTAATTCCTAAACGGCCGCAGCTTTATGTTGAAGAGTGACAGGTGGCTATTATTTCCCCAAGGAATAGAAGGGAAAAGCCAACTGTTGCTTTAGAATTTGGTAAGCTTAGAAATTATAAACATGTAATTACATTATTCAACGGCCGGCACATGTTTAAAGTCGTCCTTAACCGGCGGCTGAAAATCGCTATACCGAATGATCAGTCTTGTTGACTTGACTTGCTGACATGACTTGAATCGGACGCGAGTCGCAATTTGTTTGACTTGAGACTTGACTTGACTTGAATGAACATGACTTGTGACTCGACTTGACTTGAATAAATTTGACGTGCTGACATTAACCTTGTTAAAATAAACACAAACATACAGGTATCAGTTAAAAAACAAGCCTATAGCGCATATATAGCAAGCTGGGTGTCCAGTACGTATGCAGGGCTGCAGCACTGGTCGCAGCGCTGGCCGAGCTGCATGGAGAATTGTCGAAATGTACAGTGCGTGCGTGCTAGCCTATGCATTGTCATTTTGTCATTGGAATTTGTATTTACTAACAACTGACTCGGGACTTGGTACTTGACTTGAACAAAATTGACTTGGGACTTGACTTAACTTGGGGAAATTTGACTTGTGACTTGATTTGACTTGAGAAAAAATGACTTGGTTACAACACTGCGAATGATCGCTATACCGAACAAAATCTGTGGATCCCGGGATGTTCGTTATAACGGCGTTCCACTGTATATTGTTCTTGAATGGGAGTTTAATGAATAGATGGAGCTTTCTCAAACAAAGCTTTTATTCACACGAAAGAGGGGAGGGGGGTTCCAAGTGCGATGAACAGAACCTCTCTATTCAGTTTGGTGCCTTCTGTTTGATTTTACGCTTGGCTGCACAGCCAGTTCTTGGCATAGCAGCACCCCAACAATAAAAGCCGGAGGCAAGGCGTTAACTATAGTTACATACTACATGCATTTTGGACCATCAAACCTTTATTACTTAAAAATGAGAAACATTTAAGTTGGCTTCTAGTATTTAATAGAGGCTGGGTATCAGGTAACAGGGGGACTATTCTTATCATAACTGGCTTTTCCACGCCAATAAACTCTCAAGATCTGCAAATTCAGATTTTCCCTTTAACGGAGAATGGCAAAACTGCCGAGAAAGAAATAATCTTTTGATCCCATCCCCCGACTCTAATTACAACCAGGACATGGCCTACAGGGCTAGCTATTTCTTGGCATTATGTAATAATAATAAAATGTGACTCGTCAACAAGTTGAACTGCATTATTCATGTTTTCTATACATTTTAGGTTCTGGGCCTGTAAAAATGCAGGGAACTTAGTAGCTGTTTTGGCTAGTAATTTCATACAGCTCTATTACTCCATGCACCAAATGCTCTCCGGCCTATCAACTGAGTTAAGCTTGGCAGAGTTGTATTCGAGTCCCTGCAAGTCCTTTCACAAGTCCTTTCACAAGCCCAGTCAGAAGTGCTTTCATAAAGCCGGTCACAAGTAACTGTTCATCACAATGACAAATGAATGCCTTTGTCACAGCTCATTTGAATAGCTTGTGATTGGGATTAGGACTGGAGGGCTTGTGATGGACTTGCAGGGACTTGCAGGGACTTGCAGGGACTTGTGCAAGGACTTGCAGGGACTCGAATACAACTCTGAAGCTTGGGCACAAGCACCGTGCGTAAACTGATTACTGCTAGTCAAAATCAAGCCTTGCATAAGAATGGTTCACAGTGTGTGTGTAACACATTTCCAGCTGCACAAAAGCTTGGCATACACTGAACACTGGCCACGCACCTCAGTATGCAACCCATGTCTACTGTTACCTTGTTGCGAGCTTCAGCCAATAAATGTATCCATCTCTCAAGAGTTGGCACAACGTGGTGATACGATCGTTGGCACCATGTGCTGTGTTTATGGCGTCGGTGCCTGGTTGTATGTCTGTCGCTGTGCTTGTGGCTCTGTCTATGACTATGTCCACTAGCATCAGGGTGGGGTGATTTCTCCACGGGCAAGTTGAGAGAAGCACCTAATTCAACAACATGCAGTACCTGTTTGGTAAACTGGGCGGGGGATGAAGAGATACGAAAAGAAGCTGTAACATTATAATAATAAATGTAGTATACAACATTTGAAGACTTCAGGCGCAAAAGCCGCCAAACGGCAAAACAAAATTTGATTATTGTATACTAGGCACTGAGAGCTTTCACTTGATATCGTTATCTCATTTTTCATAGAAGTGGCGTTTAGCTGCTTTTGCTGTCATTTCCAGAAATGAGTGGATTTGGAGGCGAGTATTTGATAGCAAATACTGTAACAGTGAGTTGTTTGAAAGGTTTGTGTGCATAGATGCTGGGAAAACGAAGAGAGAAAATGCCGTAGTCTGGTTCATGACCCTACTTCAGACAAAACGGAGCAATGTATAGACCTCAGTGAATTATCACGTCGGGAACTAGATGTCTATTCTATACTGCTCGTACATTCTATATTACACGTAGCAAAATCTCACAGGGTTGCTAAACCCATTCTGTCCAGCTGTTATTAATGGGGTGCTGGTATGCCAATACGGGCTTGTGCACCCAAGCGTAATGCAAACAATAGACAAACAGTGGATTGAGTACACAGGAATGTGCGTATAGACGACAGGCCAGGTGGTCTTTTTCAAATCAAATGCTATGGCTGTCGTCCGTATTCAATGGGTTAATGGATAACAGAAACATTTTACAGTCAAGTTGTGCTGTCACAGCACGTGCTGGGAGATTTCCATTGATGTGTTACTAGTTAAAACAAATTCTGCATCTAAAGTTAGTGAGCTCCTCTGAAGTGCTTAAAGCTTACAATCTCTATGATATGGATGGTGTTTCTGTTGCTTATGAAATAGGGCCCTGCAGCTGATTTCACGAAACAGTGCGTAACTTAGGCCATGGCGTAGGACTTAAAATGTTGTGCTGCTGCGCTACATCCTTGTGATCCATTTCACAAAACATTGCATGACTGCGCAATATTGTATGTTCTTTTATACATCACAGATGAGGCTAAATGCCGCTTTTACAATGACTGTTTGAGTACAACAATAAAAATGCATGGAATAGTCATGAAATAACTGCGGCCGTGCCATTTAGATACTTTTCACTTTGAAACTTTCCACTCCGAAAAAAATTGGTGGCAACTTTCAGAAATACCTCACAGGTAAACCTCCAGCGGATAATCATTTCATTGCTCTGTGAAATAATCTAGTGAATTTTAAAATTAATTTGAGCAACTAACATCTCCACATTGGTCACGTTCAGCTAGTGAAGTCATCATATTGTTGTTTGTGCGGACAACTTAAAGGTAGTGTACACGATTGGTAATCCTCCAATTTTTTTTTACTGAATTATTACGAAATACCTTACTGTGAAATGATGGCACCAGGTGTGCTGTCGTTGTCAAGAAAAGTGGAAATTTATATCGCGCATGGCTACCCGGACGAGTGGCGCGCCCCGGACATGCTGGCATTTGGGGCGCGTCACGCATCCAGGTAGCCACGCGTGCTTTGACTAAAGGCTATCATCCGCCCGACGGTTGAAAACGAGTGCCGTTTTTCTCTCCTATTTTTCGCCATCTAACAACGCAAAACTTTAAACAGGTCAGTGGAACGATATTTCCTATAAAATACTAACCCTTTTAATACTAACCATTTCTGAAAATTGCAACAATGACCAATCACATGTACACTACCTTTAAGCCACCTAAAACGAGTGCGTAAGTTACACCATAATTTGTGGCGCAAGTCAGCGACTTACACACTGCGTACCTTTCGTGAAATCTATTTTTTTAAATGTCACAGATGTTGTGCAATAAAATGTGGTGTAAGTAGAGTTATGCAATTGCACAAGGTTTCTTGAAATCGGCTGCTGGTGACTTTTCTTGTCCCTGATACATACTACTTCCATATCTTGGTACTGCTGCATTGAGACATTCTGCAAGATGTTTGGTATTGGCACTGAAGATGAGGCATCTCTGTGTTTAGAGGATTTTCCTTCTTTGTGTCTTGGTGGGGCTCTGAAAAGACAAGAATGTAGACAAGCCTTCTATAAAATCAAGCTTCTAATTAAATCTTGTCTGTCATCGCCTCGGTGCTCAGAAGTACCGGAACAGTTCTTCCCCTCTTACCGACAATTCCAACAACTTTGAACATTTTGCATAGATGCCTTTCTATATCAGTGAGCACAACAGTCCCTATTGACAACATTTCATTCGGAGGGGGGGGGGGGGTGTTTGAACTGATAGGGGGGAGGGGATATAGGGGGGAGGGGATATAGGGGGAAGGGGTGCAGGGAGGCAGGCGTGGTGAAATCCTCCACCGTCATCTTGGAAACCTCCCCCTGCCTTCTGCAGTTGAACATAATGAGGTGGCACAGTGTGACCTCATTCAATTTCTTCCAAGGTGCTCTTATTTGTTTCCCCCGAGTGCCTGCAATTGTTTTTGTTTTTTTATTGTTTTTTTTAAGTTTTGGCAGGCATGTGAGTTTTTTGTCAAGAACCTGAAACAAGGCAACATTTATGAAACCTAAAATTTGTACACTACAAAATACTACGAGTAGTAAACTGTAGTAAGCAGTACTCTTACTATAACAACGGCATATGAGAAATTGTGTAGTATTTTGTAGCATAGTGTACTTTACCACAAATGAATGCCTAGAGGACGTTAGGGTTGGAAAACCAGAAGACAGGCTTCTAGCTGAAAAATGGATCCCAAGTTTTGGGATTTTCAAAGACTTTCAGACATTCTCAAAGACTTTCAGACATTCTCAAATACTTTCATTCTCTAAAAAGTTCAGAGTTAGGAGCACTTATTTGCACCCCCCTCCCACCTGCTTGACAAGGGATGCCACAAGATATATTTAAGATGTCGTTGGACATGTTAAATTTGAATCAGAATTTGATGAAAAATTTGATCTAGATTTGTACCTGGCACTGAGCTGGTTGACGATCTGTATGACCTCTTGTGTCTTACTGGAGATCTGGTCCACATAACGACAACTTGCAGATGAACTGTTCATGAAAAGAAATTTAATTGCATGAAGCACCAACATGATCCTCGACTGAAAAGGTGACAGACATCACTACAGAACCCATACAAATTATTTCACTGAATTCTTGGTTGTTCCCAATCCCTGTTAAGTTGATATTTAGCAGTTTTGTAGTCAAGTCCGGATCCGCGTCAAATCCCACTAGGAGTCTGAAACTCAAAACAAGAACTCAAATCTCAATTTTGCCAAAGCCCTGGCTTAAACATAGATTTCATGCCGGAAGTCTACGTACTTTTTAATATCATAATGGTCTTTGAATCATGCCTGCACTCGATACGTCCGGACCCAGCCGAGTCCAAAAAAGACAAAAAGTATGCTGAACTCAGGGGTCAAGTCTGGGATGCAAAACTCACATCAAGTCCAGACATGAGTATGTTTTTGCAGTTTTGGACTCAAGTGGATTTATTCTAGTTTTTGACTGACATTCCCTTGGACTCAGACTGGACTTATATTTAGCCTCACAACAGTAAAAGAAGATTTGAGCAAGTTTCAGTTCTTCACCCACAGAGTTGTAATCAAGTCAAATCACTACTCAATTGCAAGTCAATCGCAAGTCAATCGCAAGTCAATCACAAGTCCTTCACAAGTCAATCACAAGTCAAATCACTTGTCAATCAAAAGTCAATCACAAGCTACCGGGGATAAACAATGACAAAGGAATGTGTTTGCCAGCTCATTTGAATAGGTTGTGATTTGGCTTGAGACCAGACTTGTGATTGATTTGTGATGACTTGATGACAACTCTGCTCACTCAAACAGACTGTTTATAACTGAAACGTCAGACCCTTCTGACACTGTGAAACTCATGACTACAAGTATTGTTTCTGCATGAATGAATCATCAAGTCTCTGAGCTACAATGTACTATACCTGGCAAGGAGAGGGTTTGTCTTCAGTAGTTGTAAGTCACTCAAGACCGACTTGGTGATAGCATCAAGTTCCCCCAGCACCAAGGCATATTCACTCTGAAATGCACCAAAACAAAGTCGATGTTAAACAAGATTTCAGAATAGGGCCTACTACCTGTGCATGGCTTGGGCTTGAGTTTATCACAAAATTCCACTAGACCATTTGGCCAGTAGTACAAGTGATGGACCAGAGCAATTGTTTTTCAAGACCACTGTCCTTCAGAATTCACTAATACAACGGTAGTCCCAACTTGTTCATAATTGAAACATTGCCAAATGAATACAAAATAAACATATTGCTGCAGATCATAATCTAAGATTAAACTAAAAAAGTAACAAGATATGAAAGAAAAATCCCCAGACCACCATTCTTGTTTAGTCTTGAAGTCTGTGTGACCTAAATTACTGGACTAGATCACTGGTCAAGGACACATTTTGAGACTTGCTGCCAGTGCCGTGACTGGGGGAGGGGGGGGGGGGGATAGGTTACACTTACAGTTAAGAGCCCCATAGAAAAATTTGTGAAAATTGGATCCTACATACTTTACACTGCTTCTAAATGCGTCAGTAACAAAAATGCACTCACATAGTTGAAAACATAAAACAAAGCCATTATTTTGAGCCATGTCCACTATATCATGGTCAAAGAAAGTTTCAATTAATACTTGATGGGTCAAGACAAGTCATACCTCATAGCTATGCGGCATTTTGTTGAACTGGGAGTCATCTGCATTGGTTAATGGCTTTTCTCTATCTTGCCGCAACAATCTACACAAAAAATACACATGGAAAAATATAAGAGCTATCAATATCATATAGTCCACCGGATTTCAACTGTATCCCTCTTGTACCACCACCCCCCAAAAAAACCAAAGAAACCCCCAAAATATTAAAAATTAATAAAATTAAAATGTGTGAGATTGTCAAGGTCGGCATCATGTCACTTTTTAAGCTTCTGTCTTGTATCTTATTGGTCGGTGGTGGCTGTTCCTCACTAATCTCAACAGCAAATATGAGAACAAATCATCCATGAATGCAAAATTATATTGCTGAAATATATCGTACATGAAGGTGTAATGTCACATCAAAAGGCAGCTTGTCGTTTCTTGTTTTTTTCCAAATAATTTTGACCAAAAAATGTTTTGGACACCAGGGACTTTGGCATGTTTGGCCGTAGACCCGTAAACATGGCCCATGCTTGTATACTCTGTCAAAGTATCCAGGGGCCATGTTTAAGCCTTAAGGGTACAGTTTGGCCCGTTATTTCATTGAACCTTTTTTGATATTCTCAAAGCATCATGGTAGGGAGTCCACCATTTTGGACCGTACATGTACATTGTATATCTGAAAATTTAGAGGTATTCAACAATGATAATTAGTATTTTGAGCAGTCCAAAACACAGAAAAGTGAAGTATTATATGGACACAACGTTTATCTTATTATTCATCTACTTAATTTATAAAATTGGAGGTGAGAAAGTTACTTTATAAGTTGCCAAAGATTTTACTTTAATACCCCCACCAAAATCGGTCAAGAACAGCAAAATCTTGGAAAATAACCAAAATTCCTTGATAACAACTGTCTAAACATGTGGCACAACCAAAGATTTATTTCAGCAAAATCTGTAAAAAATGAGGAAGAAATCAACATGTATGTGCACACTTTGGAGTGACTATATACATGGTGCCAACTGCCAAGAACTTCTAACACAGAAAACACAAACTTTCTTGCCCTATATTGCACTAAAATGTCAAAATTAAAGGTTGTGCCAAGTGTTTATACAATTATGAACACAAATGGATGGTTGTTTTCCAAGATTTGCTGTTTCTAACCGATTTTGGTGGGGGTATTAAAGTAAAATCTTTCCGAAACATTTTTTACAATAAAATCTGAACCAAAGAAAACGCCTCAAAATGCATTCATGTGTAGACAGATTTAGACCTTTGTTAACACAATGCTATAGATAATAATGTCAGCACATTAGGCGCACATGGTCGCCACTCTTACAGACACCAGCACCAGAAATTACACCTTTAAAGTGCCATAACTCTGAAATGCAAGTACCTATCAAGCTAGTTTTCATACCATTCAATTTGTCTTGCAATTCCCTATCCATTGATGTCATATTTGTGACATGGGGGGGGGGGGGGGGGGGGGTATAGCTTAAAATCCCAAAACGCCGGACTCCCTAATCATGGGTATGGATGACCAACATCATGCATGCACATTACAATGAATTGAATGTGATTGGTCATATTGTTGTCATGGTTTTAAAATCATATTCTGATGGGCTAATATGCCATTATTAACTGCATTAGTAACTGGTACCCTGAGAGGGATTCCCCTATTTGCATGTATTTGCTTATTTGTATTGCTATATATTATTTTATCTTCAAGCAAACTTGAATCCTCGATCCTGATTGGTCGATCCGTGGCAGCTGAGAGTGTGATAAAAACCCATATCACATGGCCCATATACACACTCCGAATTGCGCTGTTCTAATTCTGCAAATTGCGCGATACGCAAAATGCAGTGCTGCACAATCCATTGGTAATTCAAAAGCTGCGCGTTTGCGTCCCATGTGGATCGTCACGTCTTCGGCGCACACTTGTTACGTTTTCCAGATTGCTCCCGTTTCTCCTGCGGGATAGTGCTGGCGGTTAATGATTTGTGCGTGTACGTGGTACAGGTTTCGCGCACAGCGCTGTGCGTGTTCTATCTTTACTGCGCGTCAAGTTTGCTTGAAGATAAATTCGTTATCCCACTCGCGCTCGTGGAACACGGGAAATGTAGTGCGTCCGTGTCCCATATTCCACTCGGCCTTCGGCCTCGTGGAATATGGGACACGGACGCACTACATTATTCCGTGTTCCACTCGGCGCTTGTGGGATAACTTATATAGTATTAATAAAATTGATTCTTTCCCCATGTCCATACCCAATGTTACTAATTTTGTTAGGCAGATTCACGCGAACCGGCGTTGGCGGCACTAGTATTTGCGATGCCCAATTTTCTGTCAGCCGGCTTATAATTTGTTTTTAATTTTATTAAATATTTGATAATTTATTGGCAAATAATTGTTGTTTGTTAATTGTTACTATTTTAAATGACTCATAAAATATATTTTTTAGATTTATAACAAATTAATAAAAAAAATTAATGAGGCTCAAATTTTCAATTAAAAATTTAGCAATTTAGCAATGTGGTCAGTTGGTTACAACTTTTTAACTGAAATTGTCCTCCAAAATGACCAAAAATTGTAATCAACAAAAATCCATAACTTTGAATGGGGTTAACCTATCATGGCCATTGACCCCTCATTTTATTTCTAATCTGTTATTCTTTCCAGTGATATAATATTTAAAGGAATTGAAGTAACTTATCTAAAAAGGCCTTAAACACAGAAACATGCTAAATTGCCAATGTCAAAAAACTGAAAAAGGTTGACATGTTTGAAAGACGTTGTTGCAACCGTTGCAACTTGCAATCATCAACATTGAAATCTAATTGAAGTCAGCCAGCTACAAAATGTAAATGTGTAAAGGTTTTCCAGTTCAGAATACGTCTACGTAACTGTAAAAGGAAATTACTGGACCGAACTTTTTCCTTTAAACCACGGAAAATTAGACACATGGCCTTTTGAAAACAAACAATCACCCACCTCATGCATACCCTCTCTGCTCAACCTGTTACGCATGCGCAATGTTTATTGTTGCCGAGCAAATATATAGTCTGGTACCTCGATAACTGCAGAACATAGAGGCACTTGGCGCAGGCGGCGTAGAAACTAGACATATTGCTAAGTAAATGATTAAAATATCATTTTTTTTACGTTTGCGCTGGAACTTGGAAGTCGATAAGGAAGTCGAGGGGTAAGTGTCCGACGAGTCCGAGCAAAGAAACCTGGTGGAATCCTTTTTCATGTGTTGATTGTTGTGGGTGTCATGCGTATGGCCCAGGTGCATCAACCAGCTGTATGTAGCTTGAAAATTCCAGCTCTCGGCTCATCATGACATGACATGACATGCGAGATTCGCCGTTTAGAGAGCTGGAAACACTCGATATCCAACAGCTGTTTGCTGAAATACTAACAGCGATCAGCAAACAGCCGTTGTATATCGAGCCCCGAGGCGCAGGCGCAGGCGCGTGCAGTGCCGCTCGTTCATATCATATATTACTTTGTAGTTGTAATACCATGTTTGTACACAGCTGGTTTGTGCATGCAACGGAGTTGCACGAAAAATTCACCTTTTTTCGGGTTTATCTTGAAAATATTCTCATTTTGAGGGGATCACAAGCTGCATGAATTACTACTCTGCCGGTAAGGTAAGTGTTTGGTTGATATATTCAGGGAAACGGAAGATATCGGATCATATCGGCAAAAAAAACAACACACCGCTGAAATTTAAACCTATATACAGGAATTCGCCGACGCCATTTTTACAGTGGTGCCGTGCTCGCGTGCAGGCTGCCCGCGTTCTTTAATTTGAGACGCGTGCGCATTTTGGCAAGTTGTAAACACCCTGTTGGTCGAAGCTGCGTCGAGCGCGTGCGTCTAACACGCACGCGAGCGCCTCGCCACCGCAGTAAATGCTTCTAATTTTGTTCGCCGGATTAGTCTATAGACGAATCCGGCGAACAAAATTAGAAGCATTTACTGCGGTGGCGAGGCGCTCGCGTGCGTATTTTACGCACGCGCTCGGTGCAGCTTCGACCAACAGGGTGTTTACAACTTGCCAAAATGCGCGCGCGACTGAAATTAAAGAACGCGCGCAACCTGCATGCGAGCGCGGCACCACTGTAAAAATGGCGTCGGCGAATTCCTGTATATAAGCCTAAAATTAAAGGGCTATATATAAACGTAGTCCGAGTAACTTGGACCCTTTATCGCCATTTTTAACATTTGGACATGATCTGGCGATAGTAGGGTCCAAGGCAAGTGTGCGATAGAGAATGGCTTTTAATTCAATACGTCTAAAATCCAAACAAAAAATCAGAATTCAACCTTACAACGGCCACCAAAATACTAGATACCCCACCATCTTAACAAGTGGAGTTCTATGATCAGATGAATGTACCAAGGTTTACTTAACATCCAAATAAAAAGTGAAATTTTACCGTTTAATTCCCAGAGACTCCCGCAGAACATGTCTTTTCGCTTTCTTAGAGTTCAAATAGTGACTCCTCACCCTGATGCGCAGCGCCCGCATGCACCGCGCGACAACCTGTTTATGCCGGCGACTGTTTCGTTAGTGGTATACTGGTCGCGGTACGTGTTCGTGTGTAGATACATGTAGTATATTGATTCGAGGTTGCACGCGCGTCATGGGGGAGGGAATTCTTCGCGAAACAGTCGCCGGCATAAACAGGTTGTCGCGCGGTGCATGCGGGCGCTGCGCATCAGGGTGACGTACGTCATGCAAGGTCGAGGAGTCACTATTTGAACTCCAAGAAAGCGAAAAGACATGTTCTGCGGGGGTCTCTGGGAATTAAACGGTAAAATTTCAAATTTGTGAACTGTAGTGTGGAGTGTTATTTTAAGTGCTTTAAGCTGTTGAAGTGTTGCATTATTGCATGTCTAATTAGACACCAATCAGTTGTTCCACCTCGTCCACCGCATGCACTGCCCCCTGTTGAGCGGTGACTAACCGTTTGTGCAGTCTGCAAATTGCGTGTGCACGTTTTTGACAGCATTTCAAATAAAAATGCTGGTATCATCTTCATAAACAGTCAGTTCTCAGATTGAAATTAATAATTTTGTTTCATCATTACCAAAGCTATACCCTTAGCCTCTTGAATACGGACGATGGCCATAGCCACAGTTTAAAAAAGACCACCTGGCCAGTTGTCATATGTGTGCATTCCTGCATATACTCAATCTTTTCATATGTCAACTATATCGTTCTTAAATGGGAGTGTAATGAATAGATGGACCTTTTTCAAACAAAGCTTTCACTCAATTGAAAGGGGGTGGGGGAGGCCTCCAAGTGTGTGAATAGGAGCACTCTATTCAGTGTGGTGCCTATTTGTGTTTATGCTTGGCTGCACAGTATGTTCTTGGCATACCAGCGCCCCATCAATAACAGCTGGACACACGGGGGTATCAGCAGAGCCGGCTTTTTACAAACTGCCTTTTACCATACTTTCATTTGAAGTGTCTGTTTCATCTAATCTAAAGAATTGATCAGGACTGAGTGACAGTAATGGCTGACCTTGTAGCTGTTTGGGACGTTGCACTCAGCGATGGTGTGCACAAGGTTGAATTTGAACACGGGACAACGTCGGGAATGAGAGTCATCCGTGTTGACAATAAGGTAATTCTTAGACATACATGTACATTTGCCTGTAGAGGGCAAGGACCATTAGTCGACTGGTAGTCAGCTGCTGTCTAACTACACACTTGCTCACGCCCGCCAAGTGCATAAATGATGCCAGTCGAACTATTGTCACTGGTTCCCGCTTTACTTTTCAAAGTTAAACAGAAAATCATTGCTATAAGCCGTTTCGCAGATACCGCCGTCTTTGCTCAATACTGCCATCTTTAGGGGGCAAGCCAAAAGACAGTGCATGATCTCTATAGAGATTGTTGGAATGGGCATGCACGAAGTTGCATGCACATACTTCGTGCATGAAGATCATGCATTGTCTTTTGCACTCAACCCCCTAAAGACGGTGGTATCAAGCAAAGATGGCGGTATCTGCAAATGGCTTATGTTTCAACCCCCAGGAAATTATACGGCGGAACTGGATGTTCAAGCTCGTCGGGCGAGAGCACTTCAAGATAGGCAACTACAAGGCGTCCATCAACATTGAGGCCTCAGGAGGCTTCACCTATGAGTACACCCTAGAAGTGAACGGCAAGACGCTGAAAGAGCTGAGAGAGCAACGCAGTAAGACGGCCAAGGTCTGGCTACCGATAATCAACGGGCAAGAGTTCAGAATTGTCTTGGGTAGGTGTCACCTTGACACAGCATTTACAAAATCGACCAGAGACTGCAGTTGGTGGGCTCTGATAAGTTGTGTACCTGTTGCCTTCACTGGTGTGATTGATTGGTGGATCTGCACGATCGGAAGATCACACTCTGCTATTGCATGATCTATCGTCAGCACAAGCATTGGCCAATAGCACAAATTTTGCACAACCTACTGTGCAGGGCAGTTTTGTTGTGCAATCTGCTGATTGTGGAGGGCAAGAATTGAGCGATCAGTAGATTGTGCAGGACCGGATTTGTGTGATGGGTTGATTGTGAAGGATGGGTTCTTAATTAACTGTTTGTAGTGGGCAAAACTTGCACGATAGATTGTGCAGTAACAGGTGTATGGGAACGGTTGGTCGTGCAAGTTCCCTGTGCGATGGGTAGATGGTGCTGACTCTGCCCTGCTTGATTGACCGATGTTTGCGCAGCACTTTTTCATATTCATTAACCCATTCTTGTCTGGCTGTTATTAAACCCTAACAGCCCAAGGCTTTTTACTAGAATCCTTCCCTAACCACACAAACTCCAACACTGTGTAGTAAACCAATGGCACATTCTTTGTACTTAGACAAAATCAGGGCATCAAGTCCCATGCAAAGTGATGGTGCCAAGGCTCTACACAGTACCCAATCACACAAAATTCAACACAATGGGGTGTTTGATTTTGGCAGGTTAGGGATGGTTAGGGTTAATGGACTTGTGTAGCCAAGCGTAACACACACGATAGGCAAACAATGGATTGAATACATGCAGGAATGCGCATATAGATGGCAACTGGCCGGGTGGTCTTTTTCAAACTGCGGCTATGGCCATCGCCCTTATTCAAGCAGGCATCAAATCAAGGTTATAGTGGCAGGTTTAAACGATATCAATCAGACAGGGAGAGGTGTTGGTCAAATTGTTTGAAGTAGGGGCATATATGCTGAAGGTTTCGGTCTCAGTACATTGGGTCTTGGTATTCCTATTCTCGGTTATGGTCATAAATGGTGAGTTCTTGACAAAAACACTGAAATCAAGGTGGAGGGTTTGTATTTATTTTGGCATAATGTTTCTAGATTCAATTTCATTCCCTCCATTTTTCCACAGAAAAAGACAGCATGGATATTTGGTGCAACGGTCAAGTCATGGAGTCGGCGGTGAGTTCTCAGACTTTTTACAAGTCATAATTTGTTGGAGTTCTCTATCAGAAGTGTTGGTCGGAACTGTCTCTTGTACTTGACTAAACTAGGCATGTGTTGATGCTCAGTTACTGAACTTACATGTATTTTAATAGTGATAATGTCAAAATTTGTGGGTAAAAAGGTGCAGAACTCGGTCGCCATGAATCACCGACTTGCTCTATGTGCGTGTAGCGATTACTAAGAAGCAGGGATGTATTCGAGTCCATCACAAGTCCATCACAAGTCCATCACAAGTCCATCACAAGTCCATCACAAGTCCATCACAAGTCCATCACAAGTCCATCACAAGTCCATCACAAGTCCATCACAAGTCCATCACAAGTCCATCACAAGTCCATCACAAGTCCATCACAAGTCCATCACAAGTCCATCACGAGCCCTGCAGTCCTAATCCCAATCACAAGCTATTCAAATGAGCTTTGACAAAGGCATTCCTTTGTCATTGTTCATCCAGTTACTTGTGACCGGCTTTATGAAAGGACTTCTGACTGGGCTTGCGAAAGTACTTGTGAAAGGACTTACAGGGACTCGACTACAACTCTGATATTGTATCTACCAGCTTCATGTTCCTGAGATTCTTAGCAAAGACGACAATTAAAGGTTTACAGAGGTCAAAATAGGAAAAATTGAACCATTTTTCCTATTTTGACCTCTGTAAACCTTTGATGAATACACAAAGAAATAAAGATTTTGATGCATTTTTGTGTTTTAGAAATTGATTGAGACGTGGGACAGAAAAATCCTTGGGAGTGCCCCTGCCAACAAAACAAATTACCCGTTGCTGTCTGTGAAGTCATTGACTGTAAAAAAAATAAAAGTTGCCATAACACACACAACCAAACTGGCTGCAATCGTGGTCGTCTTATTGTCCTATTTTTCACACTTTTGGGAAAGTTAAAAATCCACTATTGAATGCGAATACGAAGTCACATACACTTTGAGTTTTGTACATGGCACTGGTCTTCAGATCCATGAGAATTGATGTTACTAAATCAGATACATAATTGTCTTTTTGTATCGCACAGGGCGAGTTCGTTGACGACGGCACGGAGACCCACTTCACTTTGTTAAATGGGATGGCCTGTTACATCAAAGCAGTCAGCAGTGGCAAAAAGAAAGAAGGTATCATCCACTCATTGGTCATCAATGACAACGAAATCCCCGAGTCTATAGAGTAAGTCATCCACTCAGATCCCTTTTTTTTCTTCTAATATAATGGGTTTCTGTTTATTGTAACTGGCCCAGTATGTTTACCAAATTCACTTGACTGTGTGTGAATGGGAAAGAAACGGGATATTGCACAATAGACGGATCCATTAACCCTGACTACCCTGTTGTGTTTAATTTTGGTGGGTTCAGGACTAGCCCTTTAGGGCCTTGGTACTATTACTTTACATGGAGCCCCAATTTGTGTAAGTCCAAAGAATGTGCCATAGGTATACTGCACAGTGTTGGATTTTGACGGGTTATGAGGACACTTCCAATTTCAAGTCAGAGTACAGACATAAGCCGCGTTCGCATTGGACTAACTATTGTCAAAAGTTACCGTGCGAGATTGTTAACATTCCACTGTGGTTGTTCTTCCGTGTGTCCGCACTTGGATTATACGGCTCTCGCAAAGTCCTTGCCCGTGGAAACTTTGCAGTGGTCAAACACAGAAAACACATGATCGAAATGCATGTTTTACTTTTCAGTGATGTAAAACTGCCACGTAACTCTTCCGCTATACGGTTGGTCCTGTAAAAGTTGCCGCTGCGAAGGGATAAACAGACAACCGACGATCGACACATGACAATTTGGAAAGTTTACTGGCTGTCCGCACTGGATTTAATTTGGACAAATTGACAAGTCTCTGTACGTTTTACCAAAAAAGTCCAATGCGGACACGGCTTTAGCTTACTTTAATGAACAACACTAAACGGAAACATTTATCTTAATGTGATGTGAATTAGTTACAGGCCTGACGTCCATAAAATATTGTTTTGTTTTTTGAGGTGGGGGGGAGCAGGGAATGGATTTGGTTCGCTAAGCAAATGTTTATGACAAGTAAGATTTTCCAATCTATCCGTAGTAGTATGACATATCAGTGTTCTCCACGGCCTTAAATTTTAGCAGGGCGGCAGACACAATGCGAGCGCGGAGCGCGAATCCATACGGCGTGGGGTCCGGGGCGCGCTTAAGGGCCCCGAAAATGTTTGGATTCTAGATGCTCTGTGGTGCAATCTGAGGCATTTCCTGGCCACTTTCTTCTGACTCTTTGAATCAGATTTGCTCGTGTTTACAACTTGAAATGAAGGCAAGATTTTTAGGGGGAGGGGGTTTGGTCATCAAAAGTTTTTTTTAACTGAGTGGAACTCGTCACCGAGCGGGGGGTTCGGGGGTTATGGGCCTGAATAATCAAATGATCAGTTTGACTGTAAAAGGACCGACAGAATTGAGTTATTACTTGAGGCTGGTTTATAGTCGGTCGGCGATGGTCGCTGCGACATAAAATTGACGCGCGATCCTTTCACGCACATAGATATAGAACGTTTAAACAATAACTTTACGTTCTATATTTATGTGCGTGAGAGGATCACGCGTCAATTTTATGTCGCGGCTACCATCGCCGACCGACTATAAACCAGCCTTATGATGTATCTTTTATGTTTATTTATTAGTTTACATTTGATTTTATATCGGTAACTGAATACTTGATAGTGTGAGGGTTGTGACGTCCGAGTCCCTTGATTAGAAATCCCTTTTTAGTCTACTCTACCAACTAAACATGCACGTGGGCACAGCGCGCGTGGATAAGGTATTTTCCGAGAGAAAAAGATACCCTCAAGTGTTACGGAACATTGTAATTTAGGTAAACTGGTTCTCGACGCGACAAAGTGAAAATGATATTACCAGGGAGATTGGAACCAGTCCAGAATAATATTACGTGTATAGTTTTATGATGTGAATGCATAATATGTTGCGTACGTTGCGTCCACTTTTTTTCACTCTGATTTTCTTATTAATGAATGAAATATTGTTGCAGACGGTTTTGAGGTTTTTCAAAAATCAAAACCGGACGTAATCAGTTTAATTATAAAACCGGAAAAAAACGGTTTACCGGTAAACCGCACAAGCTTATTTTCAGTCAAAAGTTAGTTTGTGAAATAGGCTCTGAAGATATTGTATTGTAATTATGGAACACATAATGTATTGATCAGTAAAGAGTATTCACAATATCCGTATTATAAATGTAAATATATTGTACAATTTTTACAAGCACGTGTAAGCCTACAATATTTTATATACTACCCTGACTACATGTATGTATATTATCTGATAAGAGAGCGTGCAGTCACATAATGCAAGTTGTGTACTAGAAATGAAAATCTATATTTAGAATATTAGGAGCGGCATAGACAGGGTGAGGGCTCGGGGGGGGGGGGGGGGGGGGGGCTTGTCAGTCATCTTTTTAGTATGTACCTTACAGGAAAAATAGTCTTGTGTTCACTCAGAAATAGTATACAAATAATGAATGTATGTGAGTGCGATGGTAAGAATAATTTCATGGGGTGACAGAAAATTCCATCTGTCACCGAATGAAATTATTCTTTTCATTGCAAGAACGGGAAACATTCGTTATTTTGTTTTATACAACACCTGAATAAATCCTCGTCATCTGATTGGTCAGAGCATGACCGATGGTTTGACCATGCAATGGAAGTTCTATTCACTATTGAATAGAACTTCTATTGAACTGGTCTGTACTGAAGCCGAAGAACAACATTACATTCTGTGCAGCCAAATACTGCAGTGAACAATCAGTGTGAACCTGAATTATAATATATACATGTCAGCAAGTATTAACATACTGCACTGTGCTTTGGGCAGTGTTGAATATTTGAAAACAAATTATGATTGAAGAGACATGTTAGATTGTTATATCGCCGTCTTGGATACTGTATTTTGATTGGCCTAGACAATCATGTGTCCGGTGTATAAAAACGACTGTCACACATCAGCGCAGCCAGCTAGCTATTGAGCTGTATCATTGGTACCCACGCTACACTGTTAACGATAAGAAACTATAGTTGGGAGCAGCGAACTAGCAGACGATCAGCTGTTTTGGTCGCGTGATTTGTTTGAGTTAATTTCCACCAAGCAAGGCAAGTTGAACTGAAATAAACTGGGTTTGGCGATATAACAAAACAATTGTTGACTGCAGTGATGTGATGTTTTTAACACCCTCGGGGACGCATAGCAGCCTCGGCTGCTATGCGTCCCCGAGGGTGTTAAAAACGTCATATCCCACATCACTGCAGTCAACAATTTTATATGAGACTGTTGTGACATTGCAGATGTGGAAAGGATGTTGGACTATTGATAAGTATTTCAGGTATGGTTAGTAAGGACGTTGTCTTTCTTGTTACAATCAGGCCATTTTCGTGAATTCATTTGTACTTGTTATGCACTGTGTAAAAGACTTGTACTGTACACATTATTGTTATATTTCTGTATTGTCTTTAAAATTAATTTGCTGGACTGAACAGACCTTTTGTATGCTTAATTTGAATGTCAGGTGTGCAAAGTTCTTTTATCAGTATTCACACCTAGTGATAATAATAGAATAGATTGGGTTTCCGGCTCGTCACGTGTCTTGCGTCGGCTAAATATAATTAGACAAGCCTACGCGTTCCGGAAAACTGTCCAAGATGTTACCAGGACGATAGCGCTGCCACCAGGCGGAAAATTTACAGGCACTAAACGCCCGGAGTTCTGCCTCACCGGTTTAGTGTTTCTAGTTCTGAGACTAGGGTTCGTAGCCAAAATATATGACCCAGTGAAGAAGGTATACGCAGTGATGAGCAGTCTTTTTATTCCTAAGGAAAGGGTTCACTAAAAGAAATCCACTCTTCAGGTAAATATTCAACACAACTCAATGAATAATAATTTAATTCCAGTCCACAACAAATTGCAAACACGCCAAGGATAAGCTGTCTAAATGTCTAAAATAAATGGTTGAGAGGATACAATCAGGATAGTGCTCTCTGCACTGGTCCACAATGAACTGTAGCCCCTAGTATATGTATAGTCACTGAAAATAATAAGGATAGTGCTCTCTGTACTGGGAGGATAATAATTACTGCCTCTAAATTATTCCAGTCAACAGCTCTTAAATAGCATTAGGCAACTCCAATGTTTTTTCTCAATATCACCAGGCAATTCCTATGCCTCTTATAAATAAATAAATACCATCAGGCAATTCCTATGCCCCTTCCAGTAACTCCAGACCTATCACAAGGCATCTGACGGGTCTGCCAGTAGTTTCTTGGATAATCTCAATAAAACTAATCCATTCCGGAGGTCGCAGGTTCGAATCCCGCTCCTGCCAGTTTCTTTGTTCACTTTGAAAATGTATTCAAATTTACCTAATCAGTTTCCCTTGTGGATTGTTTGACGAATTATAAGTTAAAAAGTCGTATCCTCATTGAGTGATCCCCACAATGTCGCTTCCCAGGCTATACGGCATTCTGGGTTAATGACTTCTGACTAGCGCCCACCCGAACAAAGATACTGACAATTTAGGAGACCGCCAACATAGGGCAAGATAGCTCAGTTGGTAGAGCACCGGTACGGTATTCTGGAGGTCACAGGTTCGAATCCCGCTCTTGCCAGTTTCTTTGTTCACTTTGAAAATAAAACTAATCCACTTAATTAATTCAAGGCCTCTGACGGGCCTGCCAGTAGTTTCTTGAATTTCCGATCACTGAGAGTAATTTAGAAGACTGAAATTATTTTATCCTATTCCTTCATTCCAAATGATGTGACTTGCAGTGTCTTCCAAATCCAAGCTACGATTATGCTACTCCTCAAGCTCCTCACACTCCTCAATAAGATTCGTCCGCAGCCAAACTAAAACTCCTCCAAAATCATTATTTCTTACTATGCTATTACTAATTGTCT
Organism: Hippasteria phrygiana; assembly: GCA_037893225.1. Classification (NCBI taxonomy): domain Eukaryota; kingdom Metazoa; phylum Echinodermata; class Asteroidea; order Valvatida; family Goniasteridae; genus Hippasteria; species Hippasteria phrygiana. The sequence goes on from JAZGUH010000001.1 coordinate 480,374, forward strand.
CCTCAGTGCTCCTCAAATAAGCTGACATCGTGACGGTTGGTAAAATATCAGCGATAAATAACGCAATTTACAGTGATAAAAGTGGATGAAATGTACTCTAAGTTTATCCAGACATAAAGGTAAGTTTGACAAAATGACCGGGGGAATTTGTGTCACACAGCCCTCTCCCAAGACTTTGCTGTCCTCAGCAAGCGAAAAAAAAAGAAAAAGAAAACCACATAAATTTAACCAAATGTTATTAACGTTACTTCGAACAACATTAAGAATTAAAATTAATGTAAATCTAAGTACAGGCGCATCAATAACTGTATCAATATCAATCGCGTCACTTCAGTTGCTTCTCATCTTCCCAAGCAAACTTTAATAAATTTCCATCTCAAATTAAAAAAATTATACACCATTTGTAACGTTACACAGCACTCGCAGTAAATAACTAGGTAACAGTTTATTTTCCTTAGTACTGGCAGTAGTCGCGCTCGCAAAGGCTTACAATATTTGGCATGTCAATGCAGTAACAAATCAAGGTTTTACAAATATAAAAAAAAACCATTACATTCATCATTTTAAAATAATTTACATCTGATTCAATTTGTCCAACAATATAAATGTACTTTCATTTATGTAATATCTAGTCTACATCCAAAATTGACCAAATTCCCTACTCTTCCTTCTTGGCCTTCATGTCATAGACTCTCTCAGTCACTTCTTGCTTCGTTACTTGTCCGTCCCGATCGTAGGTTGTGGTGGTGTGTTTTTCTGTTATCTTGAATACACCTCGTGCCAGATTCTTGAACTGAAAATTTCTCTACTTACACTTCCTCTTCCTTGGTCTACTGTCATGGTCACTGTCCCTGTCACTCTCGTCCTCCGACGAACTAGCTTTAACCATCTTCCTAATTTTTACAGTCGTTGGTTTTCCCACACTGATTGATGCCTGATTCTCTTCTAGCCGTTCAATCTCCTTTTCCACGTCTGCATGATGCCATTAAGGAAATGGCGGCCTCTGCTGCTGCAATCTCTTCTTTCTCTTCATCCGTGCCAACTTCTGCACTTTCTTTCTTCTCGTTTCCATTGCAAACTTCCCTCTCCTTTTTATCTCCTTCGTTCTTCTTCCGATCGTCTTCTTCTCTTTTCCTCCGATCTTCTTTCTCTCTCTTTCTCTGATCCTCTTCTTCTCTCTTTTCCCTCCAACACTCAACTCTGCTTCTCCGGTCCTCATATCCATTTCTCGTCATCCAAGGTTTAACCTGTTCAATGCGGGGATTGATGCTCAGAATGTTGTCACCTTTCCGTGTATGTGCTGCATCATAGTGTCTTTTTAGATTGGCACGTCTCCCGTATGTGAGTGGGCATTGGCGGCACTAACACCTCTCTCTGTATTCCAAGTGCGTGGTCTTGTGCCGATCATAGTTAAACCTCTTGCCAAAGCATAGGCTGCAACCCTCGCACTGATATACTCTCCTGTCGTCTAGGATCTTGTGGAGGTCTTCCAATTTTCTGTCTATCATGTCGATGTCTATACAAAGAAAACACAATAAAGGATAGAGATCATTATTTCGAAACTATTCATGGACATTACGACATCCCATATCTTACTGGTGGGCTCCTTTGTCTTAAGGAATTCCTCCTTTTCGGCATTACTGGCTCTTTGTTTTTAGTTCCTTTTACAGGTGGTCCCTCATAAGGTTTTAACCTATCTGCATGAACCACAGCAAAGTTGGTATTTTTCCCCTTCTTGATTCGGAACACAACGTCCGTGAGCTGCTTCACCACTTTGTATGGTCCTTCCCAAGGTAAGCCTAGTTTTGGACTCTTCCCTTTCTTTGTTGCTGGATTATGAAGCTACACATACATGCCCACATTGATTTTGCATTTCTCGGCCCTCTTATTATAGTTCCTCTTTTGGTGTTCAGCTGCACCTGTTAAACATTTCCTTGTTCAAATTTAACCAACAAAGGGCTGAATTTTTTAAAGTGAACAAAGAAAACTGGCAGGAGCAGGATTCAAACCTGCGACCTTCGGAATGCCGTACAGGCGCTCTAACAACTGTCAGTCTCCCAAACTGTCAGTGTTTTTGTTCAGGGTCGCTAGTCGGAAGTCATAAACCCATAATGCCATATAGCCAGGGATCGCGCCCCAAATTTACGATACAGAGAAAAGAGAAAAGAAAATGTTTTTTTTTCAAAGCACGGACAGTTATCCAGAAATTGCCTTCACCCGAGTGTAAATCAGTACCTTTTTTATAGATGTCAAGAAGCGAGTTCCGGAATTCATGCAGGTCTTATATTCTGCTTTGTCATAGCTTTATTGTGCATTTACTGCTTATTTATCTTGCACTTGTACTTGGACATGGACCTGAACAGAACAATCATTGAACAACAAGGATGCTCGACATGTAAGTCTTGTGACTTTAATATTTGTGGCCATAGGTTAACTTTCCAGAACCATCCAGCTGTCTACATATTGACAGCCATAACCAGATTGAAAACAAAGTGAATAGTGGAAAAGTGGATTGAACTTGATGAAAACCAAGGCTCAGGGTTTGATGCAGGGTAATCCGTTTTCATGTTAACTGTGTAGTCAAATAGGTCAGGCTGCCTTGCCATATACCCTGCCCCATTAGTAAATACCATGTGCCTTGATGCCCCCAAAATTGAAAATGGTTTATGTTGAACAAGACAAGAATGCTATAGTATTAGCCATCGTGAAAGGGCTGAGAAAATAAGAGCTTTTAGTGTTTCTGAAAAGAAGTTTCTTCATTTTGGGATAACTGCATAGCCTGTTGCAGGATATACAAAAGTCATCCACCCATTACAGCTAAAATATATTTTTTTAAATCCTCTTTTAGGTCTGGATTGCTGGATGTTATTTTTTTATCCTAAACGTGCTTTGAAATCATGACGAGGGCTCTATTTCATAAAATTTAGGAATATTCCTGTCCTGGACTTAGGAACAATATCGTTCTTCCTAAGTCCAAGATTGGAATATTGCTAACTTTTATGAAGAGCCAGCCCAGATGGATTTAAAGAATGTGAAGATAAAATTTGCATCAGGGATGATGTAAATTAGGAGAGAAATTTTTGCCCTTCCCGACGTAGTGTATGAAGCACTGTATGCACAGGGCTTTCTGAGAGCCTGCGGGGAAAGAATTCACAGGCTTACTCAGGCAGGACTCGAACCCATGATCTCCTGCTTACTGGTGCAGGTGTCTAAGGATTTAAAAAAATTGGCACTGCCGCTTCTGTTATATGAATAACTGTTATAGGTCATATTATGCCTTCATGCAAGTAATTGTATTGTTAACATTTGAGAATTTTCTTCCCGTTTATAGACCCATTTCACGTGTCTGTCATGGACCGCATAGCGTAGTGATGCTAATGCAGAGTTGTAAGCAAGTTGGATCAAAAGGTAGGTCAATCACAAGTCTGCTCACAAGCTACATAGGATGAACAATGACAAAGGGATGCTTTTGTTAGTGTTTTTGAATAGCTTGTTACATGGCTGGAGACTAAAAGTGACTTGTGATTGACTTATGATTGACTTGATTACAACTCTGTGCAAATGAAGTGCTTAAAACCAGTCAAGCATACCAGGTGCCCGCATATGGTTTAACCTGTACTCTGATCACTCATGGTGGTTCAAACTTGGTTCTTATTTTTGGACGCTCTCTGATAAACCTGGGTGAAAAGATCTATACCTAACTGGAACTTTGACCAAAGACGCTTCACCCTTTTTGTCTGGAAAGCTTATTAACTAGTTATTAAGATTTGGTTATTCACTGAAGTTGTTTTAGTAAACTGTGGCTGAGATGAAAATTTTTTTGTGTGAAATATTTTGGATAATCGCTCAGATTATTTTCTATCAAATTCACATAATTGTGACATGATTAATCAGTCTGTACCTGATAAAAATACTGAAGGTGATATCTTTTCTTTCAAAAATTGTAAATTGTGTGCTTTTTAATTGATGTGTTAACATTTGTAAGCGATATTTTTGACTTAATAAAATATGACATATTGAGTTGAATTAATTCTTTATAAGAATATTTGTCACTTGTTTCTTACTTTGTTTGCATGACTGTTTCTGTAGATAAATATTTCGAATGGAACACCATGTTTAAGCTGAAAACTTGGTGCATTGTGCAAACATTAAATTCTTCTACTTTTTCATTCCAAACAACGAAAGGAAACTTAAAGCTGCTACATGTTTCTGCCCCGACTGAAAATTTCAATTGAATGGATTTCCCCTAGTAACGATTTATTGAAGACAATTGTATTTTTGATCTAAAAAACATTACTGTATTTGGTCTTCCCAAAAATTATTGTTTTATGTGTTATGTGCAGTGTCAAAAAACAAACATGTCCTACTTTTGATCCTAAATAACTCTTGTTTACCAATGGAATTAAACCAAAATTTCAGATCGTGTAAACAAGACATGACAAATTTTATTGGGCAAATTTCACCAGCTTTGTGCAAGAGGGCGAGATTTAAATGCCATACAAAAAAATGCTCACTTGCACAATCTGCCACTTTCGACTTGGCGTCCTCCAATGTCGATACAGCGCTGGAGATGGCGTGACTTCGTCTTAAGCTTATGGGGCTTAAGCTTATCTCAAGGAATTAGTCTGTCAGACGTCCCTATGCAACTTGATGTGTTGCGCCAAACGATCGAGGAGGTGTGCAATGACATCAGGGGTGATCCTGCATTCCTTCAGAAGCTTTTGGCCGCAGCACACGCCTTCCGCCACCGTCTCCAGTGCTGTATCGACATTGGAGGACGCCGGCCAAGTCGGAAGTGGCAGATCCTGAAAGTGAGTTTTTTTCGTATGGCATTTAAATCTCACCCTCTTCCACAAAGCTGATGAAATTCGCTCCATAAAATTTGTCATGCCTTGTTTACATGATCTGAAATGTTGGTTTAATTCCATTGGTAAACAACAGTTATTCAGGATCAACAGCAGGACATGTTTTTTTACACATAGTACAATGTACATGTACATTGATACTGTAGGAATTATGAGCATTCCATTCAAAATTCTAAACTTGCTCAATCTGTCACTGTCGATCCTTTGTTTCGTGGAATGTTTTATTTGAAAGTTCGTAACTTATCTAATGCTAATAAGGTGATGACCCCAAAGCTCGGGACATGACAGCTTCAAAGGAATATGCCTCCAGAGCCAAGAAAATACAATGTCCTCTCAATTTAGGTCTGAAAAATGTCATGTAGGCATTGTTATTAGGAAAAACATTCTAGTGGTACTTTGGAGTTTTACTGCATAAACTGAAAAAACAAAACGATAATTTGGCGGTTTTGGCTGCCACTTTTTCACCAGATTTTCAGAAAATGTAGACACACAAAATGGACAACCACTTGCACATAGGCATTACACTGTTTACACAATCGTGTACACACAGTCCATCAAGCTAATGGCTGTTGACTGCATTGATCTTGGAAGGAAGAATAATGTGTTCAACTGTTGCTTAGCAACTTCTCTCGTTTAAATAAATGTCCTTTCACTGGCTTTTAGTTCAGTGCCTTGTAGGCCATCAGCCTGGGGGGTTGGTCGGCATCAAACGAGGGGAATAATGCTCATGGTGATTTTTGGCAAGGTATGCACCCCTGTAGTTGGAAAATATGTGATAGCATTGCAGCGGTGGCAGCTTTTTGGGTGTTATCACCCTTAAAAAAAAATGGCTGCCAAAATGCTTTTTACCACATATAATTAATCCGGTAACAATCATATTGGCGGCCATTTTGAACAACAAATTGAAAAAGTGATAACACCCAAAAAGCTGCCACCGCTCACGCTGCAATGCTATCACACATTTTCCAACTCGAGGTGTACATATGTACCTTGCCAAAAATCACTATGAGTATTACTCCTCTCGCTCTTTTGATACCGGTGGCCCAATTTTTGGTCAAGTAATGCGTCTTTTTGACAAATAGTTCATATACTTTGCCAGCTCTGTACAACATAATGTAACTGCCAAGAAATGACTTTAAAGTCGTTTGTCAGTGCTCCGTCAGATATTTTTTGACCCACAAATTTTACTTGCCAAGTCTCTCTACACTGAACTAGTACCATGCCTCGGTTCAGAACTGCATTATTGTCAGTCTGTCAATAATTATTTGATGAGGGAACGTAGGTGGATTGTTTGTTTAATGCCTCATATGCGATTAGGCAAAATCAGTCGAAACTCGGCAATCCTTGTTTTGAGATATGGGCCAAAATATGTTCTTTTTTTACAAAAAAAAGAAGGGAAAAACATTCTTCTTTCACATGAAAATATGACATGTATTATAAATGTGCTAAAAATGACTCAATTAAAGTACTGTATCTTAACTTGATTTTCTCAGTTTCTTTCTTTATAATGTGCCAGTGTTCAAATATTTGTAACTTCTTAACCAAAGGTCGTTTTCACTAATATGGAGCTTGGAGTACGCTACAATTACCATTACTTCACATTTGCTGAAAGGATCATTTTAGGCCAGAGCAACAACTTTGAAGATGTCCAGCATCAGAATAGTCAACGATAGTAGTAAGTAGTTAATGATTTAATTAATTTAAAAGAAAACAACAAATCTCGGTGCACATAGACAAAAATGTTCTTGAGATTTGTGACTCACAACACGGGTAAAACGATGGGGAAAGACAAGTCAGTTGGGTATGTTTGTGTATCTTGCTAAAACTGACTCACGAGCAAGTATTCATTTGTGGGATTTAAATTTAACAGACAAACTGACACACATTTGCAGATACCAAAAATATGCAATATTCATTTTTTTTTTTTTATATTGCTGTTGTACTCTTACTAAAAAATAAGCCTGCATACATACCTTATGTATGAAGATTCATATGGCAAGAAAAAAAAAACCTAGGCTACCATTCGAGATTATAAACTGTTTGTTCTACATGATTCTATTATTAAAAAAATACCAGTAATTAAACGTAATTATAAAATAGAAAACACAAGATTAAAATGGTTTTTACAAATTTCTTTGGCCATGCATAATAAAGCACTGATGTATGTACATACATAATTAAAGCATGCTTTTTATGTCTAGAATGTTTGGTCACTGGTTTCCTTCATTAATAAATGTATGGGTGGAAACCAGTGTAAGCGATCGCAATGAATTTATACATCAAAAAATACACATCAACGATTGGACGGATCGTTCAATAAAACTCAAATTGAACCATTTTGAAGACAGTTGTATTATAACACATTAGAGAACATGTGTAAAATAGTGGATTCCTTTAGGTTAAAAAAAATATTTCAAACAAAAATGGTTTCCATTTTCCCTCGCAATTCAATGTACATATGAATGATCAGGATAGATGGAACATGGTGTAATGGTTTAACCATGACGCAACCAATCATGCCAATAGGTTGAAAAAAAAAATACCAAAAAACACCACCCCTCAAAAAAAAAAAAACATTTCTTTTTAACCATCTTGAAATCCTGTCAATACAAACTGCAATATCCATTGTGTGTAGATTAATATGTAATACATATTCAAGATTTCCTGAGCACTGTTAAGAATACTTGTTTTGTTTTTGTTTTTTTTTATAACTTTTTCCTAAACCATCTGTTACACATAACAGCACACGATACCATCCCCAAAGACAAAAACAAAATTTCCAGCAAAGAGAAAGTCCCGTTACAAACAAGCTGCAATCACGTTATGTACAAGTAATTCAGATTGGTTTGAGGACAGCAACCAAACCAGTGAAAGCGTACACACCATAGCCACATTCACACTGAACTGAACATTTCCCAGGCATCACTACAGGACGACAAAATCTTTCTTTAAATCCTGCCAATTAAATGTAGTATACAACATTTGCTTTTGCTGTCATTTTTAGAAATGAATGGATTTGGTGGTTAGTATTTTATTGCAAATACTGTAACAGTATAAACCTGTTTAAAGGTTTGTGTTCATAGATGCTGCAAAAACAGGGGAAAATGCTGTTCTTGTAGTCTGGTTCCCTGACCCTACTTCAGACAAAACAGAGCAATTTATAGACGTCAGGGAACCAGACTGTTTCCAACGATGGTCGGCCAACCATCGCTGGAAATTGATACAAAAATTCCACTTTTCTTGAAAATTACAGCACACCAGGTGCCATGATTTCACAGCATGCTTGAGACTGCTATTTACTTACAGTCAAGTAAGGTCTTTTAATAATTCAGTAGTTTTGTTTTTGGTCTTTGCAAATGTTGTATATTACATTTAAGTCTGGTTTTTAGTGAAAATACAGTCAAGAACTCACACAATATTAGGTTTCAGATCAGAAAACATGTTCAATGCACTAACCACGAAGAGAGATGAGAAACTAGTCAGTCTGTAGTCTTGGAATTCCCCAAAGAAGTTTGGACATTTTGAGTAAATAGCCTTTAAAGGTTTGTTTTTTTCTCTCCAGAAAGTGAGTCCTCATTACAAGAGAAATCTAACGAAGTTGAGTTTATAACATAAGGCCTTTTCACACTAGAGCGCCGAAGCCCGGGGTGAACTCGCATTTTCACACCCCCCCCCCCCCCCCCCCCCGAGTTCAACCCCGCGTCGTTTCACACTCGTTTCGCACAAACCTACCTCAGCCAATGGGCATGAGCTTTTCACACTAGTTTGTATTTCATCGACCCCCAGATGGCCAGTAAATTCCTAAGATTCCGGGAACACAATGACCAACACAAAAGGGGTGGGGGGGGGGGGGTCCCTCTGCCACATATGTGCTTCAGAATAATGGCGCTGCGCTTTCAGCCAAGCTGTATACAATTAACAATAGCACACGCTTTAACAGAGGCTTTGCAATTGTTTTGGACCACCTGTTTCTCAACCCGGTTGTACGAAACCCCGCACGCGGGGCGACGTTTCACACTAGCCATTTCGCCCCAGGTTGAAAAATCTCGGCGTGGGTGACCCCGGGGCAAAAATGGCTAGTGTGAAACGTCGTACATTCTCACCCCCGCGTCGCCCCGGGGCCGCCCCCGAGATTTTGTCTGGTGTGAAAAGGCTAATTTTAACAAAAATTCAAGGAGCTGAAATACAGTTCGCTGTAAATGGGTAAGTAAAATCATGACAAAGTAACAGTTAAGTCCTTGCTCTGTTTTCTCAAAAATTTGTACCGAGATGAAAATGTTACAAATCAGGGCTAGGGCATATGCAAGCAAAACTACAAGGGTTGACAATAAATTCATGCAACCGAGTCAAAACAACAGCGATGTCAAATTCTGGCAGTAACACTTTTACAAAACCTTGCACTTGCTAAGTCCCCGATCGCAGATTCTAAACTCAACAACTTAAGACAAGATGTATCAATCTTTAAGTTGACTGACAGAAACAATGAGGGGAAAAGGAAAAACAAAAACATACACTTCTTTTTACAAAGTATTATTCTATTAGAGTTTTCTTTAAGGTAACAGAGTACATAGGAAAGCTTTAGAAATCTATCATCTAGTAAGTGAGCACACTCATGTATGAAAACAGTACTTTCAATTTAAGTACCATATTTTCTTATGTACAACTTGTTAATATAAGTATTTGTTAGTAGTTTTATAAATTTTTAATATAAAAATGTTTATAAACTCTTCAGCCTCGCCTTATCCATTGCATAGAATCTATGAGTGTACATTAAATAGCACAATTACGAATGGACTTTTTTTTTAAGGACAGAATTTTTGAAAGATATGAATTTACAAAACTGTTATAAAAGCAGCACACAGTTGACAGTTTAGTCTTTAATCTTGTAAAAAAATCCCAGTTATTTCAAGAAAGACCAGAGACTAGATTCCAGCATTTTAGTATTTTGAGATTTTGTATGAGTAGTTAAGAATTTTGTTATAAATTACGAATTTTTCAGAATTGAATGGAATCTCTATTAATAGACCTAGTTAATCATTACATTAAACAATGCAATCCATAGAGTATAGAAGGTTTGCAGTATCACCATGTGAAATCAATCTCTTTTAAGTTGTGTGGTTCTGAGAAGAACTGGTTTGATTTAACTTGACGTTTTTAACGGCATGCTCTGTTCGTCATCAGGAGACTCTGATAAACAACAGAGCAAACTTTTAAATCAAACCAGTTAAATCAAACCATTTCTTCTCAGAACCACACAACTCAAAAGAGTTCAATTTCACATGGTGATATACTGCAAACCTTCTATACTTTGTTCATATCCACCATGCAAACATTCAAGTCCCATTAATACCATCCATTTTCAGGGAAATTCTTTTTCAAAGTTAGTTTTTTTTTCAAATCAGTTTCACAGCTGTTGAGAAAAAATCATGAAAATCAGAAACGAACTGTTCAGTCACTGATCATAGACTCAATCGTTTTCATCTGCTTGTGCGTGTGTATCGTGGAGACATTCTGCTTATTATAGCATAAAAATGTCAGTATGAATATTCATGCATATAGCAAGCACGTGTGGAACGACATGACCTGACCTGACCTGACAATCATACTTTGAAGATTCCAGCATTGGACAGAACGGTGAATGCTCAGCGTCCGGCCCACTCGCGTCCTCATTTAAATGCTTCCAAATGTCAAAGTGTTGTTCATGAACATGTGTGTACCAATTGGGAAAGAACCTTTCAAACGATGATATGACCTGACCTAGGATACGTGCCATGAACTGATACGTGACGCCTGGGTCGGTTCAGGCCATCACATCATGGTTTATGCAACATCGCTCTCCTAAAGCTTAGGTGGTCCTCAAACATTTTCAGCCCATTTCTCAAACCCTGGCTTGGGCTCGGGCTTCGGCTTCGCGTAATTTTATGTCCCCAGATTTGGCAAAATCTTGGATACTGTTTTTGCTACATTTATATCAAAGTCTGATGTTTTAATCCGGAGCCAGAATCTGTTAACCCTTTGCGTACGGATGACGTCTGTGGACGCAAAAAAAAGTGCCACCAGGCCGGACGACGCCATTGGCTGCCGTTTGTGCAGTTTCAATCCATTGTTGGATTATTGTTTATGATACGCTTGATTGCACAAACACATTGTAGCAGTACGCTTGACTGCCAGAACCGCCGCGACACCTCCCGTAAAATATCGTGCCCAAGGGGTTACTATATTTACGTATTCTAGGCTTCAGATTGGCAATGGGACTGGGGAAAAGCTGGAGATGAAGCCCAAGTCGAAGCCAAGGTTTGAGAAACCCCCATTATAGCGAAGTGCTTTTTAAAAGATTGCTTGTTTGACCTGGTTTAGTTTGACTTGACTTGACCTGACCTGACCATACCATATTTGAGAGTATACCTGGGATAATGTCAGGGTCAAGTCAGGTCAAGTTATGTATGTACAATGGATAATGGAATGGTGAACATTCTGCTCTGGACCGCACGTGCCCTCATTGAATTCCTAGGGATCTATTTTTAGCTCATTTAATTAAATACACTTGCTGAGTAGCATTCTAAAACCACTGTGTAAATATCTTTAAAGCATTACTGCAAGTTTATGCTAACACAGCAGTGCAGCTAATATTTCTGTTTAGCTCAACGGTTTTCACATTGCAGATAATATGCATATTTGTTTGCACTGTTAAGCATAGCATCAATATGTTTAATTGAAGCATTTATACCACGGAGCGCACATTATTTGGGGAGGTGAGTTAGTACCCCGCCAGAGTTTATAGGTCTGAAAATTGGGATAATTTCTCTGGAATCTGTTAAAGAATTATCCTCCATTTAGATCTGGGCCTAGGAAAACTGTAAACTATAAGGGTATTAGGGTTGGCAATTCAAAATGTCGCCAACCCTACCACCCTCTGACCATAACCCGTTACCCAGAGTGGCATTGATTTGGGATATTTCAATGAACAAAAATAAATCAATTTCTCCCAAATTAAATCCTTGCCAGAAAAAAATTGAATTTTCCAGTTCCACAATAGAAGCAGAGTTGTGCTAGTCCCTCCACGAGGAACATAAAGTGCACTTCCCACTATCTGCCGACATAAATGCTTTGTGAAACCAGACTTAATCAAGTTTAAACACATTCCACAATGAATACAACTTTGCTACTGTAAAAATGTTGGTGATTTGTTGTCATGTACAAGGCACAGGCAATTTTTTTCAAGTACACTTAAATAAATACGAAATTTAGTACCATTATGCAATTGATTATTAGCAGTACTTATACATTTTGCAAGTTGTTGAATGCATAAAACTTCACTTGAAAGTTTGGAAGGCGGTTTCTATCTAAAAATACTTTGTTTAAATAGTAAAAAAAAAAATCTTTAATACTATAATTCCATTGAGCAAATAAGCTACCTGCACTTTAAGGTGAAGTAACTTCAGTTTGTCTCAGTTTTTAATTATCTCAAAACAAGGCAATCTAAGGTTTGAAAATCTGTCAAATTTGCAATGTGCTATAGCTTCAACTGATTAATTTCCAACAAATGTACTTACAAACATTAAGTAACAATAGATTCTTCAAGGCAATGGTTTGAAAAATGCATAGACTAAAAAAATGGTTTTGAAAGCATCATAAGCACACAGATGTCGAATTCAACGAAACTGAATGAATAAACATGATCAAGTAACAAAGATTGTTTTGCATAGATCTAGTTGCAAATGACCCAAGTACACTGATTTGTTTTTGGTTGAGTGTGAAAACAAATCATACAAAGTCGTCGTCATTTTTGTGTGTGAATTAATGTTAGTTTAATGTTCCCTGAGACTGACTTAGTGATGCTGTACAATATGATACAATGACTTCCGTTTCTTATTTCTTGCTGTCACAATTTTGACGGAAACTACCAAAACGCATCTTGAGTTTGTTGTGAATGCACACTTCTATTTGCATAATTACAAGAGTATTTTGTTGAAGTAGACTATTGAATCACATGGACTTGGCATTCAGGAATTAAAAAAATAAAAAATGGCCACTGGAAATTCCGACATATCAATCATCAAGCTTATAGCAAGGCTCAAGCGCTTTTTAAGCATCTTTTTCTTCCACTTACCAGTATAAGTAGTAGCATGCTGCTAACATGCAAAACATACACTCCTTGAGCCCAGGTAATATATGGCGGCGCCGGGGCAGCATAACGGCTTGTGCAGCGAAGCGAAACGAAAACAAGAGGCTTGTGCAGCCAGGAGCAAGTTCGGGTGCGAACTATAGTTAACTATAGTTCGACTAACGTCACTCGAACGCAGGATGGTTGGACTACTCTAGTCGACTATTTGGAACCAGACCCCGGGGTACGGTTCCATCGCTGGTTATCAACAGCTCTTTGCATAAGAAGACGAAAACACGGAGAGGAAGAACCAGTAAAGTGATACGGTCGCCATCTTTTCAACAATATATGTAGTTCGACTAGAGCCGTTCGAGCGGACGGCATTTGCGCATGCGGGTTGGTAAGGAGAGATTGACTAATGGTCGAACTATAGTTCGCGCCCGAACTTGCTCCAAGAATAATGTACACAATACACCAATAATGGATTGAAAATGCAGATTGGCGTGTACAGACGTCAACCGGCCAGGTGGCAATTTTCAATCCGCATATACATGTGTCAACCGGTGGCAAGGGGGTTAACAGCAAAAACTGCTCTTGATGGGGGAGGGGGTGTGGGATGGACAACCATTAGACTACTGAAAATGTACATTCTGAAATACAAATCAAAGCTTGTTTTGTTGAAGAGTTCTAGTGGATTGTACATTATACTTAATACACAGGTAGCACACGTTTAGATTTGGTATAATACTGATACGCATGGTCACGAGCTTTCTTAACGGAGACCTGAGGGAGAGAATTATAAATTGTTCTTGCAGCGTAACTTCAGCACAGAGCTTTACAATGCTTTATAGTGGGTCCAAGACCCAATTTCATGGCTTTGCTTACAGTAATCGACTAATTGCCGCTTAGCAGTTCAACAAAGAAAGGTTACCAGCTCAAATGCAGCATGATGTAAATACTGCTTGTGATTTGTTCCCTGCTAAGTGTGAAAAGTTCCTAAGCACTTTTTTTTGCCAAGCAGCTACACGACATTTGACCCATGGCAGTATTTCATTGAATCCGTACTGCCAGATTTTGTGATAACCGAGCCAGCAAAATCAATTCTGCGCTAACCCATAAGCATAGAATCCTTAGTGACGTGATGTATGCATTCGCACAAGACGATATTCCTTGGAACCTGTCGAATACACTGTCCATGTTTGTTTCTTGTACCACTGTCATTTGCCTTTGAGAAAGAACTTCCTTAAGTTTGAAACGTTAGGCCAGCTAATTTTGTTAAATACACCAACCATAAGCACATAATGCTCTGCTACAGTAGCGGTGATTCCTCGCTTATGTTACAGAGAGCCAAGTAACTGTGCTATGGGCCCAATTTCATGGCTCTGCTAACCACAGCTTTCCGCGCTTACGATCACCATTTTGCGCTAGTGGAAAAATTCTGCGCTAACCCTGTCAGCACAGAATCCTTAGTTACGGGATGTACGCATGCTCAGGAGCCAAAATTCCCTGCTAATGCATGAAATACGCTTGCCGTAAGCACAGAATTTTCTGCTATAGTAAGTGAGGATTTTTCGCGTAACGGTAAGCAGAGCCATGAAATTGGGCACTGGTTAAGAGCATCCTAGCAATGGCATGCCCAGCAAACAGGCTTCCACGAAGTACAAACATTCAACGATACGGCACCTGTACCTTAGCTCATCATATTCAAATACCGATTCTCCTCTGCTAGAGATGTGAGCATGGAAGACATGTCGTTGACCACCATATTTGAGATGGGATTTATGTTGGGCACTATGGGGCTCTCGCAGCCGATGCCATTCATCAGGTCAGTTGGGCTGACTAGGCCGGGTATCAGCGGTTGGACATTGTCCAGCCCATCAGCCGACAATGCGGCCAGGCCAGTGGCCATCGGGTCATCGCAGTCCATCTGGGGAATGGGTTGTTGGTCATAGGGATTGGTCGTTGCCACATCCACAGTGCTGCTGACATGGTTACACCGTGGCGACATCTCAATGGGGTTGGGCATTGCGTTTTGGTATTGCTGCTGCTGTTGCTGCTGCTGTAGTTGAATGTACTCAGCTTCGCTCATCTGCATTTGCCTTGGCTGATACTGCCTGTTATCGTTACCCCCACATGACTGCATCATTTGATTCCCATCCATACAGCCACCGTTCATCATTTTGGGCTCAGCGTACCCACTGCTGTACCCTCGGTTGGGCAACATCTGCGGGTACACTTCATTCTGCATCGGCATCATGTCGTCCTCATTAATCATGTCCATGGTGCCGCCATGCAGACCCATGGTATTCTCCCCGGCCATGTCCTGCCATTGGTTGTTGATGACTGCCGGCATCTCCATGGGACGCGACCGTTGCTTCAAGCTGTTCATGTTCTGTGGTAGAGGCAGTGGGTTCACGTTGTTCAGGCTGTTATACCGGTGCAGCACCGGCTCGTGCTGCCGCTGGTGGACCGGGTCGCTGGACCTACGGATACCCACACCAGGCACCTCGTGGGGTAAGGGGGTGCGACATGGGAAGCTGCTATGGCGATTCCCGATATACCCGGGCAGGGGCGATGGGGCAAAACGGTCTTCGCCCCACAAATTCTGCTGCCCGGTCACCTGATCATACTTAGCCTGAAGTCGGCGCTGTTCCTCCAAGGTCAACCCCGGCAGGCCGGTCGGACCGTTCATGGAGCTCATGGCCCCGCTAGAGCGACGCGAGGACCCTGGAGAGATTGGATCATAGGCAGAGCTTGTTGCTCCTCCGAGCCGGTTGGAGTACTGAGAGCTTGCGCCGGAGGCCCGACGGGATGACAGATAGGTGCTAGCCTCGCTGGAACGGCGGCTGGAGAACTGACTGAGGGGGAACGGGGAAGCCTCTGAGGAACGTCGACTGCTGTAGTAGGAGCTGATGGAGCTTCCGTTACTGCCACGCCGCATGCTCAGGTTGTCCATGGGACCCACAAATGACTGGCTGCTGTCACAGTGGCCCATCTCCTCTGCCTGCAACTTGACGATGATGCGGTCCTTGGGCTTAAACTCGCTGGACGTGTTGACCAAAGCTCCTCCTGGTAATACAAATATTGAGACACACGGTCATGCACCATACGTCAGTCATGCACTAGAAGGCTAATCTGCACTGCAGGCAAAGAATTTTACCAGTTGTAAATGCGTTTTGGCAACACAATCCATCGCAAAATGTTACATTAATCAACCCTTTCAGTACCATATCCATAACACAAAGTTGACATCCAGAACCCGCAAATATTGAGTATATATCCACACAGCCAGGGATATCCCGGTGTCATATGAATTTGCATTAAAAATGAATATAACTGGTTACGTATGCTGCAATGCAACAACAATGGGATTTGTATCACACCTCATCCTAACTCTTACCCTAAGGGGTAATGTAGAATCAAGGTTTTACAGGGTTGAATGCCACGCACCACGAGATACCCTTAAAAATCCCATGCTACTACGTGGGTTGAACCTTGAGTTACCTCTTTGATTCTGAATTTCCCCCAACCTTATTTTTTCACCTTAATTCTCAGCCTTATTTTACATGTCTGAATTTTTACGTTTCAAGTACTATACATCCACATGCAGCCGTGAAATGGGCTCACACTAAAAAAAAAGAAGACACTTCCATTACAGCCAAAGAGGAATTAAATCTTGAAATCCTGCAGCGAGGAACGTCTGATAAGCTGTACATGTTTTACTCACGTCTTGTATTGATCTGTGGAAGCTGTGGCAACCCTTGCGCCGACTTCACCTTCTGAGCGAGCCGATTGACCGCTGGCTGGTTGACCTTTAACCTCTGGCGGGACGGCTTACATACCAAGGGGCTGATGGGACGCACTGTCTGCGATGGCATGGTGGTCAGGGCTGACCCCCTCGCACGCCCCCCGCCGCCGCCGCCGCCCCCACTCCGGCGCTGGTTTGTAGGACCCATGTTAGAGCTGATGTGGTCATCTTGAATCTTGTCGTCCTCGATGGCCGTAAGGTCAGTCAGGCTGCCGCCGGGGATGGTCATCTCTACGCCACTGTCGTTGTGCGGCGAGCAGCTGTACTCGTGCTGTAATGTCAGGCATTCGGCCACCGGGCTGTCCTGTTAGGTTGATGTTAGCAAAGCAGAAAATGCTCAGAGTACATATGGACTACCTGTGTGACTTTGAGGGGTTGCTTTCCAATAAAGACTAACTTTAATCACCCAGGCCTTTTTGCCAAGAGTCTTCCCGACTCCTCCAAAATCCACCGCAGTGCAGTAATGGAATGGCAACTACTTGTTTTTAGACTTACAAGGAACATCAAGGCCCATGTAAAGTAATAGTGGTTGTTAAGTCTATTGTTCTCAATCCTGCAAAATCCTTGAAGAATCGGTAGGGTTAGGGATCAATGATGAGCATTACCCCTGTAACTTGAAAAAAAAAGGTAAGCATGGTAAGGTTTAACCCTCCTACTATTGTAACTATCACAACCTATCGATAAACCAACCCCTTCCTCTCACTTGATGGGTTTTGATAGATAGGGTAATTGGCTCCATTTTGGCACCGGGAGAGGGAGAGTTTTAATAACATGGGTATATTGCACACAGTTGTTGCTTAACCATTTCAGTTCCATAAATACTTTGGACACATTTGACCCTAGTTTTGACAAACTTTGAGTACATATTGATGCATGGCCCATGTTATCTAGAGTGCAGTATGCACCGGTACAAGACATGGAAACCAATACTCTCAAAAACTTACATGAACCACGTCAATGTGCAGGTCGGACGGCGGCACGCTCGGTGGCCGGTCGTTCCTTCGACCCGCACTGACCACGCTCCCGTCCACACTCTCGGTGCTCTCGGATTTGACCGAGGCCGGCTGGTGGTCCCTGGTATTCCCTTCCCCGGCCCCTCCTGGCATCCGGTCATGCTTGTCTCCTCGCTGCTTCTTGGTGATGTGGGCATCAGGACCATGCACCGTCTTGACATGCTTGCGCAAGGAGCTGGGGTCCGTGTAGCGCTTGGTGCAGCCTGGAATCTTGCAGATGTAAGGTTTCTGATGTACAGTGAGAAAGACAGCAATTCAAACCTTACTAGGGCCAATTTAACCTCTTAAATATGAATGACATGGTTTGAAAAAGATCACCTGGCTGGTTGACATCTATGGGAGTGTAATGAATAGATGAAGCTTTTTCAAACAAAGCTTTCATTCACACGAAGGAGGGGGGGGGGGGGGGGCCCTCCAAGTTCGATGAATAGGACCACTCTATTCAGTGTGATGCCTATTGTTTGCGTTTACCCTTGGCTGGTCAGCCCATTCTTGCCATACCAACACCCTATCAATAACCCTGGCTAGAACACTGCTTGGTACCATCTCAAGTCTTAGACTATACCTGAAACACCCTAACAGCATGAACCAACAACTTACAGCATTGGAATGTGTTCTGTTTTGGTGCTTGGCTCGGTCCGAGGCATTGGAGAAGGCTTTGGTGCATCCCTGGAACTCACAGACGTAGGGTCGCTCTCCTGTGTGTGAGCGCAGGTGAGTCTTGAGGTTCTCCAGTCGTGAGTAGGCCTTATTGCAGCCCTCAAACTATAGGGGAACAAAAAGGGACCGTTACTCAACATTCATGAAATGCTTGATTCACTGTCCGTCTCACTGTAAAGTCTTTTAATCTCCTCCAAGCATAGCATGAGCAGTAAAAGCTATCTACATGTAGACATATGTGACCCGCAAAAAGGGGCATTATGTTGCAAAATTGGAAAATAGTGTTTTATATATAGCTGGAAAGGCCATTTTATAATCTTTCATATGGTATATGTCCGAGGTCTGTAGCATTTTGCATTCGCGACATATTTGGAAATTTGCATGTCTGTTTTCAGGAATTTCTTTAAAAGACTTGAGTAGAAACAAGCCATTTAAAAAAAAAAAAGCAAAGCAATATATTGAAGCACTCGACACAATCAAAGATTTTGGTTATGAACTAGGATAATATAGGTATTACAGATCACTTGTTTGAAGTATTGGCATACCAGCACCCTATTAATAATAGCTGGTCAGAAGGGGTTAATTATGGAGCAATAAGCCAGTTCAGTATCTCAAAGGTCAAAGGTTATTCGGGATAAAATTACTGACGTAATGTCACGCCATGTTACACAAACACCCATTCTGATTGAATTTAACACTTTTGTGTTCACGCGGGTCATTCGGGATAAAATGTCATTGTGCACATGCACAGTCGAAATACCAAATTGGCTTATTATTCCATGTGAGAATAATGTACCCCCAACAAATAACAAGTTCTGGAATGCACACAAATTACATGTGCAGTTCTATGCAGGAGCTTTAGGATAATATGGACCATTAAAATTTGGCCTAAAAACCTCTCTAAAAAGATATTTCTCCATGAATCTCTTGAATTTTCAATGAAAATATTCAACACTTTCTCATCGATTCCAAAGTTTGTTTCCAAAGATCAGGTCCGCAAAATGTGTTACCTTCCATAAAATAATCACACCCAAGAGTTTTTGTATTTAACACAATACCACAAAATATTGGATCACTATGCAATTTACATGAGGCATGAAAGCGCCATGGACAATTCCGAGCAAACGAGAGGCCTTGAATGTACAGCAGTTAACATTCTGAGGAATGGTCTGGGGATGACAGGGGAATAACAACTCACCGTGCACTGGTGTGGTTTCTCCCCAGTGTGACGTCTCATGTGAACCACCAGCATGTACTGGGCCTTGAACGGCTTCTCCTCTCGGATACAGCCCCGCCACCGACAGACAAACTCCTTCCTCTCATTGTGGATGTGGTCATTCAGGATGTGCTGTGTACGAGAAAAACAAACGCGACTCCATTAATCTTGAATAATTGACCTGACATGGTAGAATTGTGTGAAGGCACTTTGTAGAATCGCATTAGTTACAATTCGTCTTGAAACATGCAACATCTTAGAACAAAAGTAACAGTTGACCGGTAAAGATTGGGTTGACATTTCTTTCCTCATTTATTATTGTCTTTTCATAAAAAGAGCAAAACCTCCATTAAACGGTAGCAAAAAAAATTCAACAAATGTTTAAACTCTCCCACAAGGCTCTCGACTACTAGGAAAAAGTGAAACTGTCTCAGAGTATTGTGGGTGTATCCATTACCTGCACTAACTGATCCAACGTGT
Organism: Hippasteria phrygiana; assembly: GCA_037893225.1. Lineage (NCBI taxonomy): Eukaryota > Metazoa > Echinodermata > Asteroidea > Valvatida > Goniasteridae > Hippasteria > Hippasteria phrygiana. Next base: position 500,520 of record JAZGUH010000001.1, read on the forward strand.
CGTATCTAGCTTCACACTCGTTCCACTCGCAATCCGTCACGATTGGTATATCCTCCTCAATCATGCCCTTGGTCCCGTCCTCAACCCCCACTAACCCTGCCCCCGTGCCGTGACTGTCCCCGCCCACCCTGTAGCCATCCGGTGATGTCTTCTTGATGTCTACGTGGCAGGTGGAAGAGACGATGTTTGGGGAGGCGTCGTGTGTCCTGTTCCGGTCAGCTGGGTCTAAACTGCTAGTCACCAGGTTGTTGTTTGGTTCAAGGAGCTTCGGAGGACTGTGACCCTCCTGAGGGACAACCAGAAAGAAAAAAATCATCAGAATGGTTTAGCTCAACCAGCTCAGAGCACGTATTCTCTAAATCACTGGTCTTAAGTGGCTGAGCGTTCCTTTTGTGGGTGGACCAAGTCACTGAGATACCATGTTTACCAATCACAATGAATAGAGTAGATACGTTTTGTGGGGATTTTAACCCTTTGAAGTCGGATGACGGCAATAGCCGCAAAAACAAATAGAAAACCAGGCCGGATGACGTCTATACATTCCATTTTCTGCAGTTTTAATCCATTGTTGGATTATTGTGTATGTTACGCTTAGCTGCACAAGCACATTGTGTCCATTTCGCTTGGCTGCAAAAGCCGGCCCGACACCCAGGCGCCTCACTGTAAATAACCGTACTCAAGGGGTTAAAAGGGGAGGGAGCAAAAATTGAGCTAACATGAATTTGTGGTTTTATTCCTTGTCCGACAGGTTGGAAGGATATTTTATTCATTTCCTGGGAAGTCGAAATGTTTTAGAAGCGGAAGGAAAACCTCGGAATAATATTCATGGAAAAACCCATAGAATCAGGTAGGGACTGAAAACCCAATCCACATGTTGGCCCTTAGCAGGATTCAAACTCGGGTCATTGAGGTGGAAGGAAAGGAAAGGAGCCTTACGCTGTCGCCAACCAGACTTCCCTAATGCAATTCATTAGGAACCAAATGGTTAATACGATATAATCTATTAAAACAAGGAACTAGACCACAGAGATGAAACTGGCATATGAAGAAAAAAATCGGAAAATTGGTCGGACAAAAATACGTGTCCTAGATCTGGGCCGCAATGCAGTTACACATGTACATATACAATACACTTCATGCCCAATTTCCGGACACTTCCTCCTCACCCCTCCTGTAAATTTTTTGATGAGAAAAATGTTCAGTGTTTTAACAAAATTAAAAAGCCTGAATTACGGTTAGAGTCACGGACTAAAAAAAAAAGTTCACTTCTTACTTGAGAAAGTCGAGGAAAAAGTCCGACAGAAAAGGGCACCATTCGTGACACCATTCAAGCATGTCCGTGATTTAACTAAACTCCACTTACGTACATGGAAAAATTCTCGTCTTTTTCTCAAGTTGTTGGCAACTGTCAGTGAAATGTATCACTTATGCTCTCTTCGCCATCCTCAAGGTAATCATTGTGATTTTTAAAGCATTGCATTTTATACAACTAAATCTGAAACCTCCAAAAATCGCACAACATGTTGGATTTTATCCATCGGATCGTTCATGTCCCTGCCCGTACCCGGCCGGCTGGCAATATGCAACGGTACCACCGTACGACCTACACCGCGCTGCCCGCTGTGCTAGCGGGCGGCGCGGTGTAGGTTGTACGGTGGCACTGGTACCGTCGCATCTGCCAGGTGCACGCGCACGCGGTGCGCACGCGGTACGCACGCACCACACACTGACGCATGCGCGGTAATTTTTGTATGTGACAGGTCAATGTTTAACCTTTTATCCAGCCGGAAAAGGCTCCGATCAGTGTGGACCTCGGTGTTTCTACCGTTTTCATCGACTTTTTTATTAAGTTTTCTTCTTAAATATAATTCAAATAAAATCGCACATTGTGGAGTAATCGTTAAAACATCACATTTTGTGGGACAAATTGTCACAATTTTGTCACAATTTGGATCTGTTTTTGTTTTGTTTATCAACATTTATTTCCAATTCCGATAAACAATAGAAACATTTAGTAAACAGGAATGGAAAGTGGGAATTGGAGGCACAAACCAAACCAAACCAAAAGGCAAAGCTTGTGTTAGGGAGTGCCAGTAACGAAATACAAACTTAAGTAACAAAATACACAGGGTACAAAAGACAAGACAAAAAAGTAGACACCAACGTTGTCATTCCAGGGTATCTGCAATATCAGCATGACAATTTATCACATTATAATAATAATAATAATAATAATAATAATAACAGCATTTATATAGCGCATTTTTCCAACGGTTACAATGCGCTGCGAAAACTAATCCAGAGAAGTCAGAACAAAGCAAAAACAAATACATTATGAATGACATTTGAGAGCAGGTAAACCTAGGATGAAAATAGATATGTTTTGAGTTTGCGTTTGAACTGGCAGACAGAGTTGCAATTACGGATGTTGAGAGGGAGTGAGTTCCAGCATCTGGGTCCATTACCTCTACATTTTATTTGTTTTCATGCAACTTACATGAGACGAGTCTGTGTAGTTCCTATCTACCATCGCCCTGCTGACGTATTTGGCCTGTAAATCGACAGCCATCTGTGGCACACTGGTCTCCTCAGTGGCTGGGTGGGCGCGGGCAAGCAGCGTGGCCATGGCTGGATGATGTTGCATAGCGGCAGACGGTGGAGGAGGAATTGCTGATGGCATAAATGGGTTCCCCATGCCAGATCTGTGTACCAAAGAGACCAACAGTTACTGGATTTTGTTATTAACCAGCATACTTATCTACGCTTGGACGTTTATGGAACTAAGTTGCAACAATTAACCATTAGTCGATCAATGGTGCTTTCCTGAACTTGCTCTCAGCTCTCAATCTCATGGACTCAATTTCAGTCTAGTAATTTTTCTTCAAACCAATTTTGATTCTCAATCTGAAATCTCACACTCTGACTTGTGGCATGGTAACTAACAATTGAACTGATTAAATATGAACCAAAATGAGACTTCAGTCAATTCAGTTATTTTCACAGAATCTCAGAACCTGATTAATAAAATTTGACAGGCACTGGGACTTGTAGAATTATTTTTGCCTGGTGTATTTCCTGTGCTACGAGTCTGATGGTCCAATTAATTTTGGCATTATTCACACATGCAAAAACATGAAAGGAAGACTTCTGAAGCAACAATTTATAATACATAAATGTTGAGTGCAACCAAGAAGAGATACAGGCTTGGTTAAGGATACAAGTTCGTTCTACAAACTTCAACAAGTTGAAAGTAAGGTTTCCACTGCAAAGATGGAAAAGTACACCAGACATCTTGACATTGAAGTACAACACCAGCTTGTGCACACCATGTTTGAGTTGTGTTTATTAACGGCTAAAGCGTGAATGAGGCCGATTGTATAAACCTTGACTAATGCACTCATAATTTTACACATTTAACATCTTGAATACAGACGACGGCCATAGCTGCCGTTTAAAAAAAAAACGACCACCTGGTTGATTGTCGTCTATACGCGCATTCTTGCATGTACTTAATCCATTGTTTTGCCTATTGTTTATATTACGCTTTGGCTGCACAAGGCATATTAGCACACCATTAATAAATGCCAGCCAGAAGGGATTAAGTAAACTACAATGACAATTATTCATTCAACACCTGCCTTTGTCTCATAAGCTGATGTTGGAGTTGCTGCAGGTGTGCTATTGGAGTTACAGAGGGGTGCCAGTTCAAGGGGCTGACAGCTCCTGCAGACAGATGACCATAGGACCCACTGGCGCTGGAAGAGCTTCGTGAACTGTTGATGTATGCCACCAGGGAGTTGGGTGATGTCCGGATCATGGCGTTGATGTCCAGGCACTCGCCCGAGAGCGGCGATATGGAAAGTGCCCTCTTGCGGTTGCGGCGGTCGCCAGGGCGAGGGGTGGAGAACCGGGACCCTTGTGCAAAAGGGGGGGGGGGGGGGGGGGGAGAGAGAGTTGAGGTGATTTAATGTCGCTGAATGTATTAAAATCAATAACGGACGATATTAGGAAATATATTAATGACTTTTTACAGTTTTGGTAATACAAGCCGAGTAAAAACCCCTGAATCCATGTATTTTCCCACATTCATTTAAGAAATCCTGCGGATATCAAGTTTTTCCCAAAAAAAATTTGGATTTTGTACTGAAGGAAAACTTATAAGCCATGATTTCAAGCCGATATGCTTAAAATGACTCTCGCAAAATGTAATTTACAGGAAAACATATATTATCACTAGAGATAACTACAGAGTATATTTTATACACTTAGATTTCATTTGCTTCAGTTGTTCAACATGGGAAGACTTAAATTTGGGTTGACATAAGATCGGAGACCTCATACCATTATAACCACTTTATGGATGCTGTTGTTACATCTAAACAGCTGATGTCAGTGGTGCAAGGCAGTTTGGGAACAAAACGGGGAGGTGAAACTCACAGGGTGTTGCTTGTATTTAAAGATGTTGTTGATTGCTGAGATAAAAATAGTTCTCAAAAGTCACTTCTTTGGTATTTCATGGCAGAAATAATTTGCCGTTTGATTTTGCAATACGCAATCTACATAAAAATGAAAAAATGAAGCAGACTTCTGTCCACTGAACTTCCTCTTTAATGCATATTACAGGTGTTATGGACCAACACTAAAATCAACTCCATTTAAAAAAAAATGCTTAGTAAATTGACCAAGATGAAGAACACCAAACAGCTTTGTAATGAGCAACAAAATAGTAGTTCCCAAAAGGGGACTGGACTGGCTTCAACAATTTGTTGGGCTAACTGATACACATTGTATTATTTAATCATTACTGTTTAAACCTGGAACTGTAATTACACTTTGCAATGTGGGTAAATAAATTCATTTATTTAGTCTCGAAGTCAAAGGTGCATTGGAAATCTATCCCTACTTAAAAGTGGACTTCGGCTACTGCGTTTTATACTTCAGCACTCACAGAAATGAGCTCTCCAGTCAAACAAATATTCAGTAGAGCCAGCAACTTGTTTATAAAGACTGTAGATGTTCCTCCTGTTAGGGTGTTCGAGTGTGAAACTCGGCTTTCCGCCTGTTCCAACAAATATACTCTGGCTGTAAGTAGATGTAGAACAAAATTCTATGCCAATAGCTTTTTTCCGTCGTTCTGTATCTCTATGGAATTCTTTGCCTGGTGCATGTTTCCCTTCATCTTACAATCTTTCCTGCTTCAAGAGGAATCTTAATTCCTACCTCTTGTATCTTTGATTCCTTTACCTTTTGTAGCTCAGTACCTCAAGTGGCTTTAAGCCTTGTTTGGGGGAAAACTTGCACAGGAAAAAAAGATGTGCAATATACCTTCGATGGATCCCACATCCAGTGCAGGGTGTTCAATACTTCCGGCCGTGCTAGGTGGAGCACTAAGGAATTCGGGTGCAATAAGACTGTGCTGACTGAGATGGGTGTGATATGGAGACATGACACTGGGATGACCTGACGGTAATGCTCCCTCCCCTAAACAAAAACAAAAAAACACATATACTTACCAAATCAATAATTTATTCATTTTATAAATTTTCCGAATGAACAAATAAAAATCACATGAGTGGGATCTGAACCAGTAAACTCCAGCTATCTTGCCCTATGTTGGAATTCTTCCCATTTGTTAGTATTTTTGTTCAGGGGGGCACTAGTCAGGAGTAATAAAATAATGACATAATGCTGTTAGGCCAGGGATCACGACAATGGTAATCATTTCCAATGCTGGTTATCGAGATCATACCACTCCTTTTTTTGCCAATCTTAAACTATTACAGTTTAATGATCTTTACTATCTAAACCTGGGTAAATTCATGTACAGATACATAAATAATTTGCTACCCTCATGTTTTAGTCCATGTTTTACCTTAACTTCAAATGTTCATTCTCATAATACTAGAAGCAGCACGAAGAAAAACCTTTATGTTAATTTCAACAGAACGTCAATGTTAAAAATTGTCTTGTTCAGCGTGATACTAGTTTTTGGAATAGACTAACCAACCCTCTTAAAACACCATTAACTCTATCTACATTTACCCAAAAATTTAGAACACAACTTCTCAATTCTTATTAATAATCTAATGTGGTGCATTATCATACAGCAATAGCTCATTCATACTTCTGCTTGTCTGTCATTGTCCTTTGTTTGTAGCTGTAATTTGTCTGCCTGTACTGTCTGTCAAACGGGTCAGGGGTACAAAAGCATTTGCTTCACCCTATGCCTAATGTCGTTATGTGTATTATATATATAACTGTAATTCATTATGTTAATATTGTAATAAAGTATTATTTCTTCTCTTAAAATATTTTCTGCTATAGAGATGTTAACATGATGTATATATATATCATAATGACGTTGAAATAAATGTCCTATGAATGAACATTCATAAATGCCTCAGCGAGTTTCACTATCCCTATTGGTCAAGAGCCTGTCACGTGGGTGTGTTTAAACGGTTGTTTAAACACGGCTGGAAGTTGTTTAAACACGGCGCGGTTTCAAACATTTTTTCCCGGTGTCACACGAAATGTAGAGTCCTACAAAATATGGTCCATTTTATTGGTTGAATACTCGAGCGACCAGTCACTCTCCTAATAACGCAAGCGCAATACTACCGATACGTCCGTATTTAGAGTATATAATTTCACACTACACCGGCACTGCTGCATTCTGCACCACACCTGGCGAGCGCGTCGCGCGCGCGTTAATTTCCATATAAGGAAATGTTTGCCACTACTCGCGCGTGGCACGAACCATTAAATAGTTGAAGGGGTGTTTTACAAACTAAGGTAAAACAAAATTAAACAAAATCATTGAAAATTTATAATTTTAGGTGGTTTTTGCTAAATTATACAAAAAGGCATTTTATGAATGGGAATAAATATGTGCTGGGCCGGTTTTAAACCTACGTTTAAAACCGCCTCGGGACCTGGGCGCTTGATATGTGCTGGGCCGGTTTTAAACGTACGTTTAAAACCGCCTTGGGGCCTGGGTGCTTGATAATGACCCCCGCCTTCGGCTCGGGTCATTATCAAGCGCCCAGGCCCCAAGGCGGTTAGTTTTAAACGTACGTTTAGAACCGGCCCAGCACATATTTATTCCCTTAATAATATGGAGCTCAGGGGGGGTTCACATCCCATTTATGTCAATTTACTTAATTTATTACCCAGTCTGTTTCCCTTGTAGTTTGTATGATGATATGAGTTATTTTTTATACAGGTTTGCCCAAGATTTTCCTCACAGAGGAACCAAGGGTTATATACACAAATCAGGGCCGTTCTGCTTGAAACCTTGTTGCATTTTCCCAACTAATATTTTTATGAGATTAATGTAGGGAATTGTAATTACCATCAACTCAAAATCTGACGATATAATTTCATTTTTATATTTTGTCCTAAATTCCTTTTGTATTTGTAATAAAAATCTTTGCCATTGAAGGATATCAAACAAACGGCACAAATCAAATATGCCTTCCATCTCAAAATGTAAATTGACAGATAAAGAAACAACACAATTCCCTGTTAAAATCGATCTTGGAAAAACAATTTAAACATTCTAAACTGCATTTTTAGACTCATTTTAAATACTTTCCTCGTGTGATTTTGCAAATAATTTTTATTTTTAAGTGAAACCTTCCTCAATTCAGCATTTGAGATGTGATGGGAGTGTGCAGTAAACAAACAATTAATCTGACATGATATTAACCTCTTGCGTATGGATGACGCCATTTGCCACTATTTGTGCAGTTTCAATCCATTGTTAGATTATTGTGTATGTTACGCTTGACTGCACAAGCACATTGTGTCCGTTTCGCTTGGCTGTAAAAGCCGGCGCGACACCCCGGCGCCTCCTGTAAATAACCGTACTCAAGGTGTTAAAGGAACCAGGCTGTTCCTAGCAAAGCTAAATTTTCATGATTTTATTTTTATTTGGATTGATGCGCGTGCTTATTAAACGTAGATTACTGTCGGAAATAATCAAACCTCTCCCTCCATTTTTGTCCTTTATTCTATGCTAGTGCGCTTCCAGACTTTTCAGTCGCTCTTTTTGTTTTATTTAACCCTTTAACCATCATTTCTTTTGAAGATCGCTTACGTTTTACTACTTTTAATATTTTTCAGGTTTTATGGCTTATTCTTTTGCGATAACCTAATGAAAGTATGCATTTTTGGAAAGCTTTCGTTCTCTTTCATTTGGTGCCAAAATAATCAAAATATAAGGGGTTGAAAGAAGGTCATGACCTACAAAGCATGAATCTAGGAATTGTTTTCTTAAAGCGTGTCAAACAATAAAATCTAGAACATGAGCTGGAAGCACTCTAAAGAGTCCAAGGAATATTTGTTCAATCAATTTCATGGGGCTCCATGAGAAAGCGCATCAAAAAATGTGTCTTGGATTTGCAAGTGAAAACTGAAAATCTCAGTTTTACGGATATATCAACGTGCGAAAATGGCTGCAATCAAGCCTCAAAATTAACGCTTACCCACTTACCGGCGGTAAGTGGATTTTCCCAGTGGTAAGTGAATTTTAAAAATGGGTAAGTTGCTGGGTAAGTGACTGTGAATTATTATCAAGTATGATTGTGATGAGGTATAATGAATAAAAGATGTATAATCAAAGAAATGATATGTGTGAAAGTTTTGTATTTTTTTACTTAACTGTATTTGCTCCCAATCCCCGAAATGAGTACATGTAAATGCCTTGTGTCGCGAAGCGCAACGTACATGTATACCGTAAACATCGTCCCAGCATGATCCGATACCCAGACTGAAATAGTGCTAGTCATAGCTACATATGTACTGTTGTACACACAGACTGCGGTGCCAGTCTATTTGTGTAGCAGTTCGCAGCGCGAATATGTACGTGTAGATCGTGCGAGTTGCACGTGGCCTTGCTTTGTACACTAGAATCACAGAATAAGCGCGTTGGCATTTCGTCACGAACTACATGTACAAAATTAAGCATATGTGTGCGTGTTCCGCGCACGATTCCAACTGACAGATAAAAGTCTGCCAAATCTCATGGGTGTGAGGATTTACATAGTGTTTGTCACAGTTTATATGTAGCCCATTGTTTTAGCAGAATAGACGCGGCTATTAATTTCACAAAAAGTCAAACGCACAGGTAAGTATGATACGAGATCTCGAACGAGATTTTGTTTTACAAGACCATTTTTCTGGATGGGAAAGTGCTTTTTGTCGATTGTCGAACGTTCGTGCATAGGCTATAGCCCCACAGTACAAACAGTTTTATCTGCATTTTTTGTGAGAATGAGTCTCTTTACGTTTGGGTTTTCAAGAAAAAAGTCTGAAACAAAATCAAATGCCGATATAAATGAATTAAAAGATGACATTCCCCGGCCCCGCTGGGTAAAGACACGCATTCCAGGGTTCCCTCCAGCTGTCACGGCAGCGGCGTCGCTCGAGATTGTCCAGTGAATCGCGGCGTTCCGGCCCCTGGGAGTATGTACTGAAGTTTCCATACACAAATCGGAAGAGAGAAAGGGTATTTTTTGGGGGGGTGGTTTGTTTTGTTTTTCTATACATGTATTTGTTTTGGGGTTAATTTTTTCTTTTTTTTACCTTTTCATAGTTTTTTTTTTTTTTTTTTTACTTTTGGGGTTTATTTTAAATATTGGGCCTAGGCCTTATAGGCCCTACTTTTTTCCTTTTTTTTGGGGGGGGGGGGGGGTGATTTTTTTCCCTTCACATCATTTGTTGTTCCTTTGGGGTGAGAGAATGTCATTAATTTTGTTGATTTATTGTCTTAAACTTGTTCACTTTTTTAAAGGCGAAGATTTGTTCATGTACGTCAACAATTTTCTAATTAAAAGAGGAAAATTGTCTTGCCAAATGGGATTGCCTGATGTGTGTTTCATTTCTTTTTTAATAATTTTTGTTGTTGAAAGTTTGGGTTTCTATATTATAAATAGACAGTGTGTTTCTTTAAATCACAGACATCAGAGATAGTTTCGTGATTTCAATGGTAGTTATGTGACAGGTTCTCAGATATTGCTTTAATAGAAGAATAAACATGCTCTATTTGATGAGCCGACTGGAGGTAAGTCATTCTTGAAAATGGGTAAGTGGAAAATCACAGGTGGGTAAGTGGTGGGTAAGTAGGAAAAAAATTTAAATTCGAGGCTTGGCTGCAATGCTATTTATTTACATTGCAGTGGTCTCAAAGATAATCGGGGCGCCGCCCTCTATTGACGTATTTTCTAAAGGGGTTTGTTATCTACAATATGCAGGTTCTCTAATGCATATTCATATCGTACAAATTTGTACGATCGACGGTAAAAGGGTTTTATAACATAGCTTTAGTAATGCTAAAAAACAAAATGATTAGTTTCAGTCTGAAAGCTTAATTTTTTTATAAAGATGATACATGCACCAGTACCAATCCGATCCTCCAAAAAAAAAAAATTCTGAAATGCTGTCAACTTTTAGAAAGTCTTGTCTGTCATCTCCACATTTGCATGAACATGCACAAATCCACTGTTAAAACACAACAGTTGGCCCCATTTCCTGTGACTTGGATGATGGAATCCGCTACAGCTTTCCCAGGTTTGTGATAAATCACAGTATGGACGCTGCCTGCAACTGTGCAGTCAGCTCTACAAATCCTACAGTATATCATGCCTGTACCTATTGGGAAAGATTCTCTTGGAATGAAATGTCAAAACCCTCCTGACTTTTATCGATCATAAATATTCCACCACAGTACATCCAACAAACATGAATGCTGAGAAGCCACTTGAAGTGACAAAACAAAGTTTGGTCATGTACATTGTACATGTAGTGCACATCTCTCACCACGGTAGATATGACTGGTGCGCTCAGCAATGATTTCCCAAGAGGAAACGTCCAGATATGCTGCATGCATGGTAAACATGATCCTGCAGTTCCACTGAAATCTCCTCCCCCAGAAAAACAGGAGACACCATTGCATTGACCTCTGGCTCCCTCAAAAGAATTTGATATAGCCCAGAAGCCAGAAACCAACTAACTATTCGTCCACTAGCCCCTTAGGCTGCAAAATCACCAAATGTCAAATGTTATCTGTCCAGAATTGTACGAAATTTCCTGGCCCTGATACACATAAATATAAAAGTGCACATGCCTTGATTATAGAATGCTTTCCGAAGTACGCTGTGTGTGAGCGATAGGAATCATGCCCTTTTAATACATCAAATGTATCTCTCATAAACCAGAGTTATAGGTAGTGTACACGATTGGTAATCCTCCAAAAATTGTTTTACTGAATTATTACGAAATACCTCACTAGACTGTAAGTTAATAGTCTCAATCATCCTGTGAAATCATGGCAGCTGTTGTGCTGTCGTTTTAAAAAAAGTGGAAATTTATATCGTTTTCCAATGATTGTCGGCTGATAATCGTTGGAAATAGTCTAGTTCCCCAACCTGATAATTCCCCGACATCTATAGTTGCTCCGTTTTGTCTTAAGTATGGTCAGGGAACCAGACTACTAGAACAGAATTTTTCTCTCTACGCAGACTACAGTTTTTCCCAGCATTTATGCACACAAAACTTTAAACAGGCCAGTGATACAGTATTTGCTAGCTAAAATACTAACCGCCTAATTCATTTATTTCTAAAAAATTACAGCAAAAGCCAATCGTGTATACTACCTTTAATTTAACTGTGAGACTACGTGTATCACTTAACCGCTCCATTCCAGAAGTGGATAACATTTCAGACCTTGCTCATAACATGAACAAGCTCCACACATTAAGTTTTGACAATGACTAACTTGCAGTGAGATTATCATTTTTTTTCTCTTCCATTTTTCCTGACTTTCTTTTTTGCCCTTGCAATAAGCAACTGCTTTATCACTCCAGAAGTGTACATGTATTGCATTTCAGACTTGGCTCATTACATGAACCACATATCTGACAGTGACAGTAGAACTTCTTAATAAGGACACTGTTACATGTATGCTGATCATTTCAATATAACAAACATCCTCTTGGGCTCCCATATTGCTCTGTTACTTACCAGGGCTTAAACTTCATACAAACACCCACTAGACCATTGGGCTAGTAGTATAGTCGGACTCCCTATTATCGCGGCAACTCTATTATCGCGGCATCGGAAATTCCTTTTTTTTCCGTTGCCAAAACTCCTTCGACTGGCAATTTTATATCCAATTCATCAAGCATTAAGGACTTTCTGCTGATTTGTGTAAAACAATGACGATTAAAAAATGTTGTGTCGGGACTTTTAACGATTTTTAATAAATATTCACGTTTTCCAAAACTTGTACATTTTGCCTCACCGTGTCTGCTAAAAGGTACCGTCTATATTTTAACTTGAATCTTGAATGGAGCTCTGTCCATGGAAGTTCCATTGTCTGGTTCCCATTCTACAGCTGCAAATGCATAATGACGCCGAAGGACGATATTTCCACCGCGAAATCGTAGAAACATTTACGGGATCAAAATAAGGACAGTGCGGTAAAACAAATAAAACGACGCACCGTGTAAAGTGAATGGCGCCCCCAATCGTCAATCAGTAGACTTGTCTCAGTGAATTTTGTCGCCTTCCAGGGGGGACAGGGTGTTAAGAAATCATCTTGCAGGGCCTAATCGTCTTTAATCAATTTGAACTTTACAGGGAAAATATCAGACTTTATTCAGGGGATGTTTTGGTCAAACATTAACCATGAATAAAAAAGTTGAAATCATTGTAAAAAACACTGCCCACATACCGCGAAAATACAGAGTCTGTACTCCGCCGAGCAATGACGAGCAATGACGAGCATGTCTATTTTCACAGGCATCGCATGGGAATAAACCAAACCACCGTCGGATTTTTTATGTCAGTTTAAATAAAGCAAGAGTTATACGACACAAAAGACAGGACAATTCGGGAAGGTTAGTGAGCAATCTCTACTCCGATCGGGAAACGTGATATCACCCTGATAAGTACCGCGGTAATACAGCATCCCATCCTACTACTTTTGTAGTACAAGTGATCCACTAGACCAATGTCTATCAATGTTCACTAAGGATATTCTGTGCAAGTGTGCCATTAACTACATCAAGGGTGAGATTGGCAAAAAAATGAAAAATCAATGAAAAATCCACGAAATCCACAAAAAATCCATGAGGACCCCAGATCAACGTAGAGTTTGTATTTGCCTGATGAAGGCAACCCCTTAAAATATCCGTTTTTATTGGTCTATATCCACTTTTACAGGTAAAAAAACACCTTTAGGACAACACCTCAGGAATTCCAGATTGCAAAAGAGATTCTTTAAAAAAATCTGAAATCCCGACAAAAAATCCTGAAATCATGAAAAATCCTGACAAATCTAAACCCCTGCTACATGTGCATTTTACAACTGAAGTCCCAATTAAAACCAGACAGTTTTAATTCATCTCATAATTTGAAATCTGTGATATATTTTTTAAAAAGTAAGACTACTTGAAAAGAAAAATCACAAGCCTACTGGTCTAGTTTGGTCTTGGAGTCTACAAGAGGAATGCCTACAGTGTAAATGACTGGGCATGGTCCATCGATCAAATAAAATATTTGACTTTCGAACCCAGAAAAAGACAATATACGGAAGGACCACTAAACTAATACAAATTGTGGATCCCATATGACACTTGTTATAGTTAGATTCTACTGTACATGTACGTCAACATTGATATCCTGCAGCCGATTTCACGAAATTGTGCGTAACTTACGCCATGGATTAGGACTTGCGCTATAAAAATGTTGCGCAGCTGTGCTACATCCTTGCGATTTATTTGACGAAACACTGCGTAGCTGCGCAATATTTTATATATTCAAGGCTGAATGCTGCTTTTTTGACGACTGTTTGAGTACAACAATAAAAATACACGGAACATTCGTCAAATTGAACTGTAGTCGCCATTTTGATATTTTATTTTTTTGAAACTTCGCTCTGAAAAAAATTGATGGCAACTTTTGGAAATATCTCACAGATAAACCTAGAGCTGAAATAATCTAGTGAATTAAATAAATGATTTGAGCAACTAACGGCTCTACTATGCTCACCCTCAGCTAGCTAAGTCATCATTTCGGTGCTTTTGCGGACAACTTAAGCCACCTAAAATGAGTGCGTAAGTTACGCCATAATTTGTGGTGCAAGTCAGCGACTTACGCACTGTGTAACTTTCGTGAAATCAATTTTTAAAATGTTACAGATGTTGCGCAACTTACGCAATAAATTGTGGCGTAAGTACAGTTGCGCAATTGCGCAAGGTTTCGTGAAATCGGCTGCTGGTCCCTTTTTTGATATTTTGTTTAATACATACAGATGTTTAGATATCCTTCCCATTGCAAAAACAAAATATATTGCATTTCATTTAGACACAAGATCAGCTATGTATTTTTCAGCACTTATCTTTTTACCCAAAGACTGAACAAATACCCCAGAGAGCTAAAGAAACAGGAATAGTTACCCAACAAAATGACAAAATGTCACAGTTTGCATTTGTATTCTTTTTTCAAGCAGAAACTTCACTTTGTCCAGGGCAGAACAATTAGTCCAAGTCCAATATGACAAAGATAAGAATGCGCATGCATGACAAACATCAGATCAATAGGCCCACTTGACTTCAATCCAATGGGAGTGCGAGCTTTTTATAGACCATGGTGTGACAGATACCGTCAAGCACTGTGCTATACATAACTTGAGTACACTGCGTTCCATACCCCATAGGGCAACAAAAGTGATTTAAAACTTTGCAAGGTAGAGAATACTAGCCAGAAACTAGCCAGAATACATCGCGTGAATGAGCTACCATAACTCTTAAAATGAGAAATGTGACCCGCTCTGGAAAAAGGTATATTATGTCGCAAAATATGAAAAATGAGTTTTATGTATGTTTGGAAAGCCCGCAATGTAGGCTTTCATTTGGTACATGATAGAGCTCCAAAGCCCTTTCCGTTCCGGAGATATCGCGTTTTTGCAAATTAATTCGTTCTACGGAGTTCAAATTGCACAACAGAGAAAACAGGCTTTGAATAGCTAGTTCTAATACAATGCAATGGAACAATGCACTCTAAAAAGGTTATTTTTTCACTTTATTCACTGAAATCAACATTGTTGTGCACCAAACCTGAAACTTTAGATATTTAAGATGTCATTAAAGACAAAAAACAAAAAATGAATTTTGACAAAAAAATTCACCTCCTCAATGTTCAAAGGGCCATCACACGTAATGCATAGCGCGACTTATATCACCTTTTTCTGGAGCGGGTCACAAATATGGTTCAGAGAAGAACTAAAGTAAATACCCCTGGTTCTTCTTAAGAGTTAGTTTGAACCTTGCTTGGACACTCACCATAGGAACCGCTGGGACTGATTCCCCGAGCGTGCGACAGGGCCGACATGGCCGGGCTCCCCCTGAACTGGTCCATGTAGTGCTGCATGTACAGGGGATAGCTAGGGGAATCAGAAGAGCCCCGCTGAGGGGTAAGACGGATCAACGAGACATCAGACAGGGAGGGACTGCTGCCTGACGCATGCCTGAATGATAGAGATGAGATGTCAAATGTAAAGGACAAAAATAAAACAATGTTATGTTTACAAGAAAACCACGTGAATCACCAACAGAGGACAATCTTCTGCACTGCATTAGTCAAAG
Organism: Hippasteria phrygiana; assembly: GCA_037893225.1. NCBI lineage: Eukaryota > Metazoa > Echinodermata > Asteroidea > Valvatida > Goniasteridae > Hippasteria > Hippasteria phrygiana. Next base: position 516,167 of record JAZGUH010000001.1, read on the forward strand.
TAACCTGGGCCCAATTTCATGGCTCTGCTAACCACAGCTTTCCGCGCTTACGATCACCATTTTGCGCAAACAGCACTAGCGAAAACATTCTGCGCTAACCCTGTAAGCACAGAATCCTTAGTTAAGGGATGTACGCATGCTCAGGAGCCAAAATTCCCTGCTAACGCGTGAAATACGCTTGCCGTAAGCACAGAATTTTCTGCTACAATAAGCGGGGATTTTTTTGCTAACGGTAAGCAGAGCCATGAAATTGGGCCCTGGATGCAAATGCCAACTTATTGGAAATTGGTCGTTGACAGCCGGGATAACATCCTAGCAAGCACTGTACTAAAAACCTGTCTATTAAGTCAACTGAGCCCACTTTCCCACCTCCAAAACTTCTCACGAGAAAAATCACACAAAAAGAACACTGAAACTGCTCCACAGTAGTCAGTGATAATTGTAGCAGTTAATAAAACTACATGTATCAGTGCGTTCTTACTATTTTATAAAGTCAGAAAAAAACAAGACAGCAACAAATATAATTGTTCCTGCATGTGCAGATCTTTGACCCATCACAGTAATCAACATGTGATAATAAGAATGGTGTCATCAATCGACTATCTGTATGTGCAGGAGCACTTATCACAGCTGCTCCATTTTGTTTTACTTCATACACAATTTTACTACAGTTTGGATGCTATACCAGCTATCAACGATCAATTTCAAATAGACCAGTATTTGCATCCAAGTTACTCTGACTACCATTGCATGAATTTTGACCTTGTATGAAATTCCTTGAAGCTATACATTTTCTGGATTGTTTAATTTGAAATCTTTAACATACTGCAAATGTTAACCCCTTCAGTACGGTTACTTACAGGAGGCGTCGGGGTGTCGCGCTGGCTCTGGCAGCGAAGCGAAACGACCACAATATGCTTGTGCAGTCAAGCGTAACATACACAATAATCCAACAATGGACTGAAACTGCACAAATAGCGGCAAATGGCACCATTCGGCCTGGCGCCACAGTTTTTTTGCGCCATTTGGCGTCATCCGTACGCAAGGGGTTAAGCAAGAATGCTGTAGTGGTAAAGTATTTTAGGATCACAATTTAATTATTTCAGACTACATTGCAGCAAACTTGTTTTTAACGCTTATCAACAGTTGGCACAGAAGACCGAACTTAAACATTGAGAACTTACTATTCTTTAAAACCTACATCTTTAAAATCAGTGTAAAATCCCTGTCTTGGTACTTTATTCAGCCTCTTGTGTTAACATCAAAAATACTTAACTTCAGTAATACATGTACATGTACATGTACATGTGTACTTATGATGGAATTCATAAACCATATTTGATTCAAGGTGAACCTACCCATGCAGCGGGTGATGCATGGGCGTGTCAAAGTGGTACCGCCCCTCATGGGTCCTTGCATCCACAGGAATGGGAGGGTGGAAACTCAGACGCCCATCCATGGCATGAACTGGTGGAAAAATAACACAAAATCCAAAGTCTTTAAAAATAAACCTCAAAGCATGTTAATGTTATTTTAAAGTTAGTGAACATGATTGGTAATCCTCCAAATTTTTGTTTACTGAATTATTACGAAATACAATGTACCTTACTAGACTAAGTTAATAGTAGTCTCAATCATCCTCTGAAATGATGGCACCAGGTGTGCTGTCGTTGTCATGAAAAGTGGAAATATATATTGTTTTCCAATGATTTCCAGCCGGCAATCGTTGGAAAACTGGCCTGTAGCCTTTAGTCAAGGCGTGCATTGCTACCCGGACGAGTGGCGCGCCCCAGACATGATGGCATATTCGGGGCGCGTCACGTGCCCAGATAGCCACGCGCGCCTTGACTAACCCTAACTCCCTACATCATTTTCCCCGCATGTAACCTGAATCCTCCAACATCCTCTGATTTCAAAGTGTTAAAACTCCATATAACCTGAATCCTCCAAAATCCTCTTATGGGGATCATAGCATGAATCCTCCAAAATCCTCTAGGTGTTTTTTGCATACCCCTAGTAACCTCAATCCTCCAAAATCCTCATGTACATGTATCACATTGAGCCTGATAACCTGGATCCTCCATATTCCTGCAGGGGCAAAAACCCCTAGTAACCTCAATCCTGCAAAATCCTCCGATGCATCAACTTCCAAGTGCCCTCAATCCTCCAAATTCCTCCATTTTGCAAAGAGGATTTTGGAGGATTTGGGAAGGTTAGGGCTAAAGGCTATCATCCGCCCGACGGTTGAAAACGAATGTCGTTTTTCTCTCGTTTTTTTCGCTACCAACAATGCAAAACTTTGAACAGGTCAGTGGAACGATATTTCCTATAAAATACTGAACCCCAAATCCGCCCATTTCTGAAAATTGCAACAATGACCAATCATGTACATGTACAATACAATGTACCTTTAACATTGGTCTTTTAACTGAACTAATCCGGTGGTCTGGTGATTTTTTCCATACACTGGATGAAATGTCATCACTGAAGTCCAATTTTTCTAGATCTGGCAAAACTGAAAAATCACTCATTTCTGGAGTGGCTTTTTTTAGCTATGAGGCAGGGGGTTTTAGACAGGGTTTCTCAGACCAAACCCCCTCCCCAAAAAGGTCCGCAAAGACAACAAATCTAAACAGCATGGTTGTATGACAAACATTGTGTATTCTTATGTTTACCATTTGTCTTGTGAAATACCTTCCTGTCTAGTAAAATATTTCTCCTACTAGCCCAGCTGTCTGGTAGATTTGTACCTAAATTTGAGTGCTGTGGAAGGGGAGTATAGGTCCGGAATACAGTCTAGCTCCATAGTTTTTAACCCTAACCCCCTACATGTAGTATAATTTAATAGGAACCATACCCATCCTAACAGATTCCAACCAAACACGCTCTTGGGTTTTGATGGGTTGAGTACTGTTGGAGTTAATGTTGTACATTGTATTAGTTCAACCTGCTACTGTGGCAACCTTGATAATGAGACATCTGCATACATGTACTCTGGCTGGCATGTCATAGTCCCAATCAACAGTGTTCTAGCCAGGCATTAAATAGCGCTAGCACCCACTACACTTTCGGGAATTAGCACTACATTTGAATCATCCCCCTAGTTACCACTACACTATAAATTTAAGTGCAGGAGTACATTAAGAATTTCAAATTTTGCCTATATATCTTAAAACTTAAAACAGTCAAGGGAAATTGGCCAGGAATTAGCTCAGATTGCACTACAGAGCATCTAGAACCCAATATTTTGGGATTTTTTGTTTCAATTTAAATTTCAAGAAAATTCCTAAAATTGCTTTTACTACAAGCAAAACCAGTGCAGGAAACTTGACACGTGCCCCATTGTACAGGTTGGGTACATGTTCTACCCAAAGTAAAATTTTGAACCAATACTACATGTACAGTATGTACAATATTTTTCGGTTCTTACCAGTTACAAGGCCCGTTTTTGTGCAAGATTTAAGAAAAAAACATAAAATTCCCACTTCAACCAGAAGGCAGTGAATTCAAGTTCACCATTTGGAAAAACTCTCTCGTCACCTGCCATCTGACTGAGGCACTTGGGCAGCTTGGATCAGCAGCCCACAAACTAAAAACAAAAATCAGACTGTCCACTACAGTCTGAAATTCATCCTGCACTGATATTTGTTTGACATGATTAAACTGGGGGGGGGGGGGGGTGTTAATGTCACAAAATAACAGGAAGGCACTACTATACACAAGTACAATTTCAATTTGACAACTGAATGACATAACTACAAGTATATATCCTGACTACTTTTTTACATGAAGATTACATTTCTTTTGTCATTCACCGTGACATATTTTCAGATCACCTTAAGATAATATCAAGAAAACCAAAAAAGGAGAGACGATGGTAACCGAATCAATTTTAGACTGAACAAAGAAAATTTACAGGAGTGGGATTCGAACCTGCAACCTCTGGACACCTTACCAGAGCTCTACCAACTGAGCTTCGTATAGAGGTACACATGTACCTTATCCCAACAAATGTTGCTGGGCTCCCAATTTGTCAACATCTATGTTCAGGGGGCACGAGTCAGAAGTCATTAACCCAATAAAAGACTGATGTTGCCATACATGTACCTTGCATACAGGAACAGTACAATTCCATAGTCAGAAATCAGCAATGCCTTCATGTGGTACCCCTTCTAAAATCTACACAACAGTCTGCCTTACTATCAAGCTACTCGGGTGGCCTAAAGCGAGGCACGCTCCTCCACTAAGAAATCAAAGTACACATGCGCGTCCGATCTCTGTCTTACTTTATCAGAGTTCAAAGTCACCTCCTAACAATACTTTTTGGAGGGGCATCAGTGAAGTGGGAAGAGGTAAATACACTAATGCCGAGGACTGTGAAAATTACTCGGACTTCAGACCTAGTGTTGCAATCTGGAATTCTATGTTACAATCTGGAACTCTCTGGCGTGAACATTGAGATTCTCATTAAGAGATAATCTTTATCAGGGGTCGGAGTGGATGGTAGATAGTGAAATTAATGGTCCTCTCACAATTCAAGTTGCTTATTATCATTGCCAGCCTGCCAGTGTAGAATACAGGTGCAAAACTTGTCAAAAATTCGGGCTTGCTCAATCATTGTTTGTCAGGTCTTTTAGAAGTCTGACTAGCAATCCCGAACAAAGAAAACTGACAATTTGGGAGACTGCCAACATAGGGCAAGATATGTAGCTCAGTTGGTAGAGTGCTGGTACGGGGTGTTCTGGAGGTCGCAGGTTCGAATCCCACTCCTGCCAGTTTTCTTCGTTCACTTTGAAAATTTATTCAAATTTACCTATTTAGTTTTCCTTGTGGATTGTTTGATGAATTAAAACTTGAATAAATGGAGTTTTGAAACTCAAAGAGAAAAAAAAAAACAATGCAGTAAGTTAATAGCTTTATGGGAAAATGACGATCCTCTCATCTGGCTATTAGACAGCATGCTCGTCGAAAATTCAGTGAAATCAATTTACACTCTGCTGAGGGGTCAAGGGGAATGCGCTGATTGGCCAATTGAGGTTATGCCTCAATTGCCTAAGTGAAGTGGACCAGAGATATAAAAAAACACAAGTCCTTTAAAATAAATTTAAAATAATTATCACGTTCATCAGAAGGCAAACAAGCAATGAGTCTGGCTCACTGTCAAATCAGTGACTGGGACTGAAGTCAAATTTTTTTTTACTTGCAAATTTGTTTGACTTGGACTGACTTCGCTTCAGACTTACAATGTAAGACTCGCACCGTCGCACGTAAACTTGACTTGATTTGGGATTTGACATGACTGATTTGTTCGCAACAGGGGGTCTTCAGCATTTAAGTTTTTGGTGGTAGACAAGACAGAATTTACAATGCAACCGATGACACAGAACTTCACATATGGAACTGAGCGCATGCTTTTTGGATCTATGTGCAGTGAATCAGGACATTAACCAGTTCACGCGGGATTATTTTTCACGAACCTCGATGCCAGCCGGGTTGAGGCGGAATCAGGCCGTAATCTGCGGGTAGCACACCCTGATATTTCTGGCCTCGCTAACTGCAAGTGGGTTTATCAGTCATTCGTTCTGAATACCACAAAACCTTTGCGTGTATACATGTCACCTGAACTGTTTAACAGACTGATCTTTGACTACGATCAAACAAAAGTCTGACATTTGTGACATGTGTCATTTGCAGGATTGTGATTGGTCAATATGTCCAGAGGCAGAGCTCAATAGATCAGTCTAACTGTTCTTGAAGACTTGCTTTCTACTGACATGCTTCCATGGGATTTGCTGATGACTTTGGCTTACCGTAGCGAGGGTCTAGGGTCGCCCATCCGTTGGCAGGGTCAATGAGATACGGCGGGGAGTGATGGTGGTGGTGATGATGGTAAAGGGCCCCGTGGTGGTAGTGGTGTGGGTGGACCGAGGCTGTCAGGGGGATCTGGCGCAAACTGGCCAGGTACTTGGCTCGATGACTGTCCCGCTGTCGCTGCTCCTCATCCGTGCTGGAGGCAGGCTCCTCACTGACGGTACTCAAGCCGCCGCGGCTGGCCAAGTTACCACGTTGGATCTCCTCTCTCACTTGTTCTTTGTCTAGATTGCATGGGAAGACAAGATAGCTTGAAGTTAGATTGTGCCAAGGGTCAAGTCTTGGCTGTACATTGTAGCAAGGACCAGGTTCGATAAGGACCACAGTTGACTGTGGTTGACAATTGAATACCTGATTGAAAGAAGGGCCCAAGTCCACCATTTTTTGCCAAACTGCGTTAGACACAGGAAGTTACTGCTACACCATGGGCTATCATGTGTGTGACTTTTATTAAAATTTCCTCAAAATCGTTTTAAGTGGACTTGGGCCCTTCTTTCAATCACGTATTCAATTGTTGGTCTAACTTTCTCTGGAACGCCAGCTTCTCGGCCACAGCAACATTTGCTGTACTAAACTGAAGCAAGAGGGGATATTGTACCTCACAAATCAACCACTGGTTAAACCAATGTTCCTTGATCAAACTAGCTCTTGGGACCAGGTTCAAGTCCAGTCTGGACTCGAGTTCCTTTTTATTAAACTCGGACTCGGGTGGAATTTAAAAGGGACACACTACCTTGGAGGCATTTGGGCTACCGTACATTGTGTATAAAGCATTCATCCTAAAATTGCTAACGTTGTTGTATGGGTCAAAATCAGTCAAGTCATTGTTCTGACCCATTGGAATTCTATGCATAGAACTTCATTTTTGACCTGTGATGACTGTTCCAGCAACTAGCTATGAGAATGACTTGGCATGCTGTGACTATTATGGAAAGAGTCAAAACCGGTTGACTGAATTTGACCTGCCATAGTACTAACCACATAGGTAATCTGACCATTGGTGACTGGTGGTGTTGAAAGTATAGGGCAGGGGAGGTGGATGGAAAATTTTGACTGATTTTGACCTTTTAAATAGTAGAAGGGTTAAAAGTAGAATATAATAATGCACACGACCATCCCTTGAAAATGTGCTGTTTGTCCGAAAATCACTGATGAAAACAATTCGGAATGGTGCCTTGCCATTTGGTTGCATACAGTCTGCACTGAATGTCTGGATGTCAATGATTCGGTCGTTTCCTCATTTCTCTGTAAATGCTGAACATGATTGTATTATTTTTACCTTGGAAATAGGTTGGGAAACTAACCGCAAATTTGGGGAATTTTAGGGCAATGTGTGCCTTTAAAGTTGCCGTGTCCTTGCTCTTCGACAAATTGAATTTATTTTCTCATCAAATTTTTAAATTGTATGTTTTACTCTATTGAACGAAAAACTTACACCCTCTCTTCCATTTTAAATAGAAAGATCCATCCTGCAAGAATCAAACTATTGGTGGGAATTCGGTCGATTCACAACTCGGTGCGCTGCCAGCGGCAACCGGGGAGAGGTCAAATTATGCAGTGCATCATGGGGAAAGATCGACATCAAAAAACCGGCAGTGGGTATCGCCAATGCATCGACCGTACTTCTTACACCCCTTCTCAGCTAAATCTATCAACTTCTCTCTCTTCTTTCCCGCACAAGGTATTCCCCAATTAGTCAAAAATTGCTTTCACTCATCCACTCGCATTCGCGCGAAATCCATACTGCTGTACTGTCCACCATCTAATACAACGCGATAGATGCGATGTCGGCTCTGAAAGTGGGAAATTGGCCTTTCCCGGCTTGCCGCTGGTGGCGCACTAAGTTGTGAATCGACCAAATTGACTTAGTAATTATTTCAATTGTATTGGTCACTATACATGTGGATACTTAGTAATTATTTCAATTATATTGGTCACTATACATGTGGATGTACAAACATGTAGCAACTTTTAAGTTTTTTTTTTTTTTTTGAAGTCTTGGACTAGACAGTGCCATCCAAAGCACAATGTTTTTGTGGTGACTAATTGTTCACTGGGATATCTTCATTTTTCTGACATTTTTCTCTTTGTATTTTCCTAATTTAAAAGCTTGGCCCCCGAGGAAGAATAGTGATGATGTATGGATTAAGATGTCCAAGATAAAAAAATAAACAAAAAATAACTTTAAAATATATAAAAACAATTATAAAAAACAGATACATAGAAAAAAATAAAATACACAATTTATCGATACAATCTGCATCAATGTCACATGTCTTTCAGACCTAAATTAGGCCATCAACCTCATTGCGTAAAGTATCAGAGTTCAAGTCCGCTTCTATTTGTGAAATTGATTGGTCCTAGCCAGAAGGCTTCTATAGATTTCATCAAAGTTACCCCTTTATCAGACTGAAGGTTATCAGTGTTTGGGAATAACATAAATCATCCAGGCTTGGTTTATTTTATTTTATTTTTGACCAACTAGAGAGGAAAGAAGGTTAAGTGTTACACTTCGTTTCTGATTATTTTGATCCCCTCATAAAAACAAAAAGGACAAACAATTCCTACGAATGCTGCAAATATATGTGATGTGGAATTAAAATGTACAAATTGTAAACAGAATCTGATCTCCAACATGTGTGACAATCAAGAGACAATCAAAATGCTCAAATAATCTTTCTGATGCAAAAGTCCACCCATTAAAAAGATAACATGTTTCTCACTGGAAAATGTATTTTTCAGAATTTAGCCCTACTTTAATTTCTGTGATTGCTTTTTATTTCAGCAAAAAACATCTTTGCTTTTATTAAAGGAATAAAAATACTTGATTAACTGTAACAGTAAAACAGCACAGACTGTGTGAGAATGCTTAAGTTCACATCTATGCCTGGGTTACATGTGCTCAGTCTAAACACATTTTACATAATTCCACCACTTTTGTGGAACTCAACCAATTTGCTGAGTTGAAACTTTGGATACATGTTAAATAGCTGTTGTGCGTCTTTAAACATTCTAGAAACCTGACTTTCCAATTATCTGACCACAAGGAGCCACAGGTCGGGCAATGCCCAAGGTGAGCAAGGATTCCAAGAAAGATCAGGTTATTGATGATTCATAACCCCCTCCCCTTCATTCCCCAAAATAACCCCAATAAACTCTGACCCGACACGGCAGTACCACAGGTATGTACATGTAGTACTCCAACACGAAGAGCTCATTCTTACAGTCAGAGTGCAGCTGTAGAATCAAGACTTTAAGCTGTACCAGTAGCGAGTACAAAATGTGGCGCTCTCAATAAAGAACAGTCTCTCATCGCAAAAATAACTTCTAGATTTATTTACCATTGGAAAAAAACACATCAGCTTTAAAATGATGAAAGAATTACTAAAATCAGACCAGTGAAAAAAAAGTTATTATAATTTTAGTTTTATTAGATGATCCAGCACTATTTTAGAAATCAAGCAATAAAGTTTGTCCTTCATTTCTGCACAGCTGAACGGCTCACGATTAGGAGGTAGCCTTGGTATCTCCTAAAAGCGTCTCTCATTGGTTTATTTGTGGAAATATCGGTCAGATCGGCCAATCAATGAAGAGTTTAGATCAGAAGCTTTAAATTGATACCAAGTTTGCATTCAAAATGGCAATGCACACGAAAAAAAAAAAAAAAAAATCTAATGAAGAAAACTAAACACAAATTCAGGTGATTATCAAAGAATCCCGAAGTCCTGACAAATCTCACCCCTGCTATGGTCTTAAGACAGACCATAGGCAGGCCTAGGTATTCCAACAACTACACTGTACCCTACAGGCTGCATTCTCCTTTCACTAGCACTTCACCCAGCCCATTCCAATGTTGTTTTTCTACAAAACTTGAAGGCCCCATCCTGAATGGCATGAGCTATAGGTCAAGAGTAAAAGCCATCATGATTGAGGCACTCCAAGCAGTCAATAAAGCTCAGCTAGATTTTGTTACAACCAAGGCCCAGGGTACAGCTTGTGGGCCCTTGATTATTTACAAATGCTGTATGGATTATAGGTGTTAACCCAACAGGGAACAGCCTGCTTGCATTTCATCCAAGGATAAAATATGGGGGAATTAGGGCTGTGGTTTAAAAGTTTGTGGAAATCCCTGGCATCTGTTGAGGGTGAGGGTGGGAGTGGGGGTGGGGGTGGGGGTGGGGGTAGGGATGGGGTATAATGGCAGTTTAGTATTATAATTAATTGTTCAAAACAGGATGGAAGCATATGAATGAGTACATGTACACTGTACTCAAACTAGGTTAACAAAAGGTGGAATGATTTTATAATTAATACCAAAGAACTGTTTACACAAGCTTATAACTTCCCTAAAAATACTTCCCTAAAATAAACTAAGAGTACGGAACATAATTATGACATCAACAAAACCATACGATTAAAATGAATCTGATTAGTCTGAAACCGAATGCAATTGACATTCCATACATGAGAAATGTATAGATTGTAACTTAAGAAGGAGTGTACATGTACATGGGTACATTGCACATGTACATTGTAGGCCTACACAATTAATGGAGAAGTGAACTACAGAAACACATTTGAACCTTGCATACTCGAACCCAAATCTGGCACTATAACCTCTATCAACCCATGCCAGTTAAATCAGTCGAACCATGTGAATGCAGCTTTTAATAGCAAACAATGTTCAACCACATCAAATAAAATTCAATGTGCAAAAACTTTAAATACCATATACAAAAGTCTGCACTAAAGAAATCAGGGTTTTCTCAAAGATGTAATTAGGCTCAAGACAAAGGTTAATAAAATATCATCGCTACGATCACAAGTAAATAAAAGATGAATCTGCTGATTAATCAATCTATCGTTCAACTTATTGTTTTTGAAAATTAACAAAAACAAAAAAGTCTTTAGAATTTGAAAATATTTGGCTTCTATCAAATTAGTCAACAAAAAATATAAAGGAATCTTAAATATATCATTGCTACTTAGAGAACAAGATAAATAAAATGTGTGCAAAAACAAAACACGGTGGAAGTTTGAAAGAAATTTAAGAATATTAAATTTAATAATTAGTGATTTATTATTTCCGACTTTCTGACAAAACTGAATAATCATCAAAAAATATTGAAGATAATTTTGTATAATAAGTCAAAGATAAGACGGTTCACTTACTCCAGATGGTCTTAAAGCAGGGGACAGCACTTCACTCTGATAAAAACACACACACTTCAGCAGAGTCATCAACACAGTAACCCCTTAATTCCTGCCGTGCTGTCAAAAGTAGGCGTTTAAATTTTCATCCACTTGTAACATATCTCGAAATGCAGAGCAAGTAAAGAGCAAGATGCAGACATGAGCACAGGTACATGTATTGAATGAACATGACGAAGTGGCAGTGAAGATAGCCGTTTGAGAAGATACAAAGACACAACAAATCTGATAAACTGTAGAAACTCTATCTGACGTCAAACTTTTTCAATTGAATTCTCTCTAGAGATAAGAGGCCTGGGAGAAAAGTCAGAAAACATCTCTCCAAACATCAAAGGTTCATCCCCTGCAAACCGTTATAATCCTGGTGTGATGATGCTCCAGCTTAACCCATGATGACACTGGATGACTGGACCTTTTCAATTTCAGACGCCGTCAAAATTGACCGGATGACTGCGGTACAACGTATTTGTGAGTCCACAAAGTGAAAGTTAATTAGCTCTATGCCATCCATTTTTCCCAGGCAGGAGTTGCGAGATGAGAGAAAGGTGGCATATCCGCACAGTTTAATCACTACCTGCACTTCGCCCCACTGGGCACCCATTGTATCTGGAGGCCCAGAGAGGTGAGATGGGCAGGAAGTCCATTGTGCAGTAGATCAATTCTCCTCTTGTGGGCGGACACCAACACCAAGCCAAGGAGTGAGCCCAAGTAATTATCGGTTCCTTTGAGAGGGAGTTGTGGGGGGACTATTTAAAAACCAACCAAGTCTCAGGACACAGGGCCCACACACAAACAAACACCTGGGTGGTCCCTCACTTGATTCTAACCTGGGGTTACCACTGGAAAATGGATGAGGTGACCTCTGACCCATAATCTCTCACCTTGTCCTGACCCCCCTCCACGGGGAGTTGTTCATTTTTCTCAGTAAGCCTCCAACTCCCAGTAGTCATTTTGTATCATCCACTTTCATAAATATGTCAAGTCTGGGGCTGTGTATTTAAAATCCAATGATGCTATCAGAATCACAAACAGTGAGTAACATATAGTCCTAATGGGGTTCAGTGTGTTGACAGTGAAGTGGTTGTACATGTACTTCCGATTACCCAAACAGAAGCAGTTGGTGAAGTGCCAATAATTGCGTCTGAGACTTCCTGGTAAACAGATTAACCAAACTCAAAATGTCATGTTCGTCTCTTGGGCCCAATTTCATGGCTCTGCTGTATGCAAATTTAACCACAAAGTTCCTCAATATTAGCCCCAATCTGTGTTTTCAGAGCTACATGTAGTAGAGAAATTCTGCGCTACCCCAACTTAACTCGTCATAAAGCCGAGTTCCAAACAATTGTAATCAGTTCATCGTATTCACTACAATTATTTTGTCAGTCTCCCATTTATGAGCCTCCTGGCATTCCTATACAGATTACAATTATTATCTGCATGATGATCCAACTTCAATCTGTACAACAAGACTAGCAAGCAGAAGATAGAAGTGTTTTTTTCCCACTACAGATTTTACGGAATGCAAAGTGATTATTTTCAAGATGGTGACAAACGTGCCAACATCAGGCAATGGGACTTCAATCACTGATGATTGCCTGCTCTCATCTTGTGTAAACCACTGCATCTATTTAAGCCACAGACTGATCCAACAAGCTCGAGTATTTATAAATCACAAATACACACAAATAAACCCGCAGTGAGTAAAAAACATGTCCTGTCAAAAGATGTCCATTTATACTGGAGTCCCACTGGTTCTCCAATTTACATGTAGCAAACACACTTTTGATCTTTCACACATCATCCTTTGTGCAAAAGTGGAATAAACCACTACGTTTGCTCTCTTAAGCCGTGTCCGCATTGGACTTTTTTGGTAAAACGTAGGAGACTGTTGTCAACTTGACCAAATTAAGTCCCGTGCGGACAGCTGGTCAACTTTCCAAATTGTCAAGTGTCGATTGTCTATTGTCAGTTTATCTCTCCACAGCAGAACTTTTACAGGGCCAACCGTGTAGCGGAAGAGTTACGTGGGCAGTTTTATGTCGCTCAAAGTCCAGTGCGGACCAACCACTGTTATGTAAAATGTCAAAAACTTTCATTTTGATCACTGCAAAGTTTACGTGGCCAAGGACTTTCTGCGAGCTGTGTAATCCAAGTACGGACGCATGGAAGAATAACCACAATTGAATGTTAACAATCACGCGCTGTAACTTTTGACAACAGTTAGTCCAATGCGAATGCGGCTTTAGTAGATTGTTTCTGGTAAACATGTAGAGGTACTGGACAAGTTTGCTTTTATATATAGCGTGTGTATAGCCAGTTTCACACGAGCGCTGGAAGCCCACATCTGCGATGATTGGCGCCGGGTGTCTGATGCCCAAGGATGCCTGTGATTTCATCGCAGGCTTTCACACGATACAACACAGTCCGGCAGCGAACGTCCCTCGTTTTGCAGTGTTTGCATGCGTGGCTACACGTGTATCGCTGGTACTACGATATTCTATGAACGATGAAATGTGTAGGGTACCAGTGATTTTCCCGCACTGTAAAAAAATTCCGTAAAATAACAAGCTATTCCCCTTTTAAAAACAAACAATCAACGTATTTTAGTTTCAACAGATTTTGGACGTAAAAGTACGATACTGTGTGTCCCTACAGGTAGTTTTCGTGTATTACATGTATAACGTCAATTTATACAAAGGATGTAAATTGACAAGCACTTTGTAAAAATAATTCCGACATATTTGGTGTAAATATACAGGTACAGCAACACCAATGAAATGATGTTTATTTACAGAGAATCTACTGTTCTACAAAAATCTCATTAAGCCCTACGCAGCAAGCAACTGACCAATCAAAACTGAATTTGTGTTTACAAAAGCCATGTTAAATAAGCCTTTTGCGCATTGATTTGCATAGATCCTTGTACCCCGTCTTCGCTCAATCTAAGATGCACAGCGTGCGCCGGTCGTTGCCAGACTGATCATTATTATGCACTTCAGTACCGTTGTTGCTAGACCACGTGATTCGGGGCAAGCCGCAACGTGGCGATGCACGGCCAGTGGTGGTTTCCCTGTCTGGTATCTGGAACTACCGCTGGGTGAAACAGCGCACGACAGAGATTGTCACCACTCTAAAACACAACAACTGCTCGAATTGTTACAGTACATGTTGTATGTTCTTCTCGAAACGCGGCCTATTTTTAGCAATTATAGTTTCCTTAACCCTAACTCCCTAGGGTGTGTGAAAAATCATATTAAAATTGGAGGATTCAGGACTGTTAGGGTTAACCCTAACTCCTTAGGGTGTGTGGAAAAATATATTAATATTGGAGGATTCAGGACTGTTAGGGTTAATGGATAACAACTTCGAAGGTTGGAACGTGAAGAAACTGCAGACATTTCTTCAAGAGAGAGGGGTTTCAATAACGGGTTACCTGAAGAAAGAACTGGTTGAACTGTGCAAGTGCGTGGCCAATCTGAAATTGACAACCGACCCGAATCGTTCAAGCCCCAACTTGACAAAAGATTGAAAGACGCTGGCTGCACATTTTCCGACCCATTTAATCTTCCTGGATTCACGAAGGATTTCTCAAATATACCAGATTTCGGACTATACAATGTCTTCAATTATTTGATTTGTTTTCGAGCGGATTACGACCGGCGAAAACTTATTCGTAAATATACAAAAACAATTTCTGCAAGACCAGTCACTTACGTAAAAACCGATAATGAGACCTTGCTCAACAGAATCTTTCTTCATCCAACCTTTCCCACAAATACAAAAGGAATGGAAAGAGAGATTTTGTTGATGCCTTTACAAATCCTCCCCCCCCCCCTCCCCCAGATAAGTTCGGACTCGCTGCGGCTACTTGTTGGAATGATCCATCAAAGAATCCACTGATTATTCTTCTAACGTAGCCAGCACATACCAGGACTGTCATCTTGCAGAAATGGTGGTCACTTACGTAAAAACTGATAATGAGACCTTGCTCAACAGAATCTTTCTTCCTCCAACCTTTCCCACAAATAAAAAAAGAATGGAAAGAGAGATTTTGTTGATGTCTTCAACAACCCCCACCCTCCCTACCCCCTAAACGAACTTTGACTCACTGCGGCTATTTCCTGAGATGATCAACAAAATAAGATAATCTGATCTTTTGTTCTAGCTGTTAAATTGTGTCATATTAATCAGGCTTCACACTTTTCTGACATTGCAATGGGTTAGATCATAGTTTATAGATTCAGCAGGGTGCCTAGAGAATACCTGAACCAGTTTAGGGTTAACCCTTTCCTTTATACACATTGTTTATTGGCTATCTTCCCTAGGTACAATGTAACACATTCTTTGTTCAGTCAAGCATAAAAACCACTTAGCAGAAAAGCAAGCTGACTGTTGAATGGTTGTATTTTCAACTAAAGATTTCACCATCAAGAATTTTTTGAAAAGGAAAACGTGTGTAAAGTTTGTTCCAAAGTTACGGCCGTTTTCTCTTCTGGCCCACTTTATCAAACAGGAAAGTTGTTTGTCACATGAACAAATGGCACTCCATACACATAACTGTACAGGGAAACTTCGGATACAGTTTTCTCAAAACATTGTAATGGTGACACATGAATTTGATAGCACCATTGGAAAGAACCAAACTAGTTTTTTTCTTTTTGTATAAAGATCATTTATGGACAGCGAAAAACACAAGCACTACCGTTTGTTGAAACATGGTGAATATATTTGTTGTTTGGATTAATCCAGTGTGAGGTTTAATTCTCTAGTAAACTCCACATTGGTAGGCAACAGGGGTGCTGTGGCTTGTTGACTCATATTCCTTCCTCCATGGTCAAGTAAACTCAACATTGGTAAGGGAAGGGTTAACCTGTCAAGGAACATGTGAAATTAAGTAGGGAAAAAAATGGCTGGTTGAAAAAAAAATGAGGATACATGACGGTCAAGTTTGGTTGCCCAAATAGACTAGCACTGGACCTGTTTAAAGTGTTTATCAAGGTACATGTAGCTTTTGCCATGCCCATGATTTAAAGAAGAAAAATACTGGCAATTTAGAAAAAATGCTAATAATTGATGGTGTACATGTAATGACTCCTTCAAGATGTAATGTTATAGATAAACAAAAGCAAAACAAATATTGGTTGCAAAAAATGAAGTCACAGGACTGTTTGTGGTCAAGACAACCTTGGGCTGAACATGTTTATTATAGCTCCTGTTTGACATAAGGCCTTTTCACACTACGAAAAATCTCGGTGTTGGACCCGGGTCCGACCCGTGTCGACTAGACTGACCTTTTCACACTGCAACATTTCAACACGGCACTGACCCGTGTAGAGCGCTCAACCCGGGTTGAAACTCAACCCTGCTCGGGAGGTGGGTTGAGAGCTCTCGACCCGTGTAGAGAAGTTGGACCCGTGTTGAAAGTCGTAGTGTGAACGTCTCCGGGTTGAGTTCGACCCGTGTAACTGTGGATCGGAGTGTACTTGCAGAGCACCACATACTAGGCTGTTCGATATGACGATATTTGCCGATGTTTCGGTATTATGTTGCTTTTTCAGTTTTTGCAGCGTTTATGGTTTCTCCAAGTGTGTATACGTTAAGTGTGGATTAGTCTAGATTACTTTGCGCGAAATTATTTCCAATAAATTTGATGGCAAAATAGTACATAACGTACGAGGAGGAATACAAAAATACATTCTGTACTAAATGTGTCGTTTCTTTGATCGTTTTAAACCCGACATGACTTATCCGACATCTCCGCGCCGTATGTAGCGCACATTGCGTGCATGCGTATTCCATCGTTAGCGTAGTCTTGGTCAAATGCAAACAACCACACTGAACGCTACCGTATTATTCCTAGTGTACAATGTACGTACATGCAGCTAACATTTTGCGAACTTCGTCTCGAGAAAAGGCTACTAAGGTATGAGGGGGCCGGGGTTATTGCTCAATACGGGGAACCCCAAAGTGCATCTGCGCATGCGCGTTGCTTTGTTGCAAACAGCTGGCCTTGGCCGCCGGTCAAGTACAAGTGCGCGTGCAAGCATGGAGGAATAAAACACACTGGATACTTTTACCTCCGATATGTCAGAGAAAATGGGCCCCAAATCAGACAAAAGATCGGCATGGAGTAAAGGAGGAGGTAAATGCTATATTGGATTGGACTGACAGCTCCATCCAAAGCCAGCTCGATGGAACGACGAGAAATAATAAGGTTTTCGTCAAAATAAGCGAAGCGTTGATGGTTGCTGGGTTTCCAATTCGATCCGTAAATTCAGCAACGAACCTGCAGCATTGCGCATGCACGCGCACCACACACGTAACACGGTTCCTTCCTCCATGGTTCATGCTACTTTCATGAGATTCTTTTACCTCCGATATGTCGTAGAAAATGGGCCCCAAATTAGACAAAAGACCGACATGGAGTGAGGAGGATTTGGGCCGACAGCTCCATCCAAAGCCAGCTCGGCGGAACGACCAGAATGCAGTATGGGCATTTTCCGATTCGACCCATGTTGAACGGCCGGCCGTGTGTGTAGTGTGAAACGATCGCACAATACACGGGTCGAAACATTACACGTGTAGCAAAAATGCTGGCGCTGCGTTGAGTAGTGTGAAAAGGCAGCGTAATTGACCCGTGTTGAAATTTTAAGAAGTCTACACGGGTCGGACCCGTGTAGATTTCAACACGGGTCGAACGTACATAGTGTGAAAAGGCCTCAAGATTTTAAGAAAAATATTGGCATTTTAGGGGAAAATGGAGTGTTTCTCCCAATTATCGACAGGTAAAGCCAAATTGTCTTCTGAATTAAATCATCTGTTGGTGCTGGTAAGTAAACAACTGAACAAACTACAATTTTAAAGGGGCAAACTGTCCTTAAAGGTAGTATACAACATTTGCAAACATCACAAAACAAAACTATTGAATTATTATGAAATACCGTACTGGACTATAAGTAAATAGCAGTCTCAAGCATCCTGTGAAATCATGGCACCTGGTGTGCTGTCCTTTTCAGAAAAGTGGAAATTTACGATTGTTGGCCGACAAAAATGACAATCATTAGAAATAGTCTAGTTCCCCGACCTGATAATTCCGCGAATCTAAAAAACTGCTCCATTTTGTCTAAAGTAGGGTCAGGGAACCAGACTACCAGAACAGATTTTTTTTTCTCTCTGTTTTCTCTCTATACACACAAAACTTTAAACAGGTCAGTATTTGCTTAGCACATAATAAAATATTAACCCCAAATCCCATTTATTTCTGAAAATTACAGCAAAGCAAATGTTGTATACTACCTTTATTAACTCCTAGAAGAATTTTTTTCCTTCCTTTCAAAAGTATTTTTGCCCCCCAAACCCAAACCATAATATGTGACCCGCTCTGAAAAAAGGTATATTATGTCGCAAAATATGAAAATTTAGTTTTAAGTATGTTTGGAAAGCCTGCAATGTAAGCTTTCATTTGGTACATGATAGAGCTCCAAAGCCCTTTCCGTTCTGGAGATATCGCACTTTTGCATATGAATTAGTTCTATGGGGTTCAAATTGCACAACAGAGAAAACAGGCTGTGAAATATGTAGTTCTAATACAATGCAATGGAACAATGCACTCTAAAAAGGTTATTTTTTCACTTTATTCACTGAAATCAACATTGTTGTGCACCAAACCTGAAACTTTAGATATTTAAGATATCATGAAAGACAAAAAACAAAAAAATGAATTTTTATGAAAAATGTCACCCTCTTGGGTTGAAAGGGCCATGCATAGCGCGACTTATATCACCTTTTTCTGGAGCGGGTCACATATGCACAATCACTGAAAAACAAACAAAATATTAGCCATCTACATACACAAATGTATGTCTAATTCAACAAATTACATCTTTTACAAAAGAAGAGCAGTAAATCACTGCAAGATAAAACAAGTCCATGACGTTTAAGGGACCACTCACCACTGCAACAGTCGTAAACTGTAAAAATGTAACCATTCACCATATGATACTGACCTACTATTTATCAACGGCAGACAAGTGCAATTCACCGGATGGCATTAACTTCTTGACCCTACCATTAGCATTCACCGTTTCATGTTGGAGCAAAATTTGCGAAAAATTACATGTACATTGTACATGCAGACAGTAGGATAGATTGCCATGGCGATTGGCTGGGGGGGGGGGGTAGAAATGGTTGGAAGGTGTTAGAATTTCAAAGATTTTTAAATGACGTGAAATTCTAGCAATTTTGTACATTTTCAACTGATTAAGCCACAAAATTGAGCCACTAAAAAAAAAAGGTAAGTTAATTTTCAAAGTGAACAAAGAAACTGGCAAGAGCGGGATTCGAACCTGCAACCTCCGGGTTACCGTACCAGTGCTCTACCAACTGAGCTATCTTGCCCTTGTGGATTGTTTAACGAAGTAAATTAATTACCGGTAGTATAAACAGCAAACATGTACATCGTACACTGTAGGCTTTATACCATTATGTACTACATTGTACATGTACCAGAATATGACTTTTGTTCTCTGTTTTGAACCAGCAAGCACACTTCAGAGCTGACTTGTAAACAAGCAGTTTCATTGACATTACAATTACTGAACACATGAGGGCTCACTTCAATGAACTAAAGATGTGTGGGAGAACATGATAATTTTTGCTCAAATTTATAGTGTGGTTTCTTCATTGGCAGCTACATAAAAAATAAGAAAATAAAATAAACAAAATTGAAATGTTTCAAATGTATGCAAATTTAAAACACCATTTCTTTGGATATGTTTAGGGACAAATTCATCTACATGTAGCCATAAAAATGTACACCAAAAATGTTTCTCCTGTTTACAATTCGGGTGACATTAACTCAATGTTTTTACATACACTAGTAAGCAAAAAGAGGTAATGAGTGCTCAATCCTTGCTTAAAGCTACCTGTAAGTTTGGAAAGAAAACTTTGCTCTGGCCTAGGCCTGGGCATTCACGGGTAATTTTGGATCCGGGTACCCGAACGCCGCACTGGTTCGGTTCTCGGGTACCCGAAAGTGGACTGCTCAGAATTTGTTTGCAGGATCAATAAAATGAGATGCCTTGGTTAACATACCTTGCTCCTCTGGAGTATTCCTCGGGCTATTGCTGCTGGTTCTCCTCTTCTTGGTCGTCTCCGCTTCGTGGCGCTTGAGGGTGGCCATCTTGGATTCAAGAACCGTACGCCTTCGATCAACAGCTCACCTCTCCCGCCTCTTCATTGGTGCCGCTCGCATTTCTGTACAAAACAAAAGAGGCATGCAACCTTTTACGTGTATGACACTCACATTCAGATGAGCACATGTACATGTAGTTTGGCACAAACACAATTTGGCATTCCACCAACATTTAGGCAGAGTGTCAAGCCTGGACCGGAATGTCGGGTTGAATCCAGTAATTCATTTCAGATGCTTGCTGCACCATTGCAATGCTACATGTACACTACAATCCTTTAATAGAAAACATCATGTTCGTCATGTTATTCAACAGGCCTATCATTGCAGAATCATGTGAAAGAAGCTTCTATCACATCAACTATAATTAACCCTTTCCTTACCACATTGTTTATTGGCTTATCTTCCCTTACCACATTCTTTGTTCAGTCAAGCATAAAACCACTTACCTGTACATAGATAAAGCAGTTGACTGCTTGTTGAATGGTTGTATTTTCAACCAAAGATTTCACTGTCAAGAATTGATTGAAAAGGAAAAAGTCGTGGTTACTTATGTCACATGAACATTTCTCTTTCACATGGTGTACAAATGAAAGTCATAACTGCTAAAATAGCAAAGTTACAGCTGTCTTCTCTTCTGGCCCACTTTATCAAACAGGAAAGCTGTCTGTCACATGAACACACGGCACTCCATACACATACATGTACACGCAACTGTACAGGCAAACATGAATTTGATAGCACCATTGGAAAGAACCGAACTACATGTGTAGCTCTTTCTTTTCGTATAAAGATCATTTATGGACAGCGAAAAACGCAAGCACTCCAGTTCATTGAAACACGGTGAATATTATATGTTTGGATATTCTGGTGTGTGGTTTCCTTGTCGAGTAAACTTGACATTGGTAAGCAACAGGGGTGCTCTGGCTTGTCGAGTAAACTCGACATTGGTAAGGAAAGGGTTAAGCATGAAACATGCACAATCTTAAACCAAAAGTTACTAGGGCTGTCCCGAATATACCGAATATTCGATATTCGATCGTCAAGCGAATAGTCAAATACCATTTTGCCAGTTCGAATATTCGAAAAGATATATATGCATGTACAGATACGACTCTCCGGCTATTTTATTAGAAAAGCTACAGCGCTTAGCAGTGTCAAATGCCGCATTTTTGTCAATCGTAATTTATTTTTGGACGGAGGTTTATTGTTCCTGTCCGTAAAACCCTTGATACAACAGGGGCATGCAAAAAAAATGCCTGTGGAACAGTCCATAATATCAATCGCCATACGTAAACCAGCGTGCTTTTACATGCAATGTAAAACTTGATCGGAGAGTATCAAATATTCAAATATTCGGTCAAACCCAGTTTCGAATATTCGAATACTAAATTATTCGAAAATGAACAGCCCTAAAAGTTACTCCACAATTCCTTAGTGCTGTCTAAAGGGCGTGGCTACGTGCTAATTAGCAATGGGTCAACAGGTTGGTCGGGTACAACTTGCAAAAACAGCAACCCATCATGGAATCTGTGGGAAGTTCATCACATTGGCTTTCCATCTTCCTCTTGTGAATGGCGAGAATTCCTGTACATGTACGGTATCTCACATGGCTGGCCATACTCTAAATCCATGCACAGTGCACACTACTTATGGATACAAACTTAATATAATACTAACTACATGTACATGTACATATACTGCACTTATTTGTACTGGATGTAAACTTCAAACAACCAAAATCCAGCTAACTCAAAATACAAAGTTATAAGCCTGCTCCAAGTCCACGTTTGACTATTTTTGTCGTAATCGCAAGTACACGTTATATACCATATACATGTATTTCTTCTCAATAACATTTGCCTTAGTGCAAAAGTGGCACTGACAGGCGTCTGGGAGCGTGATCCAGTTGAACCACATCAACTCGGCACATTCGCTGCTCCCCAGGGTAATTATGGGTGAGGGAAACAGTGCCCTTAAACTCTCTAAGTCACTGGGTCAAAATAGGGCATTTCTGCTTGTCCCAGCATAATCCGGCTCCCTGCGAAACTTGACAGAAGTGTACATGTACATGTATGGTACAGGCCTAAACATTAACATGTCTCACAGCATGTCTCACAACATGTCTCACAGCACAAAATATACATAAGTACATGTACGTATGTACATGTACATGTACATGTATGTACATGTATGTACATGTATGTACATGTATGTATCTCATTCTCGGAGATATTTTGTCAGTGCCGTGTTGAAATGTTGTAAGTGTGAAAAGGTCAGTCTACTTAACATGTGTCGGACCTTTTGTGAAAAGGCCTTAACTGCGACACCGATATTGCATAGATTAGCCACATACACCAAACTTACAGTCCGAGTAAACAAAAGTCCAAATGGAAACAGCTGTAAAATTATGCAAAGGAAAATTGACAGCGAGTCGCGGTAACTTACCACAAGGAATAGTCCAATGGGAACATGGCTCAGGTAAATTTGGACAATCTTGAATAACACAACAGGTACGTTTAGATATCGCCAGTTTGGTTACTTTCCTGCGATGTAAAATTTAACCACTGCATTTTTTGTAAACATCTCGGTAAAACTTTCCAGAAAAGTAGGCCAGTGTTAAAAGGCGGGTCTGTTCCCTTTCCAGTCAGAAAACGCCTCTTGATCACCAACAACCCAGAATCATCTTGGCTTCAAGGAACTGGCATTGACCGCATCTTTGTACATGTACATCATTTCCAGCTTGTGAGTTCCCTACAACTTCTAAACTTACTGCCGACTCCCAATTTCATGTCCCTCAAAATCAAAGAAGCTCTACATGTAATGTAAGAGTGCCTCAACAAGCCTGCTGCCTCCACTCAAAGACTGATGCTTATCAAAAATAACTCACAGATGAATCACACAGAAATACCTCCAAGATAATATTCTTCCATCTCAAGCATGTAACTTGAAGGTTGGCTGATTCCCCAGGGGGAGAGAGTGGGCCAAGCCTACCCTTAAACCACAGCCCATTAGTTCCAAGCCCTCCAGGCAATAAAATGATAACCTCTTCCTGTCCAAACTCAAGCTCTGAACTTTGGGGTTATATTTTTTCCCCCACAAATAAAAATTGTTTATTACACCACAGTACTTTTCCAGACAATGGACTAACTCTAACTCGCTAGGGTGCAAGCAAAATCATATAAGAATTTATAGTGGAGGATGTAGGACTGTTACCTGTAGGGTTAAAGATGATGCTTTTTGGGGGGTGTGCCACCCCAAAAAAATGGATTTTCAAATCGAATTGCTGCTTTGTCAGCATTAGAAATTTTATGAGCTTTCCTGTGAGACAATCCACAATAAATTGACTGCCGATAATAGTAAATAGTAGCCATTTCACACTATACTCTTAACCAGGTAATTGCGGGGTTAACGAAAAAATTAACAAGTTTACCCGGCTAATATGGCGTGTTCACACTACACTTCTCAGGGTTAGAAATTCTCCGGATTAACTGCCTCAAAACCCCACTTAACCTACATGTAGGTAATTTTTAACCCTGCTCGCGAGATAATTTTTGGAGGATTGAGGATGAATGGTGTTTCAAGCAAGGAGGATTTTGGAGGATTGAAGATGAATGCTGTTTTTAAAAAAAAAGGAGGATTTTGGAGGATTGAGGATGAATGGTGTTTGAGGAACAGGATTTTAGATGATTGATGGGGAATGGTGTTTGAGAAACAGGAGAATTTTAGAGGAACATAAATGCAAAAATTTGGAGGATTGAGGATGAATGCATTTTTGGGGGCAGGGCAATCGGAGGATTTTGGAAAATTGAGGATGGTTCCCAGCAAAACGGGTCTAGGGAGTTTACATGTGTACCCGGGTAAGTTCAGAGTAGTGTGAAACCCCTATAAATTTTCTATTTTTGCAATAGGAGCAGGACACTCCTATTAGTACAGTGTTAATGTATAGGACAATGAAGTGAAGACCAAATAATTATTGCAGAGTGTAGTAAGCATTTCCCTCCACTATTCACTGGATCATTGGCCATCATGTGTGTCATACAAGTAGGTGTAATAACACAGTTGAAGGAGGCTTAACAGAAGCTGATTAGTTTTAATTAGGTGTGAACACAGGGAAAGTGGTGGGAAGCCTGATGCATTTTACTGTCAACAAAGCTTGCATTGGTTGTGTGTTCTGAATGCATTGGACAACAACAATCTTTTTCTTAGCCTGGAAGAACCACAGACGGGAAATTCCACTGTCACTAATGTTACATGTCACTTTCATCCCTCACAGCTTCAAAACTTATTGACCAATCTATAGGCCTTTTCACACTACATGTAAGTTCAACCCATGTTGAAATCTACATGTCATGTACACGGTTCCGACCCGTGTAGACTTGGGTCAATTACGCTGCCTTTTCACACTACTCAACGCAGCACCAGCATTTTTGCTACACGTGTAATGTTTCGACCGGTGTATTGTGCGATCGTTTCACACTACACACAGGGCCAACCATTCAACAAGGGTCGAATCGGAAAATCCCAAATACTGCATTCTGGTCGTTCCGTCGAGCTGGCTTTGCATGGCCCAAATAGCCAACATATTGTAGCATTCACCTCCTCCTCAGTCCATGTCGGTCTCTTGTCTGATTTGGGGCCCATTTTCTCGTACATATCGGAGTAAAAGGAATCTCGTGAAAGTAGCATGCACAATTGAAACGAACGCGTGTTATGGTGCGCATGTATGGTGCGCGTGCATGCGCAATGCCGCAGGTCAGAGGTTATTTGTTTGTTCATTGCTGAATTAACAACTACAGTGTGTGGTGCTGTGCACGCGCGCGCACTCCGATCCGCGGTTACACGGGTCGAACTCAACACAGAGGCGTTCATACTACACTTTCAACACAGGTCAAACTTCTCTGCACGGGTCGACAGCTCTCAACCCACCTCCCGAGCAGGGTTGAGTTTCAACCCGGGTTGAGCGCTCTACACGGGTCAGTGCCATGTTGAAGTGTTGCAGTGTGAAAAGGTCAGTCTAGATAACACGGGTCGGACCCGGGTCCAACACCAAGATTTTTCGTAGTGTGAAAAGCCCTTATAAAGTAAAGCCGTGTCCGCACTGGACTTATTTTTCGGAAGGTTTTACCGAGACGATGGTAAAATGAAAAATGGTCAAATGTGACCACTGTCCGCACTTGGACTTTCGACACGGGAAAATTTTACCGAGACCGTGGGAGAAGTAACCGAGCTGTCAATATAAGGACGCATGAGGGCGCTTTGCGTGACCTTACTACATTGACACGATTGACCCAAATTACGCGTGCCTTTTTATTTTTCCGGCTGATGTGTACATATAGGACTACATCGATTAGCACCAATCAAACTTCTGACTGTATCAATAATAATATCTGCCATGATTGCAGACAAAAAAGGAACAACGCACTGGAATTTGGAAACTTGCCACGTGCACCGCACCGCGGTGAAGCAATGCAAAGCGCATGCGTGGTGTCCCAGTGTAGCATGACCTTGCGCTCGGGCCGGATGTACGCTTTCCTGAGACGCTTTTACCGACTCGCACTGTCCGCACTGGACTTATCGTCTCGGGAAAAGTTACCTGGTCAGTTCTCCTGGGCAGCAGTTGGCCGGTAGAAGTAACCGCTGGACTCAGGAAAAGTAACTGAGAGGAAAACGTCCTAGGCTGTCCGCACTGGACTTAAAATGGGAAAAGTACCCATCGTCTCGGTAAGTTTTCCCATTTTAAGTCCAGTGCGGACAGGGCTAAAGGCAAAACTGCCACGACACAACATGGTGGTGAGGCTTACCAAGAGACACAAAGAACAACTCAGAACTTTGGTTCCTGTTTTCTGAACATTCAGTTTATTGGTCGTCACTAACATTACCAAAAAAAGGACATGGTGTATGGGTACATGTACATTAACACTTAACACCGATTGTCTTCTATTGTTGAACTCACTTCAAAAGTACAGGTCTTTTTAAACACATGTATACATGTAGGGGTAAGAGCTAAACATTTAAATTACATGTATGTACATGTACATGTAGTATTAATTCAAATAAATTGGCAATCTACGCAGGACTTGCATCAAATCCGCACTACATGTAGGTGACGTCACTGTCACTAACATTGAAGAAATCACACAAAAGGTCCTATGCTCAAAACTATTATTTTACAAAATATTGAGAGCTAATTTAGCGAAACAGAGATTTGTTGTACATGCAGAATGCAATCCAAACATAAAAAAGCATATCAAAGTGTTTGAATTTTTTTGTTTTATCCCTATTGGTGTGGAATTGCCCTCATGCTTTTGCAGCCATCTTGTGTTTCTTTTCCTGATCTCATGTAGAGACAGGGGGTCAGATGTTCACAGAAATATGGTTTTCATGGTAACTGTTGTAACATGAGGAACTTAGGAGACTGGTGATTCAACCGCAACCCTGCTGTTGGTATTTTGCAAGGACAAGAAATATCCAACAGCTAATGAACTGTTCCCAAGTGGGCAATTTTTGTTGGATTATATTTGGTCCAGGAAGATTTCTGTGGTAACAAAACCAGAAAATGAAGAGCGCAACTTGTCAAAAAATATTTCTGATCTTCTAAAAAACAATTAGTTATTGATATGACAAATCCCTCCCACAAACTTCATAATTTAATTAAAGGAGAATTCCAGGCTCTATAATATTTTATCTAGTCTAAAAGAACATACATGTACACTAACATACAGACTGCACCAAAAGTTGGATTTTCTTTGTTATGGAGAACGACACACGCGCCCTTTATATTTTCGATTTATTGCCATTCAGCAGTACAAAGGGCGCGTCCATACTGTTCGAAGTTCCCGCGCATCCGGGAGATTATGACGTAGTGTCCGCACCTCAATGGAAACCCATGGTTGGCTACGTGCGGTATGCACTGGTATCACACCTAGACGCAGCTTAGTGCATATGAATACGTATGTTTTATAAGGCGCCCGACTATTGCGTGTATGCGTAAGGCTGATGTTTACTTCGACTTGACGTGCTGCAATTTATCGTGGTTTTTCGTATTTTTTTTAGAAGAGCACAAAGTCTGTTCTGGTCAGAAAGAAAATATGTTAGGCACTGCATCATCTCGAAGATTCTTAGCCTACCCCAGGAGAACTGCCTGCCGATTTTCCTCAAAGCAATCTGGTTCGAAGTCGTCGCGTTTTTATATTGTTCAGCCATTTCTTACAAATATCCGGTCGTTTGGGGGATTGGGAATTTGGAAAAAGGCGCTGAGACCTTTTAGAGAATTCGGTTTATTTGAGCAGCCAAAAGCTTGCCAAATCGTCATGATGTTGCTGTACTACAGCACGACCGAGTTTTGCTTTAGCAGTCAGGCAAAAATTCGCCAGGAATATGGAAAACAGACGTGCGTCAAGGAACAACACTGCCACGTTCTCGTGTGTGTTGCATGTGTGGAAAATGGTTCACTGCACTCGCACAGCTCAGGCCTCGGGGCCGGCCGGGTACCCGGCCGGCCGGCTTGGTAGTGCAGCCACTACGTCACAGTATCCTGGATGTACCGATATTCCAGAGCAAAAGTGCGGCTCGCATGACGGCAGGCGCGTTATGAAAAAACCTCCGGTTTATACGATTACCGAAACCAATCAAAATGAAATAGAAAGTAAAGCCCTGTCCGCACTGGAGTTATTTTGGTAAAACTTACCGAGACGATGGGAACTTTTCCGATTTTAAGTCCAGTGCGGACAGCCTAGGACGTTTTCCTCTCAGTTACTTTTCCCGAGTCCAGCGGTTACTTCTACCGGCCAACTGCTGCCCAGGAAAACTGACCAGGTAACTTTTCCCGAGACGATAAGTCCAGTGCGGACAGTGCGTTGCGGTAAAAGCGGCTCAGGAAAGCGTACATCCGGCCCGAGCGCAAGGTCATGCTTCACAGGGAAACCACGCATGCGCTTTGCATTGTTTTACCGCGGTGCGGTGCACGTGGCAAGTTTCCAAATTCCAGTGCGTTGTTTCTCTTTTGGTCGCAATCATGGTAGATTTTATTATTGATAAAGTCGAAAGTTTGATTAGTGCTAAAGACGTAGGCCTGCGTGTACACATCGGCCGGAAAAATGAAAAGGCAGGCGTGATTTGGGTCAATCGCGTCAATGTAGAAAGGTCACGCAAAGCGCCCTCATGAGTCGTTATATTGACAGCTCGGTTACTTCTCCCACGGTCTCGGTAAAATTTTCCCGTGTCGAAAGTCCAAGTGCGGACAGTGGTCACATTTGACCATTTTTCATTTTACCATCGTCTCGGTAAAACCTTCCAAAAAAAAAGTCCAGTGCGGACACGGCTTTAGTCACAATTGCAATTAACGTTCTTTAACATTATGTTAATATAAACTCAGGGTGGACTTTCCCTTTAAGAAACGCCCACATGTGTGATGTCAAATAGGTCATAGAAGTCAGTTTAAAGTAGTGTACAGTGTACATGATTGGTCATTGTTGCAATTTCAGAAATGGGCGGATTTGGGGGTTAGTATTTTATAGGAAATATCGTTCCACTGACCTGTTCAAAGTTTTGCGTTGTTGGATGGCGGAAAAAAAGAGTGAAAAACAACGCTCGTTTTCAACCGTCAGGCGGATGATAGCCTTTAGTCAAGGCGCGCATGGCTTCCTGGATGCGTGACGTGCCCCAAATGCCAGCATGTCCGGGGCACGCCACTCGTCCGAGTAGCCACGCGCGCCTTGACTAAAGGCTACAGGGCAGTTTTCCAATGATTTCCAGCTGGAAATCGTTGGGAAAACGATATAAATTTCCACTTTTCTTGACAACGACAGCACACCTGGTGCCATCATTTCACAGGATGATTGAGACTACTATTAACTTACAGTCTAGTTAAGGTAGTTCGTAATAATTCAGTAAAAAATAAATTGGAGGATTACCAATCATGTACACTACCTTTAACCTGCCTCTACAATTGTACATGTATGTAGAACAAATCGGTATAAAAATAGTTTCATTCCTTGGTTGCTGTATATTAATCTGCAATCCTGAAAAAATTCCCTCTTTTTTATCCAAACCTTCCAATCTTATATTGGTTTTGTGTGTAATGTGTGTCGTAAAGTTTTGTCTTAATCTTGCTCTTAATAATTTGAAGTTTTTGCAGTTTTATTATTATATACATGTATGTATGATACTGACTTGTAATTAGGGTGTTTTATAACCTTAAATTTATTGCCAATATTTAAGTGTTTTAATTAAAATCCTTGGGTTTTAATCCAACCGCTTTTTTAGTATTGGTGGTTGCTAAAAAGAAATGAATAAATAACAAATAAATAAATTTGAACTGTAAAACCTGTTATACATGATATACCTGACTGGGTAAAAACATGTTGTGTTCAACTTCATGTACATGTATGGTAACCATAAATCTGTGCAAGAAGAATACCCTTTCAGGGCACTTTATCCAATTATCGCTGACCCAAGGCCCAACTGCATCACAATACTGCCCACATTAAATTTGCAAACACTTGTTGCTGCCATTCATAATCAGACAAGTAATGATATCAGACATTCCAAACCAGAGGGGGGTCCGAATTTATAACCAGCAGGCCATGGCAAATATACCACAAATTGCATTTACAGGCATGCACACCCCACTGGATTATTAAGGGGTATCTGTCAGCACATCAAACCAGCTGCCTACATTGCAGATTTTGCTATTCTTTTTAAACCTCATTTTCCACAAATTTACAGTTTGATTTTGCCAAATTTTTCCTACAAAAGCATCGTCTTCAAGAAAATACAGAGTTCAGGATTCCACACAGTTAGACTGTTGAATCAAATAGTTTATTGTCTGCATCATTTAATCTTCTAAACTGACTGCAGAACAGCCTACAACACGATTCATACTTTAGGCCACATTGTGAGTGAAGTTAATTCGTCAGGCTAATGGACAAACTTCATAGAGTACCGAAGTGATGACGTCAATCGATGCAATGTTTGGAACCAGAATACATTCTAAACTGCATGTGTTTGGAAACATTGCCGCGGCAACTGACGTCAGACTTCGGTACTCTATTGACAATGAAGCAACAATTCATGATATCATGAAATTTGCTTTACTTTCTCATTAACATCAAGTATGAACCAGCCTTCCATTAATTTGGAAATTTGAGAAAAAGAATGTGGGTATTTTTTAGGGGATGGAGTTTCAATTTCCACTTGAGTGGGAGAAGATTTAGTCTAAATGACTGGAACTCAATTACAGGCTTTTTTTAGCATTGGCCATTGATGGAGCCGGTATAAAGTCCCAGCAAGTACATGTACTGTACTTAAAAAAGTGTCTTAAATACACTGACCCCACTTTTCCACCTCCAAAACTTCTACCCCCAAAAAAGTCACAGAAAACGGCCAGTTGCAAGCCTGAAACTGGTTCACAATTAAATTTTGCTATAATATAATGAGCACCGCTATACAGAACATTTTGGCTACAACCAACATTTATGTACATTGTATTTAATACATACATTGTACATACCATTATTCGCTAACAAACGACCACTAACAATTTTCGTAGACCCCATGATGTGGCGTTTTACTGTAAAACTATCGGTGTGTTCTTGCCTTTTCAAAAAGTCAGAAATCAAGGGAACAAAAGATGTAGCAAATGTGACAAATGTCAATGAATCGTCCACCTACAACTGCACTGACATAATCAACACATACAACGAGATGTTCGTAATATGTGATGAATATTCATATAGCTGTAAGTTTAATGTACATATGAATTCCTCAGAATAAATACATGTACATGTTTTTGACAATATATCCAACAGTAATGTGTGACACTATAGGCCTTTTCACACTACGAAAAATCTCTGTGTTGTACCTGGGTCCGACACGTGTTGACTTTTCACACTACAACATTTTCAACACGGCACTGACAGAGTGCTCAACCCGGGTTGAAACTAACCCTGCTCGGGAGGTGGGTTGAGAGCTCTCGATCCGTGTAGAGAAGTTCGACTTGTGTTGAAAACACCTCTGGGTTGAGTTCGACCAGTGTAACCGCATTGAGTAGTGTGAAAAGGTAGCGTAATTGACCCGTGTTGAAATTTTTAAAAAGTCTACACGGGTTGGACCCGTGTAGATTTCAACACGGGTCAAACGTAAATAGTGTGAAAACGCCTTATGTAGGCATACATGTACATGTAGTATGCCTATGCACAGATTGACAAAATGTTAACATACATGTATGGCCAGTCTGGAAAAAAATAGGCTGAGCATGGGTACATGTACATACTAATACATAAAGCATCATTATTCTCAAGGTCTGAACTAATGGATTGATTTAACATGATTTAACCCATGGACTCCACTTAAAAACCATGGAGCAAGCATCAAGATGCACAAGCCTACATTGTACAGTTTGAGTGCAACACAGACCTTTGCAATCTTGAGTGTCTTTTTTGAGTTGGCACTGCCCTTTAATGCTTCCAACCCTGTAACATGATCCCAAAGCCCATTACAAAGGGAACCCTAAGCCTACACAACAGGTAATGGTGTATCTGCTGCAGGGCTAACCAACACCCCCAGCAGAACCACTCCCACCAAGAGGAAAATCTAATAAACAGCTTGCTCTGCATGAGTAACCCACATGAAAGAAATATCCCATCAAGTTCGGCCCTTTGTTTTTCCCGCATTACTGCAGGGGAAAAAAGCATGGAGT
Source organism: Hippasteria phrygiana (assembly GCA_037893225.1). NCBI lineage: Eukaryota > Metazoa > Echinodermata > Asteroidea > Valvatida > Goniasteridae > Hippasteria > Hippasteria phrygiana. The sequence goes on from JAZGUH010000001.1 coordinate 548,140, forward strand.
GAACAACAACTAGGGAGAGTCAGACTCAGTTTAAATTTGGAATTAAATTCAAAAGAGATGTATTACAAGCCATAACCTTTTATGTATCTTTCTATTTTTCTTTCTTCTAATGAAACCAATGATTCCATTCTACATGTAGCTAAGAGTACTTCATGCGGCAATCGCTTCAATTTAAGTTAAGATAATTTAGCACAGCAGAGATGTCATCTTTTTGGAAAGGGCTTCTGCAAAATAGTTGATTTCCAAATCAAAGTTTCAGGAATCTATTCTTTGGTTATTCCCAAGGTCAATGATAAACCTTGTTAATTTTACTGAATTGGAATTTGAATCGGCCAGTCGACTCCGGCAAACTCGGTGGCTGAGTGGGTTAAGATGTCTGCACTACATGTAGTAAGCAGGAGGTCGTGGGTTCGAGTCCTGCCCGAGTAAGCCTGCGAATGTTTTCCCACAGGCTCTCACAAAGCACTAAGAATAAGAATTCTCTTTTAGTTTCTATCATCCCTGATGCAAATTCCACCTGTAACCCTTTCCCACTATGAAATCTCTGGGTTATCTTGGTGAATGGTAAACCTTAACCTTGAGATACCCCAGGTTGGCAGGAGTGCTCCCACTACACTTTTTCCACCCCAGATTAAGACAAAACATTCTGCTGTTACCCTGGGTTTCATTAACCCTGCTCGCGACCAGGGTTAAGGATGGAAATCTCTGGGGTTAAGGACACAACCCTGGCGTTGATGTTGTGGTGGGAAACTGTGCACGCAAGGTTTACTGATCCACAGAACATTTGCAGGGTTAAGAATCACAAACACTTCTTCAAAAATATCGGAAGATAAGTGTTGGAAATTGGTTATTGACCATTATTGAAATCTACAGTATGAGCCTACAGTATCACACTATTGGTAGTGGAGAACAATGCAGAACAACTAAATATTAGGAATTTATTCTGTTAAGAAATTATGCTAAAGTAGTACTAGAGTTAGCAAAATCCTGTTTTTATACAACATGCACAGCAACGTATCTAAAGATTTTGTAGGTTGCCCATGCAGAACACAAAAAAGTTAAAGCAAAATTATGCAACTTATCCATTGTTTTAATAGAACTTCAGGGCTCGAAATTCCCAAAAAAATGTACTTGCGCTTTGCGCAAGTTGGCATTTAAAACAACTTGCGCTAACCAAATTTAACTTGCAATAATTTGTGTAATTAAATGTATGTATGACATGAAATAAGGGCAAAGCTTCGGATGCCGGCTGCTTACTTCTGAAGAAAGAGAGCAGACTTTTCTGCTTCGGTGGTGAACGTTTCATGATGATCGAAAACCCCAAAATGCAAGAAAAAAAGTCACAAAATATCTCACTTCTCCGTCATTTAAAAGCCATCAGTGCACTAAACAATGTCAACAACGTTTACGTGTAAAATCCCCGCTCCACGCAACGCATGCTAGCACCTGGCGGTTTCAGTTACATTCAATGACTGACTTGTATGGATGGGAAGCGAGGTAATTACACATCGCCCAGCAGCATGTCTGGTCCCCAATGCAAGACATGCATAAAAAGGCAACGATGTACTGTACAAACTGATCCCATGCAACAAAAGCTAGACACATTTAGAAAACAACTTTTAACCCTAACCCTGCCAGACGCAGCACAGTGCTTCTGTGGTGACAGCTTGACCTTGCTGCACTCTGCACACAAGTCAATGTGTCAAAGTATGCAATCTGATGCGTCTGGCAGGGTTTCTAGCCAAAATACCCTGGAGGGTTATTAAGGTATTTGGTTCACCTTGTCACTGGTTAAAAATGTCACCACAAACATGACAGCTTACTCTCACAATTCATTTAAGAACTAACCACTCTTTCCAACTGCTAACAGTTAGAGCATGGAGCTCCATGGTTAGAGATACTTCAACAAACAACACTTGGAAGGTGTGGTATACTCCTTTGAGATTTAAGATCAAAACTGAAGAGGGGATTTGCATATTACAGGTTTATAAACCGGATTAGGAGAATCAATAAGGAAGCCAATCCAAAGCTTTGTAAGGGGATTAGATTAATCCTCCCTCTCATGGTGCCAAAATGGAGCCAATAATATCAAAACCCATAAAGTGATACATGCAGGTTGTAACCATAATAGAGCTATATTAAATTACTAGAGCGCTGACTGGATGTAGAAAGTGATGCCTGCTGGGCGCATCCATGTTTGTGTACAAACCTATGGAAATCTCGAAATGTACGGCTATTTGCATATCTGCGTTTGTATTCTATAAAGTTGCGTTATCGAAGCCGAAACCTGAAACGCACAATCAGTAAATGAGCGATTTATTTTGCTCTGCGCAAAGAACGCAAACGTGTGCGCGTACGGCGCTGCAGATGATTTTTGCCGTGACATTCTATAACCGTCATGACGCGCTTAAGTTGTTTGCATATGTTGTACTTTCTAGTTCTGCGTTGCATTTAGAGTACACTTTTAAAATTCACTCCATCTAATTTAATTATGTTCTACAAACACACACATGAATTCAAAATGTCTGCGCGCAGGAAGGATTTAAAGTACCTCCGCACCTAAGATAGGGGAGTTAGCACTCTAGTAATTAAATACAGCTCTATGGTTGTAACACAAGCTATGGGAGAGGAAGGGGTTGGTTTTTTGATATGCTGTGATACATGTAGTTATAACAGTAGGAGGGTCAATCATCTGGAGTACAAAATGTATTGGAGTTGTGTTGGGCAGAGGTTGCATTCTCTTATATTTTTATTGGGGCACCACTGCATGCACTAGTAGTAGTGTGGGTTCCTGATGATGAAAACAAACCAAGCAAGTTTACACCCTACACGACCTTTTACAAACATGTACATGTACATGTGCACCACTAGTCTCTTGGCCATTAACCTTAAACCCCCCCCCCCCCCTGTTTTTTCTAGGAACCTTCCCCAATCAGCCAAAATTCAACACTGTGTAGTAAACCAATGGCACATTCTTTGTACTTTGACAAAATCAGGGCATCAAGTCCCATGCAAAGTGATGGTGCCAAGGCTGTACAGTACTCAATCACACAAAATTCAACACAATGGGGTGTTTGATTTTGGCAGGTTAGGGATGGTTAGGGCATTAGGGTTAATGAAGCTATTACTCAAAACACTGCCTGTTAGTTGTAGCCATGTTGCCAACTCATGATTGGCTTGTGAGATTCTGTGTACTTTGCTATGGGGCTGCTAGACTAGTTCTCAGCATTTTTTCCTAATCCTCCAAACCACAAATTAGAAAAAAAGAGCAAACAAACAAAAATAGTCAGTTTGAGAATCTTAAGGCCTTTTCACACTACGAAAAATCTCGGTGTTGGACCCGGGTCCGACCCGTGTTGACTAGACTGACCTTTTCACACTGCAACATTTCAACACGGCACTGACCCGTGTAGAGCGCTCAACCCGGGTTGAAACCCAACCCTGCTCGGGAGGTGGGTTGAGAGCTTTGGACCCGTGTAGAGAAGTTGGACCCGTGTTGAAAGTCGTAGTGTGAACGTCTCCGGGTTGAGTTCGATCCGTGTAACCGTGGATCGGAGTGTGCGTGCAGAGCACCACATACTAGGCTGTTCGATATGACGATATTTGCCGATGTTTCGGTATTATGTTGCTTTTTCAGCGTTTATGGTTTCTCCAAGTGTGTATACGTTAAGTGTGTATTACTAGTCTAGATTACTTTGCGCGAAATTATTTCCAATAAATTTGACGGCAGAATAGTACATAACGTATATGGAGGAATAAATAAATACATTCTGTACTAAATGTGTCGTTTCTTTTATCGTTTTAAGCCCCGACATGACTTTTCCGACATCTCCGCGCCGTATGTAGCGCACATTGCGTGCATGCGTATTCCATCGTTAGTGTAGTCTTGGTCAAATGCAAACAACCGCACTGAACGCTACCATATTATTACTAGTGTACAATGTACGTACATGCAGCTAACATTTTGCAAACTTCGTCTCGAGAAGGCTACGTATGAGGGGGCCGGGGTTATTGCTCAATATGGGGAACCCCAAAAGTGCATCTGCGCGTGCGCGTTGCTTTGTTGCAAACAGCTGGCCTTGGCCGCCGGTCAAGTACAAGTGCAAGCATGGAGGAATAAAACACACTGGATACTTTTACCTCCGATATGTCGTAGAAAATGGGCCCCAAATCAGACAAAAGATCGACATGGAGTGAGGAGGATTTGGGCTGACAGCTCCATCCAAAGCCAGCTCGGCGGAACGACCAGAATGCAGTATGGGGATTTTCCGATTCGACCCGTGTTGAACGGCCGGCCGTGTGTGTAGTGTGAAACGATCGCACAATACACGGGTCGAAACATTACACGTGTAGCAAAAATGCTGGCGCTGCGTTAAGTAGTGTGAAAAGGCAGCGTCATTGACCCGTGTTGAAATTTTAAGAAGTCTACACGGGTCGGACCCGTGTCGGACCCGTGTAGATTTCAACACGGGTCGAACGTACATAGTGTGAAAAGGCCTAAATTCGGTGCACGTGATCTAAAATCAGACGCTTTACCACTAAGCCAATCGAGCAGCTCAACCAAATCGGCTTATTTTGTTTTATTCAACACTACACACTGGAGGAACTATTTACGAGCAAATATTAGCCAATCACAAGATAGCAACAAGGCTAAAGCCCTGTCCGCACTGGACTTATTTTGGTAAAACTTACCGAGACGATGGGAACTTTTGTACATCCGGCCAGAGCGCAAGGTCATGCTTCACAGGGAAACCACGCATGCGCTTTACATTGTTTCACTGCGGTGCACGTGGCAAGTTTCCAAATTCCAGTGCGTTGTTCCTCTTTTGGTCGCAATCATGGTAGATTTTATTATTGATAAAAAAGTCGGAAGTTTGATTGGTGCTAAAGACGTAGGCCTGCGTGTACACATCGGCCGGAAAAATGAAAAGGCACGCGTGATTTGGGCCAGGGATTTTGGTCAATCGCGTCAATGTAGAAAGGTCACGCAAAGCGCCCTCATGAGTCGTTATATAATTGACAGCTCGGTTACTTCTCCCACGGTCTCGGTAACATTTTCCCGTGTCGAAAGTCCAAGTGCGGACAGTGGTCACATTTGACCATTTTTCATTTTACCATCGTCTCAGTAAAACCTTCCCAAAAAAAAGTCCAGTGCGGACACGGCTTAAGACTATTGTTTGTGAGTGCATGGAGAGATAAGAATAGAGCTAGGGCCCAGCATTTCCATACAAGGGTTCATGTACGTGTACATCATGTACGTGTACATGTATACAAATTGTACATCAAAAGAGGACTGTTGTTCTACGGATAAAATCTCCTAATTCAGTGTATGATTTACAATATATACACTGTAGCTCAGATCAGGAAGTTAATTAAAGTTGTGATCATTGAGGTTGGTTTGGGCACTTGTATAGCAGACTTGGTAGAAAGAGGCCCTTTTCCTGAAAATGTATAACCCTTTGTTCTTTCCTTTCCATCAGGTTTATGGCACTTGCACAGAATGTATACACAATACTGCTGTACATACAAATATCAAAGTATTTAGGCCTTGAATTTCAAAGGAGGGGCATCTTAGGTTGCCTCACAGTTTACAATGTAAGTACATGTATGTACATTACAATCTCCATTAGAAACAAAGGAGAGTTTCCAAGAGGCACCATGCCTAAAAAATAAGCGTTCTCCTTAACCCCTTGGGCACGGTATTTTACGGGAGACGTCCGGGTATTGCAGCGGTTCTGGCAGCCAAATCGAACCGCTACAATGTGTTTGTGCAGTCAAGCATGACAAACAATAATCCAACAATGGATTGAAACTGCACAAACGGCTGCCAATGGCGTTATCCGGCCTGATGGCACCTTTTTTTTTTACGCCACATGGCGTCATCCGTACGCAAGTGGTTAACTAGTTTGATATTTTCTATGCGAAGCTGGACACGCAGTAAGATCTTCATACAGATGTGCACAGAAACTTTGCACGGTGGTACATGTATGTTCAAATCTAAGGTATGACCGTATGAGGAAAAATCTCTCCAGAGCTTTCTGCAATAAAGTCATTGACACGACATGTACATGTGTAAAAGACCCACATACATTTAGAATACACAATTAATTGAAGCCAGCCACTGCCAATTTGCCTGTCCCTAACCAACAATGCCAAGTCCAGCAAGGTCCAACAATAGGAAATTTTTTGTTGCATTTTGTTGATCTGAGCAGTGAACAAAAGATCTTTTGTTCTAGTTGTTCAATTATGTTGGATTCACACTTCAGTTCAGTAGCTGTTGGATATTGTTGGATCCAGCATGGTTCTAGCAAACTACATGCTACTTTCAGCAGGCTTAAGCTTAAGTTTCCATTGGACTTTTTATTCCGCGCGGCCTCGCGGAAACTTGCAGCGACATGCCTTCGCGTAATTCTACCGTACGTTTCCATTTGGACTTATATTTACCGCGACAAGAACGTTTATGCGCCTTCGAGGCTGGCAGAATGTCACACATTGCGAGTCAGATGACTTTCCGCGGCCACGTAGATATCTTCCGCAACCGCTTTCGGCCTTGTTGTTTTACATCAAGGTCGCAGTACCCTTCACCCCAACCAAAAGTAAATTAGTCTTTCCAGCGCCACCGCCAGCCAACTCCGGCCTATTTTTAGAACGCAACAAAAAGACTGCTTTATAAACCGGCAGTGTACACCAGAAACGTATAACGCCTACTTGTATCATTTCACCCACGTGCTGTCCAAAATCGCTCTTGTACTGGGAGGTAAACAAAAGAACAAAACGATATACGTCTTGTATATCAACCAGGGCTCAAAATTCCCAAAAAAAATTACTTGCGCTTTGCGCAAGTTGGCATTTGAAACAACTTGCGCTAACAAAATTTAACTTGCACTAATTTTTGTAATTCAATGTACGTATGACATATGAAATTAAGGCAAAGCTTAGTTGTTAAAGTGTACTTAGTAACCCTTTGCCATGCTTGTACTTTGTAGTGTGTGTTTGTACTGGTCTAATTAAAGCAGCTGCAGATTCAGTTTCGGATGCCGGCTGATTACTTCTGAAGAAAAAGAGCAGACTTTTCTGCTTCGGTGGTGAACGTTTCATGATGAACGAAAACCCCAAAATGCAAGGAAAAAATTCACAAAATATCTCACTTCTCCGTTTTGCGCAAGTTGGAAAAGTACCGGTTTTTGTCAAATGATATTTCACAATGATAACCTGTATGATTTGATTAAAACAATAAGTTTAACAAACATGTTTTACTGTAGCTTTTCTGTCTGTCCTCGGTGTCCCGGCCCAGCAGCTAGTCAAGCGCTCGCACAATCCCTGCATGCAGATCCGAATGTACAGTACATCGTTGCCTTTTTATGCATGTCTTGCATTGGGGACCAGACATGCTGCTGGGCGATGTGTAACCTCCCTCCCATTCATACAAGTCAGTCGTTGAATGTAACTGAAACCGCCAGGTGCGAGCGTGCGTTGCGTAGAGCGAGAATTTTACACGTAAACGTGGTTGACATCGTTTCGCGCACTGATTGGCTTTTAAATGACAGAAAAGAGAATATTTTGGGGTTTCCGATCATCATGAAACGTTCACCACCGAAGCAGAAAAGTCTGCTCTCTTTCTTCACAAGTAAGCGTCCGGCATCCAAAACTGAATCCGCAGCCGCTTTGATTAGACCAGTACAAACACACACTACAAGCATGGCAAAGGGTAAGTACACTTTAACAACTAAGCTTTGCCTTTATTTCATGTCATACATTGAATTACAAAAATTAGTACAAGTTAAATTTTGTTAGCGCAAGTTGTTTCAAATGCCAACTTGTTGTTGTTGTTGTTGGTTTGGTTGGCACTTAGGGCAAACTATGTGCCCTGTGTGCCAGTGACTGCGAAAATTAGTGATAACACCGTGATGATTTATCAATGCTGGCACGAGCGCCTACAATCCCCCAGACACACAATGCTGCAGTGGTCCTGCAGGGCCGAGCCGTTTCCCAGCAATTTAAGAGCCCGGGCTCCGCCGGTATGTTCACAGGCTCGCGTACCCTCAGGTGAAGAATGGCAGCATTATGTCCGGTCAATCGCAAGCATTCAGCGCCTGCGCATGCGCCACTTGCGCAAAGCGCAAGTAATTTGTTTTGGGAATTTTGAGCCCTGTATCAGGATTTGTTTTCCTTTTTTGGTTCATGTCATCATTGACTGCTGTTTTGGTTCAAAATATATCACTGTTCAATCATTTTCAGGTCCGTTAATAAAAATGTTTGCATTTTTTTGTCAACATTTTGTGATTTATTCCAGTCTTTGGATGCGACATGCGAATCATACTACTACAGCAGGTGTACTGTGATGTTTAATGATGTAAGAATAGGGTAGTCTGAGAGTCAAAAAGAGATGTGGAATGCGTATGCGTACAGGGGGGAAAGGGGGGGGGGGGGGGGGGGAGCACGCCCAAAGAAAATTGTCAAAAATCTTTCCCTGCCCCATGAGAGCAACAGTCTGAATCATGAAGGTCATAGTTCAAAGGTTATTAAAATTTCCAGTTACCTTGGGAGCAGTCAGGTTTCCCTTATGGCAGCCCCTACCTGCATTCAGTCACAGTGTCAAACAAACACAGGCAGACAATTAACCTGATTGGCTCAAACCACACAAATCAATCATAACTGTGCCGTAATGCAATACTTCTTTCAGGCAAGGTCGGAGGTACTAAAGGGCAACTGCAGAGGCAATGGTCATATTCCAGCTGGAACCATTCAACAATTACATTTTTAGATTTTAAAGGGTCATAAGGAGAACAGTAGGATCATGGAGGAAGGAACAACAGTACTTATCAATTTTCTGTGGAATGTCTCATTGGCAAGCTCACAAGTTACCTACATATGTACACATGTATAATGTAATGCCAAACATTTCAATTTGAACAATTACGGAACGCAGCATTTCTTAAGTGCGGTACACGTACTAAAGAGCATGACAATTCAAAATGATGTTTCCTAGAAAATTGGTGCAAGTTATAGCACACCTACTTGACAAAATAAAAACCAGACTCGCCTAGTACAATGATTCTGCTGATTACTTCCACCTACATGTACACCATCAACAAGGAAACCTGTCAATATGTTTCACTTACCGCACACGAATCCAGGAAAATGCACAAACCTGTTTGTTCTCAAAACTGTACACAATTGAATCATACAAAATGTGGGGGAGCACTTTGCTCATTTTACTGTCATTGTGTGGACATCAGTACAAACATGCTTGTGGTCCACAAGTTATTTCTTCCACAAATGACTCATCCTCACAATACATTAAAACTCCACAAAGAACGATCCGACCCAGAGAAAAGAAGAGGGTGTCTTTTTTGTTTTTTTAACGAGGGCTTGAAAAAAATTAAGAAAAAAAGATCTTGGGGCAGGACTAAAAAGTGGTCTTAATTCGACTACAATGAAACCAAAGGCTAGCCACACTATTAGAGCCTGGAAGGGATTTGCATTTTGTTTGAATGTTCAGTGTCCTGGAGATAATAGAGAGGGGAGCAGGGACAGTCCTGAGGGATTGGACCAACATTTCAGCTAGAGGTGACTATCTGCTTGCTGGAGCATGACAGCCCAAAGGGGTAAAAGACAGATACTAAAGCCCTGTCCGCACTGGACTTTTTTTGGTAAAGTTTACCGAGACGATGGGTACTTTTCCCATTTTAAGTCTAGTGCGGACAGCCTGGGACGTTTTCCTCTCAGTTACTTTTCCCGAGTCCAGCGGTTACTTCTACTGGGCAACTGCTGCCCAGGAAAAGTGACCAGGTAACTTTTCCCGAGACGATAAGTCCAGTGCGGACAGTGCAAGTCAGCAAAAGCGGCTCAGGAAAGCGTACATCCGGCCCGAGTGCGAGGTCATGCTACACAGGGACACCGCGCATGCGCTTTGCATTTTTTCACCACGGTGCGGCACATATGTGGCAAGTTTCCAAATTCCAGTGCGTTGTTACTCTTTTGGTCGCAACCGTGGCAGATATTATTGATAAAGTTGGAAGTTTGATTGGTGCTACCAGTGCATCATTCCCAGATGATAATAAAGGATATCAACGTGTACAAATCGGCCAAAAGAAAAAAAAGGCGCATGCGCTTTGGGTCAATCGGGTCAATGTAGAAAGGTCACGCAAAGCGCCCTCATGAGTCGTTATACTGACAGCTCGGTTACTTCTACCACGGTCTCGGTAAAATTTTCCCTTGTCGAAAGTCCAAGTGCGGACAGTGGCCACATTTGACCATTTTTGACTAAAACCTTCCAAACAAAAAGTCCAGTGCGGACACGGCTATAGTGAAAAAGAGATAATGCCGTTTTACCAGAAAGGCAAGACTGGTGGGGGTGAATGGAATGCAATTCATACAAGAAATGCTGCAAGCTGAGCTCCAAATATTCTTCCAGGCACTGTTGGTATGATCAACAGACATCTTTGCTTCCAGTCACTCAACGAGAGCGTGGGGTTGTGTTTGTTCACCCTACATTGCCCGCTGCAATATGGTGGCTGGTATTCTCTAATGGGGCTTTAGCAGTAGGCAGTTTGGAATGCCAAAATGTGGCCAATATGACTAGAATCAAAACAAACAGGAGCCAGGCAAAACAGGAAACACTACCATTTCAATATTTGCCATTCCCTGATATGCTGAGGGGGTCTCGTAAATCGCTTTGCTCAACATTTCTGAAAAGGACCATACCACTGCAAAGTAGGACAACAATTTATATTTAAAAAAACCAGCTAAGATGCTGAAACTCCCCTGCCCTTTGTAGTGAGCTCAATACATTGAGTGATTTAATATTTTTATTTGATTAGGATACTGTCAACATTTGGCAAGACTGCTCAGTTGGTAGAGCACCAGTGTGGTGTTTAGGTGGGGGCAGATTCCCACCCAGTCAATTTTCTTTCACTTTCCTTTACTCTCAAAATTAGTACAAAATTCTCAGTTATCGGCCTTTACTCTTCTATAGAAACGTGCACCATCAATGGTTGAAATCTATGTTTGTTGTGTCATGTCTGGGATATTGTAATTTCATTAGTTTAGATTGATAATGTGCCAGTTCAGTGTAACAATATCTGTAAATTACATCATTTTTGTCACATACATGTACTATCATGCACATCACTTGCATCACTTGGGCCTGCAGTGTTGGACACAAGCTTTTCTTTGAACAAGAATGAGAAAATAAAAAAATAAAACTTCAAAGGTCCTTGAGACTCAGACTGATCAAATTTCCACTATTACTGCAATTATATAATTGCCCTAACTGTACAATTCTATACAAACACAATGAACATTTTTAGAGCCTAACAAATCAGAGTCAAAAATTGATAAGCAAAAGAGACCCCCCTTTCAGCCCCAGGTTCCCCTGCAGAAATCCAAATAATCTCTGGCCTTGATCCTGGCAGCAGCAGTAGTGTATACTGCCTAAATATACATGTACATGTACATTAATACATGTACATGTACTCCATCTGCAATATCTCCTTACCACTACCAGCTTTAATAATACAGCATTACTTTAAAGGGCCAGTACCAGTTCTTCAAATAGGGCTGGTTGGTTTTCACAATGCTGTCAGACGTACCAACTTCTTAGACTATGGCAAGCCACTCGTGATTGTTTTAACTAATTTCCTCATAAACCGGAATGCATAACTTTGATGGAGAAGTTCAATCACACAGCCTACAAATAAATTAACCTACCTACACACGTACATGTACCCTATTTTAACGGCCCCGAACCTAATTTTTGTTTTCGTGAAAAAGGTATTAAAAAAAAAACCAAAACAAACCCATAAATGCTGCAAATACTACTTTTAACCCCTCAAAAAAAAGTGCAAAAAAACCAAACATTTCCCTACCTACATGTACCCACCCTATTTTCAAATGCCATGTAATCGGAAGCAGAACTATATTGCTTTTGGCCTAAATGAATAACCATGGTTACCATGATAGGGCGTGGAACCCTTTCATGACTCAAAATGACATCATAGATTACTGTGCCACTGTTTTAATAACTTTAATTACTTTCATCAACACCACAAAACAACACAAAGTCCTGATAATGGAAGTTAAAAAGTAACTCAAGAACATGTCTAGGTCAAATTTTTCTGGGTTGGCAGAGTTCTCCAAGGCTCATGGGGAATAATCCCCAGTTCTGCGGTAAACACAAAAACAGGCTAAGGGGTAGCACATACCAGGCAGGCATACAAACATGAGATGGTGTAAGGGTCCCTGGTGAAAGTGTCAACGGAAACAGGCCATTCACCTGCTGCATAAATATTTTGGTTACTTTGGAGAGCTGAGTTTGTAGCTGTCCTGTCTGGGTTTATTTAAAACACCAGCGGAGACAAAACTCAAGTATCTGACTTCCTACAAATAAGTTACTTTCAGTAAATTCTACTGAACAAAAGAAATGTAAACGTTACTTTCAAAGCTTTCGTATTTTAGACTGACTGAACTTCACCTGAAGTTGTGCATGATAAAAACAATACATGGAGTTTGTCTTGTGGGTCACTTTGTGTACAACTTAATAGTGGTAATAAAAAGCTGTTTAAAAACATTCACCACTCTTGATTCGGTCACTGTACTACAAAGACATCTGTTCCTTGCTCTATGTTAAAATATAATGCTTTCTTGCAGAAATATGCCACTCAGTCAAACTCCTGTGATTTTTATTAAAATTATAGCAAAATCACAACACTGTCAATTTACCATTTGCCCGATTCATATTTATTTTTTTTACCAGAAGGTCTGCACTTTACCTTTCTGAAGACATTAGATTAGATGTTGTGCAGACTGATATTAAACACAGGGACCTGTTAAAATCAGTTATGTCCTGTACTCAGTTCATGCCTAATGCCTAACACCTATACACAGACAAAATGGCATGCTCTCCAAGTGGCCCCATGCTATGAGAAAGCTGAAAATACCAGTCCATGCTAATTTCTCCAAAGCCCTGCTGATGGAGCAGAGGATTTATTCCCCCATACCCTATAGAGCTAGAGCTAGGCACATGACCTTGAGGTCAAACTACATGTTGTAGTACAGGGTGAACTCTGTATGGGACATCCAAGAACACCACCACTGCATGGAATTATCACACCAACTTTATAGGCCGTGTCCGATTTACTTGGCTATGGCTTGAAATTACACACAAGTCTATGTGATGTGGCTGCAGCCACTACCACAGGCATGTGTGTAATATACCTTTTCGACATTCTCAAAGCATCATGGGAACTGCATCAGCCGTAACTGGCATTAGAAGAGCAAGCACATTAGAACGGACGTGATTGGTCGCATTGATCACATGTTCGTTGTCATGCTTGCCAAAATCCTCTTCTGATTGGCTAATAATGTGACATTATTAGCCGTTTTAATTCCAGAAATTTGCATTCATCAGTAACTGGTACCCTGAGAGGGATTCCCCAATTAGGCCCTATTTCCTTTATTTTCATTGCCATTTAAAATTGATTTTTCTGGTTATTATTTTCCTTATGTTCCATGCAAAGATATGTAAAAAGGGTATCGCTCAACTCATGACAGATATTTAGCATAAAATCAATTAATATTTGGACTGGTTCACAGTGCCATAGGTTTGTGTATAAATTACATGGTTTGTTTGGCCTCCAAACACACAATGCATTGAGAATGTCGAAAAGGTTTATTTCAAGTTGTAGCCAAGTAATTCGGACACAGCCTAAGTTTCAGGAAAATAGGGAGTTTGTGGAATGGGACTTCTGAGGCCCTGGTGGCAATAGACAGACCCATGCTTTTCCATTGTTCTCACCAGTCTTGCGCATGCTCAGAACTAAGCGCGCATGCTCAGAACTACATGTGCAAAGCATTACCAGTCACTTGCCAAAGAAGCTCTACTCTTTGCTCAATCCAAACTACCAGCAGCGTATTAAGTGCCGTAACTAGGGTTGAATTTGTAGGGGGGGGCACCTGGGGGTGCACCAATTTTTTAAGGGGGGCACCGAATGGCAACAGATGTATTGTTTGTGTGCAATTCGAAATTTCAAATGGGGGGGCACCCGGGGAGCACGGACCAGAAAGAGTTCCATATCCGGCCATCACTTGGACCTCGTGCAAAAAGTCTATGGGCCATGACAGAAAAAGTCAAAGTATTTTCAAAGAAAAAGTTGAAATGTTTTCCCTCCTAACAAAATTCATGTTTCTTCATCAGATTTACACTTTTTGGTAGTTTTTAAGTCATATTAACTAAAATTAAAGGAAAATAAGCGATGGCCGGATATGGAACTCTTTCCCTGGAACTAGCCAATCATATCCACCTCTCGGCTCACATGGTATCTTGGGAATTGTGGGGGGGGGGGGGGGGGGGGGTCTCTCAACATGCTCAAGCAACTCACACAAGGCGAGTGTAGCGCGCACGGGCATCAACTACGGGGCGACCACGCTTCAAATTACGGCGTGGTCTGGTGATGGTATGTCGCTATTCCAGACAAGCACGTAGCTAGACCTCGTTCTCTTGTTTTCCTTAGAAATAAGGCATGCCTCACAAACTTAACTAAGACACATCACAAAATAAAAGACACCTACCTCTGATCCAGCAGTTTGTTGGTAACAACACTGTTCATGGAAGAAACGGACGAAACTTGGACGTCAAACAAACCCCGAAGTTGTCAATTCTCGCGTTCCTCAGTGATCATGCAGCATGCACTGCAGTATTGGTGTGGTAACTGAACGCTCACGTACAATATGCATGGTACACGTACATAACACACGCACACATTCCTGAGTCAAGCGAGCTCCAGTTTATCTCCACCGGTATCAAATGTCGCGCTGCACGACCCCCAAACTTTCAAAGTTGACTCGTCCGTCAAAAGTTTTAGTTGTCCATTTCATCCAAGAAATCAAATCTTTACTTCGCTTTGCAGATAATCCAATATTTGAGAATAATATTTAGTATCAACTTTTGCAGAAAAAGTTACAAATTGAGCGGTCTTGTGCTCAAATTGGATTGTACCATAATCGGATTGAGGGGGTTTTGGGCCAACCTGCCGGCAGGGCTTAATGAAGTCCGTCTGGCCTCTTGTCGAGTGAGCTGAGAGAAGGGTCTAAAAATCTGACCTCGGTGTAATGACAGACGAGAAAGACAAAAGACTGGCAGTTCCAGTGAAACCATGCGAATAATCAAAAATCTTGCGCGGTGCCATTTCTATCTCGTTGACATTGGTTGCGGAATTTCCAAACATTTATGTTTCTAAATAATGTCGAATATCTTGAAAATATTTTGAAAACATTGTGCTACACAAGTGGGCCAACAGCTTGCCGTGATTGAATTAAAACTAAACAATTTCACTAATTTCTTTATAGAACTGTTGGCTTCAAGCCTGTATGCATTCAGGTTGCAAGAACAATACAATTTTCTGAACTCATTTTCATATACTAAATCATAACTGATTATTTGTTCAGTGTTTTAATTTTAATTTTTACTTTGCAATACATGTACATAAGTTAGTTTTGTCAGTTTCTCAGTTATAAATGCTCTAGTTTTGTGGGTTTAAAAAATAAAATCTTTACAAACTATAGTTTTAGACATTTTGACCACCCCCACAAAAAATAATGCCATCATTTTTACGGAATTTTAACACACACACATGTATATGATTTGCAAGTTCTTCATTTTTATGTTAATTCAATACCATTTTCTTCAACTCATTCTACAGGCGAAACGCAAATAAAACAACACAACTGACATAAGGAATTACATGTACATGTACCTGGAAAATTGCACTTTTTTTAATGTCAATAATTACCATTTACAATATGCCAAAAGTTTGATACAAAATTCATGTGAGTTGGTTTTAACAAACAATACTTCCTGGCTCTTCGGATTGGTCAACATTTAGCACAAAACAATTCCTTTTTCATCACTTATTTCTAAAGGGCTGTGATTAAAAAGTCATCAAGATCCTGTTTATAATCAACAAAATGATTAAATGTTTTATCTTTTTCTTAAAACCAGGAATAAAGGTTAGTCAGTGCTATTTTCACTGGCTCTCTGAATTAAAAGCTATTAACCGATAATTTTGATGGCCCTCATGTACGAACAGCTATGAATAACAATGGCACAGTTTACATTAAACACAGATTACATTAAACACAGATTACATTGCGACAAATTACTATGCAATCGCAGATTATTGGTAAGTTTGTGAATATGGATCTAAATCCATCCAGAACTCTCCAAAGTTAATAAATTACTTAAAGACCTAGTAGAATGCTTTGACAAAATGTGAAATTATTGTCTCAGTCTACAGATATGTCAATATAGAGAGCAATACACAACAAATGTTGTATTGTCCTTTTTAATTTGAAAAAAAATGCAAATTGGCTCACTTTTAAAAATCCTATCGTCTGAAAAAGTGTACGTCACGTCCCATTTGCATGTCATGCGTTATGCATTTATTGCACGTGACGTCATGGTGTGTAGTCCGATCGTTGCACTTGGTACAAGTTCATACATGAGTACGCGGTATTTACACAGAATACACGTTGAATTAACTTCGTCTCTGTATCCAATTATGTAAGCCTACTATTTCAATTCCAAATCTGAGTTTAGTATAGATGACTATACGCGATGACGTCAAGGCTAACAGCGCGCCGCCGATGGCAGCTGGGGGTGAACTTGGAGTAAGCGCGAAATTTGAATATTTAATTAGCATCTTTCTCTCGTCCGTTAATTAATAATGATGGATAGAAAATGACAATATTTAGCACGAATTTGGTTTCTTGTAATTCAAAATCAAGATACTAATCTTTTTTAGAGAATTAAACTTTGGTTATAGTAGGTCTTTAATTTGAGATACATTTGAATACCATCTACATGTGTTTCTAAGAAACTACCATTAGAAATTAAAAACAGTTTTCTCTACAAAACTTATCAATATTAAAAACACCATCTCCAGCTTGTCAGACTCTAATGTTTTCAAAATTCCTGTTTAAAATTGTCATGGTTTTGCTTAGAAAAACGTGGACAGCAAATTTTGATGGACAGAACCATTGTGTATGGCAATCTTCCATTTTAATTAACTATCATAACATACAGGACGGTGACATTTTTTAACGCTGAATTCAGGCTTTTCATCGACAGAAAATTGTTGATTTGGAATGGACATGCCATTGGCTCCAAAATCTGATGGTATTAGTCAAAGACACTCTAGTTATTTTATTAGGGCTGTGGGTCAATTTGCTTCGCTGAGATCAACCAAATGCATCAGGATAACAGGAATTTATTATAGGTGAACAGGAAGAAAAGAAAACAAATAACTGAAGGGGTTTTAGAATTTGTTCGATTTTGTATCAAGAGTTGACTGTATATATACAAAATTAACCAGACTTTTATTTGCTTTTTTGTGGCACAGAAAAGCTAGGGAAATCTTACTGATCTTTCTCTTCTCAAATTTGGCTTGGCAGTCAGAAAAAAAATCCAGCCCAAACAACAAAAAATTACTAATAGCAAACTTTTAACAGAGTTATCATGAAACACAAGTAGAGTGCCATTTTTTTGAAAATCTTAATACATCTACAGCTAAAATAGCAAAGTTATGGCTATTTTCTCTTCTGGCCCACTTTATCAAACAGGAAACAAATAGCACTCCATACATGCGACTAAGGAAAGTACATTGTACTGGGAAAACTTGGACTGTTTTCTCAAAATACTATAATGATGGCACATGAATTTGATAGCACCATCAGAAAGATCTGAACAGGCTCTTTCTATTGGTATAAGGATCATAATGATCAAATATGAATAACACAAGCACTACAGGTTGTTGAAACATGGTGAATATATCTGTTGTTTGGATGCTCTGGTGTGTGGTTTCCTTGTTGAGTAAACTTGACATTGGTAAGCAGCAGGTGTGTTGTGGGCTGTGGAGTAAACTCCATGTTGGTAAGGAATGGATTAAACAGTCTCATCCACTTCAGTACACATGGACCATTCCGTAAAGAAATCTGCAAAGTTAATGGTTATGGAAACAAGGATAGCACAACAAAGAAAATATGGGCTGTTGGCCTACTGGGAGGATGGGGAAAGGGCTGTACATGTCTACACCCAAAAAAAATTAAGGTGCCCCCCCCCCCCCAAACAAAAAATAATAATCAAAATAAACAAAACTTTTACCACATAAACAATGAACAAACAGTAGAATGAAGTTGAACAAATACATGAACAAATAAATAACTCCCACAAATAATAGTCAATCCCTTCAAATAATTCACAAAGAAAAATTGGATCGAGGGCCAAGCATGACTCCATGTACTAGTAGTATCACAGCTGCCAATATTTGTACAAAAATAAATCTTCAGCAGTGATTGACAAGGAATGTCGGAGGAAATGCACAGAAAACATTTCCCAACAAGCAAAGTATTTTTGCCATCTGGAGAAAATTGTAAGTCAAGGCTTCTGTTCGTGTTCAACCTGTTAGTGTTCAGTTTCAACCTGCAGCAGGCTTTTGTTCAAGTTTCTAAAAAAAAATGGGAAAGGTTGTGATTTCAATTCCAAAGAAATTTCTTTTTACAAAGCATTGCAATATCCATAACTTTAAACCAAGGACTTGTGCCAATGAAAGTTGCAGCTCAATTTGTAGACACTGAAAATCCCCATTATCAGCGATAGAAAAACAGGAATTCCTCAACAACCAAATGCCCCTTATGCTCTATGATAAACAAAATAAGTGTGTTTGAGTAAGAGGAGCACAAATAGCTTGACTTGACTTCAAACAATTGTCAGTAGCCGTGCTTGCATAGCCTCACCCCACCCAATATTATCTAGCATCTTTTCCTTCAATCAACTTTAGCTGAAAATCCTAAACATAAAAAGGATACGTCCAGAACAGCACGTATGTCTGGAAAAAAGGAAGTTAAGGAAACAAAGGCAGGAACAAAAGTTGTACAGATTATACCTACAAAACCAGTAAAGCAGTTGTTTAAGTTAACCCTTTGAAGCTGGATGACGGCTTTTGCCGAATAAGAATCAGTGCCACGTCATTGTACACGCCATTTTCTGCAGTTTCAATCCATTGTTGGATTACTGTGTATGTTACGCTTGGCTGCACAAACCTCTTGTGTCGGTTTTGCTTGGCTGCACAGGCCGCCCCGGCGCCTCACTATATATAACCGACTTCAAGGGGTTAAGCAGACTACTTGAGCAAGAGCGCTATATAAACAAGTTCAGCCTATCACAAGCCACCTTTATAGACCGCATCAAATGACAGCCATGGAAGCCATATTGTTGGACACACGCATACAACAATATGTGCCGATATTAAAAAGTGCCTGCCCCACAATATGGCGGCATATTGTTGCTATGGTGATGTGGTGATGTTGATACGTCTATAAAGGTATGTAGTCTGGTCTGAAAATGGATGGGATATTTTATTTGCCCTCTGTATGTATCTGGAAATCATCACCTAAAATAGTCCAAAACAGCAACAACAAAAAATAGGGGATACCAGGATAGGAAATTTGCCTTTTCAGATGATTTGGGGTTAGTATTCTCTTGTGATCTGCTGACAAAACTAACATTAACATAAATTTAAACAAAAAGCTCAGCTGAGAGGGGGGGGGGGGGGGAGAAGGAGCAAGGATACTATTGCCATCCATATCCTGACACAAAGTTCTATAAACAGCCAAGATATTAACAAGTCACATTTAGATACGATTTGAAGCTTTGCATGGTGGGTGCGATATGAGAGAGACTGGGATTGCGGGTAACACCATATGAAATAAATCTCTTCTAGGAAGAAGTGTGGTTCTGAAAAGAACTGGGATGAGTGTCGGACAGTGTGCTCTGTCCGTTCTCAGGAGACAACCTGTTTTGAATGTGGACACCCCGTTTTATTTGTTATTAACATGCAAAAAGATTACAATTGAACAATTTGGACACCAGATTTTTCAATTTGTTGCAAATTTGGACACCCTCTCTCTAAATCCTGGCTAAAACCTTGTTACATCCTGTTATGTTACATCTAGGATGGAATATATTTTGTGGAAGTGCCGTGGCCTAGTAGTTTGGAGCATTGAATTCGTGGTCTGCAGGTAATTCTGCAAGTTGTGGGTTCGAGCCCAGTCCTGGGCTATAGCACTTCTACGCTTAATATGGGTAGAGGCATTATTAACGCCTTGCAGAATACTAGTTACCCTATTCATACTGTGAAGAGATTAGATTATTGGCTTTTCCAAAATGTTTCGGAAAAGCCTTTGTTTTCTTGTCTTGTTTCAGTGTGAGGGGCTGGTTCTTCCACACTTTCTTCTGTAGCCCACACCTCGAGTGGCCTCTGGCCTTGTGATGGGCGATTTGCATAAATCGCCAACATTTGCAAACTGATGCCTCTTACTGCAATTTAAGCCTATGCTATTTTACTCACCATTTTGGAAGAAGATTGCAAGATTCCATTAACTAGTGTTCAAGATTAACGTACAAAAAGGGGAGGGCGTCTGTACATTTTCTACCAGCAAAACCTGCCTGTCCAAAATTACTATTGCCTGGACCCCAGACAGACAGGTGGCTGGATGAAATACCGTTTCCAGTCGTATTTCGTCCAACATTTAGTCTTCTTATACTTAATTTACAAATTAATCATCCAGTGACTATGTCATGGAATTACGTATACCCTTGGGCGTATGAATTTTGACTCTGATTAGCAAATTGTGAACTCTGACTACATTTTGCTTTGCCAGGTAGGCATCATCATGCCAAAGCTATACTTACTGAGCAATAAGGCCTGGGGTTCCAATAATAGCAATCCAACAAATTTAAAGATGTAATGTCCTTATTCTCTTCGAATTCACCTCCATAAATAATTTGTTTTTTAAATTGCTATTTTTCTAGAGACGCAAAACTTATTTACTTTTAAATGGGACATTGAACGAAAAATCCATGCACCTTTCGTTATCAAGTCATTACTTTACAAATACCAAATTTTTTGGAGGGCTTTAGACACTCAAAATAGAATAAGGTTGTTTTTCGTTAGGATCAAATATGTCGGAGGAAAATATTTGAAAGGCAAAAAAAATAATCTTTTTTTTTTAAAGCACAGACAGTATATCTTTAACCCTAACCCACCTCAATCCTCCAAAATCCTAATCGCAGTTTTGGAGGATTTGAGGATGAATGGTATTTCAAGAAAAAGAGGATTTTGAAGGATTGAGGATGAATGGTGTTTCAAGCGAGGATGATTTTGGAGAATTGAGGATGAATGGTGTTTGAGAAACAGGATGATTTTGGAGGATTGAGGATGAATGCATTTTTTGGGGCAGGGCAATTGGAGGATTTTAGAGGATTGAGGATGGTTCCTAGCAAAAAGGGTCTAGGGGGTTAGGGTTAATGGCTCACTGCAATCATTTTGTAATCAAATGCTAAACAGGGTGTTTCCATCTACCCAAGCAAACATTCCATCTACATGTACTCTGATTGTGATGCAGACTCGGCTTTCATCATTCAGGATTTTGTTCATTTGGATTTGTAAAAAGGATACAAATAATCCTCCAAACAGTCCGTTGGTAAACAAGGGCATTTTGTATCTGAAGAACTCTTGCCAGTTTCTTCCAGCCTTCACGCAAAGCATCATCTAGCAAGAAAAAACATTGACACCTTCACATTTTTGTTTTTGCTTGTACCAATTACACCTGTATTTGTTAGTCTTCAGTAGACCTGTAGAGTGGTTATTGAATGGAGGTTTGAGAAAAAACCTCAAAGAATGCTGAACTCACAGGGAAAACAGCTAACACTGACAAGGAAGAAATGAATCAGACTGGTTAAATGTTATCCTAACATCCTAGGCATTCATTTGGGATGAAGACCTGTGTACTACGAAATACTACTTAGTATTCTGTAGCACTGAGTCTCTCTGTCTTTGATGATTGAGTGTATCATGACAGCAGTCAAGATACTTGCAACTACAGAGTACTACTTCTATGTAAAACATTTAAGTTACTGGGTAAATTATATGTGTCAATGAATTGGTTGGCTTAGATAAAAAATTGTATCATCTCTGAAAACCAGTAGTTCATGCTTTGTTTCCGCCTTAGATGAAAACAGACATTTTGCCTCCAACCCCAGCAACAAACAGTAGTACATATTACTACGTACACTATTTGGGGTGAAGTACCAAATACTAAAAATTACTACAAGCATTGCACACGAGTAGGTGAGAGTACTGCATACTACATTTTACTACTAGTAGTATTTTGTAGCTTTAGGTGATGTTAGGGTTATTTTACTAAGAAGAATAATTTAACTTTGAATTCTGCTGCTGTAACTACCACACTCTTTCCTGTTTTTATTGCTTTTGGTCACCGTGAAATGAGAAAAAAATTCCTTTAGTTCTCTTCTACGTGTTGGAAGCAGTGTGGTTCCGAAAAGAACCTGGGTGAGAATGAACTCAACGTTTCGGACAGTGTGCTCTGTCTATTCTCAGCAGAGTTATACAAAGTCTATGTTTCGTTTTTGGGTAGACCATGGCCTCTATTGCTGCCCCCCCCCCCCCCCCCCCCCACCCCCATGTACCCTTGTATGAAACAGATCCGAGGAAGGACAGAACACATTGAGTTCATTCTCTTGCGGTTCATTTCAGAACCACACTTCTCCCTATGCCCTTCACATCACCACAGCACACCTTCTACTGGTGAGGGATTGAGAATAAATTTTAAGTTACGCTCTTGAATGCAGATTTTAATGAAGTACTCACAGAGAACACAAAAGAGACGATGAAGTAGAAGAAGAAACCTTCCAGGCTTGTCAGTCCGAGAATGCCTGCCGAAGAACCTGAGATTGCCGACACAAAGGTACGACTGCAGCCAGCAAAGCAAGGAGAGGGGGATGGGGAGGCAGATGGGAGAGAAACTGAGGTAAACAATTCATTATCAAAGAAGCTGACATGTGCGATAGATTCTAAACTAGTAGTGGGATATAAATCCAGATTTTTTTACATTCGGTTTGAATTCCGCTATTCCGTTTCGATTTTGGAAACCGGAAGCAAACCTTTAAAAACATAAGTAGGAGTGTGCATCGGAACCGGGTACCCGGTTCATGTCAGATTATGGAATCGAGTACCCGTACAACTTTACATTATTGCATAGTAACTTCCCAGACAATGAAAAAGGAAAGGTTTTGAATGTTATCTGTGGTGAATTTTCAAAATTAAAACTCGACTACATGGGAAACCAGCACAGATTTTACGTTTATGACGCTCACAAAAGCTGACAAAGGGAATTTAGCGGTCGTGGTTTTTGTAGTTTGGGTATGGATAAGGAGCCTCGACAAAACATAATAGCATGCCTTATTCATACAACTGTTTAAAGCTTCCGGACAACCATCTTTTGTGATATACCAGCGCTTGCACGTGTCCGCACAAGTAAAGGCGGAGAAGCGATCATGTTTACTGGATAGGCATGAGACTTTTCAGACTTTTGTCTGAAATCAGACTTTTTGAATCTCAGAGAAAGACAATATTACAACGTCCGGGATTGGAAGTTTTGGGTTGGGTTTCTTTATTTAACGGGTACCCGGGTACCCGTATTTTTTCAATCGGGTACCCGTATTTTTCCAATCGGGTACCCGGTTCTTTTACTACCCGTAAATGCACACCCCTAAAATTAAGCCTCCCATTTTTTTGCGACACAGTTAAAAAAAAAAAACAAGTGGAACATCCTTCAATTTGCTCCATGGTCTCTGATTGTATCTGCATTCACTCGCAAGTGGTCTTCTTGTACATGAATAGCCGCCCATCTATTTGTTTTTCAACATTACAGCTCTGAAGTAATTTTTTGGGAGTAATTTGTTTCATTAAAAATACAAATTTATATAGGTTTTCCACATTAATTTCGCACTTCTGTCATTTAAAATTGCTTAAAAGAAAGTTGAATTTCGTCAAAGAGGGGTCACTCGCCCCAAATGTTGATTCCAATTTCGAAATAACACCACTAGATTTCACTTTCAGAGCATTGTAATTCACGAAAAAAACATTCTTATTCGTCCTATTTATCGTCATTTTCGTCTCGCTCCGGGAATGCCGTTGAATTGGAAAAGCAAATTCGTTTTTTGTCATTCATTTTACCGATTTAGTCATTCAATTTCGTCAGTGGCATGATTGAAGAGTTTATGAAAGACAAGTTACCGGTCATCTTCTGGTCGTTTTTGTAATGAGCATTCAATGAAATGATTTTATCATGCAAATTCGGTAAGATCGCATGAAATTCAAGGAATGCGAGGCAATCCTATAAATAAAGTGCTGCGTTTCAGCTTTTTCTTGTCATTCGGGTTTGAAATTTGGGAAAACATGGCTGCCAATGCCGGAAATCAGAGAGGCAGATAAAGTACAACATCCAATGCAGACAGAAATCGCATCATAGATGCCTTTGAAGCTCATCACCTGGACTACTTGGCTGTAGCAGACACACTCAGGTAGAAGTGCCAAACAGCCAGCAGCATTGTCCAGACTTATCTCCGGGAGAACAGACGAGATGCCACACCAAGGGGAGGGAGAAGACGACCCAAAACAGACCAGGAGATGAGAGACTGCATTCGTGACAACTTGGAAGCCAACCCACTGTTGACTTTGAACCAGCTTAATTCCAGACTAAGAGAGCAACTACCCAACAAGCCGTATATCTCCCCAACTACACTCGCCCGCAATATAGACGGAATGCTCATCACCTTGAAGCTCGCCCAAGACGTGCCACAAGCTCGCAATCAGGATAGGGTCCTGCAACAACGACAGGAATATGCACTTTGGTTTCTGAGACATGGAAGAGTCGGTCAGTGCATCTTCATAGTTGAATGCGGCTACAACATTTGATCATTGTGTTCCCGGAATCTTAGGAATTCTTTTCAGATCTCTAGGGGGGGGGGGGGGGGGGGGTGTGTTAGGTAACAATAGTCTGGAGAGTGTATAGGGTATGGGCTCCGTGCGCCGTCGAATGAGGGTGCTGTCCACATAGCAACCGCACTTCCACGGGGAGTACGTCGCTGGTATTACGCACTGCGCTCCTCGTTCATTTGATACTCGTATACCAGTGGGATTGCTTTGTCTGTTCGCTGACTCTCGATAATTGCTTTTTCCATAAGAATATCACAGCGGGAACCAGACACTTAAATTGAAGTCAGGTAAGATGGCGTGGATATGACCCCCCAACTCGCCTTTTCTTTCCGCTGAGGGGGTAGTTGTGCACGGAGCCCATAGGGACAAAAGGGGGGTACCCCTCTGCCCCATATCGTGCTGGGTACACAGCTTACATGTATCTCTAATAAGCAATGTGACCATAAAAAAACATACAGTGAGTCACTGATTGTACAGCAGGTACTGGACAGCTGTAAGGTTTTGTATGGTGAATAAACCTTCTTATAAATTGCCTCAAGAGTAGGAGGGTTAATATAAGCCACATCATGATGCTATCAGAGGCACAAGGGTGTCTCCATGGTGCTGTGTATTCAAAATATTAAACATTCCTGTACTTTTTTGGGGGACAAGGTTCCATGTGCGTACACAAAATATTAAACTTTTTTACATCTTCTCAAAGAAGGTTAAATGCTTGAATTGATTTTGATATTAAATAGCACGTCTGGAATCACTTTGTCACCAAAATGTCATCAAAACCTTCTTGATGAGTTAACCCCTTGCATAGGGTTGACACAAATACGTGCAGATTGAAAATTGCCACCTGGCCGGTTGACGTCTATACACGCCAATTTCTGCATTTTCAAGCCATTATTGGGGTATTGTGTACGTTATGCTTGGCTGCACAAGTCTCTTGTTTCCGTTTTGCTTGGCTGCACAATTTGGCATGGCGCCCTGGCGCCCCCCATATGAAATCCGGGGTCAAGAATGACTTCATGCTGTTATTATGCTACAAATGTATGTTGACAAGGAATTCCTTATAGTTGCAAATATTTCATCTTCATGAAAGTTGGTGCGTTTCTTGAAAATAAGGAAAAATTCTACAACATTCTCACTCATTATTCAACATCAACCCTCACAGAGCCTTCAAAATCCACCAAGTGGTTTTGGGGGATTTTAACCCTAACCCCCTAGGCATTTTTATTAGGAAGTGTCCTCCACCTGTCAAAATCCAACACTGTGCAGTATACCTATGGCACATTCTTTGGACTTGGACAAATTGGGGCATCATAGCTCCATGTAAAGTAATGGTGCCAAGGCGCTACAGTCCTGAACCCATCCAAATTCAACACAACCTGCTGTTGGAGTTGGTAAGGCTTGGGGTAGTTAGGGTTAAAGGATTCAAAACAGCTGAGCCTAGCCACTCTTACTTTTTATGGGCTTACATTATAATGATCCTGAAATGGCCCTATAAATTTTGGGAATAAGTCTTTTTGAAAAAAGCTGGATTCAGTCTTTAAAAACAACATCAGGAAGTAAATGACTTTGAAAGGTTAGATTAACCCTAACTCCGTAGGTGTGTGGGAAAATCATATTAAAAATTGAGGGTATAGGACTGCCAGGGTCATTAATTAAACAAATGGGCCACCTCAGTTAAAGGTGCCGAGAAGTTTAATCAGAATATTTATTCAAGTTAAGTTTAATAAGGTAATTACTTCAAAGTGAATATAAAATCGACTAAATTTGTGTAACACTCACCAGTAAGACAATATTGACATGTTGGTGCGAATCGCAAGTTCATTGTAAACAATAGGCTCTGCAAAAAAAAGAGAAAAACATACATTCATCAGTGCCTGATTCCTTGAAGACTCTACATGAACATAGTATGCATCAAAACAGGTCACATTTACGGAATCTTTTGCTCTGCCTCGATTTCTAATTCTTTGGAAAGCTATAAGAACACACCGATAATTTTGTTAACTTCTATGACCCTTGGGGCCATTAGGGGTCATTCCATATTGTCGGAAAGCAGTATACATTGTATTTTGGTACCAGCATTAATTCCCAGTTGGCCGAGATAAAGAGCTCATTCTATACAGGTCAGTGCACACAGGGAGTTTCACCACCACAATATTCATGAGGAGTCCTACATGTAGAACCCATCTTGTACATGGTCATTTTTCTTTTTCTATTCGTGGTTTGGAGGATTTTTTTAAGGCAAAGAAATCTGAGAACTGTCTATGTACATTGTACATCGTCATTTCATGACTCCGCCTCCATACATCCACGACTGAAGGCTACGCCACTCTATATCCCACCACAACGACACACATTTATCTGCAACTCTATCCCATTGGGACTCTGTCTCTGCCAATTCACGTTTCCATTCACCTAACCCACTGCGACTCCACCAATGCGCTTCCTCCAATCCCCGGATCCAGCTCCGCTCACCTACGTACATGTAACCGACCTCAAGTTTGCATGCGCGCCTCCGCCAATATACACGTCTCTGCTAAGCTAACCAACATTGATTTCACATCCGCACCTCTACGGCTCCTCATAATAACCACTCTTCATCCATGCTCGCGCATTTCAAACAAAGTCACATGCACAGCCCTTGTGCCTATCTGCTGCATTACTTTCAGAACTGTAAGGTTTTCACAAACCTTACAGAGAGACCAATATAAACTGCTGTGATCCATAACTCTCTTGTCACAAAATGTTCTGCCTCAACTTTTCATATGCATTATCTTGAAATGGCCATGTACACATAGGCTATGTTCAGTTCCTTGAAATGTCACTGGAAACGGTGAAATTGTACGAGAATATCGCTTAACCAAGACCACAGGATTCACCACTCCAAAGTTTTACAAAGCATGTAATTTATACACAAACCTATGGCACTGTGGACCAGTCCAAATATTCAAATATTAATTGATTTTATTCTAAATATCTGTCATGAGTTGAGAGATACTCTTCAAATATCTTTGCATGGAACATAAGGAAAATAATAACCAGAAAAATCAATTTTGTATGGCAATAAAAATAAGGAAATAATTGTGGAATCCCTCTCCGGGGTACCAGTTACTGATGAACGCAATACCTCTAAAGAGACCAGCTAATAATTGTATGTTATTAGCCAATCAGAAGAGGATCTTACAACCATGACAACCAACATGTGACAAATGCGACGAATCATGTCTGCTCTAATGTGCTTGCTCTTCTAATGCCAGTGATCAGGTAATGGCTGATGATAGTTACCATGCATAAACCTTTTTGACATTCTCAAAGCGTCATGGGAACAGTATCAGCCGCTTTACAGTCACTTCGCCCATTTTCCACTTCGCCCTCAACCACTTCGCCCAAATGCCACTTTGCCCAAGCACCTAGTTACCCGTGTCTTTACTCTTATTTTACAGACTTTTCAAATACTAGCAGGATGCCGCACTTCGCGTGGCACCCACTAGATGGGTGGAGGTACGGTGTATGTATCTTGTACCGTAAATCTTGTCAAAAAGGGGATTTAGAATGGTACAAAATTGCGGGGAAATGGCGTTCTTCGTCTTGACAGATTTTTTTGCTTTTTTTACCCAAAATCCGTCTTAAATTAGTCTAAGCTGACACTGTTCTGCACCGTTTAATTCAGGGCACTTTTAGGTTGGAGGTCAGGGATTGGTCTTTCAATCTAATTAGGAAAAATAGGAACTTTCAGGCATTTAGAATTGAACAAAATTGTAGGGAACAGCATTCTGCCACTATATGACTGCGGTGATTTTCAGCTTTTTTGTTTCAAAATCGGAATTAGGTTGGCTGTGTTTTTGCACCTTCAGTAGAGGCGCGTTTAGGTTAGAGGTCAATATTTGTTTCTTTCAGGCTCTATTTCCCACAACCAACTCCAAGCCTCCATTCAGTTTTAGTTTCGTTTTGGAAAGAATGTTGCATCCCGGCGTCATTTTTTTTCATCCTATAATTATCATAATAAAGGTCAGCCAATCATCCCTTAGTTTACCAAAAACAAAATAGGACATACATGTATACACGTCGTGCAGCTCGGGCATACATGTAGGCGAAGTGGCGTTTGGGCGAAGTGATTGAGGGCGAAGTGACCTGTCAGCCAGTACTGGCATTAGAAGAGCAAGCACATTAGAACGGACATGATTGGTCGCATTGGTCACATGTTGGTTTTCATGGTTGTAAATTCCTCTTCTGATTGGCCAATATGACATTATTAGCTGTTCTAATTCCAGAGCAGTTGCATTCATCAGTTACTGGTACCCCATGAGATGGATTGCCCAATTTCCTTATTTCAATAACCAATAAAAATTGATTTTTCTGGTTATTAATTTCCTTATGTTCCATGCAAAGATATGTGAAAAGAGTACCTCTCAACTCATGACAGATATTTAGAATGAAATCAATTAATATTTTGACTTGTTCAGTGCCATAGGTTTGTGTATATTAAAATTAGGCCTAGGCCTACGCCTACATGGTTTGTTTGGCCGGCGGCCTCCATACCCAGTCCTAGTCCGAGTTACTTGGACCCTTTATCGCCTTTTTACACATTTGGACATGATCTGGCGATAGTAGGGTCCAAGCAAAGTGTGTGCCATCGGCTTTAGATTAATCAAATTTGTCTGAAGACCCAACAAAAACATCTCATTTCACCCTTAAAACGACCACCAAAATACTAGATACGCCACCTCAGATACAAGTGGAGTTCCATGATTAAGATGGAGGTACTAAGGTTCACTTACCATCCGGATAAAAAGTGAAATGTCATCTTGCACTTGACACTGTAGAGTTCAAATATTGTTACCCCTTGACCTTGCGTGATGTTACTCCTGCGCGCGCATGCATAAATGCACCGCCCGGCTATTTCCTGAACGGTATAATAGATGGTCGCAGTATACGCGTGTCGGTCACTTTGAGACACGCGGGAGATCGAGACTCGGTTTTTGTGTTATGTGTTGTTTTGTTGTGCGTTATTATTGGGGCAGACACACCAGATACTTGGAATGAAATGAAAATCAAGCAGTTTGATCTTAACAAGGACTACCCCCCCCCCCCCCAATAATAACACAACAAAACAATACAAAACACAAAACAGTCGTCTCGAAGTGACCTCGAAATACTGACAGCGATCAGCAAACAGCCATTGTACAGGCCTCGAAATAGTACTAGCCTGGCATACAAATTCTAGCGAAAAATGCTCCGGGCTACCTAAACTTGGTTCCTTGGTTGCCCGGTGGGCTAGTGAAAAATTCAGTAACCTACCATGGAAATAGCTGGATTAGCAGTTTTTGCGAATTAAAATTTCTCATAAGATCATGCAGAACGACGGCCGATGCTCGACACAAAACTGTGCAGTGACGACGGAAATTAAACCACCATAACATGCAGATCGTTTTTATCCGATCCGTTCTTTGGGCAAACACGGTGGCGCAATTTTACCCCCAGTCAGTCTGCAGTTTCTTTCAATGGTTTTGCGCGATAAGGATAGTTTGGGAAACGAGGTTGCTGCAGTTTTGTGTGGAGATTAGTACGTGTAGTTCGGTACAGTCCCACGTGGGCGCAGACTAGACATTCACACACCCCATACACTTTACGGTACATAGATACTGTAGCGCGGCTTCGGCGCGCTACATACATACAGCACACTGTATTCCGTGTTTGTTATGCCGACATGAACTATATGCTCCAGGATGACACGATCATGTTTGACGCACGCACGTATGCTGCATCCTGCCTGTGCTGGTGATGCGTGTACAATCATGGAGGTTTTCTTCCTCCATGGTACAATGAACAAATGTATGTATAAAATGTCGAAAGTACCATCGAATTTCACCGTTCGAAAACGGCTGAAACATATGCCATGGTTGAAACAGGAGGATCGGTCGAAGGAGATCATCCTTTATGTGCTCTTTGCAGATCACAAGAAGCTAAAATTAAAGCTGTGCGGAATTTTCGTCTACTTTCGTTTCGTTTTTTTTTTACTTGGCCTCATTGTGTACAAATCTCCAACTGGGAAATTCTTTGTTTTTGAATCCAACATAAAATTACACTGTGCAAGAACCAGAACGATGTGCAATTTGTTTATTTTTTAATAACACGAATAACACATTGCTTTAATATCTTCATCAATCAATATTAAAAGTCATAATAAAATTATTCATATAATAACATTGAGCTTGTTGCGTTTTGTTTGTTTTTTGCTAGTCATTTTTATCATATTGCTAATCAAATGACAATATGATTAGCAAAATTTGCTAATCAATTTTTTTCCTTATTTCCATCACATTACTAATACCTGTCAAAATTATTGCTTTCGGTAATAATAAATAAAACTTGACAGTACATGCCTCTTAAGTCATTTACCATCAGCCTTTTATTTTCCAAAATATCAACTTCTTCATTGGTGAGCTAAACATATAGGGGTTTTCTTATTTTTTATATACGGGCTAGTAAAACTCTAAACGGGCTAGTAAAAGCTTCAGTTCACTAGCCCAGTGGGCTAGCCAGGAAAAAAAGTTAGCGCAAGGCCTGTTGTATATCGAGCCCCGAGGCGCGCGCAGTGCCGCTGGCCGATAATCGATCAGAAAACATCGTTCATGTTTAAAAATCCGCTCCATTACTTTATACACAGCTGGTTTGTGCATGCACTGAAGTTGCACGAAAAATTCATTTTTTTTCGGGTTTAACTTGAGCATATTCTCATTTTGAGGGGATGACAAGCTGCATGAATTACTACTCTGCCGGCAAGGTGAGTGTTTGGTTGATATATTCAGGGAAACGGAAGATATCGGCAATATCAAAACCGACCCTTGCGAACCCTATGGAAGTCCTTCCAGCTATAAATGGCGAATCTCACATGTCATGAGCCTAGAGCTGGAATTTTCAAGCTAGGTGGATAATAGCCTTTAGTCAAGGCGCGCGTGGCTATCTGGGCGCGTGACGTGCCCCGAATGCCAACATGTCCAGAGCACACCCCTCGTCCGGGTAGCCACGCGCGCACCTTGACTATTAGGCTACAGGGCAGATTTCCAACGATTTCCAGCTGGAAATCATTGGAAAACAATATATATTTCCACTTTTCTTGACAACGACAGGACACCTGGTGCCATAATTTCACAGGATGATTGAGACTACTATTATTTATTAACTTACACTGTCTAGTATTAAAAAACTGGTATTTTGTAATAATTCAGTAAAAGAAAAATTGGAGGATTAGGCCTACCAAAGTTTAATCATGGAACTCCACTTTTATCCGGATGGTAAGTGAACCTTAGTACCTCCATCTTAATCATGGAACTCCACTTGTATCTGAGGTGGCGTATCTAGTATTTTGGTGGCCGTTTTTTTCTTTTAAGGGTGAAATGGGATGTTTTTGTTGGGTCTTCAGACAAATTTGATTAATCTAAAGCCGATGGCACACACTTGACTTGGACCCTATATCACCAGATCATGTCCGGATGAGATGTCCAAGTTACTCGGACCATGGAGCTTCATGCGCGGACTCGACTAACCATAGCCAACCCAGTCATCAGTCATGGCATGCATTGCCACTGCAGTCCCACTCCCAGTCCCAGTCAATGAAAGCTCATGGGGGTTCGTTCGAAAATGGCCCTGCATTCTATAATGCAACAGATATGTTTTCTATGTCCCACCGCATATCTCAGTGTTACTGTATCACTATCACTTTTTCAGATTTCATGTGATACCTACCGTTTGGTACTTGCAAATCCGTACGTGCATGCAATCCTCTGCTGGTCGCCATTTTGATTTCTGATAATGCAAGCTGGATCGATAGAGGGCGCTACATGCGGCCCCCCATTGATCTCCATTATATTGACTGGATTAATAATGGAGATCAATGGGCCCAACACAGAAAACACGATGTGATTGTTTTTGGAACGCAGCATTATTATTTGGAGATCAATAGGCCCATCGTTGATCTCCGTCTAAATTGAGATCAATGCGGCCAATACATTGATCTCCAAATAATAATGGAGATCAATGGGCCCAGAGGCCGGGGTTGCATGCACACATTGATCTCCATTATATAGACAGTCTGGATTGGACACCGCGTCTAAAAAACGCCGTCCCGAGTGCCCGTTTTAAAAGAGGGTTAAGAACGAACGAACGTGACGCGATTGCGTTGTGAAAAAGGTGGAAGACTTTTTTTCTTTAATTCTTCATTTTCGTGGGGAAAAATGGATTTCGCAACAGAATTGGTCAAAATAGACAGGAACAATGGTCAACGTGTGCGCGGCAGTGAATTGCCCAAAGAAGGGTGAAAACTTGAGTCGGGAAAAAGGAATATCCTTCAACAAGTAAGCTGTGTTTATTTAACGGTACGTCTATCGTTGATATCAATGTAACTGTATAACGTTACAACTATAAAGAAAAGCAGAAAAGTCGATCGAACGTTCTGACAACTGTGTATTCAACTTTTCTGCTTTTCGGATACCGGAAAAGCAGATTTTACTTAGGCCTAGGCGGCCGACCAAAAAGTGCCATTTGCTTTTTTTTGCTTTCAAACTGAGGATCATGAACGTTTAATCCGTCAACACGGGCATCGATCCCAAGCACAAAGCCTGTGTAGCTTTAACGGCGGCACATCAAAGGAAAAACCACGCGAGTTTGCCTGCCACCCAGGCCTCCTATAGGTCACTTCCAGGGAAACGTCAGAATCTTTCATTAAAAATAAATAGGGTTGACCTTATGTGTTCGGTCTTCTTTTAGCCACTAGAAAGCAAAACTGGTCATAACCAAAAACGTTCATGGTCTTCTGAAAGCAAAAAAGAAAATGGCCACTTTTCGGTTGCCAAAAAGTACCATCTGCTTTTCCGGTAGGCCTATCCTGAGTAAATTTTGCTTTTCAGGTGGCAGAAAAGGAGAAAATAGAAAACTCGAAAACGTTCAATCTGATTTTCTGCTACTGAAGCAAAAGAAAAGCAGATGGCCACTTTTCGTCCGTAGGAAAAGTAAAATCTGCTTTTAGTGTAGCAGAAAAGCAAAAAAGTCGAAAAATGCATTTTAACAAAAACGTTAAATCTGTTTTTCTGCTCCATTAAGGGCGCCGTCATACCTTTGGTATAGGGAAAAATTGCGACCAACTGAAATGTTCCCTGTAGTTCACAATGGAGAAAAAAACGAAGACTTGGTGCTCTAATTGCACTAAATAAATGACCCCTCCAACACAATTTGGCAAGGATTGGTCTTAACATTACATACTTAATGTTTCTCCCTCCTTTTTGTCTTTCTTTCTTCCGTTATTTATTCATTTATTTATTCATTCTGAATTTCTGATTTTTGCAAATATTAAAAACAAATATAACTGTACATATGGCACAAAACTAAATTATTTCTCAGATAAATCGATCATTAAAAAGTATTAAAAAAAAAACTTTGTTATTTACTATAATATTTATTTATTTCGATTTTATTCATCTTCAATGATATAATAAAAAACAGATTTTGTTTTCAAACTCATATTACTGGGCGTGTCTTACTTTGTTACTGACTGTCTGAAGTAGCAGTTATATGAGTATAGGCCTCTAGTGAAATTGAGAGAAATTAACACTTCATGAGTTTGATTTCATTTTATTTTTCAGATGCTTCATTTAGCTAAGTTCATTAAATCGTTCAAGTACAACATTTGTTTACTTGGCCTTATGGATTACAGCATAAATCTCCACATTGGTATAACATGTTATTTTTTTGCGACTGTGCGGGGGTCTAAAAAGAAATCAGATGAAAACCTACACTAATAATTAAGTTTGTTGTTGTTGTTGTTGTCTTATACAAAATTAATATTCGATTGAGATTTTTATCTACAAACATGACAAGTGCATCACGGGCTACCAAAACCATCGGCAGTATAAAAAGCGATATATCGAGCATACTGATGAATATTACTGCATTGGTATGATTACAATCGGCTCCGTGTACAAACGTAAAGTATACGACCTTTCGAAACGCTCCATGTAAAGTATTATATGCTAGAATATATTATTATAAATGAATAATAGAAATACATGTAAATCGCAAAATGGCAATCAGGCATTAATCAGCTCCACGGTACAAGGAAATGATTCTGCCAAACTTCCAATGTATTCATCTGCATGATACGGCAGCAGATCATACATCGTGCACGGTAGCATGCAACCAGCATTCACACAGGTTTCTGTTCTGGATGTAACGCCAACTTTCCAAATTGTACAATAACGTCAATCATATGCTGATTCCAAGATTTTTGGCATAGGTATTTAAAATAATACTAGCGAGCTAACCACGCCCCTCAGTCAACCCCGATGGAATTGTGCGCAGTAATTTGTTCCATGCAGAATTATTAGTACATGTAATATGATTGGACAATATTTCAACACAGCCTTTTGTTGCTATTATTATGGGCCTTTATAGTACGGGCCAGGTTGTCTTCCGTATGCTGGTTCTAGTCAGAAAGCCGCGGGCCTTGAACTAATTTTATTCAATCATAAAAATGCAAGGTTTCGATAAAACGGGCATTTGTAATTCCAGCGGAGCAGAGTGGACAGTAGTCCAAGAGGCTTATGTGGAAAGGAAAACTATCGTATCATTTCTAAATTTCCGGTGTAGACAATACAGAATGGCTCGCCTGATGTTGGCTGTGGTGTTGCTGCTTGCAACTGCAGTTTGTTGCATGACTGGTAAAATGATTTTACCAAATTTCTAATTCGGATGATGCTCATATGAAAATATAAGTTTAAAAAGGCCCCCTCCTCCCAAGTTTGAAAAAGGAATAATTCTGAACATGCCTTGGTTTTTTTTATTCCGTCCAAGCGTCTTACAAAAACTGGATCCCTTTTGGCGACTACAACTACAAGCAAATTGAGACACGCGTGAAATGGCACGATGCCAACACCGCGTGCGAGTCGCAAGGAGCATCCGTGGTCAGCATTACAAGCGAGGACGAACACAACTTCCTACAAGGTTTGTACTGTAGCACAGTCTGCTATCTTCAGAAATCATTTCTGCTGAGGTTGCACACCAGTAAATCAATTTCCATAGACCAAATGATAAATACGACAACTTCAAAAATTCAGGAAAAATACTTACTTATAGGACTCCCCAATGTGTTTGAGACACACATCAAATTAATTTAAAAGCTTATTTCATCATTTCTCAGTTTCTGTTCAATGTTGTGGGGATTAACAGATTACTTTTGGGAGAAATTTCCATCCAAAGATGATCCCCCTAAAAGTAGTCCCGTAGCCCATCGCCAGCTTGAAAGATGATGTCTACGGCTCCATTGCAAAATAGAGCACTTTTAGGGCCCAATTTCATCCGAATTTCACAGTATACAAGCTGGCAGTCATGTGCACGGCTTCCAGCCTCCTCTTTTACAAACCCTCAAGCTCATGGCCCACAAAAATGCTCTAAAAGCAGAGAATTTGAAGGTTTGCAAATCGTGATTTGGCCGGCGTAGGCATTTTTCGACTGATTTACTGGGTAAGTTTTCCTGGGCAGCAGTTGCCCGGTAGAAGTAACCGCTGGACTCAGGAAAAGTAACTGAGAGGAAAACGTCCTATAATGGCTGTCCGCACTGGACTTAAAATGGGAAAAGTACACATCGTCTCGCTAAGTTTTACCAAAAAAGTCAAGTGAGGACAGGGCTTAAGGGTACAAATTCCAATGACCAATTTCCAATTTCCGAAAATCATTAGTGCAGATCCGGGATTTAAAAAAAAATGTAAATGTAGTATATTGGTAATCCTCCCATTTGTTTTTACTGAATTATATAATTAAAACGGGCGCACGCGTAGTGTACCGAAGCGACGCGTTGTAACCAGTGCATGCAGTGGAGCTTGGACGTTCCGCTCGGCCCTCGGCCTCTGTTACACGATGTGACCAATTGAAAACGATCCCATTTACAAATGTTTGCTTATTTTACAAGAGGGCGCTATAACAAAATGCCGCTAGACAGTTGAAACGCTGTTTTCTCTCGTTTTTTCCCCATCCAAGAACGCAAAACTTTGAACAGGTCAGTGGAACGATATTTCCTATAAAATACTAACCCCCAAATCCGCCCATTTCTGAAAATTGCAACAATGACCAATCATGTACATGTAAGCGAGGGGCACTAGCCAAAATGGAATGTTGCGAGGGGCGACGCCCCCTCGGCAGGGGGTTCGTTACGGTCTGAAAATCTCCAGACTATCCGTAAATAAAAATTACTAGAAAAAGCCTGGATTTGTTTAGATGCAACAAAGAAATCAAACAAGATCACACTGATATAAAGAACAAAGAAACAATGTGATTTAATAATGAGAATATATTCGAGAATCAACAGGGTTTAACAAGTGTAGAATTAAGAAAAGATCTTATACAATATATACCTTAACAGATCTTACGGACATGACTTATATAGACGAGGTCTCAGACGACTTGGGCAGATCTGCAATGGGCGAGGACTTGGGCGAGGACTTGGGTGAGGACTTGGACGGCTTGGGCAATCAGCAACGGACGAGGACGACTCTAATAATGCGAGCGAATACAGTTCTTTGGCGAGCTGGAACACGGGGCGAATTCACCTCCAAAACAGCCGAAGAGAGACGAAAACAGCGGGGGACGACACAAACTGGCTCCCGTCGCGAAAATATGGGGATATGAGACCCCAAATAATGAACCGACGACAGTTCACAAATAAATGTCTCATCCGGGAATAATACTCAGCTCTAAATTAGAGAGGTTTAGCAGCTCACGTATTGCGCGAACGTCAACGCGAGCGCGCCCGACATTTTTGGAGCGGCGGTCAAACTGAATAACGCGGGCGTTCGGACGCGCAATGAAACGTTTAGCTGCACGTCACGACGGGTATCATGCACAACCACGGTGTTTTCCAACACGAAAGCTTTACAAGCAAGGGATTTTTTAAACTTCAGAAATACATCAAACTGGACTTAGTTTGACTCAAAAATGCATCTTCAGTGTTGTATATTCCATGAGCTTTAATTCTCATCAGAAAAATATTGATTGCAATGTCTACAAATGTTAAAAAAATATTGCAATTACTCACGTTATGACCCAACGTGAACTCACAATTTTCACGTATTTGACGTCCGTGTGAAAGTCACGTACGTGAGTAACAATACGCTGGAATTAATGACGTCAGCAAAAGAACACACAATTTTCGCGTTCGCGTTCACGTAAAACGTGCTGCTAAATTATACTGTCTCCAGACGCTCACGCAGACGAGTCATATACAGGGCCCAATTTCATGGCTCTGCTTACCGTTAGCGAAAAATCCCCGCTTACTGTAGCAGAAAATTCTGTGCTTACGGCAAGCGTATTTCACGTGTTAGCGGGAAATGTTGGCTCCTGAGCATGCGTACATCCCGTAACTAAGGATTCTGTGCTTACAGGGTTAGCGCCGAATTTTTCCGCTAGCGCTGTTAGCGCAAAATGGTGATCGTAAGCGCGGAAAGCTGTGGTTAGCAGAGCCATGAAATTGGGCCCAGGTCACAGGTCCGAATAAAAACAGCTCGATTCACTCGATGACCAAACTCCCAACGAAATTCTCCGTCCGTCAAAAATAATCTCCAGTCCTGATTTTTATCCAAAGTCAGCCCGTATATATAGAAATGTATATCTTCCAGAAATTACCAAATTATCCAGAATCACCTTACAAATGACGTCAGCCTCTAAATACAATCTTACACAATTACGTCACATCCAAAAATAATCCTCTACACAGCTCCGAATACAATTACTCTGTATTCGGGATACACACAGAACCTTCTGGCACATAGGCTTGGCGTAATCAACTCTGACCCATTCATAAACAAAGGGTCAGCCGAGGTCGCACGTGTATGCAAATAAGTGGCGCGTGGCCTCGCCGGTTGTACATACCATGCCACTGAATGAGGGCGTATATACATTCCGTGAGGGGAATTTCCTAACACTGGCAGCATTTACTTGTGTACATAACAGGTTAAAGAAGCTAGCAAATAGATACTGATTCAATACGGTATGTTTGTATCTCATTACTAGGGGCCTAGTCCGCCTACAGTATCTTCTTTTATTGTAGGGGGTTGCGGCCGGTTACCGCTCCCCTCAGTCTTTTTGTCAAAATTTGACCGGGGCACGTAAAGGCCTCCGCGGCCCCCTCCCCGGATCAGTTCCTGAATAATTAAGTTCGTGTTTAAAAAGAATGTGATGAAAAGAACATCCGAGTTCAATCGCAGCGTCCATACGCCGTCCAATAATAACAACATACAGCAACAACAACAACTTATTTTTTAAATAGAAATGTTACCCCTTACAATCAACTGACCATGGAAATAGATTTGACTGTATTGAAAGTTAACGTCCTTATACTAGAATATGGGACTGGATGTTCAGTTGTGACCGCGGTCCATTCTCAATCTCTCTTGGTCTAAAAAATAGTCCTCAGGCATGGCCAGAACAATTTAGCAGAGAAAATTACTCATTAGACGTGTATACATTAATAATCATTGTCAATAATGATTAACATCCTATTATCTTCCAGGTTAGTTCTAGCTATTTCATACATGGCCATGCAAGACCATAATTAATGTGGGTGTATGCCAGATCTGTTTCTTTGTAGGTATCGTCGTAAATTTCCAGTAGGCGAAAGAATGAAAGAAAACACATATACTTTTAAGGGGCACTTGTCTTCTCCTGGCTGTTTGCAGCACACTTTGGCAGTGCGACATATTGGATCGGGTACGTGCATGACAAGTTCCAAGGCCACTTCAGATGGAGTGATTTCTCAGAGGTACGGCATGCAACGACATTAAAACAAA
The DNA here is from genome assembly GCA_037893225.1 of Hippasteria phrygiana. NCBI lineage: Eukaryota > Metazoa > Echinodermata > Asteroidea > Valvatida > Goniasteridae > Hippasteria > Hippasteria phrygiana. Next base: position 587,822 of record JAZGUH010000001.1, read on the forward strand.
AAATTTAGGTTAATTAATTATGTTTTTATAATGTATTTTTATCGTCAAACAAACCACGAGTAAAGTTAGGGCGTGATCCCTGAAAATTTGGGAGACCGCCAACACAGGGCAAGATAGCTCAGATGACTATAGAGCACCGGCATAGTTTTCCGGAGGTCGCAGGTTCAAATTCCGCTCCAACCAGTTATTTTTTGAAAAATTAAAAGCACAACCACTTCACAACTTTCACAACTTGTGCCAAGTAACCCCTCCCCCGCCCGCTTTTCAAATTATGTTTACGGGCCACTTTTCTGAAGAAAAAACATTGAAATCCCCCAAAAAATAATAATAAAAAAACAATACACAAATTCATGGATACGCCTCACGGTGAACCAAAACAACACTTAGCGAAAATGTCAATGGCTGTGGCATTGACAGTGACAGCTACGTAAACATGGACAATAGCTTTAACAGTGGCAATGACATTCAAGATCAAAGCCAGTTAGCTGGCTGGCTGGCTGGCTGGCTGGCTGGCCAGCATACTGGCCGGCTGGCTATGGGTTGGTTGATTTTGGCCATATTGTGACCTGTAATTTTTACCGTTCTGGAACCACACCCGTTCAATAATTGTTCCTGTAGCGTAAGGGAAATCAACACGGGGTTTGCTAACCAATGACAACATAAATTGTATAGGCAGTCACATGGCACATTAAGTTGAGCCGAAAGTCGCTCCGTGGCATTCTGAGTTACAAATGTTTCTAATGGGAAGTCGATTTTACGTCCGAAAACTCTTTTCCATGACAGCTCAAAGTTAAAACTTTAGTTACCAGGGTGAGATTGCATTGTGCTGTAGAGTAAAATTTGCATCTCGTTTTCACGAAACAAGGATCCGTGACTCTATCAACTCCAAAAGGTTATAGCATGAGCCAGGAATAGGCTATACAGCAACACAATACATCAAATTAAAGCTTACAAACAGTACTTTCAGAAAATAAATATTGCCACACGTTTGTGATTTGTGTTTGTTTCTATGCTCATAACGACAGAGAGGCTACGAAAAGTGGCACTCCTGCAAACCAAACAACGTTGATCGGGAGACCTGCACTACTACAGGTGGCACACAATATAAGGACACCTGGTTTAACGTGGATTGCTCCGAGCTTCACTATTACGTGTGTAAAATGCCATCGCTGAAAGGTGAGGACACTGATCTTTATCCGACTGGATAGCTCATTGGCCTTTACGAACGACTGAAGCCAGTAGATTCCACATCTACCGTAGGGGAATAAGATGAAGGTAGACCCGGCAGGCGACAAGGTTGGCAAACCTATTTAATTGGGAGTTGTAATATGGGCGACAGCAGCTTCAACTTGAACATCCGATACGCTGATCAGTTTACATAGAGATGCATGGGTAAAGAGTTTCCGTTGAAAACATTTAGGCCCGCCTCTGACGTATTGACCAATCAGTCACACACGTGCATATGGGTGTCAAACTTTTGTCGGATTATTATATACACGTCCAGTCGCAGCTAGCTGTAATTGGCCAATACGTCAAGTACAGGGCTTTATGCACGCATAGTACCCCACCCATTGCCATTGCCATTGTCACAGTCATTGCCATTTTCATTGTCATTGTCATTTGCAGTGACTGACTACCCGGAGTACTGGAGGAAACAGGCCTACCACAATCTGCACAAGGCTCTAGATGACGCCAAACTGAACGAGAACATCACCGACAACATCATCATGTTCCTGGGGGACGGTAGGGGCATCTCGACCGTGACGGCCACGCGTATCATGAAGGGGCAGAACGCCGGAAACCCGGGGGAAGAAACGGTGCTGACGTACGATGCTTTCTCGCACATCGGACTCGCCAAGGTTGGACGGCAAGGGGGAGGGACTCGGTGTCCCCAAACACTGTGCATTATTTGTCCATAACCAATAAGTTAATTTCATTGCACTCCAAAGCTCAGAGCCTCCGTCCATTTCAGGGAGAGTGTAGTCAGTCAACACAGCAAAACGCTTTCTTTAATATATTTTTATGGGTATCGCTCAACTTAAGGCCAAAAGGCCACTCAAGGTGTGGGCTACAAAAGACAAGAAAAGACAAACCACAGGGATAGATGGTATCTATTCATATTTTGTTTGAATTTTGACAGATGATATATGTGTAAAGGAAGCAGGTTACAGGCAAGGAGTTCCAAAGAGAGACAGTATAGAGGGGAAAATTTGAATAATATCTCACGTGAATTGGAACAATTAACAGTAAAAGGATGTGATGAGACAGCCAGGTGAGTAGAATGCCTGAGAGTTTGGACAGTGAGAACTAATGATGAAAGGTCACTGGAACACCTTCCATCAGAAGCAAAAATTACTTAACATTGGGACATAATTTGTTTTGTTTTGTTTATTTGTTTTTGTTATACAAGCACTAAAATTCAGTGTCAATGCCATTAGGATAACAGTGCAGTATTAGGAGGTACATTTGTGTACAAACTCTTGTCCCCGTCAGAAGACCCTAGAATCATTAGGGAAATAATTAAACACAATTGAAAACACAAAATTAATAATTCTTAAAGGCAGTGTACATGATTGGTCAATTGTTGCAATTTTCAGAAATGGGCGGATTTGGGGGTTAGTATATTATAGGAAATACCATAATTCCACTGACCTGTTCAAAGTGTTGCGTTGTTGGATGGCGAAAAAAAAGAGAGAGAAACGGCGATCGTTTTCAACTATCGGGCGGAAGATAGCCTTTAGTCAAGGCGCGCGTAGGCGCGTGACGCGCCCCGGATATGCCATGGCGCCACCATGTCCGGGGCGCGCCACTTGTCCGGTGGCCACGCGCGCCTTGACTAACGGCTACAGGGCAGTTTTCCAACGATTTCCAGCTGGAAATCGTTGGAAAACGAAAAACATTTCCACTTTTCATGACAACGACAGCACACCTGGTGCCATCATTTCACAGGATGTCGATGTCGTGGGATGACCGTGACTTAGTAGTAAAATAGCGCTAAGATCAGCAAGTTTTCTGCTACAGTTGCCACGATTGTTCTATGCTTGATAACCAGTGCCATGAGTTTGGCCCGAGATAATTTTTTTTATAAAGTTACAATCCGATACTGTACCACTGCTCAATGCAGGGCAGGTTGATAGATCGTTCAAGTGTCTCAAGTGAATTTTAGTATACAGAGAGATATTTTACAGATACGCCATCAATGTGCCAATTCAAAAAAGAGGTTGAAAAAGTCATGTTGGAATGAGAAAAAATTCCCCTTGACTCTAATTTGATCAAAACTATAAAGAGGGGCCCTACACTACACAATCGCCCACAAATTGCTTTTGCTGACGCTAGTAGTAGTAGGCTAATAGTAAGAACATTACCTTTCCCCTTATTTATGATCGCCAGACGTACAACACAGACTTCCAGGTCCCCGACTCTGCCGGTACCAGCACGGCCTACCTTACCGGTGTCAAGACCAAGAAGGGCGTGATTGGACTAGACGCCCGGGCTCTTCCCAAGGACTGCGCCTCCTCTAAGGGCAGCGAGGTGTCTTCCATTCTCAAGGTCGCCAAAGAAGCAGGTATAAAAAGAGACCTTCCCAAAAGATACAAATACAATATTGGTTTGATGTAGGGAGCATGTAAAAAAGATAATTATACAAATAAAGGGCTGTTATGCTAAAGTTATGAACTTGAATACTCCAAATATGGTTGCATCATAAAGGGCGGTTCATCAATTTTTCCTGACATCCACGCAGTCACACTGGCAAAAAATCGGCCTTTTTTCAAGTTGACCCGAGGCCTAATTTGTGCTCTGAATGCATTTTAGCACTTAAAGAACATCGTTTTTTAAGTTCTTATCGTGATGTTGCTGAGTTACGGGCCAGTATTCCTTTTTTCCGCGACGATCTAGCATTGGTGACACCATGGAGCAAGGGACATGATCTATTCAAGACATGCACCATTGTTATAGACATTTCTATTGTTTGTAAACATTGAGCACCATTTTGTATGGGATGCCACAAGCAAATTGATTCATATGAACACATGCATTGCTCATTTATTGCACCAAGTGCTCAATTGTATTTATTAAATCTCTTGCACGTGAAATCAGCCCATTTTTAATACAGAGTGGGTAAAGGGTTCATTTTAAAACGTACACAAGAAAAATTGAAACCAAAATTGAAAAATAAACAAAACAAACATCGGTACAAAAACAAGCTGATCAAAAACAAGAGAGGAGAGATGAAAAACAAAACTAAAAAGTAAATTTCCAAAGTTTGTATATAAAACTGATGCCCCTGACAAGTTTGGTTAATGTGCTTTATGAGAAATATCACAAAAATCAGACAAAAGGGCAGAGATCTGTTTTCACACTACCAGCAGAAAATTAAAATCATTGAAATATGTGCTGACAACGAATCTTAAATTAGTACTATACAGTATGGTAGGGATGTTGCCACAATGCTCTAGAGAAACGAGTGATAGAGGTACGCCTGGTGTGCACGATCACCCGGTTGGCTATTTTTGTCTTTGTGATTTCCGAAAAAAAATCACAAGATTTAAAAAGATTCGTCCTTTGCTTTTCACAAAAGGCATGGCCGTTGGTTTGGTCACAACCACCCGCATAACTCACGCGTCACCCGCCAGTCTGTACGCTCACGTACCGGACCGTCATTGGGAACACGAGACTGATGGTACCGGGTGCGACGACATCGCCAAACAGTTCGTCAGGAGTGAGGTGCCTATTGATGTGAGCAAACTTTGCCCGTCTGTCTTTCTTTCCCCGTATCTCTTAAACGTATACGCGTATGGTATAGCTTTGGAAATGGCTAAAAATAAACTCCCCCGAACAAGGACACTGACAATTTGGAAAATAGGGCAGGATAAGTTCGCGGGTACGGTAACTCGGGGGTCACAGGTTCAAATCCTGCTCCTGCAAGTTTTCTTTGTTTCCTTTGAAAAAGTAAAATTGATTACTTTCAACCTGAAAGCTTACTGGTTATATCATGGTAATACTAGATAGTACCAATCCTCTTGAGAAATATGTTCATCTGAAATGCTGTCCTTTGCGGGAGAATCGATTTCAACAGTCGAAATAAGTATGTGTCATAAACGTGCACCCAATATCAATGTTAAAATAGCATGTATTTTCCTGTGACTTGGATGACGGATTAAAATATAACTTTCACAGGTTTGATATTTTCGTGTTGTTGAATCGCACACTGTGAAAATGTTTTGTCTGCTGTAACCATATGCTAAACCATATACCTGCTTACAATCTGCATATGCAACTTTTGGCCGTGTTCTGTCTTATTCAACAAACTGACATCCAAAACATTGTCTAAATTTGTTGAAAAGTAATCATTTAGACTCGGCTGGAATTGGACCAGTGGCATATGCAGGTTTTTGGTCCAGTTGGGGAAAAATCTGAAATTTTCCGAAAAAGTAGCTTCAATTTTTCCCGCCTTGAAAAAAGTTTTGCAAAGGGGAGGGGGGGGGGGGGGGGGGGGGGGGGTGTTGATGAAATGGTGTCCCTTTTAAGGTGGTTTCTAAAAACAAACAAAACAAACAAACAAACACCCCAACAAACAAACAAACAAAAACAGGGCAACTTGTCGCGGGGGGGGGGGGGGGGGGGCGGGGGCGGGGGGGAGTTGCCCCATGTCCTCCCCGCTGGATACGCCACTGAATTGGACAATACCTGCATCATGATTATCCGACTCCCACGAATACCCGACTCTTTACGTGAAGTGCAGTGCATCAAAATTGCAATGGAATATCCCTAAAGCCCATCCCAACCCCAACTAAAATCCTATACTAAACCCTAACTTTGACCCTATGTTTCTCATTGTTTTAATGGACGGGGCCAACTGAGTTTGCGCACCGACTTTTCAGAAAGACTGATTGTGACAGCGGTCTTTCGTTAACCGCTTAATTTGCCCATTTTATTCCGAAGGTTGTCTTTGGAGGCGGCTGGAGGGAGTTCAGGCCCACGTCCTTCAAGGATGATGCCCATATAATGGGGAGAAGGGAGGATTCCCTAGATCTGATTGAAGAGTGGATGGAAAGATACAGTAGCATGGGCAAGGCTGAGTACATCAGCACCAGACAGCAATTCAATGAGCTAGATGTCGCCAATACGGACTATGTCCTAGGTATAAACACCAGTCTGTCAAATTGTAAATTTTCAGCATGAACAAAAGCGGGATTTGAACCGGGAAAGGGACAAATCGGGGATCATTCAATAACGACATTTTAACTTATAGTTTCATCAAACATACCACAAGGAAAGAGACTTGGTCATTTTGATTAATGTTTAAAGTGAAGAAAGAAACAGTAAACCCACGACCTCCGGTTTACGGTTCTCTGTGCTAAAATGCATAGCCAGGCAGCGGCGGCGATTTCTCGTCAAGGTTGGGGGGGGGGGGGGGGGGGGCGGAGGAAAAAAGCGCACAACCAATAACAACTTTGACGCGCAAGTTGTGCAATGACGTCACCCTTATTGTATTTGTTTAATTTGTTTTATTGTAATCAACCACGTACGAAGTACTATGGGGATGCTAAAAATAGGTAAACTTTTACTTACCTCTTGAAATACAAACAACAAATATTGGAGATTACATATCCATCGGCCTGACCAATACTTTTTCGAAAGAACGCACAATCAGTTCAACTGTAATATTAGAGAGATCATGTAATCGGAAATTTTGTATTTGGTGTCTCTTGTGTCTCCTGGGAAATTTTGGAAAATGTGTGCTGATGTTTGTGTGTTTTGGTGCACACTGGTGCATGTAAAAGTCAGTGACCCATGGCAAAATATTGGAGGGGGGGGGGGGGGGACACTGCCATAGCCGTCCCCTCCACAAAAAATATTGGGGGGGGGGGGGGGACGTGTCCCCTCCCCCCCACCCCCCCCCCCCTTCCCCCATGCAGCCAGGGATCACTCCCCGACTTTACGATACAACTTGGGAATGCGACTTTTGAACTTATTAAAGGTAATATAAAACATTTGTAAACATAAACCAAAATTAACAAATGAAAGACCTTACTTGAAGTAAACAACGGTCTCAAGCATCCTGTGAAATCATGGCACCTGGTGTGCAGTCATTGTTCTACAAACATTGTTAGTCTTTCATGTAAATTATAATGTTTAAAAGGCAGGGTCCGGCTAGGTCCGGGATCCGACTTTTACCAGCTGCTCTTCAGAAGAACCGATCTTCTATAATTGAATCTAGGCTTGTTTAGCGCGAACCACATGGATTATGCTGCTTATCACACGGACGAGCAGCCCAGCATTGCGGAGATGACGGAGCAGGCCATCAAGCTCCTCTCCAAGGGGGGTAGGAGGTACTTCCTCTTCGTCGAAGGTACGTTTTCATCTACCGCCCTCTCGTGAAGTGCCAGGCCCGTCTAGTTTAGACTGGTTCCCACCCCTATTTGATATGGGAACCGGTTGCAAGCTCTGATTTAAGTTTTTGACAATTCGCATGCGCAGCAGTGATTATTTTGTCTTTCTTCAGAGATTGTGTTTACATTCTCATATACATTCACTAGAACCTATAGGTTATTGGTGTTCACACATACACTGGACTAAACATTGCTATCTCAAACTGCAATAGATACAGTAACCAGTAGGAAAAATCACTATCGTGTCTCTGGGCTGAAAAAGCAACTTAAAATCCTCCAATTGCATAGGCCTAGGTTTTAGTAAAAAGCGGTGTCCCTCCCCTTACAAAAACCTCCCATGGGATTCCCATGGTGTCAAATTCGCCATGAAATTCCCATGGGGTTTTGCATGGGAGATTTTTGTAAGGGTCTCCTTAAAGTCACTTTAAAAATAAGCGAAAAAACCCAATTGCGTTATAAGAATATCTATATTCTAATTACTAATTAGCATAAGCCTGCCATAATTCTGACAGGTTTGGATTACCTATTACCGGCCATCTTGGAAAATACAGCACAACGGCATGAAGCTAAACATGATTTTTATTTCGCCTTATTTTATCTAAATTGATATCGAAGGGGGTCGGATCGACCATGGGCATCACTTGAACGTTGCCAACCTGGCTCTGACGGAATCCTTGGCTATGGAGGAGGCAGTGGCCGTAGCGATGCAACAGACCAAGGGTACCAACACCTTGACCATCGTCACAGCTGACCACAGCCACTCTATGACCATCTCCGGCTTCCCTGTCAGAGGTTACCCGATCCTCGGTATAAAAGACGGGTCCTGGGGCGTGTTGGTCCACCACACCTCAACGCCACTTCCACTATACCCAAACTTCCGCTTCCACTTCTATCCCCACTTTCACTTTAAATTTCACTTTCACCTACACTCCTATCCCACTTCACTTCCACTAAATCCACTATCACTAAAATTTTCACTTTCGCTTGCACATTTTCACTTCTTCTTCCACCCACACTTCCACTCTTCATTCCATTTTCATTTCCATCCACACTTTCATTATCTGTGTCAAATTTGCAGTCTTGTTGACTTGACTTGCTGACTTGACTTGAATTGGACTCGAGTCGCAATTTTTTTGACTTGAGACTTGACTTGACTTGACTTGGAAAAACAATTACTTGGGACTTGACTTGACTTGAAAGAACATGACTTGTGACTCGACTTGACTTGAATAAATTTGACTTGCTGACATTAACACTTCTGTTAAAATAAACACAAACATACAGGTATCAGTTAAAAAACAAGCCTATAGCGCACAGGCCTATATAGCAAGCTGGGTGTCCAGTACATATGCAGGGCCGCAGCGCTGGCCGAGCTGCATGGAGAATTGTCGAAATGGCACACCAGGTTGATTTTGTACAGTGCATGCGTGCTAGCCTGTGCATTAGCCTTTTAGAGGTATGGCGGACACAATAGGAGAGGGCGCTATTTGATTTGGGTATACCTTTTGTGAAACACAGAAAATTTCAAAGGTGAAGATTAGGCATGATCTATGGATTGTACTATGGATTGTACTTTAACTCAAATCAATATCTGATTCTGACTTTCACTGGAATTTGTGGTTTCACAAAATGTTTACCCAAATCAATAGCGCCCTCCTATTGTGTCACCGCCATACCTCTAAAAGGCTAATTGTCATTTTGTCATTGGAATTTTTATTTACTAACAATTGACTCCAGACTTGGTACTTGACTTGAACAAAATTAACCTTGGGACTTGACTTGACTTAGAAAAAATTGACTTGGGACTTTGGGAAAATTTGACTTGTGACTTGACTTGACTTGACTTGGGAAAATTTGACTTGCGACTTGACTTGACTTGAGAAAAAAATGACTTGGTTACAACACTGCAAATTTGTAACTTCTACTTCAAATTCCTTTTCCACTAACCCGTGTTTTCTAAATTTCAGTTCCACTTCCACTCCAACTTCTCAAGGCTTCGGGATATTCCACCCCCACTTTTACTTCCCCTTCAAATTCTTCTTCCGCTATCCACTTCGAAATTTGTATAGTTGCACTTCCATTTCAAGGTTCACCTTCAAAATCAAAATCCACTTTAATTTCCACTCCACTTCCCAATTTGGACTCCACTTCTACTTCCACTTCAAATTCTACTTCCACTAGCCACTTCGAATGACTTTTACTCTTCTAATCCCATCATAACATCCACTTCCCATTTCTCTATTCTATTCGTTCATAACTTCCTCTTCTATAATTCCATCTTCAGTTCAATTCCAATGTTCTCGATGTCAATCCGATTCCCGTTCCACGACGATTTTATTCTACAACGGCGGCGACAATTATACATTACCAAAAATGAATAACATTTTAACAAAAAAAAATGCTTCAAACTATCGGTATAAATTTTTCCTTCCAAACCAACACATATATTCTTCTTGAAAGATCTGGCAGATCATTTACCCGATAGATGTTGCCGATTAACATGGTGAATCAAAATGATACGGCCAAATTAGTATCATAATACAGTCTAAAATCTCTTTGAAATGACTTCACACTCATTCACACTGATCAGATCAAGGTGATCTCAGCACCCAAAACATGTCAAAACTCTCCGTGACCGAGTTAGCATGGTAGTACTGGTGTTGACTGGCGATCTGTTTGTGCGAGCGAACACGCGCCAATATGAACTAACCACTCAAGCATCACCCATTCCTACGCGGACAGTTCTGACTTATTTTGGGAGATACCTGATATTCAGTGATCCACGACCTTGTCCGTGTAAGTGACCTAGGCTATTACTTTGATTCATAAGTGATATACTTTGGGGCTTAATTCCGGCATGGTTATTTTTCACTCACACGGTACAGGTGTCCACTCGCATCTAAGTAATTCTTTTGTTGACGATGGTTTACCGTTCACGACTCTCAACTACGCTACCGGGCCAGGTGCTTTCAAAGTCAGGGCGTCGTTCGAATCTACAAATGCACGCCCCGACCCAAGCAAGGAGAACACTGGTAAGTTGCCTCGAGTCAACGTGCACTGTAAAAACGTTGGGTAAAACATAATTGGGCCACTGTTATTTACCCAACATTGGTATTAATTCACCACATTGTTGGGTAATTCAGGGAAAAATGGGCGATGGGAGAATCCAGGATTTTCCAAACGGGGGGGGGGGGGGGGGGGGGGGGGGGGGTTGTGGCGCCTACGCCGAAGGCGTGCCTGCCTGCCCAGCTAGAGGGGTCTGGGTGCATTTTCCTTCTCTCTCCCTCTTTTTTCTTATATTTTTGAATCTCTCTCCCTTTTTGTATTGTTTTTTTCCTGAAGGAAAAAGGGGGCGTGCGCCCCCCACGCCCCCCTTGGATCCGCCCCTGTGGACCAATTATTGGGAAGAATTTGCCCAAGATTGTGGGCAGTTGATATGTTGCCCAACATTGGGCAAAATATCAACCCATTTTGACCAACTTTTGTTTACAATGTGTAGATAGATAAAGTAGACTGATTTATTTAAAAATCATCGTAGCCGAATTGAGATGACAATACAATGTAAAATCAATGATAACAAAACATCAGTTAATACGAAACGAAAGAAATATAGGACACAATCGCTTATAAAACTATTAAGAACAAATGGAAAGAGAAGTAACTTAATCAGTATATTTATAACCAACCCAAAAAGCACCATCTTTTACGAAAATAGGCCTATATTATGTATTAACAGGTAAGTAATTAAAATATCAATAATTTGTTGTTATTAAAAAGATAAGTTCATTTATATCAATTATCGAGATTGTACTGTGATATATGATCCGTCACAATTCTATTCTATTCAGAATCATATTAACATTTTAAAGCAATGCATTCACATAATATGGACTTATAATTATAGATGATTTAGTTTATCAGACGAGTACATTAAATTGGTATTTATCATCATAGAAGTTTTATGAAATAGGGTATGGGACTATCTCTGTATCTGTTTGTCCGGTACTTTATTTGGGGAAGGACATTCTTTGTTCGTAATTGCATGGTATTCTTTCGTTCAACTTCGAGGGGCGTTGGCATGAGTCTATGAAACATGCAGCCGCAAGTGCCAATCGCTACCACTTTTTCAAGAAGTACTAATTGCTGGTGAAACTGGTTTCTCGGCGTCTTTTTCATAAAGCCCGTAACTGCTGTAAGCGAGTTTTAGAGGACCCTAAGCGAGTTTTAAGCAGCAATATGCTAAGTTAAATTGTGATGCTTGGTTCTCGGGCCTTTTGGCGGATTGTTTTCCATTCCTCCTCTTTTTCACGGACCTAAAGTTCTTACTTCAGTATTGGATAAGGCAAACCTTTTTGCTGATAACTTTGTTTTAAACTCTTTACCCAACGATGAGGGGCACCCGGGCCCGTTCCCCGCCCCGAGACTTGGGGGGGGGGGGGGGGTCATCAAACCCTAAAATGGAAATTTTGTCATATGCGCAACATTGTGTATGGAAAATGGAAGGAGGTCTCTTTCTTGATTTTGGGTTAGACGCCGGGATTGCTTGTTCAAGACTGAACAAAAAGCTTGTGTTTACAACTCAAAAGCGAGATATTTTTCTAAATAATTTTTTGGGGGTCGTGTGGATTTTGTGAGTGGCGATTTATTTATTTTGTTTTAATTTCTGAGCGGAACTCGTCACCGAACCCCCCCCCCCCCCCCCCCCCCCCCCCCCCCCCCCCCCCCCCCCTCCAGCGTACGGGCCTGGCACCCCTCCCAACTTTCCCTCCTCTACAGATAAAGAGG